>JAQSVV010000130.1:1200000-1800000 GCA_036375495.1 Agrotis segetum
TGAGTCTCTCGCAGTCCTTATCTACAAGTTTTTTGATCTTCAGCCACGCTCACGCTTGCCCCGTTTCTGATAAACTTTTGTAAAAATAAGGAAAGCGGGAGAAGCTCGGTGCATCCACAACGCAGTTACTTTTTGTGGTAACATCCGCCAACAAAATGTTTTTTCATGTTATAATATTATTAAGTGTTGACGTGTTACTGTAAGTCGAGTAAAGTTGCTCGACAATAGGTTGTTACCTATTGTTGTTATGTTAGCCCCTGCATCCACACCGCAGTAACAAAATGCAACACGGTAACAACAACACCTCCTTATTGATGATAGGCGTCTGGCTCTGTGCCCCCGTCAGTTTCATTAGGGAACGCGTGGAAGGCGACACGCCGCCGCCGTCGACTCAGGTCTTGTCCTTGGTCAGACGGCGAGCTATCCATTACTTGCCGTCCGCAAGCTGAGTGTGTCTACTACTGTGGTAGCCGAAATTTGCCCGGCGGTGTCCGAAAACCTGGACTTCTCCGGCGTTGACTGGACCGTGTTCCGCCTGCTCCCAATGCCCTCGACTGCCGTTGAATCACTGAGGTACCAAAAAAATACAGCCATCTACCGAACACGGTACAGCTACAGCTAAAATAAAATCCCACTAACTCGCGTGGCTTTCATTATTACGACTTGGCAAGTCGTAATAAGCGTCGTACTTGGCAAGTCGTACTAACGCAATAGGCTCCAGTCGTGGCAAGTCGGACTTGCCACGACTGGAGCCTATTGCGTAGTACCGACCACGAAGTTTGTTTCAATGTTCTTTCTCTAAGAAGTCGATTATGAAACATCTCATTGCGTTATAAAACAAATCTCTTTTGGCGTGTGTTTTTTGGTGTTCGATGTATTTTTTTGAAATTATTACATGGGTTTGAGGTGGTAACATTATTTTACTGTCAGACGTCAGTTGTCAACTTGTCACTCGTACTTTGCTGTCAATCGGACAGAGTTGTCAGTTTACCACCATGGCGGCCACATTGCTGTCAAACAAGCAATTGAGCAAATTAATTCGACATCACATTAATTTCGCGAAATCTTTGCCAGCTTTCACATCTAATATTGTGAATAAACCACCGGTTAATTTACTATGTCAACAATGCGCGGCCACGAGCACTTACAGGGTAATAATTTGCATCTCAACAATACATTTTCATTTGTTCATATTTCTCATTGTTTTACAATATTTTGTCTAATGATATGGTGTTAAATGGTCTCTTATTTGCTTTTAGCATTATTCTTCATCAAGCCCGACCCCCTCTGGAGGTTCAGACGCGGCGAAAAATGTGTTGGCAGCTGTGTTGGCAAACAAACCTAAAAAGGGACAAATTCCTGTTGGTAAGCGGAATAAAACAGTTTGAATCTTATTATGAAACAACTTAAGGTTACACAATTCTTATTTCAGTCCTTTTTCATGATTACAATTTTCCGGAAGTGAGACAGTTACATAATATTTGGAAATGACCTTGTAGGGAATGCTAATTTAATCACCAGACGCCGAGTAAGCGCACTTGAATGATAAGCACTAAAATAAAGTTAAATTCACGACCAATAATACAATTTACTGATAGTGAAACATTCAAGTCATCTTTTATTTGTTTAATAGATGAAATATATCAGTAATAAATATGATGACTCTCAAATATTATAGAATACAATATAGTAAACTCATTTTAATTAACACACTTATGAATTGATTATTTTATTAACAATATTAGTTGAAGAAATGTCTAGTGTAAAATAAACAAATTCTTTAAAATCAGAATTAAAATAAGCCCAGTTGTTTTGGTTATCTTGGTATTCTGAATTAAGAAGGTCTAGAAGTGTTGTATGACAGAGTTGATGATGATTAAGAGAGATAGGATTATATAAAAATGCAATGCAATGGTAATGTGAATAATGACATTACAGACATTTTGAAATGATTGCATTGTTTAGCTAAAATTAGTTGATCATGCATTATTTGGGCATGTTTCCTTTAATTTTATCTGGATCTAACTAGAAAAAAGCTAAAATATGTGGTGGGCTAAACTGCTACATAAACATACAAGTGGTAGAAATTGACATTAAATTGAGCACACTGAAATGATTACTGGATGTAGAATGGTATGGTTGTTACGGTATGGTTTTGAAATTGAAACTCAAATAATACTACTGAGAAACTAATGACCTATTTGATAATGAGTGCTCTAAAACAGAAATAATATAGTACTTTGTACCAATAATTTAGTACTTTGAACATTTTTTACTTGCTGGTTGCGATCACATCAACTGTCTGAACTATTTGTACTTGTTTCTTAGTTGTGCTACTGAGTTAAAAATAGTTTATCAAAAACTTCCTTTAGTTACAGTTGTTATCTTACATAGCTTTTACTATCATTATGTTAGTATGTCTATCATAATTAACTAATTGTTTGTACCAAAGTAGATACTTTCCTTGTGATGTTTTCTATAATAATATTTATCCATGCTATGTAAACTATTTTCCCTCTGTATGTATCATTTAAAATTCACATGTTTTATTTATCGCAGCAATTTCAAATATCCGACACAACCCTTGCTACATTTTCATACTTCATAGTATGTAGTATGTGCACAAACATTTTTAATTTTAGCTTTAGCTACTGTAACCTGTTACTTTTGATTTTTGTGTATTTTTGTTACTAATACTTGGTTGGAACGCAGCTCTTTGTTTATTCCTTTCATGTCCTTGTCATCCCGCATGTGTCCTGCCCGTTTGTAACCCGTCCCTGTATATAACCCTACGCTTATCCTTAAAAACATCCTGATTGTATTCTCCCCTCCTTAGGTATCCAAAAAAGAGACTGCTTTCATCCAGGTGCCTCTGTGTTGTCTCGTGAAGATATAAACTTGGCCGATGCGAAGCCGGTGACTGGGATGGATATGATCCGCGGAATGCTGGAGTATGTGTGGCCTAAGGTAAGATTATTGTACTTTTTTAATATAAGACAGATGGATTGGAGCAGCTGTTATAATAAGTACTAGCCTTGAAAATTACTGAAAGAAAAATTGTTTACATTTGCAAACATTTTTTGAGTCCATTCATGAAGCACGTTTTTTTTTAAATTTTATTTTTACATAATTTGTGTTAGTCAGTCAAGAGATTTATTCATTGTTGAATTCTGTTCCATATTCCATTATACTACGAGTTATTATTGCTGTATGTTAAAAGTAGGTAGTTGAAGTTGCTTTCAGTCAACTTGTTGAAATTCATAAAGCTGCATTTACACTAGCATGAGCGGAGTACAAATTCGCATAGAGTATACAACATGTAACATAATTAACGCACATCCTGAAATCAGTTTGTTCAGAATCGTTTACTGAATCAATTTCTATCATTTTTAATATAGGTAATTTTTTTTTCAAAAATAATTTAATTATAACTACGGAAATTACATAACCCCTGTAGAGTCTGCAAAATAACTAATTTAGTTAATAACAATGCATTTACATGTTAAATTAAAAATTCAATATATTGTGTATTATGATTATAACATAACATTCTAATTGGGATGTCTAAGGGTGTGCGTTAATTACGTTACATGTTGTATAATATAGTACATGCTTTTTTCATGCATAGTCGGCGTAGACACATCATAACAGTTAGCAAAGAATATTTTTTCATGAAAATAACTAATGGTATATTCTACAGCATTGGTCAACCTAAAAAACTTTTTTTTCATCTTTTAGGACAATGAAATGATCAGAAACCGCGTGATGCTATCCCTCTCCCTCCTGTTCGGCGCTAAGATGGTGAACGTGACCGTCCCGTTCCTGTTCAAGTACGCCGTTGATGAGATCAATGAGGCGTCCGTCACTCCGGCCGGGGACGCTCTGCTTGGCATGGCGACTGTGCCTCAAGCTCTTGGAACTACTGCCTTTTCATTATTGCTTGGATGTGAGTATTGTCCGTTTCTTCTTCAAACCCATACCCCATTTTAGTTTTCAGTAGTAGTTTTCTGTCTTTGTCAACATTATGGATTGTAACTTTATTCGATTTAACTTTTAGTGGACTGTCGCGTTCGCCCTCTACTATGTTTTCGTGCGAAACAATACTGTGATAGTTTGGCTTATTGCAAAAACTAGTTAAAAAAACAATTGGATATCTTGGTTTGGGACATTACCGCCTATAAACCAAACAAACATACGTCTTTAAACTAGTAAAATCTGGTTGACCGAGCTTTGCCCGGTTTTTTGTTTTTGGCCCTCATCGGTCATGGCGTTATTGATGGCGCTTATTAAAACGCGGTTTTTAAAATGTCTATATCTTGGGAACCGAGCTTTTCTCGAACCTGGAATCTTGATAAATCGATTCCTTGAGCTGAAAAACCCCTAATCTGTAACTTTCATGAAAATCCTTGGAGCCGATTCCGAGATCCTGATTATATATAAATAAATATACAAGAATTGCTCGTTTAAAGATATTAGATAGACATGTATTTATTGAATGCCGCTACTGAATGACAGGAAACATGATAAATTAATTGTATGTTATCTTAAACCAACCTGCACTAGGCTCGTGTGGCCCACTACCTCACACAGAGAGGAAACTTCTGTCCCAGCAGTGGGAACATTGTAAGCTGATGATGAAGATATAAAGCCAATTAACATTCTCATTCCAGACGGCATTGCTCGCGCCACAGCGGCCGGTTTCAACGAGCTCCGGAACGCGGTGTTCGCTAAGGTAGCGCAGCACTCCATCAGGAAGCTGGCCTGCAACGTCTTCATACACCTGCACAACCTCGACCTCAGCTTCCATCTGGGGAGACAGACTGGCGCTTTGTCGAAAGTAAGTTCAGATCACTACCGTAGACTTGTAGCGTGGACTGAGTCTTCCGTAGCCAAATAATATTGCCTCCAACTGTCTCTTTTATTAACATTTTCATAGAAATTATTAAAATTTATATCATAAACTAAAAATGTGAGAGATGGATGGTCATTTGATTGTTTTTCTCTTCTTTTTTTAGTGTGAAAAAATCAGATAATACCCGGTACATGCTCTATGTCTATGATCATTGCACTAGGATTACCATGTGAATTTAAGTTGAGATAATCAGGATGGTGGTTTCCACTTACGGGGACCTGCAATAGCTCGTCGGGGTGTGTCACAAAAACATTGAACATCTGGACGCCTCGCTTAAATTGGGTCAACTGGCAAAAACAGCCTCATATTCCACATTAATAAAAATAACAAAAGCTTGTATATTTGTCGTTAATTTCCCCAAGCATAACAAAAAAACACGAAGTCAATCTCTACGTTATTTTGTAATTGCATCCAAATGATTTGCAATTAAATGTTGCAACCAAGTGTTCGTCGAACTTCAACTTGGACGATTTCGTTTCGCTTCACTTGGCTATTGTAAAATCGTCGGTTGGTTTAAAAAGATAACAAGAACAGTTCCTAACCACATCAATTCGTTTATTGTTTTTTGATTAAAATACAGATTTTGTGTGGCATATCTGATATTGTATCTTGCTGTTATTGATTGTACCTTCCAAAAAAAAACAAAACAAGTGAATTTCCCAAACGGTTTGGATGACTAAATCCGAAATAATGAGGAATAGCGAATATTGAAATACTTAAAAGTCTTGACGTCAATTTTGATAAAAACTAATTCTGCATCTTTAGATGACGAGATTGATCAGGAATGAAACAAACTAAAAAAAAGGAAGTTGTATTATTACATCAGACGGTGATGATAGTGTCTATCGAGGATCTTAGTAGTCCATGTTTTGGTGAATGCGTACGTGTTACGCCTAGCACAGACATCTCCAGCATCTTTTGTTTTGCCAAACGGTGGCTGGTAAAATAGTTGAGTAAAATGATCTGTAACTGTTTCTCCCTCAGACAATAGACCGTGGTTCCCGCGCTATAAACTTCGTGCTGTCGGCGATGGTGTTCAACATCGTGCCGACTATCTTCGAGTTAACGCTCGTCTCCACCATACTGGGGCTTAAAGGAGGACTTGCTTTTACTGGTATGTTTATATTACAGTTGTATTTCTTGCAGGTTATCAAGTAAAGTGAGATCCCAAGGCCAACAGGATCTATAGCGAAAGGGCAAGCGAAAATCGTTAATGCTCAGCAGTCGCTAATATATTTTCAACTGTAAACCCCCGCTCATAATGTTGAAAATAATTATATTAACGTTGATAGATCATTTTCGTTTAGTTCTCTACCGCTCAGCAGTCTTTGTTAGATTTTCAACATTATGCGCTGGGTAGAGATAAAAATGTTACAGTGACTGCTGAGCGTTAACGATTATCGATTGCCGTTTGGCTATATACCCAGGCCTTACTTATTTTCTCAGTAACGAAAATAAAATATTGATAGGTATCTGTAATTTTTTAAATTACTGATTGCTCGCTTGTGATATCCCACTGCAAGGCAAAGACTCTTCCCATAAGTTCCAGTTTTTTCTTGTTAGAGCCCAAGTGGACCTCTAAAAATTGTCCAGCACGTCTAGCCATCTTCGACAATGTCTGTCGCGGCGTTAACTATCTGTAATCCTTTACTAACTCCGTTATTATTTCCCAGGTCTAGCATGGAGTTGTGTGGGAGTGTACGCAGCGTTCACCCTGGCCATCACCCAGTGGCGCACCAAGTTCCGTGTGTACATGAACAAGGCGGAGAACGAGGCCGGGAACAAGGCCATCGACTCACTCATCAATTATGAAACTGTGAAGGTTCGTATCCATAGAGACGCTTCCAGCCCCAGGGTGCTGAAGAACCCAGTAGTTGTCTGATTTTTTAAAGTATATAATGTGATTTTTTTTAAACATTGTCGGTGTAAAGGTCCTCAATACTCCATTGAAATTGGATTCTTCTATGGAAATTTTATCGGGGGGCTTGAACCCAGCAGTAGTTGTTGTGGTTTTTCTCTCAAAGTACTTTTTTTATGTCTAGCCCTCAATGTCCCATTACAGAGCAAAGGCTTTCTCCATGTTTTTTCCGCAGTCAACTGGAACTAGCCCTCTTTTGTTGGTATTTCGTGAAAAGTTCTAATTTTCCTCCTTTATCGTGGGTTTGTCTACAAACTTTTAAATCCTCATACACGAATAGTGTCAGTACCTTTCAGTGATGTTCGTTTACTCGTATATGAACATATATGAACAGCACGTCACGGTACGGAACGTGTCGGCACTGTTGTGTGCGGAATCGGATAGGCCATAAATGGTGACATCGTTTGGAGTGATGATACGGATGGGCTCGACATGTAAAGTCAATTTATACACTAATTTACCTTTGTTTGTTGCTGGAAAATTATCAAAATATTAAGACTTGACTGCTTAAAACCACCCTGTTCCTGGTTTTTTTTTTTTTTTTTTTTTTTTTTGTTTTCTCTTTTGATCTGCCATCGGCTTTATAGCCATAATCAGATGAGGTCTTAATTCGAGATAGTTTTTGTGATGATCCATCTAGCATTCACATTATATGGTTTGTTGTTGTGATTTTAAGTTTTCATAGTCTCTGATCCAAGTTCAGGATTTGCCATCTCTTTAAGCGGACTGTATCCTCTTGTCTATTCAGAAGGTTCTTGGCTAAGACATTACTGTGTTTCTTTAGTCTTTCTTTATATGATTTGCATTTCTCACATAGTTCTTCTTTCACTGTTGGCATATTTAGGTGCTCGTGAATTTCTGTGTTTCTGACGAACCAGGGAGCACTAGAGATTGTTCTAAGTGATACATTTTGGAACCGTTGCAAAATTTCTATGTTGGAGTTGCTGGCAGATCCCCAGAGTTCTATTCCGTAAGTCCAGATTGGTTTTACTATTACTTTGTAGACAAGTAATTTGTTGCGTAGTGATAATTTTGAATTTCGCCCTAGAAGCCAAGATAAACTTTTCATTTCAAAGGTAGCTGCCTTTTTTTTTGGCCTTAATGTGATTGGCCCAGGTTAGTCTTTTGTCCAGGTGTAGTCCAAGATATTTTACTGTGTTACTGGTTGGTAGTGGTTTATTTTCCATGTAGACTGGGGCACAATCGCCAATTCGAAGACTGAAAGTCACTTGTACTGACTTAGTTACGTTAGGGCGTATTCTCCATTTTTTCAGCCGTAGTTCAATCTTATTCAAATGGACTTGTAATTTTTGTGATGCCTGTGTTGGATCTTGGTCACTCGTAAGACATGCAGTGTCATCTGCGTAGGTCGCTGTAGTCACACCATCAGTATTGGGCAAATCTGCAGTATAGATAGAGTAGAGCACCGAGCCTTGTGGGGCTGATGCTTTCATTTCGTATAGATTAGATAATTCTTCGTCATACTTAACTTGGAATTTTCTCTGGTCTAAATAAGATTTCAGTATCATATAAAAGGAGTTGGGTAGTAAAGATTTGATTTTGTACAAAAGACCTTTGTGCCACACTCTGTCGAACGCCTGTTGGATGTCCAGGAACACTGCAGAACAATATTCTTTGTTTTCTAACGACTGTCTGATTTTGTGTACCACTCTATGTACTTGTTCTACAGTTGCGTGTTTTTCTCGGAATCCAAATTGGTGATCTGGTATTATGCCATTTTCGATCAGAGCTGGTTTCAGTCTACGTGAAAATATTTTCTCAAAGACCTTCGAGATTATTGGAAGAAGACTTATAGGTCTGTAAGAGCTTGGTTCGGTTGGTGGTTTCCCCGCCTTAGGTATCATACATATTTGTGATATCTTCCACATTTTTGGGTAGTAATGAACTCTGAAGACAGCATTAAACAACATTGTAATAAATACTATAATTTTTCTGGGTAAGTGCTTGAGTATTTCACCTGTGATGAGATCATATCCAGGACTTTTATTGTTCTCCAGATTTCTTATCGTTCGCATCAGTTCTCTCGGTGTAACCAGTTTAAGCGGAGGTGATAGTTGTTGGTCACTATTAAGATAGTCGTCAACTTCTGCTTCAAAGTCCGCCATCGACGACTCATTTGGAGTGAAAACCGCAGAAAGGTGTTGTGCAAAAAGTTCGGCCTTCTCACTTGCTTTTCTGGCCCAAGAACCGGTTGGTTGCTTAAGCGGAGGTATGAAAGTGGTCTTTTGAAGTTTTTGGTAATCTTCCACAAAGAATAATTATCCTGTTTGTGAGCGGATAGATTAGAGAGCTTATCTTGAAACATAGTGTTTTGGCTTTCATGGATAAGTTATTTCAGTTCTCTTGCTGCTTTATTAAACTGTTTTCTGGCTTCTTCAGTTCTGGTCAAATGAAACTGTCTCCGCAATCTTCGTTTGGACTCAAGTTTATGTCTTATTTCTAGTGGTACATTATTTTTACTCACTAAAGTGTTCAGCGTTGGGGTAGCACGCCAAGCTGCTGTTTGGATGAGGTTGGTAATGTAGAATGTGGCAGAATCTATGTCTTCTTCAGTTTTAAGTTTTATTTTTAAATCAACTTCTTCTTCTAGGTAGTCCGCAAAGGAATCCCAATCAGTTTTTATATTGCAAAGTGTTAGTTTTGACTCTCTCCGAATTGGCGAAACACTAAACGTGGCAATAACTGGGGAATGATCAGAAAGTGCGTCAAATGACGACTCTACACTAAAGTTGATATCTGACATTCCCTTGACTATAAAAAAGTCAAGAAGATCGGGTGTTCTATTGGTGTCAGTTGGCCAGTAAGTGGGTTCGCCAGTAGACAATAGGTTTTGCCTTTGAGTGTCGACACTCTTTTTCAGCTCACGTCCTCTGGTTGTGATGAGTCGAGATTCCCAACAGGTATGTTTGCAATTCCAGTCTCCGCCAGCTATGTACCGGTGGCCCAAGGTGTTGAAATATCTGTTAAACATATCAAATTTGACCTTGTGGTTTGGTGGACAGTATACTGCACTTACGTTTAAAGGGCCAATTCTCTCGTCTATGGTGACTGTTGTTGCTTGAAGCCAATTTTCTTTGAACTCGGAGTGTAGGTGGTGTTTTATATTGTTTTTTATAATAACAGCAGTCCCACCGTGAGAAGTATTGTCAGGGTGGTTGGTGCAGTATACACAATAACCAGTCAGTGTAACCTCCACCCGTTTGAATTCCACCTAAGGTCTGGCGGTAAAATAAAACAAAACGGGCGTGTACCTTTTCAACAAAAATGTGTATTTTCAAATACCAAGCAGGTTAAGTCGGAGGCACACAAAGATTTGCAGGTCGTGGGTTACGGTCGTCTGTTGTCACCTCTGCAGGGATAAGTACTCCCCTGAAGTTGCTGCGAAGACTCGCTCGTGGCCGGAGATGGAAGATGGCCAAATTCTGTGCTGTACTGCACGGTGATACGGCTGTCGGGTGACGCGGCGGCGCAGTCCCGACTGGCTCAGTACGCCAATGGAGAAGCGTCGGGGGGGGGGTCTTGGGTCCTCAGCTGGTCGCCGGAAATCTTGCCCGCGGGAAGCTTGGTTTGGTATAAATAAACCAAAGACCCTGTTCCTGGTACATATTAAATTTTGCATTCCAGTTTTGCGGCAAGCTCTTAGGGTGCGTCCACATCTGGCGAATATGCCGCGAATGTGCAACTCGCGAGCCGTTTGCGACCTGCCCGCGAGCCGCGCGCGCGCATTCTCGGCAATGAGAATGAGAATTTAGTATGCCAAAAGGCGGGCGCGCGGCACGCGAACTGCACGCGTGCAGCTTGCAAACGGCGCGCGAGCTGCGCATTTGCGGCGCATTCGCCAGATGTGGATGCACCCTTAGAATATTCACAAGACCAAACTTACTTCCTTTTGAATAAACAATCTACTCAATCTCCTTCCAGTATTTCAACAACGAGAAATACGAACTAGAGAAATACGACGCCAGTCTCAAGAAGTACGAGGACGCGTCGCTGAAGACCGCGTCTAGTTTAGCAGTTCTGAACTTTGGACAACACGCCATCTTCAGCGGAGGACTCAGTATCATCATGATCATGGCCGCCAACCAGATCGCTAAAGGTACGCACGGTTATATAGCCAAACGGCAAGCGACAATCTTACAACGTTCAGCAGTCGCTAATACATTTTCAACTTTATACCCCATCGCATAAAGTTTAAAATCTAGTAAAGACTGCTGAGTGATAGCGAACGAAACAAACGAAAAAGATCTGTAATCTTTGATAGTTTTTCAACTTTATGTAATGAGGCAGAAAGTTGAAAATGTATTAGCGACTGCTGAACGTTAGCGATTGTCGCTTGCCGTTTAGCTATAGGGGCAGGATGAGTTACGGCGTAAGATCGAAGAGACATTATGTGTGGAAAAAAAAACTTTTTTATGTATTGGAAACATGTTGTAAAGTATAGTATCGTACTTCTTATTTCGGTAAATAAGTTTGAGCTGTTGTGATTATCCGTAGTTGGCATTCTATCATTTCGCATTAAGCACTTTTAATGATTCTTCAAATGAGTTACGTAAAAGTCATCAACGTCAAAGCATTTTTTTCAAGTAGGCCAGATACAGGTACTTTTGAATTGTCAAAAGACAAATAGTGAAGACAGTTCAAAAATAGTTATGGCGTTACGGTCTCAGTCACAAGACATAATAACTGAGAAAGTACCGTAGGTGCTTATTCCAATGCGTAGAACTATGCTCTGCTATGGAGAAGAACGGGCAAAAAAACACTCTAATAGAGTGAGTACTCTGACTGTGTTCTCAAACATATACAACCGGAATTTTTTCAAAGTTAGAATGAACAGTCTTCTTCTGAGAAAGCAAGCTCTCCATCGTAGACTCTACATCGTAATCTCTATCACCTCTGATCTTTTTTTTTTGTTTACTTGGGGAAACCTTCAAAAGGCTACTGGTCTTAGGGGAAAAGACCGGGGAGTGTGGGATTTTCACCTCACTAAAACCATCCCGGTGGTCACCATCAACACATGGGAAGAGGCCTCGTTTCCTTTGAAAAAACCCGACCGTGGCCTCCTCTGTTCAACGAATGTTAGGGCACATTCCTAGGGATCACCTCTGACCTAGACTTATGAAAACATTTTGTGGGGTACTCCCACACGACTTGTTTCGGTGTTTTTGGTAAAATGAAACAAATGATTCAGAATTTATTGTCAATATCCTAGCTATTATATCTACAAAATGGGTTGTCGATGGAGCTGTGGTGGTGAACCAAACCCAAAATTGATCAGCCAATCAGATATGAGGTTCCTGGTCTTCTGGAGATCAGAGTGCGCCGACCATAAATTGGTGTGGCGTCCCCGTGTGGTTAACAGTGTCTCATGAGATTTGATGCGAGCGAGTGGTGTGTCGCATTCCATTCCCTGCGGCGCCGCGCTGTGCGGTACTCAGTGGTGCGAGCTGTGCAGTCGTTTGATGCTTGCAGGACAGCGGCAGCGGGTTGCTGTGTTCACACAAGTCCCATAATTCTATATCAAATAATATAAAACATCATTTCCATGCAGGTCACATGACAGTGGGTGACCTGGTGATGGTGAACGGGCTCCTGTTCCAGCTGTCCATCCCGCTGGGCTTCCTGGGCTCCGTGTACCGCGAGGTGCGACAGGCACTCATCGACATGCAGACCATGTTCACACTCATGACCGTGCAGTCACGGATCAAGGTATGGACCTACTAAGATATCGTAGTCCACTGCTGGACGTAGGTCCTACTCACGCTCCTCCAGAAGCCACCAACACGGCTTCCAGTCGAACCAGATGCAGCTGAATATCAGTATGTATTTTAGATGGAGCGACTGACTATCAGACCTCCAAAACCCAGTAACTGGGGAATACGATACACCATGGTAAGACTGCTTGTTAAGACTTATGAGCTTCTGACTGTAACGACTGTCAAAAATCTACAAATGACAGCCAGGAGCAACGGCTTTATGTGCTTTCCGTGGCACTGAGGGAACTCGCTATTGTAGATGATTACCCAACCACAGACCAACCTCTGTAAGCGGGACTTAACCCGGAAGATCGGCTTATGCAGCTGTATTAGCCACGAGCTCCTCAGACACTATAGCACCAGAAAGTGTGTACCCTTACTAATTCCCAATTTATCTATTTCCAGGAGAAGCCTAAAGCCCCCGCCCTCATATGCGACGCGAAGTCAGCCACCATCGAGTTCAAAGACGTGAGCTTCAAGTACATCAATGGGAAGCCGATCTTCAACAACCTGAACCTCACTATACCGGCCGGGAAGAAGATCGGCATCGTCGGCGGGTCCGGCAGTGGGTGAGGACTGACTTATGAATTAATTAACTGTCAAACAAGACAAATTATTGAATCAGGCGTTACTTTGCGGAAACCCATGACATTTAATGTTATGAAAAATATCTAGCTTTGATTACGCGACAAAAATCCAGGCCTGTTGCAGCATGCAATCCCACCCTATGCAATCATGCATATGCACATGCAGCAAACGACCCACCCTCCCGCTCTCATGCATATGCACACGTGCAACAAACGGAAAAACATGTACACAACATTCTTGAGTTCGAGGTGTCATTTGATGATCACGATAAAGAAAAAAAGGTTTGTTGGACCTCGTACAAAGGCAAATGCTCCGTATGCTTGTGTGTCGCCGTCTGACGGTCCACGTTTCCTCAAAAAGACTCGTACTCAATGAAACTATGTAAACAGACTCACTTTTAATATCCTAATTTTTCCATCATAATATTAACAACATAATAAAATATTGAAAATATTTATCCCCTTAGTAAGTCCACCCTGGTGCGTCTGCTGTTCCGTTTCTACGAGCCTCAGTCAGGTACCATCACTGTGGCCGGACAGAACATCCGGGACGTGGACCTCACCAGCTTGAGACAAGCTGTCGCTATTGTACCACAGGTCAGTATAGAGACGGCGTCAAGTACAGTCGTGATTGAATGTCTGTCTATACAAGGGCTGAGAGAATAAGCAATATTGTATAGTATAAAGTGTTAAATCGAGTGTTTTAATTATTCTAAACTCATAAATTCAAAACATTAGTTAAATATATTTGATATAGTCTACAATTTAAATGCGCGTCAAAAATTTTATTCCATAAAAACTCACTTCATCGAGATTTCAGGGACACCCCGAAGTTCGATTTGGTTAGGTTGCTTTAAACCCTGCAAACAAATAGAAGCACCGCGAAGCGGAGCTTCGTCGGTTTTGTTAAATATTACAGAAATTAGGTTAATTTCTACAATACTTTATGATACACAATTTGGTGAGCATTTATCCATCCTAGCAGACATTTCGATTTGGTTTTAAAATAGGTGCTTTTCTGGTAGGCGTTGAAACACAAGCACATCTCCCACATGGTTTACCACAAGGGTTTTGTATCAACCCCTTATTTCCCGAAACACTAACCACATCATTGTTCCCAGGACTGCGTGTTGTTCCACGACTCAATCTTCCACAACCTGCACTACGGCGACCTCAGCAAGCCACAGGAGAAGGTGTACGAGGCCAGCAAGATGGCCGAGCTACACGAGTCTGTACAGACGTGGCCCAAGGTACTACTTTATCATTGTCTGGTTACCGTTCAGGAAATTGCAGTGACATGCGGTCGTATTATGACGTCTTAAAACCAAAGAGTATGTAATTTTAAGAGACGGAAGTCCCCTACAAAAAGATGAAAACCGATGAATGCATGAAACTTGTACTAGAACTGAATACCAACAAAACAGAAATGACACAGATTGCAGGCATGACGTAAAGCTGCCAACATAATCACAAGATAGGGATGCACTACGACTCATTCGTATTTTTATCGATAGGTATCGATAAAAAAATTCGGGTTCCTATTTTTTTTTTTAAAACCTTGCCCGACACTAGGAATTATTTCTGTATTGTGGGTACGTTTACAAAAATTTAAACTCACATACACAAACAGCCACACCCAGAACAACTATTGTGGATCATACAAATATTTGATCCGTGCGGGAATCGAACCCGAAACACAGCGCAGCAGAATCGCTTCATGTGGACAAGCTCATACGAACTGTTCCACAGGCTATTGAAGGAATAGCCAACCAATATACCAAATACATACAGGCTCACACAGACCTATACACATAAAATAAAACAAAACTTTAGCAGTTACATTTTTATTTCAAACACTAGTGTTTGCCCGCGGCTTCGCTTGAGTTATTACATTACACACATTACCACGAGTTATACATTTGTTAATCAATGGCAGTGTTAATAGAATAGGTAACAAATAAAATTAAATGAAGAATATCATGAATATTAAAAATATCGACAATCGATGAAAAATAACAAAGTGTCAGGCACTAGTATATTGAATTTTAATATAGGTTATTTTCCAATTTTGTAAATTTTAGACTTAAAATCAACCACTTTATTTTCTATAGGAGCACATGATTTTTTTAACGTATAATTGATGGTTACCTATCTTCATCCAAAGGAAATTTGGCCATAAAGATTCGCTTTTGATCATTTGACCGGCCGGATCTTATACCACATATTTCACACGTTTTGTAATGCATTGCAACACAAATTACGTCACACGCTCATACACAGGCATAAAAATAACTCTTATTTACGGTATATATCCAAAAACACAAAATAAAAACGAAAACAGAGCTTTGTTGACAAAGTTCTATCAAATGTCAAACAAGTTTCGGCAATGGCGGCTGAATAGCGTAGTGCGATAGAGTCGAATAGATGTTAAAGCGAGACAGCGATATCCGCCATTATGTTTAGTACCCGTTTCATAGTCTCATTTTTTACTAGGCAGTTGCACCCACCTGCTTAAAACCAGACTTGTTCCAGTGAGTGAAAGAGACAGAGCTATATAAGTCGTCTAGTGCCTCCTGGTTCTCTCATTCTCTGGCTTTAAGAGACTTCATTTAAGGCTCTACGTCCCATGATTATTTTGTAACCCGCGACGTGTGATGGTGTGTGGGAATTCGTAATCACGTGACAAGATCCGCGTGCCGCACGTGAGGGGAATCCATAGTGACGTGACATGACCCGTGATCCACACGTGAGTGGAATCCAGTCACGTGACAAGATCCGCGTGCCGCATGTGACTGAGATCCAGTCACGTGACATGATCCGCGTGCCGCAAGTAAGTGGGATCCAGTCACGTGACAAGATCCGCTTGCCATACGTGACTGAGATCCAGTCACGTGACATGATCCGCGTGCCGCAAGTAAGTGGGATCCAGTCACGTGACAAGATCCGCGTGCCGCACGTGACTGAGATCCAGTCACGTGACAAGATCCGCGTGCCGCATGTGAGTGGGATCCAGTCACGTGACAAGATCCGCGTGCCGCACGTGAGTGGGATCCAGTCACGTGACAAGATCCGCGTGCCGCACGTGACTGAGATCCAGTCACGTGACAAGATCCGCGTGCCGCATGTGAGTGGGATCCAGTCACGTAACAAGATCCGCGTGCCGCACGTGACCGAGATCCAGTCACGTGACATGATCCGCGTGCCGCAAGTAAGTGGGATCCAGTCACGTGACAAGATCCGCGTGCCGCACGTGACTGAGATCCAGTCACGTGACAAGATCCGCGTGCCGCACGTGACTGAGATCCAGTCACGTGACAAGATCCGCGTGCCGCACGTGAGTGGGATCCAGTCACGTGACAAGATCCGCGTGCCGCACGTGACCGAGATCCAGTCACGTGACATGATCCGCGTGCCGCAAGTAAGTGGGATCCAGTCACGTGACAAGATCCGCGTGCCGCACGTGACTGAGATCCAGTCACGTGACAAGATCCGCGTGCCGCACGTGACTGAGATCCAGTCACGTGACAAGATCCGCGTGCCGCACGTGAGTGGGATCCAGTCACGTGACAAGATCCGCGTGCCGCACGTGACTGGGATCCAGTCACGTGACAAGATCCGCGTGCCGCACGTGAGTGGGATCCAGTCACGTGACATGATCCGCGTGCCGCACGTGACAGATCCAGTCACCCGACATGATCCGCGTGCCGCGAGTGGGATCCAGTCACGTGACAAGATCCGCGTGCTGCACGAGAGAGGAATCCAGTCACGTGACAAGATCCGCGTGCCGCACGTGAGTGGGATCCAGTCACGTGACAAGATCCGCGTGCCGCACGTGAGTGGGATCCAGTCACGTGACAAGATCCGCGTGCCGCACGTGAGTGGGATCCAGTCACGTGACATGATCCGCGTGCCGCACGTGAGTGGGATCCAGTCACGTGACAAGATCCGCGTGCCGCACGTGAGTGGGATCCAGTCACGTGACATGATCCGCGTGCCGCACGTGAGTGGGATCCAGTCACGTGACATGATCCGCGTGCCGCACGTGAGTGGGATCCAGTCACGTGACATGATCCGCGTGCCGCACGTGACAGATCCAGTCACCCGACATGATCCGCGTGCCGCGAGTGGGATCCAGTCACGTGACAAGATCCGCGTGCTGCACGAGAGAGGAATCCAGTCACGTGACAAGATCCGCGTGCCGCACGTGAGTGGGATCCTGTCACGTGACAAGATCCGCGTGCCGCACGTGAGTGGGATCCTGTCACGTGACAAGATCCGCGTGCCGCACGTGAGTGGGATCCAGTCACGTGACAAGATCCGCGTGCCGCACGTGAGTGGGATCCAGTCACGTGACATGATCCGCGTGCCGCACGTGACAGATCCAGTCACCCGACATGATCCGCGTGCCGCGAGTGGGATCCAGTCACGTGACAAGATCCGCGTGCTGCACGAGAGAGGAATCCAGTCACGTGACAAGATCCGCGTGTCGCACGTGTTTGGAATCCAGTCACGTGACAAGATGCGCTCTCTGCACGTGAGGCAAATTCAGTAACTAACATGAGCCTAGATCCGCTCGTGAGTGGAATCCAGTCACAAGAAATGATCCACGTGCCGCACGTGAGAGGAATCCAGTCACGTGGTAAGAACCGCTTGCCGCACGTGAGTGGAATCCAGTCACGTGACATGATCCGCGAAGTGTGGCGGTATTCGTAGTCCCGCGACTTGATCCATGAAGTGTGTCGGAATTCGCCATCTCGTGACGTGATCCACGAAATGTGGCATTATTCGTTGTACCGTGACTTGATTCGCGTACTGCGAAGTGTGGCTGAATCTGTAGTCGCATCTCGCGACGTATGGCAGAATCAGGAGTCACGTGGCATGACCTGCGTACCGTGGCGTATGGTTAAATGTGGTGGAATCCACAGAAATGTACCGCGTCCCGACGCCTTCGTGCGC
This sequence comes from Agrotis segetum, assembly GCA_036375495.1. Taxonomy (NCBI): domain Eukaryota; kingdom Metazoa; phylum Arthropoda; class Insecta; order Lepidoptera; family Noctuidae; genus Agrotis; species Agrotis segetum. Next base: position 1,218,148 of record JAQSVV010000130.1, read on the forward strand.
GACTTCGACTTGAGCTTGGCCGGTTTGTTTTAATCAATTTCGTCCGGTTACAACACTATTTACTGATGAAATGTGTATGTTTTCTCCAGGGCTACGAGACTCAAGTGGGCGAGCGTGGTCTGAAGCTATCGGGCGGTGAGAAGCAGCGCGTGGCCATCGCCCGCGCTATCCTGAAGGACTCGCCTATCATAGTGTTCGACGAGGCTACTTCAAGCCTGGATTCTCTCACTGAACATGTGCGTATATACGAACTCTAGCTGACGGACTAATTACATTTGCAATTTCTTAATGTTGTCAACATGCCTAATTAATAATTTTAGACTTGATTACCCGAAAACTTCAAATGGAAATAATGTTTTCTCTCCACAGGCGATCCTCCAAGCATTAAAAGCGGCGACAGTCGGCCGCACATCCATCTGCATCGCTCACCGTCTGTCCACAGTCGCGGACGCAGACGAGATACTGGTGTTAGAGCGAGGAGCCGTCAGCGAGAGAGGGACGCACGAACAACTCGTCAGCAATCCGAACTCACTGTACTCGAAGTTATGGGACAAGCAGAAGGAACAACCGAGAGTACCGTCCCCCGCCACCCCGCGGGCGCCGCGACCTGCGGCCAGCGCGGGGGAGGGGGGGGACCATAGCGGGTGCTCGCACTAGGCAGCGGGTGGGAGCGAGAGGCATGAGCGAGCAGGACTGATATAATTCCAGACGATTTTTGAATTCGGAATTGTTGAGTGTATAACTTTAAGTTGGCAGTACTGGATCATGCCTGTTGTGGCCGGCTTCCAGTCTTGCCGGTTGATGACTGACCACTAATACAATGGAGTGACTAAGGGACTTTACCTATGACGCGATTCGTGCGATTTGCAATTTCTACTAACTAAAAATTAAAATCGACCTTGCTATTAAGAAATAATGATGTAATTCGATTGACTTGACGCAACGACGATATAATACTAGACTCGTAATAACAGGCGACCGATGTCTGCCAACACATTAGGCAAAAAAGTCTTATATTCGTCTCATTTCGACCAATCCTGTGAGCCGTAAACATACGTTGAGACAGCACAGACCTTCAGTTAGCCAATCACAACGCAGTACCCCGTCCCCCTCGCTTACGTAGTACCTCAGCAACTTGGCAGAATAGTTTGTGTTCTTTAGATCGTGCATGCGGAGTCTAGTATTATATCGTCGTTGACTTGACGTCGTCGTCGCGATCGAGTTTTGTTTTTGCCACGTTTTTTGAGTGGCCCCTCTCTCAGCCCCGTAGGGTTATTTTCTTTTTTTTAGGAAATTTAAAAACGTAGGTTTTCAGATTTTTTAAATCTATTAATTTTCTATCTACCCCATACATAACGTTTTATGTCTATCGCAAAAGTAAGGTTGATTTTCACTTGTACTTGGAATCGGTCGAATGCGTTCGTATCGCGTTGTGGGTAAGCTCTATAACTATCCGACCTCCATAACCCAGTTACTGGGTTATGATACCTCTCTTATTAAGATAAGGTATCGCCTTACCATAGATAGATCAATTCAAAGACACCATAGTATTTTTTAATGTATTAAAACACAGATATAACGTGATATGTATGTTGGTTTTTAGGGTTCCGTACCTAAAGAATACGGACGATTTTTTTTCCATTTTTCACAATATTTTTTAACGCAATCACCAAAACTGTAGGTCTAAAATAAAACTTCGACGTTGATAAAACAAGGCTAAAATACATAATTATGCAGACGAAGCATGTTTGTTGTTTTTTAGTGCATTATAAACTTATTTTAGTTTTGTGCGTGTGTATTCAGGGCCTAACAATATTATTTTTAAATAAAATCAAACATCTACCAAATTAGTGTGAAATCTATCAGACGTAACGCAACTCGCGTTCGAATTCTTGCATCGTCTAAATGAGGCTATAAGTTGGAAAATGGGCTTTATTGTTGACGGAGTAAGTCTTTTGATTGTATAGTTTTCTTATCTCGACGAATTACTAACTGAGGTACTAGCATGCCTTTCACGATATTGTAACGTAAACGGGAACTTTGACGTTTATTTGATGTAAAAAATAGTTCCTCGATTTTACACTAGAGGCGTTTTTTTTTATTTTCCGTACAATAAACGCAGTAGTAAGCTGTACGGTAAAATACGGAAATCTTGTGTTATGCCCTCTGATCATTTTTGTCTCAAGTATATTGTTGGTCCATCATGGTGGTCCAGGTAATTGGCACAAGACAAATGAATAAATGTTGCGAATTGAGAAATGTTTATGTAAATAAAAAAGTTGATATAATGTACAGCAAGTAACTTGTTAAATAAGTATATTATTTTGGTTACAAATTACGTTTTTTATTTCTTGCGAAAATAAACCCTTCTAAAACCTTGTCACGAGAATATAATTGACCCTTCAGACAGTGGTTCGACCGCCGACGATGAACGAGTAACGAGCAGAATTAGACACTCTAAAAAGAGTTAGCTATCGGCGGGAAGCGAGTGTAGTAGGTATCTATAGTTTTGTCGCCGGGCGACAGCGAGTGTTCAAGTGCGACGAGTGATGACTCGCGCTACTCGCCCGCGGTCGCTTTATGTGACATTTCATTCACTGTACCGAACGCGAGCAACGAGTGAGCGAGCATCGTTGAACAAGTATCGCTGAGCGAGTTAATTTTGAAAGCTCGTCGCTCAGCGACAGAACGAGCAAAACGAGTCGTCGCCAGCAGTGTGAACAGTCAGAGAGCAACTATTAATATATTATGCATCTCTTTCGTTTACACGGAATGTACATTTATGTGCGTTTCTTGAGAAAGAAAATCACCGAGAGTTACTCGTTTTCTCGCCGTTTGGTCGGACCACTGCCTATTGCAATAATTGAATTGGTCCCTGTCGGGCGCCACTATACTTTTCTTATGGTCCGTTCATGACTGGTCTAAATGGTGACCGGAGCGGCCATTTTATGGTGAAATTACTTTATGGTATGCGAATTCGCCACTATCTGCGCATCGTGGAGTGTTTCAAACATTTCCATAATTATTTTATCACAGTCGCATAGTGTTGGTCACAGCGGTTAGGTCGTGAACGGGCTGTTATGCCTCCCCCAATAAAAGTACTCTGTGCCTCCCCCAATAAAATCATACTGTTTCCAGTGCGGATTGATGGATGCGGATTGATAGCATGTGACATCCACCAAAGAGAGCAGTGGTGATGTTATAAATTACACAAAGTAATGCGCCTGGCGGGGTTCGAACCCACGATCTACAATGGCCACTACTGCTCACTGCATATTGGTTTGGAAATATTAAGCCTTTTGTTTGTTTTCAGAAACATTTAAAGTTCATCCGAGAATTGTGTCCAATCTGAAAAATAATTGTATTCCACTGAACGCTTCTTGACTTCAATAAGTAGTGTTGTCCGATACCAAACACTATGATCCGCAACATCGCGTATTCAAGCCATAATCTATGGCACAAATCCACAATCCGTTTCCACCTCATTTGACACACATACGAGTCATCGACACAAATCTATAATAGATAATAGCGATGATTCCATGTCGCAACGTGCCAGTAACATTACGAATTCGATTCGATTCGAATTTATTGATTGACAGGTAATCGGTTGCCATAGCAACGACCGTAACAACATCCATCTGTCGAAGGGATTATTTTGAACAATAAATTCTGCTCGTTTTTCGAGCGTCCCTTATTTTGTATAAAAATGGTGTTTTGAATGTGATACAAAGGATGTCAGTGTTGAGTTTAATCCCAGAAGATAAACGTAAGGATCACAGGTAGGTTGAGGATAACCCTTGTTTGTTTTTCATTTTTTTTTCATTCATAGTTTGAGGAAATATCTTTGGGTCAATGCTTTGTGGTGTTGATTTCGACTGTAGTGAAATTTTGTCTGTTTATAAGCGCGGGAATATGCAACGAAGAAGGTGATGGGTAATATTTGAATAAAAAGTATCAATTCTACAAGACTAAGTTACTGCGGAAATAGCAATGTTCTTTCTGCAGAACAGGGACAAAAAAGATGTCGTTTTATAGTGGAAAGATGAGACATCACTATCAAAAGAAATCTTATGAAATAAGATAACCTTCCCATGTCAGAAACTCAGAACTACTAATTTCTATTAAGTAAATTTTTTGTGAAAATAACACTATGGTCCAACTCATGGAGAGTAGAGTTTGCTGTCTTTTAAAAGCTAAAAATCCACTCAGCTTTTATAAGACAGACAGGTGAAGTTAGTTACTTTCACGATTTAATAAGGTATCTAATAGTTTCGAAGAATCCATAATTATTTTTCAAGAAAGATTTTAAAGTTAGATAAAATACAGAACGAATTTGTAGCCGCAAACAATGACAGCAGATGACGTGACGTTGCGACATATCGCAGCGTCATATCGCTGCAGTCATGATTCCGCACCCAACTGAAGCTGATCTAAACAGGCTACTTTAGCTACATCACAAAATTATGCATTGCGATAAAAATCGTAAAATGGAATACCTATTCTATTTTATTGCTCAAAAAATAGAGTATTATCGACAAACAAACAAGAAACATTGCTAAAGAGGCGTTTCATAGATCCTCAATGATTGCTCCAGAGGTCATTGGCAGTAGGTACTTATCAGGCAGGCGTCGTGTTGCTAGCTTTTTTTACGTGATTAAAATAATCACCAAATGATTCCTCCCACCCAGAGCAGAGCAGGAGGCGAGATAGTGGTCACACGCGAACCTATCTTTAAATAAAAAAGGGATTGTCAGACTTGTACCTGACTAAAATCCACGCTATCCTTTACGTTCAGGGCTTACCCGTTACCCGTTAGTGCCGCGACTCTGGCAGGCCTTGGCCCTCTAGCGTGTCGAGCTGCAGTAAGAAAAAGCATAGAAATCAGTAGTGTCGCAGCGAAAAGTCGTTTGCTGCTGCTGTCTGCAGTCGGCTACAAATAGCTCGGCTATAGGTATTGAGTGGAAGGTATCCATTCATCAAATCATGATAAAAGCACTATCTAGGCACGGTTCGTTGCAATCGTTGCTTTGCTGTATCTACGACTATGATATGCCGATGGTTTCATAGTGAAACTATCGGCACCTGCTGCATACGACTAACGACATCTCTGGTATTCGTTCTATTTATGTACACCAGTTTTTGAATCGGGAATACATATTTAAATACAAGACGTACCTACCTACATACTTTTGAGAATTTTGGGGTTTAAATATTTTTGAACGGGGTTTGAAAGATCCTGCCATCCTCTCCGTGTTTTTTTTTTCATATAAACCACGCAGAAGTAGGAGCCCCGCTAAGCAGGGCTCCGTCGACTTGCTCCTGTGAAGGAAGGGTACACCTAGGTTTAACCGCATGTGGTCGGCTATACCTAGGTTTAGCCGGTTAAACCTAGATGTAACCGCACTTCGGATATTAGCTGTAAAATCTCTATCATCAAATAATGTGCTAGAATACTACACTGTGTTGAAGGAATGAATAAAATAAAGTACTTAGGTAGGTACCTACCTCAGTACATGAAACTTTGGCAAAGGTTATTTAAAAAAAAACTGTTGTAAAGTTTGAACTTTGACCTTTATGCCTCTTTGGTCTGGACCCTTTATGGGCCTTTTCACACCCTTTCTCAACTAAATACCAAGTAGGTTAAATACCTGATTATATAGAATACCTACCTAGATACAAAAACATTTCTAAGCAAAAGTTTTGCACGTCATAGGCAATTGTTGTATTTTATCAAAGGTTTCCTTGAATTCATTTATTATAAGCACGATCGTTTAAATGTTATTGTGTAGGTAGTAAGGTACTCACTACACACAAAGCAATGCTAGGGTTGAAGACGCCTGCGAAAAGTAGCAGTCTGTTAAGTACCCAGCCACGTTTTAAACGAGTGTCCTCAAAATTCAATGTACCCAGAAGTAAGTCTTTTTCTTTGGAACCAAATCTCTAAACATGGGTACGTATCTTCGTTGACCGGACTTTTGGACACATATCTTAATGAATTATCACGTTTTATGTTTAAAAAAAAACATTCTGCAGCTTTGTTACATGCTTGATTTGATCGTTTACGCCTTTGCAGAAAAAGAAGATGGACCAAAATTGCCCCACGTCCTATAACAAAGAGACATACGTCAAAAAAAAGATAAAAAATTAAAAAAAAATATGGCATAATTCCTAAGTTAATTTTTTTACGCCTTCATATGAAAAAATTGATATGAAAATAGTTCAGGCGCTGTTATGAAAAATTCGTTCTTATGAGTATTTATGGACCAATTTAAAAAAATCTTTTTTATTTTGTTAGGGTACCCCCAAGATATTACCACGGCCATAAAGTCAGGTTTCCTGGTTCCAGGATCCTGGAGTAATAAAAGTAAAATCTCAAAAATAACCTCATTTTTTTCAATTTAGGTAGCTTTTAATACATTACATTTATTTTGTTCAAGTAACGATCAACTGACGATTATCTCTTTATTCATCTGGTTATGAAACGTGAGCATAAAAGCTTCAGCTTGAATTTTTGAATACTATACTATATTAATAAATATTACATTTCAATTCAAATATTACTTTGAATACTTTAAGTAACGATAATACTGAAATTGTTTCTTCATGTGTAAAAACCAGTGGTGGCCTAGTGGTATCGGTCCCGACTTACGAGTTGTAGGTCGTGGGTTCGAAACCAGGCAGGCGCATTACTTTGTGTAATTTATTTCATCACCACTGCTCTCAATGCGGTGAAGTAAAACATCGTAAGGAAACCGGCATATCCTAGAAACAAAAATTCGAAAACATGTGGAATCCACCAATCCGCACTGGGCCCGCGTGCTGGATTATGGCCAACTCCCTCTCACAGAGAGGAGGCCTGTGTCCCAGCAGTGGGAACATTAATAGGCTGATGATGATGAATTAGCACTTCACCCGCGACTTCGTCTGCTCGTGTTTCTCACTACGAACTCAGTGAATTTAAATGCCCGGTCACCCTCCTTATAGGATACTTTTGGAAAATCTAAAAATGCTCCAGTAGAATAGGTTCACAAGAATAGTCAATACAAACAAACAATCAGATCTTTCCTCTTTATAATATTAATGTGGACAAACTGATTTTCCAATGTTCACCCCGCTAGGGCTTGATTTCTTAAATATAGGATAAGCAACCTTTATTCGTTTGAGAGATTATTTAGGCCTAAGTTTTGAGTTTATCGAAGCATCAATGTTGGGAGTGATTTTCGAAAACCCCAAAACTCGAGTTTTTTTTATTTTTTATCTAATTTCTATAAATATACTGAGTTTCAAATTCATCGGGTCGCACGTTATGATTTTCCTATACCAACTTTAACATCGTCTAGAATACCAATGGAGGGTAATTAAAAAAAAAACTTCCAATAACTAATAATGCCCATTTATTTACTAATACTCATATTCGTACAAAGCTTCAAGTTTAACCCACGAAATAAGATTTTACAAAGGTTTTCACCTCTTTTCGCCCCCTTACATGTAATCCACACAAAATCCTTTCTTAGTGCTGACCTACGTAATAAATTGCAACTACAGTCCAAAATTCAGGTTATACGTTTAACTGTTTCAGATCCTTCCCTTTAAACTTGAATACCCCTTTTCACTAACTTTGGGAATGATTTTCGAAAAATCCAAAAACACGTATGATTATTTCTGATGTAGTATACTGACTTTCAAATTCATCAACTCGTGTGTTATGATTTTCCCATGCAAACGTTATTCGTCTTAGATCTCATTTTAAGTGAAATAACCTCTGTCGACTACTCCCTCGCGATACAACAGTACCCCTAGCACGAATCACTTTCGACAAAGTATTCGTATCGTCTCCGAAAGCATTTTGTATGAGAACTTGAACAGCGCCTCTGGTGAGCCTAAATTGAACTAATTTTGGGAGCACGAACAAATACATGTACGTTTCGTATCGTCTTCGTACGAAAACGTAAACGCCATTTGAGCCGTTTGTATGAACATAGGTAGCACAAACATATAAAATGACGGATAGTTTCGTAACTGTCGAAGGCTGGCTTACGAGTTTTACGAATATTTATTCACTTCAAAAATGACAGTGAGAAAACATTCGTCGGATTTTATTTTAGCGATAAAGTTATAATTTAAGTGATTGTGTTGATATATTTTGTTAGAAAAAGAATGTGCGCTCCAATATTTATTATAACAATACGTAACCTTTCTATTTATGCTGCCATAATTGACAAAAAATAAGTGTACCGCGTGCGGGAAGCATGAGAGGATTACATAGATCTTTTAGCAACCGTGTTATGATGGCCCTTAATCATTGCTTGATTCATTGATTGATATTATTGTCATGATTAATAAATAAAATCATCGAACACAGAACATTCATAAAGCTTTTCTTTATTTTTACATTACATTTTACATTAAATGTCATAACAACATGCTCCTTATCCTACGATCGTCTCCAGGCCCTACTTACTCTGTGCTATTCAATATCGGTCCAGCAGTATAACGTAAAAGCAGAAAAACAATCTCACATTCGATTTATTATTATGGATTTAAAACATTTACATTCAAAACTACAAATACACATCTTGTTATGAAACACAGTTCAATGTATTGCTAGTTAGGGCCTCAAGATAGGAATTTCTTCATAATGCAAGCCATAACGAAAAGTACTGTCTTCTTATTCAAGCTCTTCACCGAATCTCCAAACGAGAGCCTCGTCTCATCATTGAACATCGTGGGGGATCCTTCTGTTCAACCGGTCAACAGACCTTCTTGATCAGGGTGTCAATTACTTATTTACTCCATTTATGAATACTTCCGTTTAGAATCGCAGTTTACTGGAATAGCTTACAAAAAAATAACAAATCAACATTAAAAAACAAATCATTGAACATTGTTTTGAAACATCTTGACAGCGGCAGAGGCGTCTCTAGCCCTTGTGACGCCCGTGTGCAACTAGTACCGGGCGCCCTCTAGTCTAGCAGGAGAATATCCGTTCGTTATATTTTCAAACGGAAATTAATTCGGATGCAAATGGTGCAATTTTAAATGATGTCGGCAAGAAAAAAGTTTTTTAGGAAGGAAGAGGTTAAGCGGCAATTACATTGTCCTAGTTGTGATATTTCTCGAATCTAAATAGAAAAAAGGGGTAAAATTATTGACTTAAAACATTATGATATTTTATCTAAATAGGAAGTCAGAAGCTTGTAGATACACCACGGCGTCTTAGTTCTTCTTTTAGTATATGCACTTGCATTGACGAATAATTTTCCATATTTGTTTTGTATATAAACTCAATTTTTATAATAATAAATCTTGTTTGTTTTTTGTACAAGGTAGACAGTAATCTGACGTGGGGACCAACTATCGCAGCGCCATCTACGATTAGCTTTGAGTTGCCATCCCCATTCAATTCGATTCGACGAAATGCATGTGTGTTCTACAATAGTAGAACGAGCGACTAACGGAGTGCTATTCTATATTGTTGCTAATAAGGAACAATTTCTGGGAAGTAGTTGTTTAAGGAAACTTAAGGAAATAGATTTTTATGTTTTGCTTCCGCGCATTACACGAGCGCAGGGTCTTTGGGAGCGCCGCCCGGCATCGACGCATCTTTGGTGGTGTCGCATTAGAGGGCACTTGGCGCCCCCTTAAACCCGGCGCCCGCGTGTACCGCACACCCTGCACTATAGGTAAAGACGCCTCTGGACAGCGGTAAGATTTGACAATAATTATAGACATTAGGTATGACACAAGTTTGTTTTTTCATAAACTTTTTTCATGGCTTTTTATTTGTGCCAGCATGACAGACTTCGTTTAGGAACGCAGTCAAATCAAACACAACGTTTTAGTAATTAGTTTAATTATTACGCCATTTATTTATCTGAATATTAACTGTTTCTGCAGTTCCTTTGTAATGCGTCGTAAATTGAACAATATTAAAATTTTAAATGCCCAGAAATCACTTATTTTTTATCAAAAATCCAGTTTCTGGACGAAAGATTCATTCAAGAGTACGATCATTCGTTCTATTTTTCCCGTCCCTATTTACGTTGGTATGACGTCACTAATGTTTTTGTATCGCACCCTCGGTACGAATTCGAAAGTGCTTCGTGCTTCCGACTTTCGTTGTATGCCGTTATTGTATCGACGGCACGATACGGTGGCGACACGAAAACTAAAAATATTCGTGCTAGGGGTACTGATTCTGTCTCATCATAATGCGTCAGTTACTTTTTTTTAAACTTTGAAACACTTGGAATTCCTCCTGTATCATGGGTGCGTTTACAAACATATAAACTCACATACACAAACGCCCAGACCCGAAACAAATACTTGTAGATCGTACAAATCTTTGCTCCGTGCGGGAATCGAACCCGCGACATGCAGCGCAGCAGTCCAACCGCTCAGCCACCGTGCTAAACGTGCGGCTCAAAAGAAACAACAAGAGAGTGAATAACCAATAATGTATAGTACAAAAATGAGCGTATTTTCAAGATTTTTATTTATCCGGGGTCCTGGAGACCGAAGACCTGACTTTATGGCCGTAGGGCTACCATGCGAGAACCCTTTCAAACAAAAAAAGTTTATTTTTTAAATCGGTCTATAAATACGCACACGAACGAATTTTTCTTATCAGCGCCTGAACTATTTTTAAAGCAATTTTTCTATAAGAAGGTGTAAAAAAATGACGTTAGGGAGTATCCCATATTTTTTTATACATTTTTATCTTTCTTTTGAGATATTTCACTTTGTTATAGGACGTGGGGTAATTTTCTATGGATTGTGATCCTTCTTCTTTGATCGTTTTAAATGTTAGATCACATTACAGGTTGCTTTAGCAAATTTTCTTTATCGCCAGTATTCCGCTTAGGACTTTAAAATACGCTTTATATGTGGTACACACTTTATTATACTATCGTAGCTAAATAATATACAATTTAAAAGCTCGTGGCGTTTCTTTTGCAAAAACCTTCAGTTCTGTTCCAACTGTGTCCTCATCAACACCACACAGAGCTGAATGGTGCATATATATGCCCATGTGAGTTTCTCGTGTCTTTAAAGATAGTAGATAGTAGTATAAAGTTATTATTAACTCTTAAACAGGAACGGTTTTCTATTGTCAACTCGACAGTCATCTTATAAATAAGCCACTAATGTAAACCGTCCTGTCTCGTTTTCCCTTCTACCACAAGCACGAAGCAGATGGGAGCAGATGGGATGGATGTCCTGTCGTTTGATTGATAAAACTGGCGTCTCACGTTCATATTAGTCCGCAATTTATCAAAAAAAGTCAGTCGGTATAATTTCAAAGCCTTGTTCCACCAATTTTTGAGTATGAGAACTCGTCCCTTTTGTGCCAAACTTCCTTGATGTACTTAAGAGTCTCATCAAAGTCATACCCGCCATATTTCAAGGTCCACCAATCTGCCCATTGATTTGCTAAGGAAAAAGGCTTTAAATTCAGTCTGTAGAGGGTACTTTTTTAGTCTCTCCAGGTATGTCCGTAACGTGCACTGGGCAGAGTGTTAGCGGTCTTTTCAGAGGGAACGGTTATTTTCGCGCATGGTGATTACCTTAAAGTTACCATAAAACCAAATTTCAGGAAAGAATCCCTAGAGAGTGTATACAGCAGCAACTCTCGCTTGAACCTCCTGACCAAGCGCAAGCGCCTGACAATGGAGATGTCCACCACATCGCTGAACAAGCGAGGCGACCAGTTCGTGACGCAACGGGTGTTGTCCGCCAAGAACAACCGGGTGAAGCAGTTGCAGAATCAGCTCTCTGATGCACATTATCATTTACAAGTGGGTTAAGTATATTCTTAAGGTATGATTTTGAAATTGGCAGCAGTGCCGAAAATAGTCGTGTGCCAACGGTGCACAGGGCACAGCCACTGGAGGGGCGCTGAAATGGCCAGACCAGGACCGCTATTGACCAGACGAGAACTCCGTTAAAGAAGTGCGCTCTGGGCATATAAAATGGTATTTACGCGGCACTCAGCAGAACACAGTATCACCGTAGTTGTGCTTGCTACATTTGTTATGACCAAGGTAGCAATATTGTGCTACATGTGGTATTGAGTTTTTAGACATTAAGCGTGAATTGGGCCTTCCTTGTAAAATTTCTTGAAAGTCGATATGTAAATCATCACATGAGTTGTCACATTCTTCGTACAGTTTTTGAAAACCTGAAATCTTAAATAAACGAGACTTTTTGTAATTAATTTCAGGAGTTGAGTAATGAGAACAAAGTATTACGTGCCATTCAGAAGAAACAAGAAATAGCATTACAAAGGTAAGATGGATTTCACATAAATTGTTTTTTTTAGGAACATACCCAACCGCTATGCTTAAACTAAAATTGATAATTATGGTAAAACAAACAAGTCTTGTCCAGATACGAGAACTCAAACGCAGAACTGCCCCAAGTTCTGAACTCGCATAGCGAAGAGATGAGGATACAGCAGATGAAGTTTAAGCAATTGAAGGCGCAGCATAAGGAGGTGGTGTTGAAACTGAAGGAGAGAGACATGCAGTTGCAGCAGCTTAGAGATGAACACCAGCATCTGTTGGAGCTTAGCAAGGACAGGTAGGCAATACTTGAATTGAAGGAATTCATTATGTGGTTAGGTACTTACATTAAATAAATAGGAAAGTTTAGAAAAGAAGAGCCAAATAGTGAGTATTTTTCTTGACAATGATTAAACTTGATATTTGGCTGACAAGGAAAAAGAATTTGGAGTTTCAAATTAGGCAATACTCAACAATTAAAGTAAAAAAATATGAATTAGAATTGTTTGATTAAAATTGTCAATCTGTCATCGAAAGAACAGAACCGACAATATTGTGGCCAGCAAGTCATTGCGCATTTCAGTTCCATAAAGGGCCTCTAGTCTTACTTTAAATTCCAGTTCAGCTCCTACGATATTGATTCTTTCCAGAAACCTTCCCGACCGTGAAAAGCTCCAAGCCCAAGTGACGGAATTGACGTTGAAAGTGCAGACACAGAACGACACTATCACGATGCTACAACGTCGCATCGCACTCGAAGCGAAGAACTTCAAACATCAACTGCAGATGGAGATCAACAAGCACAAGGACACGAGACATGATCTGGACCTCGCCATCAATAATGCTGATAAACTTACTACAATTATTGAGGTAAGGTATACGGTATGCCTTAAATAAAATCTACTGGAATACGGGGTGAATAAAGAACGCAGGGGTGAAACGAGACCAAACTCTGAAAAGGATTAATTAACCTTGAATTATTTTGTTCTGCGGACAAGGTCTCTTCAATTTTAGGTAAAAGAAGTATTTATGTTCTATTAGATATGGTAATATGATCGTAAAATGTTATGTTTGTTCAAGATTAAACGCTTCATCTTGATTCACCCCTACGTTCTATTATTCATCCCGTTTTGCCAGTGTGTGAGGCCTACTTTATAAAGGGCGAGCCTAATGACGTCATTCGGGTAGAAATCCGGACTCAATGATTGCGACTGAGCAATTGATCAAACCCAATAATTTGACTCTGAACGGGTGTTCGAACCCAGTAACTGCTGTTCAACACGCCTAATTTGAACACTGTGTTTTAAACTATCACGGTTTGGTTCACAATTTAAAATGTCACTTACGGGATATCTTTCGTGATTATATTATATTTGTTTAGCTGGATACTCACTTAGCAGCGTAGCACGTAACGTATCAGATACGGTATCAACCTGCAAGTGGGTACGGCTCGTCCGAGCACACTGCGAGCCGCCTTTGTGTTTGTATGAGTCGCCGAGAGGCGGTATCACTGCGAACTTACAGCGAGCGGTTCGCAGCGGGCTCGTGCCGTATTGTAACGTATCTTATACGTTACGTGCTACGCTGCTAAGTGAGTACCCAGCCTTAGAGTTCCCGATATGCGAAAATTTGATCATTAAAAAATGTACCTTTCCCTTTCATATTTCATAATTATAAATAAATTGTATTGCATTAGCAAATTAAACTGAAATAGCATTCGCAAAACTTTCAGTATATTTTATTTCCTTGTTTCCCCATTATAGAGTAATACCGTACCATTTAGTTCATTGTTATTTTAAATCTGTTGTTCACTGAATCATTTGTTAGCTTTTTTTCATTGGAAGGGAGTTATAATGGCTATTCATCTCATTCTATTTGTATTTCAAATGTTCGATGCAGGTCAGAAGTATTGTCGAAAATATCTTGACAAAGCGACAGCGTTCTACATTCATCATCATTTTCTTCATGCTCTTACCATATTTTACTTGGGGTCCTTTTCCCCTTTAGACGTCACGGCATTATTCAATTCTTTTTCTTTCATATTTCATTTACACCACACGATCCATTCGTCTTTTCTTTTTCTTCCTCTCCCTTCTATTCATCAACATTCATACCTATCACTCTCCTCATCACATGAGTGTTGTCACGAAGACAGATGACTTTTTTTCATTTTAAAATTGCTGACTGGGCTATGTATTTTCATTAGCCTAGTATTCCTAAGTACGGTTTAGGAGTGTTAGTCTTGGTGCTCATCAGGCGGAGATACGTAAAATGAGTTTATTTTTTTGTACAGCTGCCTGGGGCCTGCGTCTAGTTAATGACAATAGGCCTGCTTGGACATGAGTATTACGACAAAATTGAGACATTTTTGTAATATACACCTGTAGCGAGGCCTTTAGGGAAAAAAACTGGATTAATGTTATGAACCTATTTGTTTTTATTGTGGGAAATGAAATGTCAGAAATGGAAACAGTTTTTTATTTTATTTTATGGAGTTTATACAGGAACGAGAAAACCGCCGTCATGTTTCCTCTCGCCCTCTCAGGCACCCACCATATAACAGTAAAAAAACATGACTTCTAACTAACTGATGTTAACCGCTTGTCGTTTTGTCAAGCTCAGCCATCTTCTACAAGGCATGCCTAATACTAACTTACTGTGCTGCATGGTGGTTACTTTGTTTTTAATTCTTTCTATCCTGGGCATTCTAAACATCTGCCTATCCAAATGTTCCATTTTTTTCAAGATGAAAGAGAAGATGCTGAGCACGGCAGCAAGTCGCACCGTCAAGTCACCGGTGAAGTCGTCATCTGGCTCCAACATCCACGTACCGATCAGAACCGGCCGCTCCTCGGCCAGTGTGGACCCGCCCTACAGAGCGCGCTCGGAGACTGACGCCAGTCTAGCGAGGGGAAGAGATGATAGACACATTGTAAGTTTGCAATTGCATAAACTCCACACCAAAGTATTAGGAAGCTTCTTAATGGTACACCCAAATTGCCAGTTATGTTTAGCCGAGCCTATAACCTAGCCTAGCCTTTAGCCTAGCCTTCAACCAGGCACAAATCCAGGCTCCGTGGCTGCTACTGAAGCATTTCTATGTACACTGATTCCAGACCTGGGATTGATCCCAGCCACCCTAGCTAAGTCAATCGTAAACGCTCGGTACTCCCCAATAATAATAATATTCCACAACTATCACACAACGCCATCTAGTCCCAAGCTAAGCAGAGCTTGTGTTATGGGTACTAGACAACTGATAAACATACTTATATATTTCTAAATACATACATATTATAGATAAATTACACCCAGACACAGAACAAATGATCGTGCTCATCACACAAACATTTGTCCTGGGTGGGAATCGAACCCACGACCTCCGGCATAGCAGTCAGGGTCACTAACCACTAGACCAACAGGTCAACTTTATAGCCAAGAGTTTAAAGTTCTTACAACTGGCCGTAAATGTTTGTCAAAATGTTAAATAATTAGGTATGTATGTTGAAAAAGGATAAAGGGAAAATTAGCACACCGCAACCGCAGCAGAAAGTCCTTCAAATAAATTATCCTTGGTTATAACGTGGTTATAACCTTCCTTTGACGTAGGTCTAAATACAAAAAAAAAAACTTTAACAAAGCCTCCTTTGGGCCAAGATTTAACTATTTGTATTGAGATTACGTTTACAATTTCACTCTAGTCCAACACATGAACGCGTGCCTGAATTATTTCTCCGGGGAATCCTTTTGTTTTGAGATCTATTGTTAAAACTCACATGACATATTATGTCCTCTGTTACTTTGTCTGGGCTGTTGTATAAGCCAATTTGATGAACGTATTTTTATTGTATGACCTTTACAGCAATAAATAAATTGGAACAGCATTATTTTCTAATCTTACGTAACAATGTCTTGTTATGTTACAATCCATTCGAGGTAAAAGGGTAAAGCTATATTTTAATGAACCCAAAGTTTTCATAATAATAAGTTCAGACATTGCGTGTGTGTGTTTTTTGACAATTTATTGTGTTTTTCAGGTGGAACAAAACATAATGGCAAAATTAGCCGAGAATTCTCGTAGTCTTAGCAGCGTGCTATCACATGATGAAGAAACTTCGTCTTCCGCCGAGCCTCGCTCGCGCTATGCCAGAAGTCGAACTAACTCCACCATCTCTCGATCTACTCCTACTCCTAACCCTGGAACTAGAAAGAGTTCCAAAGCTTCCGATGAAATAATGGAACTAGCCAAAACAGTTCAAGATGGAATGGCAGATCTCGCAATATACGACGATGGTTACAATGTAAAATCATCCCCCGATGAACTGCATACAAAAATGGAAGCTATGAAAACAGAACTTATGAACAAAATAAAAAGTGAAGAGACTGCATCTAGAAAGTCTAGTGCGTTAAGAAGGAGAAGTTCAGCAGAAGAGTCTATTGAAGAAGAATCGGAGTCAGAAGAACATGAGCGTCCTAAGTCTAGAGGTAGAAGAAACTCCAATGTGTCTTTTTTAGATCAGACAACGGTTGAAGAAACTCTCACAACTGTAGCTATACACCAAGATGACACACAAACAGAATTCAAACGTGAGACGAGTGCAGTACAACGTAGAATAACTGGCAAACCCATAGAGAAGTATTGCAGAGATATCATTCAAGACATAGAGAAGAGCAACCAAGTGATTGACAAACACATGAAAGGTTTCAACCAGTCAAGATTAGAAAATGACAAATTAGTTGAACAGTTAGAAGCTGTCGATAAAATCAATGAGTATGTGAATGCCAACGGAGAAATACCGGATTCCGCTTTGAATGAGTTGAACAATAACTTCAAAATGTTAACAGATCAAGTATTTACTGATGTTGTCCCGATGGCCAGAAAACGGTCAATTTCCAGTAGAAGAGGATCTAAAGAGACTAGATCTTTACTTGGAGATGCAAATATGACTAACCAGCAGATGTTGGAGGACTTACTGGGGAAAAAATGATATATAGCCTTAGAACTAAAAGCTTTGGATACACACGAATGACGTTAGTGTTCCGCGATTCTCGCTTCTGCGGTTTCAACAAGTTTAATGTAAAACAACTTGACTTGCAGAGACTGGCTTTGAACCTAATTAGGTAGTTTGTACAGACGAGAGTTCATTAGGCTACACCAACATTTTTATTTAATTAACTTCAATTTATTTTTATTCCAACATGAAAGCCAAAAGCTACATTTTTCGTAGTGAGTAGATGATGGCCACGGTCCCATGAGGTTTTAATTAGACACGATTTTGTTTAGAGATTTGTCGCCGAAATATGGAATATTCTATCTAATAAAGTCTTAAATTGACAGTGAAGTAGAGTAACTTGATTACTTACAGTTAAAAGGGTCTCGTAACAAGCCAATTAATAAAGATATAACGTGGTTTATTTTTGAGTCTGTGGTAAAAAAAAAATATCGGAAATTTATCATAGAATCCTTATTGATTAAATACTGTTTTAAATTCAACACAAAAGTGGCCACAAAAGTTGTGAAAAAAATGTTAAAATTGCAAAATCTTCTACAAAAAAATTAATTGCCTTAGGTGAGGATGTGGATGCGTCTTTAGAATAAAAACCCTAATTATTGTAGTTCAACTTTTTGTAAAAGATACCTATTAAAATAGTTAGGATACGCTTAGGACCCATTTAGATTTTGAAATAGAAATAAACCTCCCAGCTGCTGAAATTAGGTGCTATCCCTGACGCGTAGAGTTTTCAAAGCTAGGAGTAA
This sequence comes from Agrotis segetum, assembly GCA_036375495.1. NCBI lineage: Eukaryota > Metazoa > Arthropoda > Insecta > Lepidoptera > Noctuidae > Agrotis > Agrotis segetum. The sequence goes on from JAQSVV010000130.1 coordinate 1,236,193, forward strand.
GTCCGTTTTAAATAAATTGAATTATTTAGTCTCAATTTGTTTTTCGTATTTTTTTTTTGTGAGTTCCTATATCCTACTAATATTATAAATCCGAAAGTTTATGAGGATGTATGTGTGTATGTAGGTATGTTTGTTACTCTTTTACGCAAAAACAACTGAACGGATTTGGCTAAAATTTGGTAAACAGATAGTTTATAACTTGGATTAACACATAGGATAGTTTATATCCCGATTTTATGTTCCCTTGGGATAATTTTCGAGTTGTAGCGGGTGAATCCGCTGGCAACAGCTAGTCATGTATATTTCTAACCACGGGTTTTGTGAATCCTATTCTAGTTTCATATTCATAGAATAACATAGAAATTGCGTGAAAGTACGGTCAGAAAATACAATTCGGCTTCTATGTAGATATAATATTTAATGTTCTTCGGCCAAAAGTCGAACAATGATTGTGTATTTATAGAATATATTAGTGTTATGCATGTGTGAATGTTTGCGTGAGTGTGTTTGTATGTGTGTTTTTGTATATCGGTGTATAACTGAGCTTTTTATATAAATTGTTATTAATAATACCTAATAGACCATGTGATTTAAAAATGAATAAATATTTTATTTTTGAGTACTACTGTGTTTTTTTTCTAACCTACCTTCTATCTATTTCAATGTCATTTGTGTTCTACCTTAGGCCCACGTTTTTCATAATACCTAATATTTCTTGTAGGAAAGCAATAGATATCTATTTTTGTCTTCCGGAACGAGGATATTTGCGACAGATGTCTTTGCGTCCTGATTGCCTCTGCAGGATCGTTGATCTTATTCAATACTAGCTTTTGACTGACAAAGTACCGAAAAAAATTGGCAACTTTCGAAGTTTATTGACAGCCGAGATTTTTTACCTACGACCTAGATTAATATTGCATCTCAATCAAAATCTCGAACCATTTTCTTCGTGATCGGACATATTCTAGACTGAAATCGGCCGTTGATTGGTTACTGACGAACATTGTGATCAAAATTACGATCGAGAAACATTAAAGCCCGGTTTCCATCACGAGCGGAACGGACACATTAGGTAATGACCCAGCGGGTGAAAAGAGTTAAAATGAGCTCGCTCTGGAAACGCAAAAACTATTTGTTGGTGGAAATACAAGTATGCAGTTTGCGCCTGCGAGTTTTAAGGAGTCATTAATGTGTCCGTTCCGCTCGCGGTGGAAACCGGGCTTTATATCTAGCGTTTAGAGCTACATGATAAGCAGACTTGGGGAACTAATAGCAACTTAATATGTTCAGTAAGTTAAAATATTCTGTTTACTCCAACCTTTTATATTTAACGATAGAATCGCGCTTGACCACTATCTCACGTAATGGTAAGCGATGATGTGGGCGACGGTGAAGCACGCTTGCCTATATATTCACTCAACTTAAGAACTTAAGTATGTAGCTTTTTGACTGTGCGCATATTCTTAGCTAGCAAATTAACTAAAATCTGTCAAACTGTGAAACGGGTATCTGTTTATTAGTACCTAACAAGCTGTGCCCGCGACTTCGTTCGCGTGGATGTCGGAAGTCAAAAATGATTTTTTTAAACGGCTGGTTTTTTTTCTAAAATAAGTTATTAGCCTACGCTACTCCATATTAAATCAGCCAATAAAAGTCCCGCCATTTCAGAGATTAGCCATTACAAATAGACAGAAACACACAAAAATAGAAAAAAAATATTTTGGAGTAGGTACGTACCGTAATATTCATATACATTTTGTAAAAAACGGTTATTTCAATATTACAAACAGACACTCAAATCCTATTGATATGTATGTGTATAGATAGATGTATGGATTTAGTTTCGAAACTAGCAACCCGTTTCGAATAATTCTTATTTGCTTACATTTTATGTGCTGATTAAATCACTAATGTTTGTTTGTAATTTCCTTTTCCGATGTTTTAACTTCGTGTAAACCTAGGTTTTACCTGATTTGTCACTTTTAGTGTTTGGTTTATGTACCTAAACTAATACCTTAGTAGGTGTTTAAGTTGTTGTGATATTCAAAAATTGAAATAGGTAGAAATGTTTTCACTGACAGCCATCTTCACGCATGAAAATATTATGTACTTGTATGTACTTTTAGTATGATTATTATAAACGACACAACACAATGTTTTTTTTTAATTATCTCCCCTGATATTATTATGACAGATTTGATCAGTTTGTAAAAGTACTAACCTATCTCTTCGAAAAGGGTTATACTGGCAAAAAAGAATGCAGCATAGGTACTTACCGACTTTTGACTAAAAATAAAAGGCATTACCTAAGTTAAATAGTTGATGGTTGGCGCAGTGGCAGAGCGATAAGATTGCTGCGCTGCGTGTCGCAGGTTCGATTGCCACACGGCACAAATATTTGTATGATCTACCTATACCTAGTTGTTCTGGTTCTGGGTGTTTGTGCAGTTTAAAAGTTTACAAACGCACCCACGACACAGGAGAAAGTCATTAATTGGGGCAATGTTTATTTAAAAAAATGAATGAGTCTCAGAAGCCTTAACCCTAAAAGTTTTTTGACAACGAACGAACGTTAATTTTGGAACATTGTTATTATCTATGATATCAAGTAAAATGCATACCATACTATCTACGTAAATATGAAACACTTGACTAACCTCTGGAATGCGACGTCGATCTTGTCTCACGCTAAAGTTTTTTGTCCCGTTTCATTATCGATTTTGCAATCATGTTTACATTATTATTCATTTCTCTTTTTTATGACACTTTTTAAACTATAACAATACTGATAATAATTTTACGACTATAATGTGCACTTCGGCGGAGCCCTGAACTATGAATGAACAGTAAAATAAAGTATTGAGCGAAAGATACGTACATCTTTCGCTCGATACTTTATTTTACTGTGCACATTTAAGTGCACATTATAGTCGTAAAATAGTATAGTAGATATATTATGTATATCTACCCTTCATAAAAAAAATAACAAAAAACTTCATAAAAAAAATAACAAAAAATAGGGTTATATTGTTAGCTTTCATCGCGCAAAGCCTACACCGTTAATTTTACTATACATAGTGTGTAACTCAATAAATAATAATTGTAAATCTGATTGAAGCTGTCATCATGCCTATTGTCAATTTTCGATTACGTAGACCGTTGGTATTTCTATCAGAATAAATAACAAAAAGAAATAATGACAAATTGATGTCATAATTTTCATCACTGTTCGACAGTAACAATTTCATTCTGAATGTTATGTGCGATAAAAAGATACGTTCTTTCATTATTTGCGAATCTCTCTATAAATGCCTTCCATAGGTATGTTAAATAAGTTCCACAATATTGCATGTGGCTCGCAGGTTGCCGTATATGTAAAAATAGCGACCCGCCCCGGCTTCGCACGGATGCAATGCTGATACTAAATACACTACAGAAAAACTGTGCATGTTGTATATAAAAACATAGCGGCCCGCTCCAGCTTTGCACGGGTATAAAATATATAGCATAAGTGATTAAAATCGACCCAGTAGTTTTGATTTATTTATTACTGCCCGTGACCCGCACGCGTTAAATATGGAGTAAAACAATCCCCCTTTCCCTATACCATGAAGATTTCCTGCTATCTTTGGAATATCTAAATTCATACACTACATTTTTACTTATTTACATTTTTAACTATTTTTTTTATTTTTCCAACATATTACAGAGTCACTACATAGTATAAAACAAAGTCGCTCTTGCCGCACCGGGCGGCCGACCGGTACCGCCGCAAACGCTACGTCTTGCAATTTTGAAATCTGTAATATCTTCAAAAATATTCACTTAAATCATACGGTGTAAATGGCCATAAGATCTATATTAAATGAACAATGTATTAAAGGTATTTAATTGGTTAAGGATTAATGCTGTATTGGTTAAAATCGCTTCGAAAATTAGCCATTATTTGTCGTAAAAAGTAAATGACAAAAAAAAGTTATTGTGGGTTATCCATAAGAGATAGACATATACGAGTACCATCACGGACTTTTCTATAGACCTTTTCAATGTGTACAATACTTAGTACATTATTTTCAGCCTGCGTTTGCAATGTAAGCGGAAAAAAAAATTATTTACGACATTACATTAGAAACCTCAAAAATATCAGTACTTCTCCACTATTTAATGGATGTTATTATACATATAAACCTTCCTCTGAATCACTCTATCTATTAAAAAAAACCGCATCAAAATCCGTCGCGTAGTTTCAAAGATTTAAGCATACAAAGGGACATAGGGACAGAGAAATCTACTTTGTTTTATACTATGTAGTGATAGTGATGTACGCCCCATTATAAGGGTGAGGATCGTGTTGGATCACCATAAATATTAGTTCCATTTTTCTCCATAACGTATGTGTGTCGCTTCAGTATTTACATTGGTTCTTTATCAGAAAAAATCGCTAATGACCAATTTTTTTTTTTTTTTGAGATCTTGCATTCCCTGGTTTGGCTTCTTTATAAAGAGTTGCTTTTAATAAAACCATGAAATAATAACATAAAAATCTCCCAGGTAAAATGTAGTGGGGTGCTAAGGACGGGAAACCTCCACGAGTGCCCGAGGACTGGAAGTTCCTTTCCGGATACGTTCGGGGGGAACCCCAGTTTCTCGGGACGGTGCGCCCCGGGGTACGGGCAAGAACTCCCCGTAAGGGGTTTCCTTGCCCGTATGCCAATGTCCCGTCACACCGCTCCACCACGTGTCCCTCTGTTTAGGAGAGGGCACAGTGGTTGGAGTAAGAGCGGGCCCGGCGTGCACTAACCCTGCCGCCGGGCAGGCAAGAGGAGCGTCAGCATAATGACGGGGCCCCCCTATAGGGGGCCACAGTCCTGCCGGGGTTGCTGGACATACGTATACCGCGACTCCAGCACATGAGGGGCTGCCAAGGGATACCGTGGATTTTGGTCAGTACGAGTCTGACGGTCCCTCCCGGCCTGCCCGGGGTGGGGGGACTCATTTGATGATTTTACCACGTAAAAAAAAAAGGTAAAATGTAGTGAGTATTTTAATCTGTGGAACTCTTATGTTAAAATGAATGTTATGTAGTCTATGAAGTAAATCTATGGTTACTGAACTGTCAACAATAAAAAGTCACACCACGTTTTACAAGAAGTCTGTTATTTATTTTAAAATATCACGAAAATCCAGCACGATATTTAAGAGTATCTACTTGCAAATACATATATATAGAGCAACGTCGATGACTCTGGTTCTTTGACGAGTATGTTAAGGAAGAAACATCAGCTATATTTTTTAAAAAGAGTGTTTTGGCAATCATGGGAAAGTTTCTCTAAGTTAGTGGTCCGTATATTTCCACTGCACCACACAAAAAGTCATTACTTGTGTTTATTTGGGAACATACATTGTGCAGGAATGAGGTCGCTCAGTTTCGTTTACATTTCGGTTCGGCTGTAATGAGTGCCTTGCTCGGGAAACTGTACCGTATTCATAGTGCGACCATTGTTTAATTTGGTATAGATCATAGGGCGCTCCCTCACCGCGAGCATTCAACTGTAATGGAACGTTACAGATTTGAGTATTTCATCGGTAAGGGAGAACAATCGAGCATCATAATGTGCACCTTGCATCAAATCTATATAGAGAGTGCGCGAATGCTCGTCAGTCAGGGGGGTAATATTGTAATGTAATGCTCAAATTCGAATCGAAAAATGTTACATTATACGCGAATGCTCCCGGTGAGGGAGCGCCTTTAAGATGTTTGAATATGTTTCGTTGTTTAGATTAGTTATGCTAACACAAACATAAAATTGTGCTGTTTTTCTAGTAGTGTCTAGTAGTAGGATAGGCAGAAAATACAGAACGCTGCATCATACGATCTTGTGACTAGATAATCTTTTGCTTCGCCCAAGTTTATACATCTACTTATAGACACCTGGCTTTTCTGAGACGAGATGCCACGAATGTTCGGCTACTAATAGGTATTTGGCGTATTCTATTCTGCCATCGGATATTCGATATTTGGTGAAATCACTATTCGTGGCATCTCTAGTTTCGAGTAGGTAGTTCTCACCTGACCTTTTTGAAGAGCATCAACAATATGTCAGTCAGACCTTCTAGGGTATCCTGTTATTCAATAGCACGGTATTTCAACTCGTAATCATATACGCTCAAATGAAGACTCAGTGATTTGTTGTTTTCAAAAGGTTATTCCGATGATGTTCTGATGTCGGTGCACAATTTATGTTTTGATTTAAAGGCTTCCGCACACGGGTTGCTGGCCACAACCACAAAACGCCGCCACTGGCATATTTCTTGTAGTTTTCATATATTTTATATGGATCCGCCGAACAGAACAAGTGGCTGCCGGTGGCGACCACCGGCGGCCACAAGATATTATTTTTTTATTAGCCAGTGCTGCCCCAAAGTGAGACAAAGACCTTACGCAATGTCTTCCAGGACCGATATGAGAAGGCAGCATAAATGCCTCTTCAAATCAGATAAAATACCTACACGAATATTTATCTTATCGTTACAAATAAAATGATAGAATGGATGGATGAACACTTTTATGATACCTACCGTTTATCGCGGTGTTACGTTTCCATGGAAAAATCTAGTTTAAAATGAACAACATCTTTAATTGTTAATGAAAGTTCAGACTATGAATATGATACATGCATGCCGAGTTCACATTACGTATTGTGGCTGCAATAGAGCACATTCCGACTTCCAACCTGCAATATTTATATTTAAAGTTGGCCAAAGTTCCCGTCAAGACCCGCACACACAGTGTCTAAAACAACTGAGTCGTAAAACAATACGTTCAGCTTTTATAACAGTTGCAAAGTTCTGAAGACTTTTGCGGGTGAATTTCAATTAGGTAGAATAAGACTGTGCTTTTCAGATCTTGTTTTCTTTACATCAGTTGAAGGAACAAGTATTTTTAAATAAATTAATATTTACTGATATTGCATAAAAACTCATAAGTAAAGGCTCGTGACGTCAGAGCTACGTAAAATTAACTTAGAAGTGACGTATTGTGAATGTAAAAGCATGTTATCTTCATCAACTTTGGTTTAGGACTTATTTTATATCTTGTGATATAAAGTTCAGCAAATTAATTTCTAATTGACGAATTTTTTTTGGTAAGAAGTTATATTTTTTTCAGTCATCTTGTCAATAGTAACAGTTTTCACCAAAATGGAGGAAAATATTGTTATTTAAGGTGGAAATCAGCCTGTACCTGCTTAATATTTCCTGAAGGGCTACCGACGGGCCTCCTTTCTTTGTCCGAAGAAATCGACCATAATCGACGTTCGGCCCACTATTAGATGTGATATGAATTTTTTGATTTCAGGATATCCCTTTTTCCTTGGCGTTGATTTCCTTTACAGTTCTCAAGTACCATTTTTACCTTTAATACCGCCACTTTATATGTTATTTCCTGCCATTCTTGCTTTCAATCGAAAATAATATTTGATAGAGAAAAAGTCATGTTTTTGTTTGTATGTTTGTTTGTTATTAATAAACTCAAAATTTGTTCACCTGTCAAAAGTTGAGTATAATATTGAGTATTTTGATTAACTTCAACCTGAGCCCTTATCACAAGATTTTTGTATTTTATGTACAGCGTACATACTTGAAAATTTCCTACTGCTTTTCTTGTGTTGAATTGTGAAAAAGCACCCCTATAGTGTCCGAACGACGAAGTTGAGTTTCATCATCATCATTATCAGCCGGAGGGCGTCCACTGCTGAACATAGGCCTCCCCCCCTTAGACCGCCACGCCGAACGACAATTTGCCACTTGCATCCACCTACCAGACTTGATTACCCACCCTGTTCTTTCAATTGCATCCATCGGCTGCCCGCGACCCTCACGATGTCGTCGGTCCACCTAGTGGGAGGCGTGCCTACGCTGCGTTTTCCGGTCCGTGGTCGCCACTCGAGAACTTTTCTTCTCCATCGGTTGTCGAAGTCGAGTTTTCGTCACAAAAATTTTTGTTGGGTAGGTACTGCTGGTTTAATGTTGAAGTTTTTGTGGACGGTCGTATGGATGGATGTTTGCGACTCTTTCCCGCAAAAGAAGGTGATAAGATTTGTACAAAATTTGGTACACAGATAGTTTATAACCTGGATTAACACTTCATACTTTTTTTTCCCGATGTACTTACCGATTAACAACAACGCGACAACTCCGCGGACAAAACTTAATACCTATATAAATATCTTTCATCATTTTATACTAAGTATTTATTGCGAAGTCTTTGTTCATTCGAGGAAGTTTTCGGGCTCAATAGAAAGCTTTTACCCTTTTTTATACCCATTCCCAGGACACCGCGGTCATTTTATAGGATTAATAGAAAAGATAGATTATTGAATCAGATAGCTTTAAGAGCTTAAATAAATTAAATTGCCGGTTCGAAAATTCCGTGAAATATAGAAAATGTATGAGCAGGAGCGAGCCTGTTTGTATTATAAATTACCTTTATAAGAAAATAATTATTTTAGTTATATATTTTTGTACTACGGATGTTTCCAAAAAACTTCTTAAATGTCTTTATCTAATAATATAAAATTCTCATGTCACAGTGTTAGTTACTATACTCCTCTGAAACGGCTTGACCGATTTTTATGTTTTATATGCATATTCAGTAGATCTGAAAATCGGCTACTATCTTTTTTTCATACCCCTAAGTGATAAGGGTTATGAACCCATAACATTAAAAAAATATTTTAATTTTTTTTTTATAATGTGGCCAGAAATAATTTACATGGCAAAACAACATTTGCCGGGTCAACTAGTTATATAAACTATTTTTTTTTTGTTTTTGGGTTGGGTGGGAACCACCTCCTAGCTAGGTCCACTCGAGGCAATAGCACAATAATGATAGGTTTTCTATAATCTGTGGAGAAGGCTGAGCTGGGTACATATTTGAATATCGAAGATTAAAATATCTACGCATAGAATATCGATGTTCAGAATATCGAAAATTAAAATATCGATTGTGACAAAATATCGAAAAATGTTACATCTACGCTTAAAACGTCGAAGATTAAAATGTCGATTGATTTAAATGTCGAATGATTCAAAATATCGAAAGACGTTATGTCGAGATTCAAAATATCAACGTTTAATACATCGCAGTTCATAATATCTACTTTAAAAATACCTACCAAGGTAAGTCGAGTCTATTTCTGTTTGCAAGGTTTAAAGTAACCTAACACGAAGAGGTTGGCGGGGTCTTTCAGACTCCGCCACCCTCCTCGAACCTAACCTGTCCGAGTCGGAGTGCCCAAAGTCCCGAGCTCGCTTCGCTCGCTATTGCGTCCTTAGTCAAATTACTGAATACTACCCAACAAGGTAGCTGGACGGACTTCGGATGCAAGAGCGAGCGAAGCGAGCTCGGAACTTGGGGCACCCCGACTCGGACAGGTTAGGTTCGAAGAGGGTGGCGGGGTCTGAAGGACCCCGCCATCCTCAAATAGGAGCCCCGCGAAGCGGAGCTCCGTCGACTTACCTTGTTAGGTTCGATATTTCAGACATTCGATAATCTGTACTTCGATATTTAGGACATTCTGTATTTCGATATTTAGATCTTTCGATGTAACTTTTGTAGATATTTAGATTTTAGATATATTGGACGTAGATCATTTAATCATTCGATATTTTAAACTTTCGATATTTTAATTTTCGATTTTATGGTCATTCGATATTTTCATTTTCGATGTTTTGAACATCGATATTTTAAGCGTAGATATTTTAATCTTCGATATTCAAATATGTACCCGGCTGAGCGATCTCATTGTAGGATTCCCTAATTGATTTTAATTTGATCCGCCAAGCACTTTCTGTTTCTTCTGGGTGAGTTCGAATTTTTGAGCGTTTTTGGGCCAGATTGATGCTTAGAGCAAACAGATAATAAATACATAAATATGTGCTTTAGAGTTAGGTACTATTGTTTCCTGTATAAACAAACTCATTTATATAAGTGTTAAGGCGCTCTCTCAGCGCGAACATTCACTTGTAATGTAACATAAAAGTGCGCAAATTTGATGCTCTATTGTTTTCGTATGTTCGAATCTGTAACGTTATATTACAGGTGAATGCTCGCGGTGTGAGACCGCCCTTATGGAAATGTAGCGTTTTGTTTTCATACTTTTTTTTTTTACGTGGCAAAATCATCAAATGAGTCCTCCAACCCCGGGCAGGGCGGGAGGGACTGTCAGACTTGTACTGACTAAAATCCACGGTGTCCTTCGGTAGCCCTTTGTGTGCCCGAGTCGCGGTATACGTATGTCCCGCAACCCCGGCAGGTTGTTTTCATACTCGTACTAAAGGGTTTAAGTTAAACCCTTTATTGTTTAAACGACCGTGATTTTATCCCACTTAGTGAGTACAATACCAGATGTAAATCTATGCAAATGAACATCATATTAAATTCCTTTAACTCTTGGAACAGTAGAATTAAGTTGAAAGTCAAAATTAACTTGCTAAAGGTGGCTTTACTTAGGACAAACTTCCTACCTCGTGGGTTGGGAAGTATTAATTCATTTTATCATGTTAAGTTGTAAAGCGTATGACAAAATTATGACTTCATGACTTAGTTGGTTTCTTTTGTTTTTAAATTGTGTTTTTTTTCCTATTTAAATCATCAAATGAGTACTCCCGCGCAGGGCGGGACGGGAGGGACTGTCAAACTCGAGACTACGAGTATATAAAACCCACGGTGTTCCTTCAATAGCCCTTTATGTTCCAGAGTCACGGTAACCTGATAGGACAGACCCGCGACCCTGGCATGCTCTGGCTCCTCTGGCTCTCAAAAAGATGCCCCGCCCTGACACCTAGCTGCTGTTAGGTTGAAGCCATAACGTCGTATAGTATGTTTTCATATAAATCGTTCTCCACAAAGCACTTGGTAGGTATAACAAGTCGTTATAACTAGTTAATCGATAACCACAGTACTATAAGGGCTCATGTACACGACGCCGCCGCCGCGCCGCCGCCGCTCCGCCACCGCGCCTCTAGGCTGTGTACACAGTCGCTACCGCGCCGCCGCCGCTCCGCCGCCGCGCCGCCGCCGCTCCGCCACCGCGCCTCTAGGCTGTGTACACAGTCGCTACCGCGCCGCCGCCGCAACGCCGCCGCGCCGCCACCGCGCCGCCGCCGCGCTGGCACCGCGAATCCAATTCGATAGTGTTTTATTTATCTGAAAAAGGAGGTTTCTCATTTCGGCCATAATGTTTTTTTAATGTTTATTCGCGGATTACTTCTTTGTTCATGAACCGGTTTTGATGATTCTTTTTTTGTTGGAAGGCAGATATTTCTTACTATTTAGCTCCACTCGATTTCTCTGGTCTTCCATCATCAAACCCTAATCTCCATATCATGGAACCGCCTTTGAAATACCTTCTTTCCAACAAAAAAAGAATCATCAAAACCGATTCATAAACGAAGAAGTTATCCTTGAATTATCAAAAAAAGAAAACATTATATGGCCGCAATGAGACATCTCCTTTGTTAGATAAATAAAACACTAGCGAATGGCATAGCGGTGGCGGCGCGGCGGCGGCGCGGCGGCGGCGCGGTAGCGACTGTGTACACAGCCTAGAGGCGCGGTAGCGGCGCGGCGGCGGCGCGGCGGCGGCGTCGTGTACATGAGCGCTAACACCGATCGGGAACTCGGTAATATGATGTGCTAATTATAACTAACTAGCGACCCGCCCCGGCTTCACACGGGTGCAATGCTGATATTAAATACACTACAGAAAAACTGTGAACTTTGTATATAAAAACATAGCGACCTGCTCCGGCTTGTGATTAAAATCGATCCAGTAGTTTTGATTTATTCATTAATGCCCGTGGTCCGCACCGTGGTAGTAGTTTTGATTTATTCATTAATGCCCGTGGCCCGCACGCGTTGAATTTGGAGTAAAACAATCCCCCTTTCCCTATACCATGAAGATTTCCTGCTATCTTTGGAATATCTAAATTCATACACTACATTTTTACTTATTTACTTTTTAAATTTTTAACTATTTATTTTATTTATACAACATATTACAGAATCACTACAACATAGTATAAAACAAAGTCGCTCTTGCCGCACCGGGCGGCCGGCCGGTACCGCCGCAAACGCTACGTCCCGCAATTTTTGAAGTGAAAACTTCTTTAGCGGCGTTGTACACTTTTTCTGTAATGGGTAAAAAATTTAAAACTCGCGTCAGGGTCACGTGACCAAAACTCGCGTCAGGGTCACGTGACCCTGATCGAAAATGAGTAAGACGTCATTCAAATTAAAAATAAAACATAGTAACAAAAAAGTTTTCACTTCTACCGGCACTCCTGGAGTGCAACCTTTTTTTAAATCTGTAATATCTTCGAAAATATTCACTTAAATCATACGGTGTAAAGGGCTATATAGATCTATATTAAATGAACAATGTATTCAAAGTATTTAATTGGTTAAGGATTAATGCTGTATTGGTTAAAATCGCTTCGAAAATTAGCCATTATTTGTCGTAAAAAGTAAATGACAAAAAAAAGTTATTGTGGGTTATTCTTATGAGATAGACATATACCATCGCGGACTTTTCTGTAGACCTTTTCAATGTGTACAACACTTAGTAAATTATTTTGATAAAACTCGTAGGGTTCAGCCTGCGTTTGCAATGTAAGCGGAAAAAATGTAATTATTTACGACATCACATTAGAAACCTCAAAAATAACAGTACTTCTCCACTATTTAATGGATGTTATTATACATATAACCCTTCCTCTTGAATCACACTATCTATTAAAAAACCGCATCAAAATCCGTTGCGTAGTTTCAAAGATTTAAGCGTACAAAGGGACATAGGGACAGAAAAAGCGACTTTGTTTATACTACCTAAGTAGTGATAGTGATGGAATCACTTGGGTTTTATGACTTAGTTCGTAGTTAAACAACTTATATAGGGTGTTAAAACGTTTCATGCGCGTACTCGGTATCAACAAACTACATTCAAAAAAAAAAAAAAATTCGAAAAAAGTATTTTTTTTTTTAAATACTAAAAATAATAAAAAAAATCGAGCATTTTTCTTTTGGCCTATTAATATGGCCAATAAAATAAGTTATTCGTAAGTATTTTGATGAATTGCCAGTCTAAAGTCTGCAAAATGTGATGGGAAAGTTGGAATCAGCTGTGAACACTACACACGGATGAACGAACTCAAACAGCAATCAAATTCATTAATAATTATGGTAAAAAAAATGTTTGAAAAAAAATTTTTTTTGGAAAAAAGTGCTGAAAAAAAATTTTAGTTAGGTTATTTGGTTTTTGATACCAAGTACGCACACGAAATTCTTGCAGTTAATTTTTTACACTTTATATAAATAGTCATAATTATTGGTTTTATCGGATTGTTTTATGTGTTTTTCATTTAACGTCTCAATTTCGTGGAAGTACACAATGAAATTGTGATAAGAGCGGCATGTACAATCGACAAAATATTTGAATCATGACCCATTTTGACGGTAAATCGTTTGATACCGTCAAAATACTAGTAACAAAGATCAAGGTCGTTACCAGGGAAATATGTGCTTATGCGAATGTCACTTGATTTTATTTGAATGTTTGTTAAAAAATAAGTTTATGGTGGGTCAATTTGTAGATTGTACAAATGAGAGATTGATTTACTAAATCTCTAAATTATTCAAATCGTAGCTGGTCAAACAAATATTTGATGAAACCCGTGATTTCGTGTAATTAGTAAACTGAAATATCTCAAATACATTATTTATTCAATAATGACGTCTTTAACCCTTTCTTAAGGTTCGGTATAATATTAGCCTGACCTACAAATAATTGATTTATTTATTTAGGTTAATAAACGGTAACAGTAGTGTGATCGGAATTAATTAATAATAAGTCAATCATTAGGAGCTTGAGACTAAATATTAATAGCTGTGAGGAATCACCTTCACAGTTAAGATGCATTTGTTTACTCTTTGTCGCAATAAAAGAAACATCAAAAAAAGAAGAGAATCGAGAGACACTTCCTTAGTTGAGGTCAGTTAAAAAGTGCAGTCACTTTTAAAGCAAATAAGTTGATCCAACGTCAACATTTCAACGAAACTTTACTTAGAATATTGTCAACAGTAATGAGGTGCTACGCCGCTAAAGGTATGCAAATTGTGTAGCGCTACGAAAGGCTACGACGGTGCTACGATAATGCTAAGATGCTACGGTGCTACGCCGATGTATTAAAATTTATTAGTTAGCTTCTGCCTTCAGTTTTCAAAGCTTGTTTGACTGTTGCAACCTTGAGAGGAACTGCGAGTGGTATTTTCTTCAAACAGACGCAGAGCAGGTGTTGGCCCAGTGTTATTGGCCTCGACTTACGAGTTGTAGGTCGTGGGTTCGAGCTCAGCCTGGCTCATTACCTTGTGAATTTTATTTCATCTCCTGCACTGCTCTCAAATCGGTGATGGAACACATAGTGAGGAAAAAGGCATGTATTTTTTTTCTTTTTTTACGTGGCAAAGCATGGCAAGGCATGTCCTAGAACCAAAAATTCGAAGACATGTGACATCTTATCAACCCGCACTGGGCCCCTGGTGTATGGGCCAATCCCTCTCACAGAGAGGAGGCCTGTATCCCAGCAGTGGGCACATTTATAGGCTAATAATGATGATGAGACGTTCTTGCTTGTTCTCTTTCAAGGTGTTGGTCACCTACAGGATTTTTTTTTTCATAAATAATACATATTTACTTCTGCATCCATGTCTTCTTGTTTGTGGAACGAAATTTTCATACGCACTAGAACCCATATTTAGATTATAAAATAATAATAATATAATAATATTCCGCAACTATCACACAACTCCATCTAGTCCTCAGCTAAGCAGAGCTTGTGTACTAGACGACTGATAAACATACTTAAATATTTCTAAATATATGAATATTATAGATAGATCTTTAAAATTGCTCTAATAATATTTGTATGACCTATAAAGTAATGAATGTTAGTTTAATAATTCATGTTTTTAGACACGATTCAGGAGAAAATCTTAATACGAGCAAAGTTCATAAAAAAAATACAATCGGCATGCGTTGTTGATCTTCAAATCAACTATTGTTTTACCTTTTGTTTCTCTTGTATTTTATTTCTTTCTTATTTTAGTCAAAGTTTTAAATTACTTTACGTTTCTTAGCAATAAAAAAGCTAATTGAATTTCTGTTTCATTTCAGGTAAAGTTTAAAGTACTTTTTTTTTATAAATTAAACTTCTACAAAACAATCCTTAGTTTAATGGCCACTTACTGTGTATTATTTTGAAAAGAAAAAGTTTCACAAAAGTATTAAAATAGCCGTCACTGCTGGCGATACTCAAACAGCTGTGTACGTATATTTCTGCAAATCATATTTTCTTTACACTTTTTAAGATTTCACCATTTTTTTCTTTTTCTCTGTTAAACACAATTAGACAATAATTATTTAAAGCTTAATTATTAAGGATTGATGGAATAATATAATAGAAAATAAATATATTATACGAGTATGTCACCGTAAAATTGTAAATAACTTTATAACCTATCTCGCGAGATTATAAACAGACGAAAGATTGTCGGTTTCACTTCGATAGATTACAATCGAACGAATAATAATACGTCAAGTTGTAAGTTGTACGTTGGGGTTCACAATCTTTCGACAGTTCACAATTTCGCGAGATAGAGAACGGTAGAACCTATTTACTAATTACGATGACATAATATTATTTATTTAAAACAATGAAAAATGTACTTAACTTGATGTTTTACTCAAAGCTATTTTAATATTCGGCATTCAAATAATAACCACAAATACTACAATTAAAATATGCTTTTTGAGGTAAAAATTACCTACTCAATTTGTCTTAGTTTGCCTAAAGAAACAATGTTTTTCTAATATGTTTTCTTTTACTATGACTTAGGGTTCTATTTCAAACGTCTCTGTGATACGAGTATAAACATATGTTACAGTAATTATAAATCTGAATGCTGCAATAAATTATGTCCTGAAACGTTGCGAATAATACTGAACATACGACTGCTGTTCCAGCTAAGATTGATTTTCAACCTTATAAACTGACAGTTACGGTGGAAATTAGCTTGAATTTTGTACTCTCATGTATTATGTAATAATTATTTCGTCTCAAGTGAAGATTTGTTTAGTTAATACGCGTACTCTAGACACGATCGGAGACTTTATTTGTTTCAGTTAATTGCGTGCTTGTCAGTAAAACCTGACGCCGCCGCCGCCACCTTACTAAATAAGTCGTATGGCATTTTATTAAGTTTATTAGACGAAGTTGTTCACGTAGTGTTTTAAATATGTAACGTGTTTTAATTTAGGCGGAACGACACGGTAATTATGCACGTTGATGATTGCTTAATTGTCGCTCGTAGTGAACAGACGTTGCGAATAATTATTGCAATAAAAAATAATCACTTAATGTGTAAATAAATCGTGACCTAGTTGAGCCATTAGTCAGTAGTTGCGCATTGTCGTACATAAAAATTGTGTGAGGTGATTTATCAGAAATGACCGGTGTTTAAGAGGAACATAATAACCTGCTTCGCGATGGAAGATAGTCCATTTAACCGGAGTAGTAAATGTGTTCGCTCCCCGCCTTCTACGCCTGTGCCCGTGGCCGTACCAGCTTCTTCCCCTAAACCGCCTGCTCAAAGGAACGATGCCCCTGACATTGTCTCGACACCAGAAGTTCAGAACTGGATGTCAATCATCGAACAGAGCCTTAATGAGATCTGCAATATTGCTGCTGATGGAAAGCTGAATGTGGAGCAGAAAACGCGTATCAGCAACCTATGCCGCAAGGTTGGTCATGGGACCTCGCAAATGGCCGTCATGTACCAGTCCGTCAAGGCTAAAGTCCTCCAAGCGCACTACACTGTCCGAACTCTAGAAAGCCAACTGGATCTTTCGGAGCAGCTTCAGAACCTCAAGCTGAGTATACAAGACTCGGCGAAACCTGCCCAGGGAATCTCATTTGCCGATATGGTAAAGAAAGGTGCCAACAATTTTATTCAGCCGAGCCATGTAAGTTCTGTAGCCATTTACCCAAGTGACACGTTGAAGACTAGCGATGAAACGAAAAGCCTTGTCCAAAAAATAATCAGCCCTGAACAAATGAAGCTACACGTGAGAGGCCTGCGTAAGACAAAGAACGGTGGGGTTATTATTAGCACCGAGACGAAGGACGACATCGAGAAACTGAGGCAATCGACGCAGCTATCCAAATCAGGCCTAACAGTAGACGAACCTTATAAAAGGAAGCCTAGGGTTGTGATTATAGGAGTGCCGACATCCATGCAGGAAAAGGAGGTTTTCACCTGCTTGTACAACCAAAATCTTGCCGAGAAACTTCAGGACTGCAGCCTTGAGACGTTTTTAAGCTCAATTAAATTAAGCCATAAGTCAGGTAAGAAAGATCTTGAAACCTGCAATTTCATCGTGGAAGTATCGGCAGTTATACGCAAAGCCCTCGTATCACAAGACCGAGTTTTTGTGAATTGGTCGTCATGCCCTGTGAGGGACTTTACTTTGGTCACACGCTGTTATAAGTGTCAGCAGTATGGACACGCGGCCAAGTGGTGTCGTCAGACATCATACACCTGCGGCCACTGTGGTGAACAAGGTCACTCCTTGAAAGAATGTCCAAAGAAAGCTGACGAACCAAAATGCGCTACTTGCTTGCATTTTAAAAAGCCTGACAAGCACAAGACAGGTGCTGCGGATTGCCCTGCGAAAATAATGGCTGAGAAATGGTACATAAATTCTGTAGATTATGGAGGCGCCTAAGAGCGCCGTTCATTAGTTATTTGTCTGACCTTATTACCTTCACTTATATTATGATAAATAACTTAATTAATGATTTGGATGATTTTTCTGTATCCGAGTCCAAAGTTTGTGAAGTGGAAAATTGCAAACAGTATCTATCCGGCTACAAAAATCCGCTAACCATATTAACACAAAATATTCGTAGTGTCTTTAAGAATTTTGATAGTTTTAGCACATTTCAACAACGGCTAAACATAAATTGTGACGTTATTGTTTTAACCGAATGTTGGCTTGCCAAACAATATAACATACCACTAATTCCGGGTTATAGTATGTATAAAAGTTCTGTTAATTACAACCAAAATGATGGGGTGATAGTTTATGCACGAACTGATCTAAATGTCTCTGTTGAGGAACCCGATATGCACGAATGTAACAGATTATTAGTTAAAATAGGTTCAGAATTTGCGATATTAGCATTATATCGACCACCGTCTTTTAAAAATACTAATGTTTTTACAGGCTCTCTGGACGAGACGTTGCAGAATCTGTCATCCACTAAAAACATGGTTGTAATTGGAGACATTAATATTAATATTCTTCCAGGAAGTACTGATGCGTCTGCTCAGGACTACCTCAACCTATGCGCCTATCATGGCCTGCTTCCAGCACACAGCTTTCCGACACATCACAGTGGCTCCTGTTTGGATCATATTATGCTTAAATCGAATTTCCCTTCACTTGCACTTGTTGTTAATTCAACAATAACCGATCACAATGCCGTCCTACTAACCTTAAATTGTAAATTACATAATCAAAACACTCGCAAAAACTCATCAACACTGAATATAAATAAACTTGAGGAAGATTTACGCGTCATCGATTTTGATCCAGTCTATAATTCCGCTGACCCGCAGTTTTGCATGACGTATGTAATTAAAAACTTACAGAATGCTATTCAGAAAAATACTGTCGTATCTCAGTTAAGTAGCAAAAATCACAACATAAAACCATGGATAACACCTGGTCTTATTCGATGCATGAAACATAGAGATAAATTGCATATGAAAGCTAAATCACATCCAGAAAACACAGTACTGCAACTTTCATACAAAAGATACCGAAATTATTGCAATGATCTCCTTAAAAAGATTAAAAAAGATTACGACAAAGCGGCTTTGGAAGAGGCTGGAACAAATACTAAAAAGATCTGGAAATATATTAAACACGTAACGTATACTGCGAAACATTATGAATCATCCTCAGGTTTATTACAAGCACACTCGTCTCCGCTGGAATCCGCAAACATAGCAAATAATTTCTTTGTTAATGTTGGAAAGAGTCTAGCGGAAAAAAATCTAGGGCAATCCGAAAACATAACGAGCACACCTTTAACATGTAATACTGCTTTATCATCCTTCGCGCTGCTAGATACTGACGAGACTGAAGTAGAAAATATAATCATGACCTTGAAAGAAGATTGTGCCGCTGGCTGGGACAACGTTCCGATTAAAATTATTAAAAAACTCAAGGACATTTTGGTTCCTCCACTTACTTATGGGCATTTCTACGAAGAGGGCATTTTTTTTGTCCTTTTAAAAAAAACATGGTTAGAAGTTACATACACATCCCAAAATTTTTAAACGGACGTCCCAATCTATATTCTAACTGGAGAGCATAACATAAATTCCGTTCTACTTCTTAATTTTCCTAAAAAAAAATCTGAAGTGAAAAAACGGGGGTAATTTCACTGATTTTGACCTGTCCCTTTTCCGAAATCGAGTGTAAAATATTTTATATTTTTTAATGGAGCTGAATTTCAAGCAAACTTTTGATATTCTTGGGTATATGGATAGTTAACCAAGAGACATTGACAATAAATAAATCTGTAATTGCTTATTATGTTATATTGGTGGATGCGTAAAGATTTGTCCCAGTCTAATGAGTCATTTCCGTGTCATACAAAAAACACTTGATTACGATACTAAATACCCGCGAACTGGACATCACCATCCGATTCTTGTAAACTATCAGGTGCTCCCGAGCAGGCCATGTGAGTGCATGTGTGGTGTGCTGCTGTTTTTTTAGATTTTCGAAGGTGAGAACCTGTTTCCGTGTCTTTAGTTCGGGGTCTTTTCTCAATACCGTGTCAAAGATATCTTCTGACAGTTTTATTTTTTAAAATGTTTTGTTTCCCTAGACTGAAGTTTAACTGGACACCAGCATGGTTTTTTCGTTTAATTTGTTTGAAGTCGTAACAGTAATAAGTTATTTTGATTAGTACGATATTTTTTCAATTCCGTGGCCCTCAATTTTGTGCCCTGGTGTCCACGGAATTGAGAACGATGGTTTACCCATGTAACTAATCTCGGTTTATATGAGGTTTAAAGTCATTTACTTCACAATTTGTCATGGTAAAGTAGTTAATGCCATATATTATGTGTCTATAATGTTCTATAAAAGGTTTAAAGTATCTAGAGTTGACGTTGCAATTGCAAGATCTGAGTTTAGCTAATACTACCGCGACTAGCTACTCGAGCCTCGGAAGATCGTATTATGATAGCCTATATTTTATTCTGATGTATAAACTATATTGCTGCAAAGTTTCATTAAAATACATTCAGTAATTTTTGAGTAAAAAATTGACCTGACTAATATACGGCCGAAAACTTCGATTATGTCTATTACTTTCTGCGGTTTGATAAATAAAACTGACTTGACGTCTATACTTAATGTCTCTTGTTTGTAATTTAAAGGTTTAACGAAAATGCTTAATATATATACATTTTACCATATAAGTTTAATAAAAATGCTCATTTAAATGATTTGACTAAAAGTTAGTTAACTAAGCATGATAACTCAAGGAATCTCTCTCAAGGCAGACTCAATGTAAACTTGCATACCTAAAATACCAAAAACTGCTAAAATATGTTCTTGAATGTTTTTTTTAAATTGAATTTGTCTTTCCCGGTTACGTAAAATATGTGTAATTCTAAATTCTGTGGTCACATTTCTCAATTCCATGGCACTCAAAATTTATTTCATAAACTACTGGAGCAATTACTGGCAAATTAGCACCATTTTGTTTGAAAAATATGCATTTTATTTTGGTGATATACAATTAGTCATAATGTGAAAAAAAAAATTGCCCACGGAATTGAGCAAAAATCACCGTGTCTGTAGAAATGCCCTTATATTTTCCGCATCTGTTTATCTTCAGGTCATTTTCCAGAGTGTCTCAAAAAAGCTGTAATTATCCCTGTCTATAAATCAGGCAGTAAAGATCAAGTATCGAATTATAGGCCTATTTCTTTGCTGCCTTCTACGTCAAAAATATTAGAGAAAATAATTAATAAAAGATTGCTGAAATATTTGGAAGAAAAATCAATTCTGTCTAAACGGCAGTTTGGATTTAGGCCTAAAGTTTCAACTGCAGATGCGGTACATCAACTGACTGACAATATTGCACATCAACTTGACAGGGGTAATCACACAGTAGGAATTTTCCTGGACCTCGCTAAAGCTTTTGATACAGTTTCCATTCCTATTCTGCTGCGCAAGCTTGAGACCATAGGCGGGTAGTTCTTCAGAGACAAAATTTTCGATGTCTGTGGGTATATTTCTGTAACCAACTAACAAAACGGCATGTAATATTTTTTTCAGTACAGTTTAGCTTTAGCTCTACCTGGGACAATTTCTATTTTTTTAATAGTAGCTATCTAGATACAAAATAAAAAATTTTGAAGTCTGTTCTCCTGATTCATATAGGGCGTCCGTTTCCCATTTTCCGGAACAAAATGGTCGATGTCGCATTTTCCTTTTGATTCATCAATATAAATTATAGTTATATCGAAAGGTAATTAATTGACCTCTTACAAAAAAAATACATATTAGATATAACTACGTTAGTGTAATTTTAATTAAGTAAATAAGAAGTGTCCGGCATATAATACTGATTCATGTGGAGTAAGCTTTGCTTGACTGTACTTGGTCGAGGAATAATGATGAGAGTCTGGGATCCCACTTGGGGGGAAACCTGTCGTACAACGGACGTGCTAGAAGGCGGACATGAGGCTGGTTGGCTTAGAACCTGGTGAAACACAGGTAAATGTCTGATTCATCTGTGCTTGGTTTAGGTACCTTGCTGATTACAATGCCTAATTTATTAATTTTATTTTGCTGTTTTAAGACTTTAATCTGAGTTTCGTGTGATGCTTTTGGGTTACAGATTCGTGTAGAAAAATGATAATACTGAACTCTGTATGAATGATGAGTTAAGCATGATTTTAGGCAAAATCATGATTCATCTGTGCCTGATTTATATGTTCAAAAACCCATATGAATCTGAAAATAAATTAGATTTCCTCTTTTCCAGCCAGAAAGGAGCACTTTTGTTACGTTATTTTACTTTTTCATGTCAGTAGAGTGTGTGTGACATAATTTTGACATTATTCTTCGGTTTTTATTCATTAATAAGTCAAACTCTATCTATTTTATTTTATATTGCTGTTTACAACAATGCCACTATCAATAGTAGAAAAGATGGAACAAAATATATCTATGAGAAAAAGAGACTCACAGAACGTACGAATTTTTCATCCTTCTAAGATGGAAAATAAGAAAAGTTCCAGGCAAGTATGCTGCGTGGAAATTAGAAATGAAAGAATTATATTTGAAAAAATAGAGAGAAAAACAAAAGTAATCAGGGTGAATATTATAACGTATCATTAAAATAACTATCTAGTACCTATTTATAACAAAATTCTCGCTTTTCTGTAAGTATTTATTTCTGTAATTGTTAGTTTAAAAACAAGAATTTTATTGTTGAATTGACCAGATTTTTTGCTTGATAATATGATCACTGTTAATAAATTAATTGTTTTATAAAAAAATAATATTGTTGTTATAATATTATGATTATTTTCTTATTACAAAGCCCATTTTTATTTACATCCGTAAAAAAATCTGATTCATCTGGGCACAAAATTTTTAAACGTCGATATCTTAAAAACTACTTTGTAAAAAGAAGTCCCTCAAACAAATAAATGTTTTTTGGAATATCTATTTTCATATGAACATGTGTTACTGAGCTGAAAGTGAAATTAAAATTTGACCATATGAATCAGTCAAAGAATCAAATTTCGAAGAACTACCCAGGCATCAGAGGCACCCAGTTGAAACTATTTCAAAGTTATTTAGAAAATCGTTCCCAGTGCGTAAAGATTGGCAATGTTCTCAGCGCTGTTCAAAAAAACACATTTTATGGTGTTCCCCAAGGAAGTATTTTAGGGCCCACTCTGTTTTTGATTTACATAAATGACCTTTGTAATCTAAAGCTAGAACATGGTACTATTATTACTTACGCTGATGACACTGCTCTACTTTTTTCGGCTGACTCCGAAAAAGAGGTCTACCGGCTTGCGCAACACGGATTCAATATTGTCAATAAATGGCTTCAAAATAATCTGCTAACACTAAATGCGGAGAAGACAAATTTTATTAAGTTTTCGATGCGTAAGCAAACATCAAATATACCCTCAGTGTTACACGCACATTTTTGCACCATCCCTTTAGATAGCCAGTGTAAGTGTCCCAATATTAATAAAACTGATCGAACAAAATATTTAGGCATAATAATAGATGAAACCCTTTCCTTCAAACACAATTTGGAAGTTATAAATAATAGAATTCGTAAGCTCATATTTGTATTCAAAAAGCTACGATTTATCTCAGATTCAAAAATAATTAGGCAAGTATATTTTGCTCTTTGTCAGTCAATCTTGACTTATTGTATTACTTCATGGGGTGGGTCAAGTAAAACCTTGTTATTGACCATTGAAAGAGCTCAAAGGGCTATTCTCAAGGTGGCTACTTGTCGGCCTTTCCTGTTCCCTACTAACCTCCTGTATAAATCTTGTGAAGTACTAACAGTTCGACAGTTATTTATAATGAGCACTGTAATAAAACAACACGCAGCTCTTCCTTATTGCACTGAATTGACTAATAAAAGACGGAAAGATATAGTTTGCCCCCAAATAAGTACAAAACATGCTTTTACAGCCAAATTTTATATGTTCCTTGGACCACTGCTCTATAACAGACTTAATGAAAATGGCAACATCTACTCCTTAAATTACAGTAACTGCAAAAAATTCCTTAGGGAAACTTTACAAACAATGTCCTATGAAGATACAGAGAAGTTATTACTTGTGCCAAAGTAAAGATTACTTGTAATATTGTTAGTGTGTGTTTTTATAATCTAAGTTAAGATAGTATTAAAATTATATTTTTACATCTTTGATAAACATTAGATTAGTATGATTTTTAATTATGTGACTATTTTTAATTAAATTAATGTTACCTTTAATCGCCTGAAACACAGGATTACCTAGTTCAGGCACAAATTTATTTGTGAATTTAATGTACTTAGATAAGAAAACTGTATAACCTTGTACCATATGTTTTTGAATAAATTTATTATTATTATTATTATAATTGTCTTCACCTGTTGAAAATATCGATAGTTTCCGTATGTGAAATCGCCCAGATGCCATTTACTCAGGTGCCAATTCAGCGGGTGTCCAAAGCGGAATACCTCAGTCAGATTCAATACAGTTCTATTTCAATATAATTATGAATGTCACCACGTTACGTCCCCGTTTCGCCACGTGCTAATCCCGTCCCTTATCTATACCTTAAATTTACGACCTCCTTCACAAATTAGTGTTGGAGCAATGATCGATAGTCGTAGAATGTCAACGACCTAAATCTCATTTATACGATTCAGTTAGAGCTATAGTGTTGATTGCATTAGAGCAGATGGGATTACTTTTTCACATTTGGGACATCTCGTTTAGTCTCGTTGAGAAAAAAATATGAGAAAATACAACGCAAAACTAATTCTATTTGCTAATGAAAAAACTTACAATCGCACAATGCCTTTATCTAAGGTTTTTGAATGTAAAGATAGGAAAAGTTCCTGGGTTCGAGCCCACGACCTACAACTGGTAAGTAGGGACCGATACTACTGTGCCACCACTGCTGCTCCGAATGTACTAACTGTTTTCAATTAAAAAGCTCTACTTTTTTTTTTTTTTTTTAGGTGGTAAAATCATCAAATGAGTCCTCCCGCCCTGGGTGGGGCGGAAGGGACTGTCAGACTCTTACTGACTAAAATCCACCCGTGTTCCTTCCTATGCCTTTTACGTTCCGGGGCCACGGTAACCTGGGTTAAGAAAAAACCCGCGACCCCAGCAGGCATTTGGTGCGAAACACGACGCGCCACCGACCCGGGCTTGGTCCTTGGTCGGACGGCGAGCTACCCATCAGTCACCGTCCGCAAGCCCGCTCCGCCGCTGTGCCCTCTGCTGATCAGAGGGAAAAACCTCTACTTAGACCAATATTTTAAGCCTACCTATACTTAGACTAGATAAATACTCCTTCATTCATAAAAAGCCCCATGTTTACCATTTAGAAAAACAGCGCCCGCCATAACTACACCATTGAACAGCTATTTATTCACAATGATAGTATATTTATCCATTCTATTGGCCGTTACATTACCCTGTAGGAATGAGGCAGCGCCTTACTGTTGACGATTAGCGAAAAGTGACCTTGAAGCTTTTGACTGGCGATCTCTACTACTCGATAGTTCGTTCAAAAGATTTTAGATAGTACTGATCTATTTTAAACAATAATATAGTATGTTTTTACTTACACGGGATTTATTACTTTTCAAAACTTCTCAGAATAATCAAAAAAAAGCCCTTGAATGATCTTACCGCTAGGCCTCAGGATGCTTCTGGGTTTCTTCAAATACTATTCTCCGAGTACCTTACTTTCATGGCGATTTTTAGGGTTCCGTAGACAACAAGGAACCCTTATAGTTTCGCCATGTCCGTCCGTCCGTCCGTCCGTCTGTCCGCAGTTTAGCTCTGAGACGCACAGTACTAGAGAGCTGTAATTTGGTGTAAATATATGGATTTATTGTGCCGAAAAAGTGGTAAAATAAAATCTCGCAAAATATTTTTTTTAGGGTACCTCCTGTACTTACACGTAAAGTGAGGATTTTTTTTTCTCGCGTACCCCTTCGTGTGGGGTATCATTAAATAGGCCTTTAAAAATAATGATAGTTTCCATTAACAGTTTTTTGATAGAAAAATTCGTTTGTGAAATATTAAGCTTTAAAGTGCTAAATTTTGCGCGATTCGAGTGTCCCCCCCCTCTACCAGCTAAACGGTTATGTTTGGGGGTGTGAAAAAAATTCACAATAGTAGTACGAGTATATATAACGAAGTTTAAAAGAAAATTATCATGACTAAGTAGGCTTTACAACTTTACGAGTAATAGTGGACCAACTTATATAATGTACTTGGAAAATATGTTTTCTTAAACAAAATGTATCGGAGAACATCCTCTTCAACTGCAAATGTAAGTTTGTCAACTTTATTTTTACAGCTTTAATAGGTATGTTTTTTGGGGATAGGTAGGTTTTTATCGTCAACTATTTTAACTAACTTCAAAAAAAGGAGGAGGTTTTAAATTCGTCGTAATCTTTTTTCTTATGTATATTCCCTGATTTCTCAAAGACTCCTGCACCGATTTTGAAAATTCTTCTTTTTAAAATTAAATTCAGCGAATCAGTTTTAGTTAGTTTGCATAAGTATTTTGATGGGCAACTACGGAACCCTACACTGTGCGTGGCCCGACACGCACTTGGCCGGTTTTTAAATGTGCAAATGAGCGGTTTGGTGAAATGTTACTTATCCCATTTAGAGCAGGCCTGCTCGGGTTGATGGAAAAAACATTTCATACATTCGTCAGCAAAAAAATTGTAGTTTCAAGAGCGATTTTTGCTTTCTCGCTGACAGTAGAACAAATGCCTAAACCATCTGGCCCGAAGCCAAGTATTCCGTCTCACTCAACGCTGATTTACGTTGTTTATTTGATCGATCTTGTATTGCGAATTTAAAATGCAATTTTTGTATATATTAGATAACGTTCTTCATTTGGATAGGAAGTTTGTTCGAGCACGAGTTATTGAGGATGTGCCATTCAAACAGGAATGTAGATTTTGATTTGTGTAGACGGGGATTTAAAGTGCGGACAAGATTTTGTACCTAAACTGTTCTGAATAGAAACCTGAAAGAAAAGAAAAGAAAGAAAGAAAATTGAGTTTATTTGGCATCAAAACTTAAAACTAATTAAACTAAATAAAAAAAAAAAAACAAAACTACTCTTTGAATGCCAAAGGGCCTCAGCTCAGCATAATGCCAAGTGGCAGCACAAAGTCTACCACATGACGCTGATTTTCAGCTGCAGCCCACGAGTGCCATACGCTCGAAAACAAATACGTAAATATACTTATAATAATATTTATGAAAATATTAATACTTATATATGTATATGTAAAGTGAAAAATAGTAGACATAAAGTAAAGAGTGAGTGCAACAAAAAACAATAAAAGCAGATAAAACAAGACTAATTAAAAGAGACAGATGCATAATAAAACCACGCAGCCTAATCAAAACCTGTTTCGCACGTTGCCACACTTCTGATCCACGACCAGCAAACCGAGTAAACAAATTCCCCTTCGCCCGCAAAACGCTGAGGACAGCCAGGCGACGCGCACTTCATTACTAAACAAAAACGTTTATCATTAAATTGCGGTTTTGTGTCAAGTTATGGATCGCATAGCCATCCAGTGAATTCATTCGATTGGTGATACGTTTGGTCATGTCTTGATACTATTATGTGAGTTAGTACAACGACCATAACGGAATGTGAAACAATATTTAATAATTGTACACACGAGGATAGGAAATGATTTATTTTCACTTCAGTAGCTCAAACATGTTGGTTTTGCTGCCTGAAATCAGTGAGCAAAATGCAATTTTGCTCACTAGTGAGACAAAGTAGCTTTTTAATTTTTGTTTTAAAAAAAGCCGCGAATATCATATTCAGCCTTGAGTTAATCATACAATTCGAAACATTAACACTCTATCTCTTTCCCGCCAATAGAAAGAGAGAGAGACAAACACCAGCCCTTTCGAAGTTCCGATTTTGAATTTGGTCTCAAAGACAAACACGTTCGGAAATAAGTTAAGAAATGCAAAACGATAATAATGTCTTCGAATGTATTTTATTGAATTTTTAAATTATGGCTGTATTTAAATGAAAATAAGCATTTACTGTAAATATTTATTTCTAGTTTCAATTTATGTTAATAAATATTTTGAATAATAAAATATTATGGGTGCTATTTCCGAACACGCCTTAATTTAAAAATAAAAGAGCGGGAATAAAATTTCATGGCTGGCGTAAAGAGTTGAATAAGTTAAAAAAAAAAATATGCGTAAAACTAGCGACGAGAACAGTACTTATTTTAACTTAACCATTTAAAACAACAAATTATTAATGCAGAATTAAATTTCCTAACTCTAACTAAATATCTGAAACCATACCATGTCTTCAATGAATGGAGACTTAACAAAGGGCGCAAGCAGTTTTTCGGAGACGGTGTTGCTATCTTATTTTTTAGATTTATCACAGACGAGACGATTATCTACAATGCGGAGTATTTACTTATTGTTGAAAGCTACTTTAAAAAAAAAGTTATTTTAATCTATTCCTATTTATTATTTTATCTCCTAAAGTGTTCTCGCTGCTGAAGTGAAAAGTTATGTGTGTTACACGAGAGCAAAGTTTTTTGCATCTCGTGCCTTTGAATCTCTCGCTACACTCAGGATTCAACTTTAGAATCACTCGCTACGCTCGTGATTCAATCCTTGAATCCTTCGCTTGCTCAAGATTCAAAATCAGCACTCGCAGCAAAAAACGACTTTGCTCTCTTGTTGCACAAATAACTATTTTTTTTTTTTGAAGGTAAGATCTAGTCATAATATCTAGTACTCGTAAGTAAAAAGGGTTATTGAAATTGAAATAGTAATTGCATAGAAATTTAAGTAAAAAAGTCATGGCATAATTGATTACGATTACATTGAATAAGTATTACGGGACCGATTACATTGAAAATACAAAAGATTTTCACTTCTTACAGGTTTACATTGAGAAAGTCTTAAAAAACAAGCGTTATGGGAATTGCTCAGTGCCATGCTCAAACACCCGGGATAAAAAACGATGGTCATTCTAACACCCCCCCTCCGCCGCTGCCACGCTTTTCTGTCGCATGCTAGCAGGCCAGACACATTGGGTAAGTTGAAATAGAAAACGCAGTGCAGCAATGCGTACCCACTTGTATTTGTTTAGTTTTGGGTAAAGTGGTCATTACAGCGAGTTATTTTTGCTGCAGGTCTCGCGATATGCGACAGGGCTCAGCGGCAGATGGTGCCGGGTGGCCTATTTCCAAAGCCTATACCATTTCAGTCACGAGTCGGACTCTAATCGATTAGCTTTTGTTTGTGCATATTTCTCAACAATACCTAATCTAACTCAGTAAAAAACTTGACTCAAATAGATTAGCTTTTGTTTTGATATTTTCAAAGAAAATGCACGGACAAAATCTAGTTCTATATAATTCATTTCACTCGAATAGCTATACTTTTGGCGAGTTATTTTTAAACATTACGTACGAACAAAACCTTGTCGAGTAGAGGCTCATTAGTATATACTATATGAGTAAATTTATCTCGGAATTTAACTTTTCTTAAATTTTATAGTACTTGAATATCGTAAATACGACTGTGGGCACCCCGACTCGGACAGGTTAGGTTAGAAGGGGATGGCGGGGTCTGAAAGACCCCGCCATCCCCTTCGTGGTTATTTTTTTTTAAACCACCCAGAAGTAGGAGCACCGCGAAGCTGTGCTCCGTCGACGTTTTCTGACATTTTACTTAGTTTAGTGAAATGACATGATCTCTGACTTTATATTAGTATTTTTTGTCATAATTATCACTAGATACTTTTCTTGATAATTCGATTTCCTCATTTCACTGCGACATGCATAAACAAAACCTCGTCTTTTACCCCCTTATTAATAAACGTGGACTAAAGTTACGCCAAGGTTTATCCTTAAAAAATGTATGGTTAATCCGAGGATTATCCTGGTTGTAACTTTAGTCCACGTTTATTAATAAGGGGGTTAGAGTTAGACTCGTGCGTACTGAAATGGTACTAGATTTTGTCTGTGCATTTTCTTTGAAAATATCACAACAAAAGCTAATCTATTTGAGTCAAGTTTTTTACTGAGATAGATTAGGTATTGTTGAGAAATATGCACAAACAAAAGCTAATCGATTAGAGTCCGACTCGTGACTGAAATGGTATAGGCTTTGGAAATACGCTGCCGGGTGTCAAAGTATCCTCCAGCCAGCCATCATTTATTCAAAAGATGGAACCAGCCGTGAATGATATTATAAAGATCCCTGTGAAGAAGCATCAATAGAACATTGCAGTTAATATATTATTACTCGTACATACTACATACTAACACACGGAAAAACACAGTGCTCAGTGTACCTACAGCTAAATGACCGAGATAAATTACGTGGAAGGTGCTATTAATATTAATAATTAGTAAGTGAGGGGTCTTTTAAATTGCAGATATGTCGGCTCGAATGTCTTCAAAATCTTTTTGATGTGTTAGTAAAAATTGCTTCAATTTTGATTTAAAAGTCGTTTATGGAAACTTATTTTAATTCAGTTATCGTCCAAACAAGTGACGTCCTTTATATGTTTGTAAACGATGGGTGCATTTTTTTTATTATGTCCTATATCCACGATACAGGAGAAATTCCTAGTGTAGGGTTTTAAAAAAAGAAAAAAAACATACTTTTTTTGCGTTTGTAAGTAAGTAAGGAAGAAAGTAAGTTTTGTTAAACGACTAAATTAATATTATGATAAGATCTGGATACAATAGGGCACTTTTTATCTTGTTTGCGAAGTAGAAAAAACGGAAAAAAAAAACTAAAAAAATATAAGTATTATTATTATTTTTATTCTATAGCACCTATAAGTAAAGAAACAACATAGTAAATAGTTTACCTATGACAGACTGATGTACAGCCATCGTCTCTATCTAATCCACGTTGCTGGAGCGACAAGGTTGTGTTCCGGATAAGCTTTTCGAAGCTTCCCTACGCCCGCTGTACAACAAACGATCCTTAACGTAGTGCCATAATCCCTACGCAGTACTACGCATACCACGATTTCGAGACGTCGGAATAGATAGTTTATTTGCTTTAGGGCTGATGTTTCAATAATAGTCATGGCAGATAACTTTTATCTCACGAATAAAAATGGCTTATCTATAGAAAAGTCAAACCGCTATTTTTACTCCTTAGATTATAGTTTACCGACTATAAAAAATCAGGCGTTAATGATTTTTTTTTTTGTTTTATATGTAGGTATACTCGTACAATAATTTTAATCTACTAATTGAATTTAATAGTTTTAAGTTTGTTTAGAGGAAAATTAAATTAGTTAATAATTATAAATGTTGCATGTCATTTTTAAAATAAATCTGTTCTTCTTGGTTTATTTGCCATAAGGAAGTGAGAAATATATGTGGATTAAATAAAACAAACATAACTAATTAAGGTTTCCCAGAATTCATGCTTACAAATAGCTAGAAAACATTTTTTAATAACCTCAAAGTTTCACTGACTCGTGCGAAAAGTTGCATTTAAAATTTGTAAACTAACTCCGAGGTCGCGACGAGACGTATACAAAACACTAATTAAGTAGTGGAGTTTAGAGCTCAAACGAACACTTTTCCGCGCAAATGTACATGACTTTAGTTTATTATAAGGACTATTCATTGTGAATTACATAGCTTTAGTGAACTTTACTTAGAGAAGTGCAAAATAATTGGAATACGACTCTAATTTTAGTTTTTTTTTTACAAGTCTAGCTAACTAACCGTCGTTCTCCAGTCCGTACGTTTTTATAAATAAAAAAAATCTATTTGTATTTGAATGTCTGTAAGAAAATAAGTTTATGGTGGGTCATGATTCAACTTTGTCGATTGTACACATACATGGTACAAAATTATGACATCAAGAAAATGCTTTGTCAGGAAAGTCAAGAATTTTATATAATTATTTTTTTACATTTACAAGCACAAAAAATATTTTTTTACAATAACATGTTATTACTACCTACATGTTACGACAATACATTGTCGCATGAATATTATGATCTCAGTGATTGTTAGGAAAAACAGTGTAAAGCTGCAGTGTAACAGTGTAAACTAGGCGCTTAATAATATCAAGAATCATGCCACCGGGTCGCGCAAAGCGCTGCTGTGTGCAATGACTAGAAATATTTTCTATTCCGTACTTTGAGCAGCCAATAGAATTGCGTTATTGACACAGCTCCACTCCGGCAACGCAAATCTATTGGTTGTTCGAGGCACATCTCGACTCGCACAGCTTTGGTGGAGTCTCGGCCTTAACATAAAGTAGCGACGCGATCGCGTTCGAGGACTGTGGAGGTGCAAGGGCGGGGCGCACCGCAACGCAGTCGTGACAGTTAACACGCTCCAGGTGTAGCTAGCTTTATGATGCCTACTGACATTTAAATAATGCGAACATACTGTGTATCCTTGAAATGTTTTCTGTATTTTTTATAAATTATGTTTTTTTAATAAAGATATTACTTCAACTGCTGTGCCCCACAGCTATAGGCGAGTCTAAGTCTACAATATTTCGTAAAACGTAAAGGGCTAGGTATTGAAAGACACTATGGATTTTAGTCAGTACTAATCTGACTGTCCTTCCCACTCTGTCCTGGGTGGAAGGACTCATTCGATGATTTTATTTTTTTTTTTATTTTGTTTTTTAGAGTTTTTTTTTTCGCTAAAAAAAAACGTCTCCCAGCCATAGCCCACGCCCAACTCACCCATCGCAGTGTCTTACAAAAGTTGGTATGCGTGCACATGTCGCACTCTTGAAGGTTCCTCGCCGCGGGGCTAGGCAATATAGGCGTACCGTGGGTGCATCGCGGTCAGGCAAGCGCAGGAAAGCGTCACGAGGCACCCACTCACACTCATTAAGAGCAGTGCAGTGAGGTGGAATAGGTTATGTGGCACAAGACATGAGCTAGCATTCTCCGAACAGTTACTTGGCAAAGACAGAAGTACATGGAGAATGTGATCTGAAAGGACGCATAGGAAGACAAAGCAAAACGCAAAACACTCGACGACACGGTTGGCGCAGTGGCTGAGTGATCGACTGCTGCGCTGTGTGTTGCAGGTTCGATCCCCGCACGGAACAAATATTTGTATGATCTGCTAGCAGTTGTTCCGGGTCTGGGTGTCTATGTAGGTGAGTTTCTGTGTTTGTAAACGCACCCAAAATACAAAAAAAAAAACCCTCATCTCGAAAGGGTTCTTAAGTTAGGTATATTAGAAGACAAGATGATGAAAAAAGAACGAGAAGCGCCCTACGAAGCTTTCTTTACCAGGATTACTACCTCGACACTACTGGGTATAGATTAAATGATTTAGTGATGTCATTCACGTAACCCGTAAGTAGGTAGGTATGGGTGAGAATCAGTTTTCTGTAAATCGACTAGCAACGCTACAATAGAAAGAAATAAAAGCCGTTCAAAAGAGCAACAAACTTTAAAATTCATAACTAGTAGAGAGAAGAAAAAATTCAAATTCAAATTCAAATAAATTTATTGTTTGTTACATGTGGAAAGAGATCTTAAAGTAAATATATATAGTATCAGTGTAACATACCATTAAAAAAAAAAATTCTCAACAAAACCTTGATAGTAATCGCTCAACAAAAATTCTCGCGACAAATCTTTTAAAAAGAAACTAATGAAGCGAATAGCAACTCTAAAAGATATTCCTTCCATCAAAAAACTCATCCATAAATAGTAGGTCTGTCAATAAAGTCTAGACATTATTGTCCTTGGTTTTTTATTAAAACACTCGTGGACGGTTGAGTCGTGGGCGAAGATGCTTCATTAATTATACACTTCCACTTCAGATGCGCTGACGTGTGTGCTTCAACTTTCCTCCATGGCTTCATTGAGTGAAGGATCTAGAAATAAAAATAGATAGTGTTAGATCGTAGGTGTTAGTTCTAGAGGACGGTTATTTATGATAGCTTTTTTTCCCGACTTTACTCAAGTGGAAATCGGAAAAATGTATTCTGTGCCCGAATTCTGGTAATAGTCTACCTGCCTTATAAGAAGCATTTCATTGAAAATCATTCAGTCATTAAACTTTGAAAAGTAAGGGACTTGTTCACTTTTCACACTTAAACGGCGGCAGACAGACTGTAAGAAAAATTTATTTATTTCACCGTACGCTTTGTATTGCATCGATCTGACTAAACATAGGAAACTTGTTCAGCAATAAAAATCTAGACAAACTGCTGTTCAATGTTTCGTGACGCTAACTTTCACTTTTATGTGTTTTCCATAGGCAAAGTGAATTTCCATGAACATTTTAAATCACTCCAAGTAATGACTTTTCTAAATTATAAAAAAAATCCTAATTATAAATTATCATCAACTTTTGTGACTTTCAGTCAGGCACGATGTTACATCAGGAAAAACGACTCCAACGTCCTCCAAGGCTCCATTAAAATGACTTAAGAATATGAAGTAAAAGAATAATAAAACAAAGAGGAAAAAACTGTGGAGTGACAGTTCCAGTTCAGTTTAATTTAACAATAAACAAATTCAACAATTCGACAATCTTCTACCAAATCTTAAACCGAAATGATTCCTCAAGGTCCCTTTAAGGACCCTCAACAAAGACACTTTCAGTTGTAACTTCCGAAGTCATAATAAAACTGAAATAAAAATAAAAGAGAAAATCTTTACAAAAGAATACCTTTATTGCCTTCCACGTTTCCTACAAAGGAAGATAGTTTTTTTCCCCGGAAACAATGCAAAATGAAATCATTACAGGGTCCGGACACAATAACGAGAAATAATATCCATTTCTGTTGAAAACGAAATGAAAGAACGGCTTGGCCATTACTCGTAGTTGGGAAACCAGAAAACAATAAATTTTGGTAATCAAGGGCCGTTTCAGTTGAATGGCACATTACTGTAATGAACTGTTGGCACTATTAATTTTAATGGAATTTTCAATTGTTTCAGAAAGTTAGAATAGTTGAAATTTTGACTTGGTCGCAAGGCCACTCTCACTATTTATATACATATTTAGCCAGACACAAACTCCATAAGAGTTTTGGAGCATCAAACTTCTTCTGTGATCTAGGATAACTTTATAACACTGCACTGGTATATTAACTTACAAATGTGTAATTAACCCACGTTTACTCCAAAGTTCAACTGTATATTTGATCCAAAAACTCACAAAACTGATAATGCTCATGTTTAAATAATATCTAAGTAAGTAAATACTCAATGTTGGGTTTTCAAAGCTCGTCTCATATGTATTTAGGCATTGAATTAATATTAGTGGAAGGGACCAGTCGATAAGGATTTAGTTAGGACGAGCCTAAACCACAACACCGAGCTCTAGGCAGGTTGTTGTGACCATTTTTGGATATGGTTCTATCCATTGGTATAGTAGGTGCCAGTTAAGATGGCAATAGCGGTCATTGACCTTTACCTAGTAAGTCCTCGTATGATGACATAAGATCAGAATTAGCATTTTTTTGTGAAATGATAGTGTTTACTTGTGAGTCTTTAATTTAAAAAAAATATAAAATCTTAGGTATAGGTGAAATATTTTTACCATTTTGATATTTTATGAATGAATAAATACTTCTATCCTTACAATATACTTACTAATTTATTCGGTATTTTATAAAAATGATAATTCTGAGCTTGTTTCATTATACGAAGACTTATTAGGTAGGGGTCAATGTCCGCTATTGCCATCTTAACTGGCACCAACTATAGAAGTATTTAACTAATATTTTAAAAAAAGTACGTTAGTTTGAATGATTGTACCTCAATGACGTCAGAATGGCTGCACGAAAGTTACGGTTAGCCAATACCTACAAAATATGAACAGAAATCGAAAATGCTGAACAGCATTCAGCCTACGCTAACTAAATTATCGGCTGAAATCATGCTGAGTTTATTTATTTTTATTTATTTATTTAGGATAGCCAACAATTGTTTACACAAAACATACACTAAATTGATACCATTGATTTAACATTCATAAGTGCAACAATTACTTACAGGCTACCACATGTACTAAATAATATAAATCAAATTCAAATTAATAATAATCAAATTTTACATAATAATATAATAAAAATAGAAAGATGTTAAACATTAAATAATATTTCAAATCTTTTTTATGATAAAAAAAAAGAAATTAGTTCAGAGGAGAGTGAAGCATTTTGACAGCTGTCTCAGCATTAGCTACTCAGCATTCGCCATTTAGACTTTTTTCTCAGATATTGTATCGGCTAACCGAACACGATAAGATAAAACAATTGATATAGAGTTCAGTCTGTTGGGGATCCAGCAAGTCAAGTAGGAATTTCATGTTCTAACTTTAATTTAAAACCTTTGTATGTACCAAACTAACTACCTTATCTTTCCCAGTATAATCTGTTTATATTTACTAAGTAAATAACTGCCGGCACAAATAACTCTTTAAAGGCCTTAGAGTATCCCCATCGTCGTATCTCCACGTTGCCGTCGTGGTGGGGCTTGCGGTTTCAATGATCTCTGGGCATCTGCGCTCAGAGGGAGAAACCAACCAAGAGGGATACACCGCTCCACCACGTGTTCCTCTGTGTATCAGAGGGCACAGTGGTTGGAGTAAGAGCGGGCCCGGCGTGCACTAACCCTGCCACCGGGCAGGCAAGAGGAGGTCTTGCACTCCTGCCTCCTCTTGCCACCGCTATTCTCGTAGCCCCGAAGATTGTCATGATCACGTCTATGACTTTCGACGGGGGTCGAGGGCCTTGGCTTAACCGCCCGGGCCGCGAGGAAGAAAACCTCTATAAAAAATTACCCCGAACCTCCAAGCGGCGGCGCACCGCGAGGGAGGTTGACAGCTTGGTTGACGGGTAGCTGTGGGTAAAATCAGCCGTTAGTGCGAACCCTGTTTTTTGGTTGGATGGTTGGATACCTTTTTTTACTCGTGGGAACAAACATGGATTATTTTTCAAAAAAAAACCCCGATACCCCGGCAGTCGCCGCAGCGAGCCAAGGTGGCTCACGTGCCTGTGGGGAGGAGTCGCTGGACTTGTCCAGCACGTCCTCCTCACCGGCACCGAATAACGAGCGGGCACAGTGTGCCGCTCCGATCGAGGAGACGACGATGGTGCCAGAGTCGGAGTCCGACTCTGCATCGGACGTCTCCAGCTCCCGGAGCTCAGCCTCTGGGAGCGTGGAAAGGGACCGGAGAGACTCGGACCGTAGGTCCGAGTTCCTGAAGCGCCGACGGTCCAAGGGCGCTAAATCGTCGTCCGAGGAAGAGCTTGCCTCGGCCCCTAAGATCCCCACGAGCGTGCGGGGTAAGGGCCGAGGCAAGACTTCGGGGAGGGGGCCCTCCCTTGGAGAGCCCAACACAAGTCTGGCCTCGAACGAGGCCAAACTGAAGGAGGTCGTGGCGTCCGCGATGCGCGTGGTCGCCATGAAAAGAAGGAAGAAGACGCGCGAGGACGCGATCGCGGAGGCCATGACCTCTATCGTGGCGGCGGCGCGACTCTATGGCGAAACTCCGTCGGCAAGGGACGATTTGTCCGATCTGCGGACGGAGATCACCCGCCTGACCGCCGCCATGGGGGCTCTCCAGAAGGAGAACGCCGCCCTGAGGGCCGAATTGGCCGGACTGCAGGCGGCAGGACGTCGGGGGGCACCACCGGGGAGCCCCAAGGAGAAAGGCCGGCCAGCGCCGGGGGAGAACCCTGTTCTCACCTTGGTGCGACAGGAGCTGGCCGCCTTTGAGCAGCGGTTCTCCGTGCTGGAGAGCCGCGTGCTGAGGCCCCCGCTGGCGTCTTCGTACGCGGCCGCGGCCGCGTCGAACTCCCCCCCGACGACAAGGCCGCCTCAGGCGAGGGCGGCCCCGGCGCGGATCGCCCCTGCGCAGACGGCCCCGGTGCGGAAGGCCCCTGCGGACGCGAGGCCGGCCCCTGCAGGGGCGAGGTCGGCTCCGGCCGGGCCCAGCCAGGCAAGGCCGGGCCCGTCGGGGTCGTCGCGACCGACTCCGACTTCGACGCCTGCGACGCCTGCTAGGCCAGCGCGAAAAACGCTGGCGGCCAAACGGAGGGCCCAGGCAGATCGCCGGCCGCCCCAGCAGCAGCAGCCTACTCCGGAGGCTCCTCCGGCCGGCGCCGATTGGCAAGTGGCCGGGGAGAGGAGGAAGGCTGCCAAGGCGGCCCGTACCAAAAAGCGGAGGGAGAGGCGGCGCCAGCGAAAGGAGCGCGACGTCGCGGCGCGATTGCGCGCCCCAAAGACCGCGGCTGTGGTGATAACGCTGCAGCCGGACGCGGTCAAGAAGGGCGTGTCGTACCGCGACGTGCTCGCGAAGGCGCGCGAAGCGGTAAACCTTGGGGAGCTCGGAATCACCGGCGGCCTCCGTCTGCGGGTCACTGCAACGGGGGCCCGCATGTTGGAGCTCCCCGGCGCGGCCAGTGGCCCCACCGCTGACGCTCTGGCCGAACGGCTCAGAGCGTCCTTAAATGCGGAGGAGGCCCGCGTCTCCAGACCCACCAAGCGCGCAGACATGCGCATTCTGGGTCTGGACGACTCAGTGACGGCGGAAGAAGTGGTGGCCGCCGTTGCCAGGACTGGGGGGTGCTCTCCCGAGGAGGTGAGGGCGGGCGCTCTGCGTCCTGGATTTGCGGGGCTGCAAACCGTAACGGTTAGCTGCCCCGTAACGGCGGCCAAAAAGATACAGGAGGGCCGAAGGCTCCTGGTGGGATGGGTGTCGGCGCAGGTTAAGATCCTGGAACCCCGACCCCTGAGGTGTTACCGCTGCCAAGTGGGTAACCACGCGGCATGCGTCTGCACCTCGGAGGTGGACCGCAGCGATAGGTGCTTCCGCTGCGGTCAGCCCGGTCACAAGGCCGGCTCGTGCTCCGCCCCGCCTCACTGCTTCGCATGTGAGGCGGCTGGCAAGCCGGCCGATCACCGGGCTGGGGGAAAGTCCTGCGCTCCACCCACCGAAGCCAGGCGCAGAGGTAGGCCCTCTGCCGCCGCCGTCACCGCCGCCACTGCCACCGCCGCCGCCGCCGCTCCCGCTGCCGCCGCCGCCGCCGCCGTGGCTGCGCCCTCGCAGGGGGCCCTGGAGGAGGCCGCAATGGATTCAGAATAATGTCTCCATTGCGCTTCCTCCAGGCGAACATCAACCACTGCGCCGCTGCTCAGGATCTTTTGCTCCAGAGCATGGCGCAGTGGTTGATCAACGTCGCCGTGGTCGCCGAGCCGTACTTTGTGCTGCCCAGGAATGACTGGGTGGCGGACCTGGACGGCTCGGTGACCCTGATTTCGTCGGCCGCCGCCGGTACCCCGCCCCTCGATCGCGTACAGAGAGGGCGCGGGATAGTCGCAGCCCGGTTCGGGGAGATCGCCGTGGTAGGCGTTTATTTCTCCCCGAGCCGATCTCTCGCCGAGTTCCAGGACTCCCTAACGGAGCTGGGAGACGTCGTCGTCGCCCTCGGTTCCCTCCCCGCGCTCATCCTCGGGGACTTCAACGCCAAAAATCCGGCTTGGGGTTCCCGGTCCATGGACTATTCGCGGGGCAGGATGCTCGAGCGCTGGGCCCGTGCGCATGGCCTGGTAATCGAGAACCGGGGTTCTGTCCCCACGTGCGTGCGGTTCATGGGAGAGTCGGTGGTGGACATTACGTTCGCCACCCCCGACCTGTCGCCGCGCGTCACTGACTGGCGCGTTGTGGAGGAGGTGGAGACCTACTCCGACCACCGGTATATCCGGTTCGACGTCTCCACCCAGACCTCAGACGCGTCGGTCCCAAGTGGACGGAACCCAAGTGGTCCGCGATGGGCGCTGAAGCAGCTGGACCGGGAGCTATTCCTGGAGGCCTCGATCGTGCAGGCCTGGGTGTCACCACCGAACAGGCCTGCCGACATAGACGACGAGGCCGAGTGGTTCCGGGAGGCCATGTCAGAGATCTGCGACATGGCCATGCCCCGGGTCCGGCAAGGACGCGCCCGGCGTCAGCTGTACTGGTGGTCGCGCGAGCTAGCAGCGCTTCGGGAAGCGTGCGTTGCCGCGCGCCGCCGGTACACGAGATTCCGCAGGCGCCGCACCCGACCTCCGGATGCGGCAGCCGTAGAGGCGGAGCTGTATGAGGGCTACAGGGCAGCGAAGACCGTCCTCCGCGACGCGATCTGGCGGGCCAAGGAATTGGCCCGCGAGGAGATGCTGGGGACTCTGGACGGGGACCCATGGGGCCGCCCCTACAAGTGGGTGCGAGAAAGGCTCCGCCCCTGGGCTCCCCCGTTGACACAGAGTCTCCGGCCTCAGTTCGTGGAGGACGTGGTGAGCGCCCTGTTCCCTTCGCGAGGGGAGGAGTATGCTCCCCCGCCCATGGCTCCGTCTCCGACGGAATCTGAGGAAGAAGCTGACGCAAACGCGGACCACAGCGACGACGACGTCTACGATGCTCCAGAGGTGACCGAGGTAGATCTGAGAGTGGCGGTACAGCGGCTCAAGGCCAAAAATACCGCCCCAGGACCCGACGGCCTGCCGGGGAAAGCCTGGGTCCTGGCCTTCGGGACTCTCGGTCCTCGACTGGGGGGGCTTTTTAGCGCGTGCTTGGGGAGGGGCCAGTTCCCGCTTCGCTGGAAGACGGGGAAACTGGTCCTCATCCAGAAGTCCGGGCGCCCTGCGGACTCTCCGTCCGCATTCCGGCCCATCGTGCTGCTCGACGAGGTGGGCAAGCTCTTTGAGAGAGTAATTGCAGACCGCCTCGTCGGGCACCTGAACCGGGTGGGCCCGAACCTGTCGGAGAGCCAGTTTGACTTCCGCAGGGGGCGCTCGACGGTGGACGCCATCACGCGCGTGAGAGCCCTCACGACGGGGGATGCAGTAGCCCGGGGCAGGGTCGTCTTGGCGGTGTCATTAGACATCACCAATGCCTTTAACACCCTGCCCTGGAGTTGCATCAGGGAGGCACTCCGGTATCACCGGGTGCCGACCTACCTCCGTCGCATAGTCGAGGACTACCTGACGGACAGAGCCGTCATCTACCCCGGTCACCGGGGAGAGTGGAACCGGCGAGAGATGTCGTGCGGTGTTCCACAGGGTTCGGTCCTGGGACCGCACCTGTGGAACATCGGGTACGACTGGGTGCTGCGCGGCGACCTCCCTGAAGGCGTCAGCGTAGTATGCTACGCTGACGATACGCTCATCTTGGCGCAGGGAGAGTCGCACGAGGCGGCGGCCGACGTGGCGACGGAAGCGGTCGCGACAGTCGTCGATAGGATCCGGCGGTTGGGACTCGACGTGGCGCTGCACAAGACGGCGGCCATGCGTTTTCATGGCCGCGTCAACGCGCCACAGTCGGGTTACAGCATAACGGTGGGAGGAGTTCGCATCGGCGTCTTGAGGACGATGAAGTACCTGGGACTCGTCCTCGACAGCCGGTGGAACTTCAGGGAGCATTTCCTGAGTTTGGCCCCAAAGCTGAACCGGGCAGCAGGCGCCCTCAGGCGACTCCTGCCCAATCTCAGCGGGCCAAACGCCTCCTGCCGTAGGCTGTACGCCGGCGTCGTGCGGTCCATGGCCCTCTACGGGGCCCCCGTGTGGGCCCCGAGCATCCGGACGCGACCACTAAAGTTGGTCGCATGCCAGAGGGTCATGGCTATCCGGATGATCCGGGGATACCGCACGATTGCCGGCGAATCGGCCAACCTTCTTGCCGGATTGCTGCCCTGGGATCTGGAGGCGACTGCCCTCCAGCGCGTCTATGAGTGGCGCGTGGAGGCGCAGCGCCGGGGCATAACCCCGCTGCCTCGAGAAGTCGAGGCGCGGCGGGAAGAGCTCCGGCGCGATCTCAGGGCAGTATGGAGGGGACGACTGTCGCGACCGAAGGCCGGGCACGCCGCAATTGCGGCGGTAAGACCCCTCTTTGAGGAGTGGCTGGAGAGAAGTCATGGCGTCCTGACCTACCGCATGACGCAGGTCCTCACCGGACACGGAAGTTTCGGGAGGTACCTGTGGCTGATGCGAAAGGAGGAGACGCCTGGGTGTCACCACTGCGAAGATCGCCCGGAGGACACGGTGGAGCATACGGTGCAAGACTGCCCAGCTTGGGCGGAGCACCGACGTGTCCTCACGGCTGCGATAGGCGGAGACCTCTCGCGCCCGGCATTGGTTGCGGCCATGCTGCGGGGCGAGACGGAGTGGGAAGCGGTCAGCTCCTTCTGCGAGGCAGTAATGCTCGTCAAGGAGGAGGCAGGCCGCGAGCGAGAGAGGACAGCGTCCTCCCTCCGCCCCAGCCGCAGTGGTAGGCGCCCACGGCGACGGACGTCGCTTGATGATCTCCGGCCACCGTAGGCGCGGGCATGCGGGCAGCGAGTAAAGGGCAACTCGCTGCCCGACCAAGGACCATGCCCGGGTCGACGGCGCGTTGTGTCCCACGCGCGCCTCAAAGAGCGTCAGCATAATGACGGGGCCCCCCTCTCAGAGGGCCAAAGCCTGCCGGGGTTGCGGGATTATTTCCTCACCGTGACCCCGGTACATAAAGGGCTACTGAAGGACACCGTGGATTTTAGTCAGTACAAGTCTGACAGTCCCTCCCGCCCTGCCCGGGGTGGGAGGACTCATTTGATGATTTTACCACGTTAAAAAAAAAAAAAAAAAAAAAAAAAAGGCCTTAGAGTATAAAACGATTAAGTTTAAGTAACAAAGTAAGTTCCATTTCATTTCATATTTACTTTGAAAGTTCTTTGAAAATAATGTCGGTCGGCGTATACAAATACATATACACGCCGAGCGACATTATTTTTAAACAACTTTGAAGTCCTTATTTTTCAGAATGACTACATGGATTTTAGACAAAATAATGTTTCAGTTTAAATAGATCGATAGCCCAGCATGTTTTCCAAAAATCGGCCGCACCATTGCAGCTTTATTGCTGCAGTCGCGTTGCTTTGTCTTATCAAACAAATATTTTAATGCGAAAGTTTGTTAGGAAGAATGGATGTTTGTTATTCGTTCAGACAAAACCTATGGATAGTCCCCCCTACAGTGGCCACCAGCAAAGCTGTAGGCGATCTTTTTTTCGCGCACAATGGAGCACGTTTGTGCGCGAATATTGTCACTAAAGTAAGTCTAGCAATGTGCACGCAAAGATAAGTTCACTGCTCACGTGCGCGTGTACAGAAGTATCCAAATGTTCTCTCACAATTTGATCTGCTTGGAATAGCGGTGGAACCGTATCTTATTGCTACATTTGTGCGTTTTACTTTACATACTCGTACATAGATTAATAAAGCAGCGGAGTCTCGCTGCGACCGTGCGGAAAATTTGAAGATGAAACAGAGACAAAATGTAACCAAAATTATAATGAAAATGCTTTGAGCAGTAATTTAGATTGTTAACTGAACAATGACTAGTTCTTGAGCAATTTTCCAAAGCCGTTCGCATTATCTCAAGGTTTTTTTGGAAGTTATTTATATAATTCGGGAACTTTGACACTGTAAGTCAATAATTCCAAAACTTAATATATCTACAACTACACACAAGCTTTAAAAAAACTGTTACTACCTTCGAAAAGGAGATTCTCGATTAAGTCGGTATTTATTTAGTACCTACCTAAGAACTCTGATGTAAATAAATTAAAAGTAAGATAATTGAGTAAAATTGTTAGTGACGTCACAGTTTACTACGAGTATTACTAAAAACTATTGCGAATCTTGATAAGAGAACTCATAAAAAAATATTTATTTGATTGGTGGTTCAAATACCGTATTATAATCTCGTGAACGAGACTGCCAAGTCTTAAAATGAGGTTCTTTCATTAGCTGATTGTGTGGAATTGGATTTGAATGAAAAACCGACAAGTCGTAATCAGGATCAATACCATCACTGCGCTAGTAACGCTAGAACACGCGCTAAAAATTGGTGACTGATCTGTACCACAGAATCTTCCTATTTCAGACAACTTTCTCTATTTCACACTGTACATGTAAAACAGTTCCTGAAACATCTTGATGTGGAGATAAATAAAATATTTATGATTATGATTACTACAGAGGCAGTTTAAACTGTAACTGTAACAAGTAGGAAGTTCTTATCAAAATCGTTGCTTGATGTAAAAGTCTGCATATGAATATTACAACACCTCGTTGGTCACGTAGACCTCTTATGAACGTGTCGACGCATTGATTCTGTACCAAAAAATAAAATTGAAGAGCAATCGTTCTTGAAATTTTACTGCTCGCTCTTAACGCTTATGCCTGGTGTTCTGTTGATTTTTTCACCTTATGTTCTAAAAGTTCGTTGTAAGTTGTAGTGATAGTAAAAAATCATTTGACGGTCCTCCATCGTCAA
The DNA here is from genome assembly GCA_036375495.1 of Agrotis segetum. Lineage (NCBI taxonomy): Eukaryota > Metazoa > Arthropoda > Insecta > Lepidoptera > Noctuidae > Agrotis > Agrotis segetum. The sequence goes on from JAQSVV010000130.1 coordinate 1,280,457, forward strand.
ATGATTTTTAAACCGTTATCTATAGAAACAGGATTAAAAAACAAAGGTGGTAATTTGTTCAAAAAGTTGTGAAACCCAAAATGTTTCTTATGAGAGTTTAGTTGATGAGGATATCCGCCATGTTGACAAGCTTAAAATTTTTTTACGTTACCTTTATAACTAATTTTTTTTTTTCCATTTTACGTTGAAAAAACTACAGTTAAAAAAAAACAGACGTGGTTCTTCTGGTGTAGTTTTCATCTCTGTTCAACAAAGATGACAGTAGCAGATAGTCACTAATATGCTGGCTTAAAATAACTTTTTCGTACATATTGAATTGATTTGACACCCACGCGGGTTTATTGCTATAAATGAAGTTAAATAAACCAGAAATATAATCCATACATAACTAAATAAATAAATCAGAAAAATAAAAAAACCTTCTAGGGAAAGAAATTATTCATATTAGACATTATAAAGAAAAGTCCGTAATATAAATTAACAAAAACTCAAACACCAAAACGTTTTATAAAAGCTTTTACGAAGGCAGAACATAATTTTAAGCTTATCTCTAAAAGACTTTTAAGGCCGGTTTTGCATAAGAAATGGTAGAATTATATAAACTCACGCTTTAGGCTTATTATAACTAGGGAAGACCAAAAATGGAATACCACTTCTCACGAAACATGCTATTTCAAACCCACGTTCAGAAATACCTGCAAGTCTAAAAAGGACTACTTAGCAGATTCTGCAAAGCTCGACTCATCAAGTTGCAAGGTTGCTTGATTGTCAGTCCTCTACAAATTTTATTGTACTTCGGCGAGTGTGCTTAAGAACTCCACGACCTTATCCCACCGACTGCCTTCTACCTTCGTAGGTACCATTTCTAGACTGTCGGCAAATTATCATCCTTACATTACTATTCCACCGTCAATTTGCTCTAAGTTCCAAATATCAGTAAAGAAAGAAAGCCTAGGCACACAAAGGAGTTGAACTCTGCCTGAGTCTGTATTTCCGAACGCTAATCTATTTAATGTTAGAGTGAAAAGGCTGGGTAATCTCACTCTATTGTCGAATTTGTCGCTGTCACTTCTTATCTAGACTAGAGTTTAAAGCAAAAACATATTAAAAAAAAAAAAAAAAAATGTAATAAGAATGGGACACGCAGCGCTGCAGGCAATCGCAAGGGTTTATTTAAAAAATCCCTGGCAAAATGGGGAACAAACCAGTGGGGATTGTTACTTTTTTCCAGAAATCTCCAGAACCCTGAGTTTATTTAACCACTGGGGATTTCTGAAAAAAAAAATACATAAACTTCGCCAACCAGGTCGTCTAAACTTTTCGTTTGAATTCATGAACTCATGTTCATTGAAATACAGGATGATTTATGCTGAACTGTGTCCGCCGGTCGTTGGCATGGACGAGGCACACATGCATTATGCAACGTGCAACTAATACACTATGGCTTTACGTGAACACCCGGTGCATGTCTGTGTCACGAACATGCTTCAGTAAGTTTGCCAAACCCAATGTGTGACCCTATTCTGTAACTAATTATTGTATAGTAAAAGGGTCGTAGTAGCGTAAGCTATTAGTAAGGGTTTTAGAACATGATTCTGCTTTCGTCGGTACGTAAAAAAAACTGCATGAAAGACTTTTTTATCCGTAGTGATTGTTTGAATCATAATGTTTTTAAACCGTGTATTTTCGACCTGCACTGATTAACGCATGACAAAAAACGGAGCCACTGGGAAAAGCTAGTGTAAGATAAAATTCTGATGAGGTTACACTACAAAATGCCACCTGTTATGGTTACACATATTTTTGCCTTGTCCATTTTAATATACGTAGTAAGCTCGGTTGCGAGTATTAGGCTGCGTTTCCGCCAGAGATGTGCGAGGATGCGTAGCGAGGGATGTGTTTGTAAAGAATCAATAGAATCGCTTCATTTACCTCGCCTCGGTCATCATAGCTCTGGTGGAAACGGCTCAGCGGAGCTAGATTTTTGCACATACAAAACAAGCGAGGGATGTGTGCGAGGAATGTGTACGAGGGATGTGTGGCGAGGGATGCGTGGCGAGGGATGTGTGGCGACGGATGTGTTGCGAGAGATGTGTTGCAAGGGATGTGTACGAGGGATGTATGTGTGGGATGTGTTCTGAGGGATGTGTTGTGCCTCCGCTCCCCTCGTCGACACATTTCACAGTATCGCAACGCATCCTCGCACCACACATTAATGCGCATTTTCACAGCTCCGCTACACATCCTCGTAGGCACATTTTCATCGCACAGCTTTAGTGGAAACACCCACACATTTTCACAGCATAGCTAGATATCCTCGCACGACACATTTCCATCACACATCTCTGGTGGAAACGCAGCCTTACGCACCATCGCATCGTTTCATGTCGGCATCTAATCTGCTCCAGAACGTAGCTACGTTTGAAGACTCCTTGATTGTCAATGTTGGCCATTTTTAATAAGTATGAAGTAATAATCATTCCTGAGATGAAATATTATTCATCTTCTTTTAAATAAAACAAAGCTTTTGTGTTATCATTACAAAGATGAGAGGAACAATGAAGATAATACCCAATTGTAAAATACAAAGCATTGTATTTTTCTTAATTTTCGTCGCTTATTTGTTGTTCCCTTCACATTGATATTGTAATCAACAAATTATTCGAGTACAAAAGTAAAAATAGAATATACTCTGTTGTTTGTATATAAATTGTCTTGTCTCAAAAAGTGAAAATTTCCTCTCTAAAGGTGGAAAATCCCTTCTACGTTTGGTTACAGTTATGAAAGATTATTTTCCTAATAACATGAGCAAACTAAAAACACGTCGCGACGCGTAGTGTGTTTTTCGTAGTATATTTGGTGAAGTTTGCTACATTTCGACATAATACCTCGTTCATAAAATATCCCAATGATTATTATACATGTGAAAGTATGTTTGTTTGATACGTCCGTCCTATCCGCTATTATGATATGAAAATGAAATACGGTTTCGCTATGTGCGAAGTTAATGGTGGTGACAATGATATTCTAATATACAGATATGTTATATACTTACAAAACAACAGAAAAAACTGTTCTGCGCCGAGCGGCAGCACACATACACACTTTTTATTCACACATTACATTTCACTACAAGTAAAAAGGATAGCTTGATAAAACGCAATAATAAATAAAAGTGACAGCTAGATAAACAAACAGTGCTACGCGTCATCAATCCCCCAGCACGTCGGCATCATAGACTTGCAATTTTATTGTCCCACGTAGGACATTTTCTGGTCTTCACGATTTGCGTGCTCATAACGTAATATTTGTTTACTGAAATACGAGTGTCATAGGCTGGCGACTGTTAAATCGATTGTAGCGCGCGATGTGGCAGAGATGTGAAATAACTCGGGACTCTTGAGAGTGACTTGCGTCAAGTTTCTTATGCACCGTACACTTTATAAATACTTTTTTTTGGTTTTATTAATTTTTTAATGAAAGAAAAGCCTATATAATATTTGACAAAATATTTAGTTGCCAAGAATTACCAGATCATGTAAGTTCCGAAATAACTCAGTAGAATATTTTCAATGGGACACTCCAGTGGACAATTCCCATCCAACTTTCACGCGATAGAAGCCGCGCCTAAAACTTGTAGAATACTTGTACTTGTATATTATTATGTATTGAAGAAAATTATGCTCCATAAAATACTAGGTTTATAAGCTACAGTGAAGGCAGTAGCAGTATTTTATGAAATGTACGCGAAGCATTGTGTTCCAACGTAAACAAGACGATAATATATTTTGTATGCGTTACATTATTTCAGTTTCTTGTACTAAAAGTATCGTAAAGAACTATTTTACTGGTTCGAAATAAAACTTTGAGAAAAGTATATAATAGAATCTTCAACTAGATAGTACCCTTTGAGCTACTTTACCAGTCGAAATACAGATGAATAGAATAATTGGCGAATTTGATTTGAATGTGCCTTTTTTTTACATGTTTTGGATGTCTTTTGTTTAGTCGTCGAATCGGGGTGTAGCAAATGAAACTGAAAGTTAGAATTATCACACAACTGGCAATCGCCTTCAATGGGTTTCAAAGTGATTGACACATAAGTCAGTGCTATACATTTTTGAGGCCTATGTTCAGCAGTGGATGTCTTCCGGCTGATGATGATGATGGTACATTTTTGATTCTTCAAATTTTTAATACCGAGATCTTAATCAGATGTACCCATAGGATATGCCGCTTTATTGATGAAACTAGCTGACCCGTGCCCACTTCGTTGGGCATTAATATTTTAACTTGTGATGAAATGATGAATGTGGTTCGGTTAGTATTTTTTTTAAGTTGTTAAAATCATCAAATGAGTCCTCCCGCCCTGGGTGGGGCGGAAGGGACTGTCAGACTCTTACTGACTAAAATCCACCCGTGTTCCTTCGAATGCCCTTTACGTTCGTATCCTGGGTTAGGAAAAAACCCGCGACCCCAGCAGGCATTTGGCGCGAAACACGACGCGCCACCGACCCGGGCTTGGTCCCTGGTCGGACGGCGAGCTACACCCATCACTCACCGTCCGCAAGCCCGCTCCGCCGCTGTGCCCTCTGCTGATCAGAGGGACACGCGTTGGAGCGTCCTCACGACAGGCTATTCGCATACGGGCAAGACCCCGAAGGCACACAGTGCCTAAGGAAGAGTTTTGCCCGCATCCCAGGGTGCACCGGGCCGAAAAACTGGTCTTGCCCCCGGACGTATCCGAGAGGGAACTCCAGTCCACGGGCGCACTTGGAGGTTTCCTGTCTTAAGAGACCTCTGCCCGTATGCGAATAGCCTGTCGTGTGGACGCTCCCACGCGTGTCCCTCTGGTAAGCTGAGGGCACAGCGGCGGAGCGGGCTTGCGGACGGTGAGTGATGGGTATAGCTCGCCGGCCGACCAGGGACCAAGCCCGGGTCGGTGGCGAGTCGTGTTTCGCGCCAAATGCCTGCTGGGGTCGCGGGTTTTTTCTTTTGGGCCACCCAGGGCGGGAGGACTCATTTGATGTTTTTACCACCAAAAAAAAAAAGAAAAAAAAAGACCAATACGTAATTGCACAAAGCCATCTATAGGTAAATAGATAAAACGTCCGTACAAAGCGTGTTCTAATGCGGTTCGTGAATGGACGGCGGCATTTTGCGATTTAATAATTTTATGTTATCTTCGAAATTATTTAACCAATTGACATACTATTTTAGGAAAATCGTATCTCTATGATGTTATTGTGATCATAATAATATTTTTTTCGATAAGGTTTAATGTTTTGTTGTGTAAAAAATCGTCCAAAGGCAAGTACATCGAAAATAACTTTTTTTAACTCATAAAAGCTGCAATACCTGCTAAAATATAAAAGATAAAAATATGGTGTCGCGGACTTTATTGTAGAACTATTAAAAGCGGACATTTTTGCCATACATTGTTTTCAATTATATACAACTGTTAAGGCAGCGCATGCTAATAACTGTGTTGGAAGAGCAATTTTTTTCCGCCCGGCTTGACAAAAAATGACATATTTCGGCTAATATGCATGATATCTATATAATTTATAGCCTATAGCACTCACGGATAATGTAGCTTTCTACCAGTGAAACAATTTTTAAAATCGGTTCATTACTTCCGGAGATTACCCCCTACATACAAACTTACAAACATACAAACTTACAAACAAATGTTACCTCTTTATAATATTAGTATAGATAAATAACACATAGAAATGCCCTGGTTGAGTTTGACTCCGCGACCTACACTACCTACCTAGTAAGTAAAACACGTAAGCCGGGGCCGTACTGGGCCAACATTGCTTTTGCTGCGGTTAAGCAAAATTATTGGAACGAAGTTCCTTATCGCGTGTTATGAAAGGGGGCTGGACGGAAAAAAATCTTAAAAGTTGTCACGACACTTTTTCCGACTGCGCGACGCAAAAGGAGGGTAATGTGTTTATTACCATGGAATGGAATGGAATGGAGTGGAGTGGAATGGAATGGAATGAAATGGAGTGGAGTGGAGTGGAGTGGAGTGGAGTGGAGTGGAGTGGAGTGGAGTGGATCGGATCGGATCGGATCGGATCGGATCGGATCGGATCGGATGGGATCGGATCGGATCGGATGGGATCGGATCGGGTCGGATCGGGTCGGACCGGATCGGATCGGATCGGATCGGATCGGATCGGATCGGATCGGATCCGATCGGATCGGATCGGATCGGATCGGCGTGGAGTGGAGTGGAGTCGCGACGATTAGTTTTGTTGAGTGTATAATAATAATAATAATATTTCACAACTATCACACAACGCCATCTAGTTCCAAGCTAAGCAGAGCTTGTGTTATGGGTACTAGACAACTGATAAACATACATAAATATTTCTAAATACATACATATTATAGATAAATTACACCCAGACACAGAACAAATGATCGTGCTCATCACACAAACATTTGGTATACAGTAACTTCGTTCCATCCGGGTGTCCCTTGACACCTCTCAAGTTTTTTTTTTTTTAAAGCTAAGTTTTTCTCATCACCTTTTGATTGTTAGTTTTCTCCAAAATCATTCGTCTAGCTCGATAAATCTGTCGCAGTCTAGTTCATTGAATAATAGTAGGAAACAATTGTTACACCTTCGAATCGTTTAAGGTCTGATTGGAGCCATTGAACTGAAGACTTAACACAATTATTGTGTAACCTCGTTCTGTTTCTCAGCTAAGAATTATAGGTGTCTTTTTTTTTTAACGTGGTAAAATCATCAAATGAGCCCTCCCACCCGGGCAGGGCGGGAGGGACTGTCAGACTTGTACTGACTAAAATCCACGGTGTCCTTCAGTAGCCTGTTATGTTCCGGGGTCACGGTAAGGAAAAAAACCCGCGACCCCGGCAGGCTTTGGGGGCCCCGTCTATTATGGGTGTCTTAAAATTGATTTTAAATCGTTTAAGTCTTGTCGATATAACTCAATATGGTTCAAGCGCAATATGTCCCTTTCGCAAAATGTTTTTTTTTTCCCCTTTTCAAACATTCATTGACTTTATGCATCAGAGAAAACGTGGTCTAGAGCTGGGAGGTGTTTGTTTTTTTTTTAGCGTGGTAAAATCATCAAATGAGTTCTCCAACCCCGGGCAGGGCGGGAAGGACTGTCAGACTTCTACTGCCTAAAATCCACGGTGTCCTTCAAAAGCCCTTTCTGTACCGGGGCCCCGGCAGGCTTTGGCCCTCTGAGAGCCCGGGGCACGAGGCCCCCCGCCCCGTCATTATGCTGACGCTCTTTGCTCTTTGCTCTTTGAGGCGCGCGTGGGACACAACGCGCCGTCGACCCGGGCATGGTCCTTGGTCGGGCAGCGAGTTGCCCTTTACTCGCTGTCCGCATGCCCGCGCCTACGGTGGCCGGAGATCATCAATTAGCTGTCTCAAATAAAAAAATATATTTTCACGTTCATACAAATTGTACGAAAAATACTCGTAGTATGGCAAACAGTTTTTATCTTCTACACCTCCTGGCTCTTGACTAGTTTTTTTTTACTGATGCAAAATGCTTAAGAATGAAAGAAGGTTACATTCTGCGAAAGAGACATTATGTGAAATGGGATATTCCGCGAAAGGTACATTTTGCAAAAGGGACATTTTGCGCCTGAGCCGTCGAATAGTAGGTACATTTATCAAAATTTAGGTATTTGAGTCAATGATGTGCGAATTGGGTGACTTAATATGTTATGTAAATTATTTAGTTTTAAAGGATGAATCACCCTGGACTGTGCGCCGGGCTCCGGCCGGACACGGACGGGACACATTCAAAATTTCACGAAAATTTTATAGTCCATGCTGTACAGTCACGAGCAATAGTATGTATACACCAAGCAGTATTGAAAAGCGAAATTCTTCTACCATATTGAATAAACTTTTGCCTTTTCAATAGACCTGTATTTTGGATGCCTTACTATTACGATATAGGTCTTATTTGAAAGTGGAAACCAGTATTTTATGAGTAAATTGCATTTGAATTTTGTTAATTGTATGCATGTTATTGCTCGTGACTGTACACTGTTTGTGTTATAATTCAGGACCGCGGACGCCGCCGCTGCACGCTATAGCATAAACAGGCTACAATTATGTCTTGCACATAAAATAATAATAATAATAATACATGGATGATCTGAAACTCTTTGCCCCCAACAACTTGCAACTGATGAAGCTACTGAAGGTAACAGAAACTTTCAGTAGCGCCATCAGGATGGAATTTGGTGTGGACAAATGTGCAGTCATGCATGTGAAGCGAGGGGAGATTATGGAATCAGAGGGAACTCAACTCTCGGATTCCATACACCTTAGATCCCTCTCTTCAACAGAGACCTACAAATATTTGGGTATGTCGGAAGCATTAGGCATCAATAATGCTGACATGAAGCAATCGTTGAAGGAGCGCTTCTTTAGCCGCCTGAATAAGGTACTTAACAGCCTTTTGTCAGGTGGTAATAAGGTGCGCGCTTTCAACGGTTGGGTCATGCCGGTATTGATGTATTCTTTCGGCATACTCAAATGGACTCAGACAGAACTTGACGCCCTGGATAGGAGAGTCCGTTCACTGCTGACTGCAAATCGGATGCATCACCCGCGGTCGTCGGTGATGAGACTGTATATCCCGCGGAAGTGCGGGGGTCGTGGCTTCTTAAATGCTAAGACCCTGCACAACCGTGAGGTATGCAGTCTCAGGGAATATTTCCTAGAAGCCGACGTGGGGATGCACCGAGATGTGGTCACGGTGGACAAGGGTCTTACTCCGCTCTCCTTGGCTAACGAGAACTGGCGCAAACCTAAAGTATTAGACACTAATAATCGTAAGGAGGTATGGCAGAGCAAGGAGCTTCACGGACGCTATTACCGGGCATTACATAATCCCGATGTAGACTTTTTAGCGTCCGTATCCTGGTTGCGCTTCGGTGACCTGTTCGGAGAGACCGAAGGTTTTGTCTGTGCAATTATGGACGAAGTTATGATGACGAATAACTACCGGAAATACATTGTGAAGGATGGTACGGTTGACATATGTCGGGCATGCCACCGTCCGGGAGAATCGATTCAACACATTATTTCTGGGTGTTCTCGTTTGGCCAACGGCGAGTATTTGCATAGACACAACCTCGTGGCCAGGATTATCCACCAGCAACTTGCTTTGAAGTACAATCTTGTGGAATCGGAGGTGCCGTACTATAGGTATGCGCCCGACCCAGTTCTCGAAAATGGTAATATCTCGTTGTATTGGGATCGACCTATCATCACTGATAGGACTATTGTTGCCAATAAGCCTGACATTGTGGTGATAGATCGATCGGAGCGTCGCGCAATAATTGTTGATATAACGGTCCCGCATGACGAGAACCTCGTGAAGGCAGAAAAGGAGAAACAATTCAAGTATCTTGATCTGGCTCGCGAGGTTGTTGACATGTGGGACGTGAATACGGCAGATATTGTGCCGATAGTCGTATCTGCCAATGGCTTAATTGCCAAGAGCCTCGAACAACACCTGAGGAGGCTCTCGCTGGGTGGCTGGATCAAGCGCTTGATTCAGAAGGCAGTACTCTTGGACACGGCGCGTATTGTTAGGAGGTTCCTCTCTCAAGAGCCCTGACCACCGGCAGCCCGGACCCTGTTCCCGATGCTGGTGGACTGCTATTTTTTATGTTTTTAAATGTTTTTAGTTTGTTTTTTATAAAAATATTTAAAAATTTAATTAATAAGTGTAAAAATAAATAAAGAGAATAATAATAAATTGATTGAGAAAGCAGTTCTTCTGGACACGGCGCGCATTGTTAGGAGGTTCCTTTCTCTGGAGCCCTGACTGCCGGTAGCTTGGACCCTGTTCCCGATACCGGTGGGCCACTATTATTTATATTGTTAATTTTTTTTTCTTTTTAGTTGTATAGAAATATTTAAAAATGTAAATTATAGGGAAACAAAGATGAATAAAGCAAATAATAATAATATTCCACAACTAGCACACAACGCCATCTAGTCCCAAGCTAAGCAGAGCTTGTGTTATGGGTACTAGACAACTGATAAACATACTTATATGTATATTTCTAAATACATACATAGTATAGATAAATTACACCCAGACAAAGAACAAATGATCGTGCTCATCACACAAACATTTGTCCTGGGTGGGAATCGAACCCACGACCTCCGGCATCACACACTCAGGCAGTCAGGGTCACTAACCACTAGACCAACGGGCCAGAGAATTAGAGAATATTATTTTGTTACCGAAATTACGTCATTGCTCGGAGCTTGGTACTTACATCCTAGCTTAATTCTGTGAAACTAGAATCAAGACTTCGATGCGGGAAGTTATAAATATAATTTAGTAATATAATCCGCTTAGTTTGGCTCGAATATGCCGAACATGATTCAACAAAGGAAAACACCAAATGGTATTTCACTATTCGGCACGAGACAAAATATAATAACCGAATAATTGTTTTATTGTTATATCGGTTCGGCATGTGTTGTGTTGTTGTACAACAAAAAGCTACTACAAAACCATACAGTATCCATTAAGCGACGGTGTCGATATTTACAAACAACTTAAAACAGTTTTACCGTTGATGGGAAGCCATTATCGCATCTAGACATTGTTGAGATTCTAAGATGTCTTTGTATTCGTTGCGTGTGCAACGGCAGCGCTTAGATAAATGTTTTGCTTAACATTTCTGCCTTATTTTTATATAAAAAAGTAAAACATATGAAACTACTTCAGCAAGGTTTATGTGTATACTAAACTTGACACGTACACACATCCAAAAACATAATATCCCAATGCTAGCAAATGGCCTTTCAAAAGTTTATTTTATGGCTCAAGCAGTAAGTCCAGGTTTTTTCGCTACATCTTCAGAAAATACAACTCTAAAATTATTTTTAACAGCCTTTCTTTTGGTTCAAAGGTTGGTCGAAGGATTTATACGTTCAAAAAAGCAAACTCAGTATATTAAGCCTCTAAATTCTAGACAAATAACAAAAACAAACAGACAGTAATAGCCATTTATTTGAAGAGAACTCCGAAATAACAAAACACTCTACACTTTGATATATCTTTGAGGTTTATTTGAGATTTGCAGAAGATTTGTAGAAAGATGGCAAGTATGATAAAATAGAATCATTGTTTTTATTAGTACCACATTTTTTTGTGAAATAAGCTGAATTAAAGGGTTGATGTCATAAAAAAAAGCTTAAATCAGCTTCTTTTATGGCAGGCTTTTTTTGAGGTTGGTAAGTCATCAAGTGAGTCCTCTCTCCCTTGTTGGAGCGGAAGGGACTGACATTAAAATCAATCTTTACTTTAGTTGTCTTGCATTCCAGGGCAACAGTGCTCTTTTAAGACAGCCTCGCGACCCCAGAAGTCGAATTTAGGTCTTTCGTGTTGGCCTTATCAACGGACATACTTACAAAAAAGGAGTTGGATCTGAATTCGACTGTACTATTTTCTCCGCCAATTGTACACCGCACTGCTAAACAAAACTGATCTAGTGTATATTCAAACAAGAGAACCTCTGTCCTAATCTGTACTACATAGAGTACAAATTAAATCGATTAAGGCCCACTTCCAGGAACCCGCGTTATCTTTTAAACTCTGAGTTAGTTGCCAACACAAGTAAATTGACAATATTGTATGACAAACTGTCAATTTGACCTTGTGTTAGCAACTAACTCTGAGTTAAAAGATAACCCGGGTTTCTTCAAGCGGGCCTTGAAGTGTCATGAACAAACTAATTTCGCCCTAGAACAGTGCTGACTGTTATTTATAATGTCACTACTACCACATAATGGCCGGTCTGCCCTTAAGAGCTATAATTGTCTCAGTTACTATCAAATTACTGTCACGTACGGAATTATAAGTAGGTAAGTTATACTGAAAGCATAATTTTACTATTATTCAAATTCTATGATCGGCATTTTTTAGGCTTTAGCAAGGAATTTCTGAATGAAAAAGATTGAAAACTTTTCTTTAGTAGTTTTTTTTTTTCAATTTGCGTGACTGATAGCTATTTGGTAAAATGATAATGTAACTTTCAACGCTCTCACGTATAGAAACAGTCAATCATCTCTATAAATATGGATATAATAGCAAACATTATGAAGTTCGTCTCCATTCGTGTGTATAAGAGTTAAGGTGTGTTATTGGAAAAATATAATATCACATACGAGTAGATAATATTGCTAAAAGCATAAGAGACATTTTATTGAAGTCTCTTCATGATTACAGTTTTTTACCGACTTCAAAAAAAAGGAGGTTATCAATTCGACCCGTATGTATGTATTATTATCAGAACTGCCCAGTTTTCGCACATGTTAGTCTATATCAGCGTCTGAACAAATGTACCAAATTTCATAAGTGTATGTATGTATGTATGTATGTATGTTTTTATGTTTGTGCACGCATATCTCCGGAACTACAAGTCCGATTTAAGTAATTCTTTTTTTGTTGTACTAGGTATTGTTCCAACTTAGGGTACACTGCAAGTTTCATCAAAATCGGTTCAGTAGTTTTAGAGATATGGATTTTTTTCGTTGTGACGGATTACAAGATTAGTGCACATCATGTAAGAAAACTTTGTATTTTACAAGAATTTGAGTTGAATATTTTATAAATAAATAAACTAAAAAGGGTAAAATAAAAACTGAATAATCTATATCCGCTATTTTTTTTTAAACAGAGGCCTTACCACGAGCTCTGAATGCGATCCAGTTTAGGTTGTGTGAAAGAGATAGAGCTAGTCAAGTTACTTTCGGTAGGTCACCATTAGTCTTTAATGTGCCCACTGCTGGGAAAAAGGCGTCCTCACACTGAGAGGGAGTGGGTAATAATCCACCACGATTGGTCCAATGAATGTAGATGTCACATGATTGTCTTCCAATTTTAGGTTCTAGGACATGCCGGTTTCTTCACGATGTTTTCCTATGAATCAAAATGTAGGTAGGTATGTGGATGAAAAAATAAAACAATGGTTTTGTAGTTCCTGAGTTAACGTCTTATAAATAAACAGCAAGAATATTACTTCATTTCATGTCACTACTCAATGCACCAAGCTACGTTGTAATTTAAAGCTTTTAAAGTTGCAAAATTAATATTGTATTTTCATTTTCTAATGGAAACATTAAAGAGAGTAAACTTTTTGTTTAGCAGTATCGTTACAAGTTGTCTTAGCAACGTCGAGCTACTACCGTTGCAGAATTCCTGCTTTTTTTTGCTCATTAAAAATGACATCATTCAGTGAAAGCTTTTTGTGTTGAAATAGCGAATGACGCTTAATGCAAAAGGGAAGAAAAGCTAGACTTAAAAGTTTTTTCTTTGTTTATCTGAGAATTTTAAAGTGTTGGTTGGGTGGGTTCCACCTTATAGCAGCTGTTTATACTGGGCAGTGGCCCACAGTCTACCTATAATGTAAGGTGACGGCTGTAATCCCAACGAGCACTGGTAGGCATCACCATGACAAACAATACCAAAGCATAAAGGACATTTGGGTAGACCATTTTGTTGGTGGCAGCAGTAATAACCAGTAATAGCAACTATTTAAATTTGTAAACAGTTGAATATCTTTTGACACAAGCTCATTTCTTACTGTTTCGGGCGCCTTGTTGGTGCGCAGGAGTTCCAGCTCCTCTTGGGTGAGCTTACTCCATCTTACGTCTCATCATTGCTTTTGGGCTAGATAAAGACCTAGAGAAAACCCAGTGCTAAAAATTCATTTCAGTGTTGAAGATCAGTTCAGTTGCAGTAAACGGTAGGTTGTCATTATGTGTTTTTTTTAAAAGAGTAAGTATGGAGTTTCTTGCCCATTCTTCTTCATACATCTTACCTTAGCGAATGGGTGTAGATTCAATCCCATCCCATCCCATTTCCTTAATTTTAAATATCGACGTATAAAAGTGCCTCTTGGATGGCCTGTTGAAATAAATGATTTGACTTTGACTTTGACTTTGGAGTTGTTGCCATAATCCCCACGGTAAACAGAACCGGACTAGAAGATGCAGCGTAGGCAGGCCTGCCACTAGGTGGACCGACGACATCGTGAGAGTCACGGGCAACCGATGGATGTAAGTGGCGAATTGTCGTTTGGCGCGGCGGTCTAAAGTCTTCACCAGTGGGCGACTTCCGTCTAATGATGATAATGATGAAAATAGCAACACAAAGCCAGTGCATGTACTCGTATTACCAAGATAGTGAAAAGTATCGAAATCTCTACGTTATTTAACTACACACATCAAAAGTGTCTAGGGATCAACATATATTTTTGCAATAACTTTTCTCCTGATTGATATTAATTAAAATGTTCTTTAAGGATTCATCAAATAAAGTGTTATCGTTTGTCACAGTAACGATAAACCAAGTCACCTTTGCATTCATAAAGAAATTTGCCATTTTCCTAATAAAGGGATTTTTGACATCTGAACCACTAACATTAAAGTTCGAAAAAAAGACTGAAATAACAGTTTTCTTTAAAATTTTATTGGGTAACTTAAACAATTAATAATCCGTGTTTCTACCGCGAACACTAACAACACAAGAACATCGGTTTGGCATACTCAAAATGAGTTCATCCAAATCACGCTGTGGAATGGCCGCCCATGTTCGTTGCAACAACAAAAAAAGGTCTTCTTGCGACTGGATACCCTCCATATTCGGCAGAGCTCTTCTCTGTAGCATATCCCATGCATGCTCAATCGGGTTCAAGTCTGGCGACTGAGCAGGCCAGGGCAGGACATTGATGTTAGCTGCGGCGAGAGTCTGTCTTACAACTCTTGCGGTGTGCGGTCGTGCATTATCATGCATTAACTGAAATAAGGGACCGATTTGCACTTGTAGAGGAACGATGACGTCTGATACAATCGTCTCAGCATAAATTTGAGCGTTGAGGTTGCCTCTGATCCAAATCAACTCAGTTCTTCCGCCGATCCAAATACCCGCCCATACCATGATGGTTCCACCACTATAAGGATGGACTTCTTGGCAGGATTTTAATCGCTGTTGGCGTCCAGGGGTTCTCCAGTGTCGTATACGTCTTGTATCCGGTCTCATACCAAAACGAGACTCATCAGAAAAGCACACGAAACGCCATTGTTCTTCTGCCCAATTTCTGTGTTCAAGAGCCCATTGATATCGAATCCTACGATTGTGCATTGCTATAGGTGGTACCCGTAGCGGTCTTCGGGAATGAATGTTCACTTCATGCAAGCGGTTTCTGACTGTTTGGTCGCTAATTAAGTTCCCTGAAGAGTGATGAAGCCTCACGGCTAACATCATGGCGGTTATTGTTGGAGCTCTTCGAGTTAAGATTTGAATGTATCGGTCTTGTCTCCGTGTGGTGCAGCGATACCGTCCTCCATGGCGCTCAGCCACGGTACCAGTGCTTCGGTAACGTATCCAAAGTCGACTGATAACACTCTGACTTGTATTCAGAGCTAAAGCCACAGTACGTTGCCGGGAACCAGCTTCTATCATTCCCACGGCTCTGAGCATTTCTTCCCTGCTTAAATGACGTCGCCGCTCCATAATAACGTTGGTTTTAATCAGTAGTAGGGAAACAGTAGCACTAATAATGTCTTCAATGCGTTGTATGTTTTTATAGGGAAAATATTGACAGCTGATTTTCATCTTTTACTCGAATTTGATTTACAGTTCCTGATTCAAATTATGAAATGCACCAAAAAGGATCCATATAAATTTATAAAATCATAAATTTATTACAAAGCCACATCTCAATCTCAAGAAATCCGCATAAAAATGCTTGATCCCTAGACACTTTTGATGTGTGTACAAAGTAGTTACACCTATTAAAACTAAAACTATAAACACGACAGTAAAACTCATATGGATTTATTACATAAACATGCATTAAGACTTACCTATTATATCGTAAATCTGTAGGAAGCTGTGTTTGTCTGTTAGAGTATTTTATTAAAATTTAATTTGGACCATTAGGCATGGACTACTTAGTTCAAATTGTTTGTTTGGTCGAAGTTTGAATGCGAAGCGGAGTTTAAGAAATATAATGTTTTTAGCGTTTTCTATAAGGTTTTCTGAAAATTCTTTCAGTCTGTGACAGATTTTCTTTTTTTGCCAAATCTGGAATGAAAGCAGGGAAATTCTAAGTATAAGAAAAATCCATAAATGGTAAATAGCCGATGGCGAAACGAAAAAGTTTTGGATCAATCGCAATAAATGGATTAAACTGATTAGAATACTAACTTCTTTCCGTTTTGGTACTATTAATTGACGCTACAGTCTAAGTCTGACAATCAGTCGTGTCATGGGGTATCGTATTACCCAAATAGGTTGTGGGGTCCGATAGGCAATCGCTCCATGTAAAATACTGATATGCATCTGGTTCGACTGGAAGTCGACCCGGCGCTACAGTATTGAAATCTGTATGTTTCATAATAAGAAAAGTCGTTTTCCAGCAAATATAATTGCGTAGTTCTATATATATACGAAATCGACTTCATGAAAGGTTCCATTGCACTTTGTATATTTTTTTATAGATGTTGCGTCCTCTCGCAGAATTAACTGGAACTCCTGCCACTGACAAATAGAACACAGTAAAATTTATCTGAAGTGGCAATGGGCAGGCCATATTGCTCGCAGAGGAGATGGCCAATGGGGTTGAAAAGTACTAGAGTGGAGATCACTGACTAGCAAGCGCAGCGTAGGACGTCCACCAGCAAGGTGGACAGACGAGAGACCTTATAAAGGTCGCCGGAAGACGCTGGATGCAGGTCGCTTCCAACCGGTATGTGTGGAGATCTAAAGGTGAGGCCTATGTTTAGCAGTGGACGTCCTACGGCTGAGATGATGATGATGATGAAAATTTATCTGGTACCGGAGAGTGGGATTGCTCAACCATTATCGCAAGGTTCGTTCTAATTACTTCAAGTTCTTCAACCAACTATCAGGTGGTTTTACACAGGGGACTGTTAAGGGGTACATATTTGAATATCGAAGATTAAAATATCTACGCATAAAATATCGATGTTAGAATATCGAAAATTAAAATATCGATTGTTAGGTTCGAAGAGGATGGCGGGGTCTGAAAGACCCCGCCATCCTCTTCGTGTTAGGTTACGGGGGGCTCCGTCGACTTACCTTGTTAGGTTCGATATTAAGGACATTCGATAATCTGTACTTCGATATTAAGGACATTAGATAATCTGTATTTCGATATTTAGATCTTTCGATGTATCTGTGTAACTTATATCAACGTGAAAAGCCGTTTTAGCGCCGACAGTTTTTTTTTAACTATAATATACCCGTTCAGTACCCTTAGCACGAATTAGTTAGTAGTATTAAGAGTGCTTTCACACGGTTCGTTGTTTTTGTGCGACTTTTGGAACCTGATTCTGGGTATGAAATTGCCACAAATAAAAAAAGTACATATACTCGAGAAAGTTTGATTCTTTCTGCGTGGAGTGCTTTAAACACATTTTTAGATTTGTTTACATACATAAGTAAAAACCTTGTCTCTGCTAAGGATGTTTCATAAAATTCTACTTTTTGTCAAACTTTGGTACCGAATTACATAGAAGGTATAATAGTAAAATAATATTTGAAAATGTCCATGGTACATCTGAAAGATTATATTTGGACTGCATTAATCACTTTTTTATTTTTCATTCAGAAATAAACCAAAAATAATGTTTCAAAACAGGAAGAATTTGACATTTTTTCGTCCGAAATTATATTTTTTATCTATCAAGATTTACTGAATATTCAATCAAAAAGTATTGAATAACTAAGGTTACTATGTTAGCTTGCATTAAAAAAATAATTAGCTCATTTAAAAGTAAAATAATAGTATTAAACAATTATAATATGCAATGACAAAATTCAATATAAAACCAAGGACGGTTTGTTCTTTGATTTAGACGGCGCGGGGCGCCTTCTGAGGGAGGACGTATCGCTCGCAACCATTTTGACATTAGTTGCGTAATTATTAAAATTTAAAATACACGCCACCATTCATGACCTTTACACGCGGCGCCAGTGTCTTTGTCATGACATCAAATTCCATGTGAAAAATGTAGTACCTCGAATTTTCCGCAGGTCATGAGTGGTGGCCAGTAATTTTCCCAGTCGCCAAGAATACAGTATAACCTACCTTTCTTGATACAAGCTAATATTTTGAATTAATTTGATTGAATTTTCCGACTATATTCGAATGTGGACATAATTGTAAAAAAAAAAAAAATGTAAATAATACAAAAAAAAAAACAATTTAAATAATTGTGATACCTTTTTTTCTGAATTGGTAATTATATGTAATTTCAGACTTGCTAACTTCCCAAACATTCCAGTTCGTTTGGATAATATAGCTCGCTGCGGGACCCACCATACCACCGGTCATGCCCCTGGTGGTATGGCTTTTTATTACGTGGTAAAATCATCAGATCAGCCCTTCCACCCAGGGAAGGACAGGAGGGACATACAAACTTGTAATGACTAAAATCTACGGTGTCCTTCAATAACCCATTGCGATCCGAGGCTATGGATACCCGATAAGACAATTCCGCGACGCCCGGCAGGATTTGGCTCTCTAACGTGGGCCCCGAAAATCCGTGAAAAATTGATCTGATCGTTTTGAGGTAGCGGTTTACCAGAGAAAAGTTTTGTTTTAAACTTTTTGTATTCGTTTTTGATGTCGGTACTTTTTTTCAAAAAGTTTTTTTTTTCATCAATGTATTTTTATTAGGTTTGATCGAAGAGAGTTGAAGTCTTGTATCAGGTTCGGCATCCAGTCAATTGCGGTATTCCGTTTTGGCAGCTGCATTGTATTTTTTTTTTTTTGGTAAAATCATCAAATGTGTCCTCCCGAGCGGGACGGGATTTATTACCAGACTCTAGTACTGACTAATATCCATGGTGATCCTTAAATAGCCCTTTACGTTCCAGGGTCACCGTTACCTGATAAGACAGTCCAGTGACCAAGGCATGCTCCTACTCTCAAATAGAAATCGCTTCTCGGCGTCGTAGGTCACGCGGCTGTTCTCCCTCACGTGTTCCACCTCCTACTTCGCTAGCATGACTGCTTTGCATAAGGATTCGAGGTGACTACTTCCTATTCCGTCTTGCCCCGCAGATCGTGGCCTCGATCAATGCCGGGTGCTATTAAATTGACTCAAGTGCATCGAGTTGGGATTTGGCAAACCTGTACCACTTCATGTACCTAACTTTTTTGCAGCCAACTCAATAAGAGGACTAATATTGTGGGTCGATGTCAACGGCACCCCAAAAAGGTCAAGATAGCCTGACATTTTTACGGTTACACCTCAGAAAGATAGAACCGAGTCGGATTGGCTCCTTTTTGCGGAACGAGCGGAACCGGGGCTCAAAAGTGTTCGCAAAGAATTCGTCTATTGGGCAGAGCCAAATGACAAAGCTGAAGATTAACGACGGCAGCATCATTTCGACTAAACCAGAGAACCTAAGGGAGCTTGAGAGGTTTTACGGACAGTTATATACACTAATACGACAACCCAGTGTCGGTACATCTTGAGACGCAAGAGCTAAACTGACTTGACACTACACTGAGGATATCCCAGACACCAGCCTGTACGAGATTAGAATGGCTCAACAGCTCAAGAATAACAAGTCGCCGGGTGAGGACGGAATCTCAACAGAACTTCTGAGAGCGGGTGGAAAACCGGTACTACTCTAGTCCTCCAGAAGTTATTTAATTCCGTCATACTCAAAGGTTCTACGCCAGAAGCATGGCACAGGAGTGTGGTTGTTCTTTTCTTCAAAAAAGGTGACAACACCTTGTTGAAGAACTACAGGCCAATCTCACTTCTGAGCCATGTATACAAGCTGTTCTCAAGAGTCATTACGAACCGTCTCGAACGCAGGTTTGATGACTTCCAGCCTCCCGAACAAGCCGGTTTCCGAAAAGGTTTTAGTACTATAAACCACATACACACGCTCTGCCAGATTATACAGAAGACAGAGGACTATAATCGGCCATTGTGTTTAGCGTTTGTGGACTATGAAAAAGCCTTCGATTCAATCAAAACCTGGGCAGTATTGCAGTCCCTCCAACGATGTCACGACTATAGGTATATCGAAGTGTTGAAGTGTTTGTATAGAAACGCCACCATGTCCATCCGATTTCAGCAGGCGTAGCATGGCGCCGTAGAAAGGGGTTTTGTCGACGGAAGAATAGACAAAATAACAGAACGTAGAAATATTTTTATCGTTTTAAACATGGTAATGTGAAAAATATAGAAAATAAACGTCCTTTTCTTCAATAGTGTTCAAATGGTGTCACATTTGTGCATAAAAAACCGTCGATTTGTGTAGAAATAACGATGAAATAACGCCATGCTACGCGTGCAGGAAGAGAGCACGAAACCAATCCAATAAAAGGCGTGAGACAGGGAGACGTTATTTCTCCGAAACTGTTCACGAACGCGTTGGAGGACATTTTCAAGCTCTTGGAATGGAACGGATTCGGCATCAACATCAATGGTGAATACATCACTCACCTTCATTTTGCCGATGATATAGTCATCATGGCAGAATCGTTGGAGCACCTCAATGCTATGCTCAGCGACCTCAGTATCGTTTCCCAACGGGTCGGCCTTAAAATGAACATGGACAAGACGAAAGTCATGTCGAATGTCCATGTGGCACCCTTACCGGTTGTTGTTGGGAGCGATACTCTCGAAGTTGTAGACCATTATACTTACCTTGGACAGATTGTTCAGTTAGGTAGGTCCAACTTCGAGAAAGAGGTCGCCCGAAGAATCCAACTCGGATGGGCAGCGTTTGGGAAGCTACGTGATATTTTCTCATCGAGAATCCCACAGTGTCTCAAGACAAGGGTGTTTGACCAGTATATGTTGCCAGTGATGATATATGGCTCCGAAACGTGGTCATTGACTGCTGGCTTTTTAGAGAGACTAAGAGTCACTCAACGAGCAATGGAAAGAGCTATGCTCGGAGTATCTTTGCGGGATAAAATCCGGAACATGGATATTCGGCAAAGAACCAGAGTCACCGACATAGCTCATAAAATTTGCAAGTTGAACTGGTAATGGGCAGGCCACAGCGCTCGTAGAACTGACAACCGATGGGGAAGAAAAGTTCTCGAGTGGCGACCACGGACCGGAAAACGCAGCGTAGGCAGGCCTCCCACCAGGTGGACCGACGACATATTGAGGGTCGAGGGCAGCCGATGGATGCAAGTGGCGAATTGTCGTTCGGCGTGGCGGTCTAAGGGGGAGGCCTATGTTCAGCAGTGGACGTCCTCCGGCTAATGATGATGATGATGAGATACTACTCAGAATAGAACATACAAAAAAATAAGTTAGCATTCCAATAAATCGTAAAAATAAGCGAAATTGAATGAAAAGTGAGAAATTACAGGAATGTGTCAAGTTTCATATAAAATAATGAAATCGAAAAAATAATGTTCTTTTTTCTCTTAAACCCTGTGTTATTTTACTAAAGGTGAAATGTT
Source organism: Agrotis segetum (assembly GCA_036375495.1). Taxonomy (NCBI): domain Eukaryota; kingdom Metazoa; phylum Arthropoda; class Insecta; order Lepidoptera; family Noctuidae; genus Agrotis; species Agrotis segetum. The sequence continues at coordinate 1,301,970 of JAQSVV010000130.1, forward strand.
ATCTATTAAATAACGAACATTTTCTATACCGTTTCAATAGAAATAAGGTAAAAAGCCTGAGTGACCAATTGTAGCATCGTAATTCGAGCATAAACGAATCTATGCACTGGTAGTCGCGATTGATCGAAGATGAACTCAGGTACTACTTGCTGTGCGAATGGAATAATGTGGAGTTGAACCACCTTTTCTACGCAATTTTGAGCAGTTACGTAACTTCGTTAGGAAGTAAAAGCTCAGTTTTGCGAGATAGAGATTATAATTTAGAGCTCACCGAAACATTCTGTTTCAAGAGTTAAATGATCTGAAACCCTGTTGTTTAGATCTTCTCTACACTCTAATAGATGTGTCTTTATTAAAAAAATAACCCAGCTGTAACCCAGTATAAGAAGCACTGAAGCCCAGTCAAAACAGTTCAATAAATATTCTCCTTTCCGTCCCATCCGCTCACAGTTAACTGCAGGGGAACCAAGAATCTTCTCGAATATTTTTAATCTTCATGGTGTCGATTCGAAATTGTTTTGTCAATTCTATGGGAGCTTGTTGCTGGTCGCAATGGACTTTGTATGATCTGCGTAGTAGATTATCGTTCTCTTTGCGCGGTTTAACGTCTTCTCTGGCCTTGCTCACTTTCTTCCTGGATCACGGCGTTTGGTGATATTACCCGTCTCTTAATTGACACTAGTTTCAAATATTTTGAACCACTGGTTGGAAATATTCGAGCATTAAACCGACCATTTCTGGTTATATCTCCTTATCTATGTCACCTTAATCACCCCAAGTGGCTGGTTTTGCGTCCATAATTATGTCTCTAGATGGCATAAATGACTGTTTGATGTAAAAGTCAAAGAAAAAGTTTGAAAAATTTTAAACACCAAATCGTAAATTCTAAATAATTTCAAAAATCGAATTAAAAAGTTATGAATTCCAATTAGTCACTAGAAACAAAATCAACACCTGAAAGATAAAGAATGAAATTGAATAATCTCTATAATGCACACTTTGTAAATTACAAACATATCCAATTCGCAGTGTGACACAATGTGCGGTTTAAAGTGTTATTTATTGAGTGGCCCTTATTTTATTTTGATAGGTATAAATTTATCATATTATCCATTCGTTTATGAAAATAAGTAGTGTCTAGAAGACCGGGATCTTACTTTGTTTATTCGAAACAAAAGTGGCAAAAGCTCATGTTGTTTGGATTCTGGTATACGAGGCATAGCTGTTTCGTTAGTGTTTTGTTTTTATGCGGAAGGCATCACGATGTCAAATTGACAGGAATTGTGTTCTTTCAGTATGTCATAGCGCCCTTAAGTAGTATTTTTACTTAGTATTTTCTTGTAAGGAAAAAATGGAACAGCGCCTCTGGTGTGCGAAGCAGGAACTAATTTTTTCCTCAAATTGTTAATTTGAAATTGTGAAAGTTGCAGTTTACTTTACGTCTCAAATACTGAAAATTCGTGCTAAGGGTACGGTGTTGAACTTCTTGTATACTGTGAATAGTCAGTAATTCCAGACTATTTTTAATGGAAAATTTGAAGTTGAAATGTCATGTTTTCACCATATTTCACATAAGTATATTAATGGCATGCACCGTTGGGAATTCTGAAGAGTTTTTTAAGTAATGTATGTAGCAGGAATGTTAAGTGTTATAGGAACATTTATCATAAGAGTACCGAAGTATTAGAATTTAGAAGGCTTTTCATGTATTTCTTTGGGAATTGATTTGTACGTATAAGTTATTGTCCGCGATCCATTAAACGAGGCTTTTGTTGAATATCAGAACTTTTTAAAGCAATTCTTTGTGGTTTTATTCAAACGAACATTTTTATCTTCGACTAATGGGAATGAATACAGAATAGTTTTGTTCTTTTTTTGTTATACGTAACTATAAAATAAACAATTTTCCAACACCAATAAAAAGCTACATAAATAATTTTTCATTTTTTAAAAATCCTTTTCAAAGATTTCGCGACCGGATCACTTTACTAGTCAGTCACTAGTTTTTCAACCAATGAAAAAAATTGTAAAAAAACATCCGACGATACCAAAGCCTAGAATTCTTACTTAAGATAACACAAAAATCTTCATTTACAACAAAATCTTTAATTTCACGCCGCGATTGCATTTAAACAATCAATCGCTTATAGATTGTACCAGGGCGCCAGTGCCTCTAGAGATACAATCCGTTCGTGATTGCAGCATTGTATTCAGAAATTGTTTCCACAGCGAAGCGTTTTGTTTGCAATTTTTCAAACTTCTTGGTTCGATTGGAAAAGTTGAGAGCTTTGACTGACAGTTTATTTATATTGTGAGAATCAGTTAGTTCCGTGAAAAAATCGAAAGAGTCCTTAATTTAGATAAAAAAAAAACTTGTTTTTTTATTTTAAAATGTAAACTAAAATTGAATAAGATATGTCGCATAAAATATTTAATAGTAACGCAAGTGGAGAGCAAGGGAATGTCAAACTCTACTAACAGAACTAAAATCTACCGTGTTTCTTCAGGAGCCCTTTGTTTTCCAGAGTCACGTTAACCTACCCGCTACACAGCTAGCAAAACAGTCCCGCGACCCCGGCAGACAACGTCATGCTGCCGTGGTATAAACTTCCGATTTTTGAAGCGTTTGATAAATTTCTTCAACATAAAAATATGTGTCCAATAAAATAATCAATACTCTCACAGTCTAACAGTCAACTAACCTATATTTAATTCAGGTTAACCCTTGAGCTTTTGCTTAAATAGTTCAAACGAAGTTATGAGCCTGTCTGTAACTTTCCCACTACTGGGACATAAGCCTTTTACTTATCTGTGAAAGGGGTCTATTTAAAACTAGATACTGAAAGACAATTAATATTTAAGTAACCAAGAATTAAATTAAAACTTTACAGACTAGTTTATTGGCTATCGATCGATGCTTAAAATTATGAAACTAAAATGCAGAGAAATATATCATTTTATGCTACGCGACCACGATAAAGGTCAAGCTTTGATGACGGGCATGCGGACGACGAATAATAGGTGACTTGCCGTCCGATCATAGACCATAAAATATGCCCGAGTCGACGGTGCATCGAGTTCCACACCCCTCAAGAAGGGGCCTCATAAAGGGCCAAATGCGAACTGGGGTCGCGGGACTGCCTGAAGAGGTAACCGTGAGTCTGAAAGTCCTTCCTCTCCACCCAGGGCGGGAGAGGACGCGTTTACAATTGACACAAAATTATGCCATTTTTCGGCACAAGTTCTTACTAAACTGAATCAAATCGAATAAAACTAATAACGAGTACAAACAGATTGGTTCTTTATCTTCCCAGGATAGACACGGTTTTCTTGAAAATGATAGTTTTAAATACTTTAAAAATGATCTGCCGTTGCCATGTTTACCATATCGTGTTGTGTTTAGGTACATATTTTGTTCTACAAATAACATATTATAAATTCCTAAAACTACTGAAAGTAGGCAAATATAGTCTATTTTAAGCCATAGACAATATTTCTTTATGTTTCATTCAGAAATACACCAAAAATAATTCAGCAAAACAGGAAGATATTGTCAAATTTTCGTCAGAAATTATATTTTTTTATCTATCAATATTTAATGGATATTTAATTAGAAAGTACTGAATAACTAAGGTTACTATGTTACCTTGCATCAAAAAAATAATGAGTTCATTTAAAAGTAAAATAATAGTATAAACAATTATTATATGAAATGACAAAATTCAATATAAAACCAAGACCATTTTGTTCTTTGATTTAGACGGCGCGGGGCGCCTTTTGAGGGAGGACGTATCGCTCGCAACCATTTTGACATTAGTCACGTAATTATTAAAATTAAAAATACTCGCCACCATTCATGACCTTTAGACGCAGCGCTAGTATCTTCGTCATAACATCAAATTGCATTTGAAAAATGTAGTAACTCGAATTTTCCGTAGGTCATGAATGGTGGCCAGGAATTTTTCCAATCGCAAAGAGTACAGCGTAACCAACCTTTCTTGATACAAATTAATATTTTGAATTATTTTAATTCTGATCTGATTGTAATGTAAATGTATCTATGTGTTGAATACGGATATAACTGTATCTTATCCTATACTATTAAACGCGCATAAAAATAAATATATTTTACGGTTCTCGAAAATGACTCCGACGATTACGATGAAATTTGGAATAAGTATAAGTATTTATTGGGACGAAAAATCAATTTAGGTAAATGTTCCATGTCTGGGAAAAAAAATTATTTCCGTATTTACACTCATAAAGATTCACACCAACAATATCTATACTCAGGGGGTAATCTCCGGAAGTAATGAACTGATTTTAAAAATTGTCTCATTTGTCAAAAGCTATATTATTCACGAGTGCTATAAGCTATAAATTATAAAGATATCATGTCTATTTTACCGCCCAACGAAGTGGGCACGGGTCAGCTAGTGTTTTATAATTTCTTCGAGCGAACCTGGCGTTGACTTCCATAGGGCACGCATGCCGCAATCGCGGCGGTTAGACCCGTCTTTTAGGAGTGACTGGATAGGCGTCACGGCGTCCTGCCCTACCGCCTGATGCAGGTCGTCACCGGACACCGAAGTTTCGGGAGGTACCTGTGTGTGTTGATAAGTAAGGAAGAAATGCCTGGAGCATACGGTCCAGGTCTGCCCCGCTTGGGTAGAGCACCACCGTGTCCTCACGGCGGCGATACGCGACAACCTCTCGCGTCCAGCATTTGTCGAGGCCATCTTGCGGGGCGAGACGGTATGGAAAGCGGTCGTCCCCTTTTGCGAAGCAATAATGCTAGCGAAGGAGGAGGCGTGACGCGTAAGGGAGGAGAGAGGAGAACAGTTTCCACCATACAATGCAAAAAGCATCCAAAAAATAAAGAAAACCGGCAATATCACGGGTATTGCAATGATACCAGTACGGAAAAGCATGCAGGAGTAAACGATCATAAAAAAAGTCTTTTATGGTCCCAATCCTTCACAGTCGAAGCAGTACGGCTATGGAATGGCTTACCTCTGCCAATAAGGCGCGCTCAGACCTTGTCCACGTTTAAAAATCTGGTAAAAAAGCTCTATTTATCTCCTTTGACGTGTGGCTAAAATGCATCTTTGTTTTGTGTTTATTGTTTTATATGTATGTCTTGTATATACTCGTATATAGGTTTTTTATTATTATTATTATTATTATTTTTTATAATATTTTATTTATGTATGTATTTTTATATGCAAATGGTACACCAAAGACTACCTACAGTACTGTTTCTCCCTTCTCTTCAAATCCATCCAAAGGTTGTCTTGAAAAGATCGCTTTTAGCGATAAGACCGCCCATTGTGTCACCCTATGTGTAAGATATTCTTTATATTTGTAATTTGTTTGGTGTGCATAATAAAGAGTATTCTATCTATCTATCTATCTATCCTTGAGCGCATACTGGAAAAGCACTTATTGGTTTTTTTTTGTTTTTTATTTATAAAGACTGATAAAAGGCCGTGCCGTTAAACCACCACGCCAAACGACAATTCGCAATTTGCTTCCATCGGTTGCAATGCAAGTGACTCTCACAATGTCGTCGGTCCACCTAGGAAGAATGTCTATGCTGCCGATTTCAGGAGTAGCTGGGTCGTAAGGTGGAGACTGTCCTCTCCCTCACGTGTCGCACCTCCTCCTTCGCTAGCATGACTGTTTCGTAGAAGGAGGTGACTGCTTCCCAATCCGTCGCGCCTCACATAGCCTCGACCAATGAGCATTCTCGCGGACACAAACACTTAGAGATTTGTGTATCACTGCTACTAAGAGGTTTCAATCAATTGTAAATTCTAATTAGTTTCAAAGTTTCAATCTAGAGGCATTGGTTGTTTACCTGAACCCGAAAAGTGGTCGTAATTTATTTACCGTATAAGTTCGCACCGACATTATCAGAAGTAAAAAGATTGAAAATGATCTCGTCTATGCCCCAATTCGACTTGATTTATGTTTCTAGAGACATCTTATATAAATACTAGCTTCTGCCCGCGGTTTCACTCGCGTCAATTTAGGCGTTGGGCCCTATGGCCCCGTCCGAATTAGTTCACTTAAGGATCGCCTGGAACACGACGCGCCACGACTCGGGTATAGGTCCTTGGTCAGACGGCGAGCTACCCATTGCTCCCCGTCCGCAAGCGACTGGAATATGCCCTACGACAGGGGTGTCAAACTCAATTTTGCAGAGGGCCATATATTAAATTAAGAATGTGTACGTGTAGGGCCAGATTCAAATTAAAAAACTAAAACATACTGAAATGTTTTAACATTCTTTATTTATTTAGTTGTATGAAATTAGGAAGTTGTTTTAAATCATACCAAAAGTAAGAAAGAGTAATTATTTTGAGTTGAGGATCCGGATACCTGACTTCTCTTGTTTTTGACTATCTCACTGATGACAGGTATATTCGTGGTAGTTATTTTAAGAATTGATTGGAGATGTTCATTCGATTTCTACACTTGAAATTACGCGCATTTTTAAATCTGCGTAGAGGCATCGATAGCAGTCTAAAATCTATCGATGCCTCTATCTCTATCTCTATCTAATAAGATTAATCTATGTGTGATATAATATTGTGATCGCGGGCCGTAACGAAATGGCCCGAGGGTCGGATTCGGCCCGCGAGCCGTATCTTTGACATGACTGCCCTACGATTTCCAACGCCCAGGGTGTCTGCAGCGGTGGCTGGGAGAGAGGTAGAGGTTGTCCATTCCCTCACACGTTCAAACTCTTCCCCATTTCCTTGCCTGCCGCCGAATTCGCCGAATCTCCGACTTGCGCCAGGTTAAAGGTGAGGACGCCCGCCGTAGCGCCTCTCCAACCACTCTTCGAAGAAGGATCTTACCGCCGCAGTCATGACATGCCCTGCCCAGCACGACATTATTTTGATGTGGTAGTATTTTGATACTGTGATATCTCCTAAGATATTCATTCAAATGAAATGAAGTCAAGGGCAATTTTGTTCAAACTCAAATGCTTCTAATGAATAACGAATTTACTTGGATAAGGATCAATATCATGTTAAAAAAAATGTCCAAAATAAAAATAGAAATTTAGGTGTGGATAACCCTTATCACTTAGAGGTTTGAAAAATAAATAGTAGCCGATTCTCAGACTTATTCCATATGCCTATAAAATTTCATGAAATCGGCCAAGACGTTTCGGAAGAGTATGGTTACTAAAGCCGGGTCCAGACTGGTGTAGCCCGAATCTTACGATTACGTGTAATCTGCATGAAAAGTGTGGACGGCACACGAACTCAAAGCAAATTGAGAACACGAATACTGTGTGCTCCTTTGTGTTCGCGCAAAAACCGACAGCCGATGGATCAGCCGCGAGCGTTACATGTAATGCTGGCGGTGCCGTCCACACCTAGAATTCGCGTTACATTACACGGTGGATTCGCGTTACATTACAACAGTCCGGACCCGGCTTTACACTGTGATGGCGGCTTCACATTAGTGACGTAAACCCCCGTGACCAGGCGCGAACGAGAATGTGGATGGTTTTCGCGGGGTTCACGCGCATTCGTGTCTGTTCCCCGATCAGTGTCGGTATTGTGCCGAGAATTCACGGATTCAGTATCTAGTTATAAGTAGATATGGCTACGCTACGCCACATACTAATTTACGGCGCGGCGGCGTTGAATACACAAGTGTGAATCTAACTGTCTTTGCATCAACACCTCTGTAGGTTTCATAAACAACAGATAGATAAGTTATACTAAAATTTCTACCAACCTGCTAAATAAATTACCAAAAGGGCCAAAGCCTGTCGGGATCGCGGGACTAATGAGTAATCATGGCCACGATGGTCCGTAATTTTTACTGTTACACCCCAAAAAGATAGAACCGTGTGGGTTTGGCTCCTTATTCCGGAGAAACTCACGCCTTGGTCTGAGCAGCATTGATCCTGACTAGATTGGCGGCTCGGCTTCGGCATGTTCAAGCGCTCAACCGGCCATGGTTAGTCTGATATTTGTGAATAGGTCAATTATCCAACTGCGGCAAGAACGCAGTATTTTACAAATACATAACGTATAATATCCATTCGTTACCTACTGAGAAAATAAACTAGTGTCTAGAAGCCACGGGATCTCACTCTGTTTAAATTTTCGTAAAAAAATTGCAAATGCTCTTGTAGTTTTCTTTCTGGTATATGAGGCATAGATGTTTCGTTAGTGTTTTGTTTTTATTCGTGGGGCATCACGCTGTCAAATTGACAGAAACTGTGTTCTTTCAAACGTATTTACGTCCTTAATACAAAAAAAGCGCATAAAATAGTTTAAAAATAATTATCGGTGCAACAATCCCAGTCACAAGACATAAAAAATGTAAAAGTACCGTAGGTGCCCATTCCGAAGCGTAGAACTCTATGGAGAAGAACGGGCAAGAAACTCCTGAACGGGCAAGAAGTGCTCGAAGATAATAAAGTCTTGTACAAATATTCAATTTCTTTTTGACGTAGCTTTTACGTCTGGTCGATTGACCTTTCATATCAATCTCGGCGTGATTACATAATATGTTCGTGTGAAGGCACGTTGCTCGTAAATATTTTAGTACGTTGTCAATAAAAGGTGTTGTCTGTGGAAACAATCGTGGGCCTCATCACCATAAACTCTCCGTGATATGTTTGCAGACCTAGCAATCGTGGTACAGACAAGTAGAAAAGACTTTTAATGTCTTTTTACCCGAATGCATAACTGTAAGAGTCCTTTGCTTCTAAAACACAAATCTTTTAAACTTTTACACTAAAATATTATAAGGACAAAGGCTTTGTTTAGTTGAACGCGCTAATGTCAGGAATCACTGGATCGAATCTAAAAAAAAGTATTTGCATTGGATAGTCCACATATCGAGGAATAGTATAGGCTATTAACTATAACAAACACGCTACGACCAATAATAATAGGAGCCGAGTAACGGGTGGAACCGCAGGCATCAGCTAGAACATGTAATATGGATCTTAGGGCATGGCATCTATTTTGTGGTTTGTATACAACGTGCGTAAAACCTCTCGTGGGGTAACTCAGCCCAAGTTAGGTACTGAACAATTTTTGTTCTAAGACATTTGAAAATTCACAAAAAAAAAATGGTTTCATACAGATGTAACCGACCAATTTCTCATTTTGCATGAAAAACCATTTTGTTTTTTGCGAATTTCCAAAATTTTTAGAACAAAAATTGTTCAGTAACATAGGCTGAGTGCCACGAGAGGTTTTGCGCTTTTGGCGTTACACGTTGTATAGGTATTATTTGAATTTTGTTTACTTTAGTTGTAGTCTGTTGGTATGTTTCAACGACGATATAGTACTAGACTCGTAATAACAGGCGACCTATGTCTGCCAACACATTAGGCAAAAAAGTCTTATATTCGTCTAATTTCGACCAATCCTGTGAGCCGTAAACATACGTTGAGACAGCACAGACCTTGAGTTAGCCAATCACAAGGCAGTACCCCGTCCCCCTCGCTTACGTAGTACCTCAGCAAGTTGGCAGAATAGTTTTTGTTCTTTACATCGTGTATGCGGAGTCTAGTATTATATCGTCGTTGGTATGTTTGCTGCTTCCTTCCTTTATTTTCCTTTGTATTAATTTCTTTAAAAAATAGTTGTACATGATATTAAATAATCGTGTTTCATTTTTTCAGTCTAGTACTCAAAATGCTTATTAAGATATTAATGCGAAGAGATCTTTGATAAAATAATATTTGAAGGAAAATTTTGTACGAAAGCTTGCCTTTTCATGAAAATTCTACTTACGTGGTAATTTAGCCAAATTACGTATATTGTTACCCGTCGAAAACATTAGATATTATATAATTACAAATATATACGAGTATCATTATAGAATCGTCAAACTAAGCATTTTTGAACGATTTTGCTTCTGAAGTTTCATAAAATATTCACCCGGCAGCTGTTGCATTGGTTTGACGTCGACTCTTTAATAAAATGATTTCAGCGAAGATTTTCAACCCTCCCCGAGTTAAAAATAAAAGCGGAACCCCTTTATTAGCACAAAAATGCTTTTCCTACTTAATCTGAATTGTATTTTCAATTCAATTCGCATCCAGATCGGTCCAGATGTTTCCTTATAGATATGAAAATTTTCTCAAAAACATAGGAAAATGTTCTAATCAACTTTGCCTTAGCTCCTCTTTTGTTTTGTTTTTGCAAAAATAAGGAAAAAAGGTAAACTTTTAATGAGCTTATCTTGAAGGTAGACGATGTTCTAAATTGTTTGATCGTGTTTATTTAATTTGGAGGATATAACACCATTTTGTGATTGGAATACGTGTTGACTTTGGAAGTACTCATTTTCTTTTAGTAAATTAATAAACATTTGATGCTATATTACCCCAATCCACGTGGACGGTTCTATGGGAATCTTTATTGAAGGACACTTATGGAAAAATATGGTTCAAATAATTCTTTACAATGTTTTGATTAAATCGAGGCGCGGAAAAATTGAGTTTATTGTGTGACGAATAGCTATTCAATTAAGTGTAGACTCAGTCATTAGTCTTGTGTGAAAGAGCACAAAAGATACTTTTATTCCTTGTAAGGGAACTCGGGAGTAAAGTGAATATTTTGTCACATTGCAATTTTTAGGGTTCCGTAGTCAACAAGGAACCCTTATAGTTTCGCAATGTCCGTCCGTCCGTCCGTCCGTCCGTCTGTCCGCAGTTTAGCTCAGAGACGCACAGTACTAGAGAGCTGTAATTTGGTGTAAATATACGGATTTATTGTGCCGAAAAAGTGGTAAAATAAAATCTCGTAAAATATTTTTTTTTAGGGTACCTCCTGTACTTACACGTAAAGTGAGGATTTTTTTTTCTCGCGTACCCCTTATTGTGGGGTATCATTAAATAGGGCTTTAAAAAATAATGATAGTTTTCATTAACAGTTTTTTGATAAAAAAATTCGTTTGTGAAATATTAAGCTTTAAAGTGCTAAATTTTGCTCGATTCGAGTGTCCCCCCCCCTCTACCAGCTAAACGGTTATGTTTGGGGGTGTGAAAAAATTCACAATAGTAGTATATATAACGAAGTATAAAAGAAAATTATCATGACTAAGTAGGCTTTACAATTTTACGAGTAATAGTTGACCAACTTATAAAATGTACTTAGATAAATGTTTTCTTAAACAAAATGTATCGGAAAACATGCTCTTCAACTGCAAATGTAAGTTTGTCAACTTTATTTTTACAGCTTTAATAGGTATGTTTTTACGGTATGTTTTTTGGGGATAGGTAGGTTTTTATCGTCAACTATTTTTAACTAACTTCAAAAAAAGGAAGAGGTTCTAAATTCGTCGTAATCTTTTTTGTTATGTATTTTCCCTGATTTCTCAAAGACTCCTAGACCGATTTTGAAAATTCTTCTTTTTAAAATTAAATTCAGCGAATCAGTTTAATTAGTTTTTTGATGGGCAACTACGGAACCCTACACTGTGCGTGGCCTGACACGCACTTGGCCGGTTTTTTTAAGTTGATTGATTGTATTTTGAATATGTATTAAGAATTTTACGGTTTCTAAATAGCAAATGTAAGTAAATATTTTGCCATTTTATCAAATGTCAGAAAGGTGTGGTTGTAAAATCCCGGCTGCTTCTCGCGTGGAGTAAAAAAAGTAGTGTCCGACCGAAACTGATTTTTCTGCCGAAACCGAAACCGAAACCGAACTTTCGGCCTAGCTATCAATTTCGGCCGAAACCGAAACCGAAACTTATTGAAACATTTAAATTTTCGATTATTTTCTAATTTCTTTTTTTTTTACTTTTGCTAACACTTAAGAAATAGTACATTGTAGTGTAATACAGGAATTACACTAGGATGACTGAAGACCGAATTTGTCGAAAACGAAAACTGCATCATTGGATTTTAGAAAAATCAATAGTGCTGGTCAGGAATCGAAACCGCAGATTTTGGAAAAAAAAACACACATTATTACATTCAATAGTGTTGCTAATAAGGATCAAAACACAAATTCTGGAAATTAATGTTATACGGCAAACTTATGGAACAAATAGTTTCTAAGAAATTGCTATTTTCTATGTTATTTAACTTCTACCGACGGCCGGGCACGCCGCAATTGCGGCGGTAAGACCCCTCTTTGAGGAGTGGTTGGAGAGAAGTCATGGCGTCCTTACCTTCCGCCTGACGCAGGTCCTCACCGGGCACGGGTGCTTCGGGAGGTACCTGTGTCTAATGCGGAAGGAGGAAACGTCTGGGTGTCACCACTGCGAAGATCGCCCGGAGGACACGGTGGAGCATACGGTGCAGGACTGCCCAGCTTGGGCAGTGCACCGACGTGTCCTCACGGCTGCGATAGGCGGAGACCTCTCGCGCCCGGCATTGGTTTCGGCCATGCTGCGGGGCGAGACGGAGTGGGAAGCGGTCGCCTCCTTCTGCGAAGCAGTAATGCTCGCGAAGGAGGAGGCGCGCCGCGAGCGAGAGAGGACAGAGTCCTCCCTCCGCCCCAACCGCGGTGTAGGACGCCCACGGCGACGGATGTCGCGAGACGATCTCCGGCCACCGTAGGCGCGGGCATGCGGGCAGCGAGTAAAGGGCAAGTCGCTGCCCGACCAAGGACCATGCCCGGGTCGACGGCGCGTTGTGTCCCACGCGCGCCTCAAAGACCGTCAGCATAATGACGGCCCCCCCCTCTCAGAGGGCCAAAGCCTGCCGGGGTCGCGGGATTATTCCCTTACCGTAACCCCGGAACATAACAGGCTATGAAGGACACCGTGGATTTTAGTCAGTAGAAGTCTGACACTCCCTCCCGCCCTGCCCGGGGTTGGAGGACTCATTTGATGATTTTACCACGCTAAAAAAAAAAAAAAATGTTATTTAACTTCTACTGAGCCATAATCTATATTTTCTGCCTTGACGATTGATAAGTTTAAATATATTTTATTATTACATGAATATACAAGACTTAGTCTTGGCAGTAAACTCGAAAACATAACCTCAACTCACGATTAAATAAACGGAGGCAAACAGCGCCGAGCCCCACCGCGCCATCAAGCATGCACGTGTTGGCTACGAATGTTACCGAACGACGCACGAAAATGCACGAACACTTGAGTTTTGTCAGGTTTCGGTTTCGGCAAAGTTTCGGCTATATTTTGGCCGAAACCGAAACTAGGGCCGAAACTAGATTTTTTGGCCAAAACCGGCCGAAACCGAAACCAAAACCGAAATTTCGGTCGGTCACTAAAAAAAAGTACTCCCAACTAAACAGTTTTGTTTGCGACAGTACTCATGTATGAAACCTCATTAGCAATAGATCAAGGCGTTGCGTTGGTACACTCATAATAAACGTAACATAATATTATTATTATAATAATCCGGTTTAGTTCTACGATAAAAAATAATAATCATCACATAATAATTATCATCAGGTCAGAATTCAATTCGTGGGTCTATTGTCTGTGTAAGAGAGTTTTAACAAACCCAGGATACGTCAGACATTTGTTGTGTGGGACTAAAAATACCCGATCAAAAAAATTAAAGCCATATTTTTTTTTTTATAAGAGTACCACACGCACAGGCTTCAACACAGTTTTGCAGCCTGTGCGTGTGGTACTTTGGATTTTGGATTGGGATAGGGGTTCCCATAGTAAAATCAGTCAAGAATGACGTCTACTATATCCCCTCAAAGGATCTAGGTCGACTTAACCAGGACCCCTGTATATGATATATTGACCTTGAAATTTTATAGTTGCGTACACCCTACCATATGTAGGTTTTGAGACAACTTTTAGGGTGTCCAAATACAAGTATTTACAGACTTACAGCTGGGTATCTCGAATTCCGAGGTGAACTTACTAATTTGACTGGACTAATTAATACAGAATTACAGAAATGAACGTTCATGCGCACTAAGTGTGGACCATGAACGTTCATTTGTTCGTTTCATTTTTTTATGGCGGCTCCACATTAGTGCCGTGAATTCACGCCACGAATTCTCGCCGGGAATTCTCTCGACAGTACACGACACTGATCGGGGAACAGGCACGAACGCGCGTGAACCCCGCGAAAACCATCCACATACTCGTTCACGCCTTATGATGGGGGTTCACGGCACTAATGTGGAGCCGCCATTATCATTTTTATAATCCCGTACTCTAAGGGTAAAATAGGACCGTATATATAAGACCCTTCAGTCCGTCTATTTATCTGTCTGTCACTACACCGTATCTCATGAACCATCATAGTTAGAAGGTTGAAATATTCACAGATAATATTTTATATGGTTGCCGCTAAAACAACAAATGAATACTAAAAAACAGAATCATAAATCAAATATTTTATATGATCTGGTTTTTATAGATTAACTCGCCCTTGGATGATTTTTATTAAAATAAAGAATGGAAAATAAGAACGTCACTTTTGTTTAATTTTATACTGAGACGTTGAGCCTAGATTTCAAGTGAAGGATGCCAAAAAAAGAAAATGAATAAAACATGGACTCGTCTGATATTAACTGAAGAGAATTATCATAAGCCCTTCCGCCATTCAGCATCGACCGACATGACTGTCGGCCTGATACCGTCAATAAATAAGCACTTTGGCGAGTGACCGAGTTCATTTAATTAAGGCCAAATGGGAAGAGGCTTCATTAAATTTTGATATAATATTGCCATAGGAATATCATCATCTGCCTGCATTTTCCCAACTATGTTGGGGTCGGCTTTCAGTCGAACCAGATCCAGCTGAATATCAGTATTATACATTGAGCGACTGCCTGTCGGACCTCCACAACCCAATAACTGGGTAATACGATGCCCGCATGCTAAGACTGGTTGTCAGACTTTATAGCTACTGACTAACAGTAACGACTGTCAAAGATCTACAAATGACAGCCAGGACCAGCGGCTTTACGTGCTTTTCGAGGCACTGAGGAAACTCGCTATGACAGATGGTCAGCCCATCCACAAACCAACCATGGCAAGTGTGGCGTAACCTGGAAGATCGGCTTATGCGGCTGTAATTATATACGAGTAGCCACGAGCTCCTCGGAAATATCGCCTTCGATAGGAATATATCGCCTGAAAAGGTAAAACGAGGAAGATACCATGTATTTTAAGCCTGTGCGTACAAATGACAGCAGTAATCCTCAATATAGCCCCCTGGAGCTGCTAGTGATAATGCTAATCCCGAAAAAACCTTTTGTTTATAGCCTTATTTTCCTGCAGTTTTAGCAAGATTACAATTATCTATACACCGTGACTTTTTAGTCGTCTTACAAAAAGGGTCCACTTAATGTATCCGACCTAAAATACCTCTAGGCAAGTTATTTTTTTTTTTAATCGTTAATAATAATTTTTATTTTTAATAAATAGGTGCATTAGAAATATGAAACACCCTGTTAAATGTTTACGTATCTAGCTGTAAAGTATACCTACCCAGCGCAATAGTCGGGCAGATCATTCTATCTCCATTTTCTATGAGACAAGGGTGTTTCTAACTACACCTTGCGTCATAATAACGAATTAAAATTTTATTTTAAAAAATTTCAAATCTCTTAAATACCTATTTTTTTATTATAAACGTGTTCTAGTCATTGGGTACATGAACTGGGCTGCTTTTGTAAGACGACTAAAAAGTCACGGTGTATATACACCGTGACTTTTTAGTCGTCTTACAAAAGTGGTCCACTTAATGTATCCGATCTAAAATACCTCCAGGTGAGTTTTTTTTATTTTTTTATCGTAATAATTATTTTTAACAAATAGGTAATTAGAAATATGAAACTGTTAAAATGTTTACGTATCAAGCTGTAGAGTATACCTACCCAACGCAATAGTCGGGCAGATCATTCCATTTCAATTTTCTATAATACAAGGGTGTTTCTAACTAGGCCTTGCATCATAATAACGAATTAAAATTTTATTATTGAATTTTTCAAATCTCTAAAATACCAATTTTTTTATTAAAAACGTGTTCTAGTCATTGGATACATGAACTGGGCTGCTTTTGTAAGACGACTAAAAAGTCACGGTGTATAAAAGCAAAAGGTCACTCACTCATAGGACACGAAAGCTCGAAAACTACCAGTGATAAGGGTTCAAAATTTTGCACAGGGGTTCTTTTTAGGACGTAGGTACCCGCTAAGAACGGATTTTGCGATATTACGCCCCTAAGGGGTTGTTTTTGGGGTTGACAGTTTGTATGAAACTTTTTTGCTACAAGTACTAGGAGTTTCAAATTTTGCATGCGGGTTCTTTTTAAGACGTAGGTGCTACTTTAGAAAAGGGTTTTTCGAAATTCGACCCCTAAGGGGTTGTTTTTGGTGTTGAAAGTTTTTTTGAAACTTCGTTATTACACGTGCAAGAAGTCTCAAATTTTTCATAGGGGTTGTTTTTAAGACGTACGCACTACCCTCAACGGGGTTTTTCGAAATTTAACCCCTAAAGGGTTGTTTTAGGTGTTGATAGATAGAGGTCTCAAATTTTGCATGGGGATTCTTTTGAAGACGTAGGTGCTCACCAAGAAGGGCTTTTGCGATATTACGCCCCTAAGGGGTTGTTTTTGGGGTTGACAGTTTGTATGAAACTTTTTTGCTACAAGTACTAGGAGCTTCAAATTTTGCACGGGGTTGATTTTTAGGACTTAGATACTTACTGTGATGGGGTGATTTGAAATTCGAACCCTAAGGGGTTGTTTTTGGTGTTGATAGTTTATATGAAACTTTCGTTCCTAGAAGTACTAGAAGTTTCAAATTTTGCGTGGGGCTTAGTTTTAGGTCTTAAATGCTCACTACGACGGTGTGATTCGAAATTCGAACCCTAAGGGGTTGTTATTGATGTTGATAGATACAGGTTTCAAATTTTGCATGGGGGTTCTTTTAATGACGTAGGTGCTCACTAAGACGGAATAATTCGAAACCCTAACCCTAATGGGTTGTTTTTGGGGTTGATAGATTGTATGAAACTTTGTTGCTTCAAGTAGGTACTAGGAGTTTAAAATTTTGCATGCGGGTTCTTTTTAGGACGTAAGTGCGAAGGCGTTGTTTTTGGTGTTGATGGTTTGTATGAAACTTTCGTTACTAGAAGTACTAAAAGTCTCAAATTTTGCATGGGGTTTATTTTTAGGTCTTACATGCTCACTACGACGGGGTGATTCGAAATTCGAACCCTAACGGGTTGTTTTTGATGTTGATAGATACAGGTTTCAAATTTTGCATGGGGATTCTTTTAATGACGTAGGTGCTAACTAAGACGGGATAATGCGAAACCCTAACCCTAAGTGGTTGTTTTTGGGGTTGATAGATTGTATGAAACTTACTTCGAGTGTCAGAAGTTTGAAACTTTGCATGGGGGTTCCTTTTTTGGGATATAGGTGTTCGCTAAGACTGGATTATGCGAAATTCCACCAATACGGGGTTGTTTTCGGGGTTGATAGTTTGTATGAAAATAAATTCGTTACTTCAAGTGCTAGGAGACTCAACATTTGCATGGGGTTTATTTTTAGGCTGTAGATGCACAATAAGACGGGATATTGCGACTTCAACCCCTAAGGGGATGTTTATGTAGTTGGTAGATAGAGGCCTCAATTTTTTTTTGAGGATTCTTTCAAGGATCTAGGTGCTTACTAAGATGGGATGTTGCGAAATTTGACCCCTAAGGGGTTGTTTTTGGGGATTGATAGTTTGTATGAAACTTTATTACTACGCGTGCTAGGAGTTCCAAACTTATCATGGAGGTTTTTTTTTAGGATGCTGATGCATGCTAACACGGGATATTGCAAAATTCGACGGGGTTTAGTTTAAGGGGTTGTTTTTAATAGATAGATAGGAGTAACAAATGTTGCATAGGGATTATTTTTAGGACGTTGGTGCTGCCTATGACGGGATTTTTCGAAATTCACTGTCTCAATGTAGATATCTCACTATTATGAGATTCCCCAATATTCAACCCTAAAGGGGTTGATAGTCAGCAGTCTCTCAAGCATGATTATGGCTCACTCAAAAAAGTATGTTGCACAGGGTTTCGTTTTAGAACGTAGCTGCTCACTGAGACGGGATATTCCGAAATTCGACCACTAAGGGGTTGCTTTTGTGGTTGATACATAATTTGCACGAAACTTTCTTAAGCACTAGGAATTTCTTAATCAGCGAAGGGGTTCTTTTAGGGATAATGTGCTTACTAAGATGGGATTTTTCGAAATTCGACTTCTAAGGGGTTGTTTTTGGGATTGATATTTTGTATGAAACTTCGTTTCTATAAGTGCTTTAGGTGTGCTTAAGGTTATTTTTAGATCGCAGAAGCTCACTAAGACGGGATTTCGCGATATTCAACCCCTATTCATTCATATTCAACCCCTATAGATTGTTTTGAGGTCGCAGTCAGGAGTCTCATGTGGTTTTTTAGGACATAGGTGATACCTCAGATGGAATTTTGCGAAATTAGATCAACGAGAGATTGTTTTTATGATCAATAGATTGTTTGATTAGATTTTCCAAAGTTTTCATATCAAAAGGGTGTCCGGGAGTAGAAATTCACAGAGGCAAAGTTCGAAAACAGCGCGGACGAAGTCGCGGGCGAAGTGCTAGTACAATATATTATCTAGTTATATTATGTAAAGTAGGTACTCAAGATTACGAGCATTTAAACAAATTAAAAAAGAAGGTTCTCGGTAAGAACCGTATTGTTGTAATAAAGTATGATTGTCCAATTATTTCGCATTTGGTTGAATTGTTTTGGAAGTGTTTTTCAGAAAAGCGTTGTTTATGTTCTAGGAAAGGTTTTGGTATGTAATAATAATGGACATAAGACGTTGTATCATGAATCCGTGTTTGCTTAATTGAATAGCGCGTTTTCAAAAACGCTGATTACACAAGATTTCAGGGCCAAATTTTGATCAATATCTGAACTAAAAATCGTTAATTGATAAAAAGATTTACAATCCTGCTTAAAACATAAGTGTAAGATAAAAACATAATGACCTGTTTTACTTTAGAACTCAAACTTTAGCAATTGCTGTTGCTCGATGACCAAAGAGACCCCTTAGGCACACAGTGCCTAAGGAAGAATTTTTGCCCGCATCCCAGGCTGCACCGGCCCGAAAAACTGGTCTTCCCCCCGGACGTATCCGACTACTCCAGTCCACGGGCGCACGTGGAGGTTTCCTGTCATAGCACCCCAAGATATCAAGGCTAGATATAAAATAAAACCAAAAGAGTTAAACATGTTTGAAAAATCCAAATAGATATAACCCTAACGCCACGTGACAAGGGCCGAGTTTATTACTCGACTCAAGCCGCAAATGTGCCGAGATTTATCTAAGAGAAAACGAGAAATAAACTGCCTGACCTTGGCATCGAAGCTAGGACTCTATGTGCACGTAAGTTGCACTAATAAGACCCCTAGAGGGCTAGAACTTATAAGTCTGTCCACTGAAGAGAAAATAAATTTACAGAAAGGACTTCAGTTCTAATACGATGCTGTCTAATGTTGTCTGGTAGACGTATCGAGAATATTAAGCAATGTTGTTTAATTCAGATTGCGTGAAAGACTCGAGGGATTTGTTTGTAACATTTCTAGCGAAATAGGTTCAATACTCGACAAAGGCAAGCGTCACCAAAACATTAGTTAATTTATGAAAAGCATTACTTTCATTCAAAACTTAAAATGAAGCTAGCACATAGTTATTAATTCGGGGCTACGAGTATTTTCAAAGTTACATTCCACCTCCTATCTCATCCTGGTACATTTTTTTTTTTTTAGCGTGGTTAAATCATCAAATGAGTTCTCCAACCCCGGGCAGGGCGGGAGGGACTGTCAGACTTCTACTGACTAAAATCCACGGTGTCCTTCATAGCCTGTTATGTTCCGGGGTTACGGTAAGGGAATAATCCCGCGACCCCGGCAGGCTTTGGCTCTCTGAGAGGGGGGCCCCGTCATTATGCTGACGCTCTTTAAGGCGCGCGTGGGACACAACGCGCCGTCGACCCGGGCATGGTCCTTGGTCGGGCAGCGAGTTGCCCTTTACTCGCTGCCCGCATGCCCGCGCCTACGTTGGCCGGAGATCGTCTCGCGACGTCCGTCGCCGTGGGCGTCCTACACCGCGGTTGGGGCGGAGGGAGGACTCTGTCCTCTCTCGCTCGCGGCGCGCCTCCTCCTTCGCGAGCATTACTGCTTCGCAGAAGGAGGCGACCGCTTCCCACTCCATCTCGCCCCGCAGCATGGCCGCAACCAATGCCGGGCGCGAGAGGTCTCCGCCTATCGCAGCCGTGAGGACACGTCGGTGCACTGCCCAAGCTGGGCAGTCCTGCACCGTATGCTCCACCGTGTCCTCCGGGCGATCTTCGCAGTGGTGACACCCAGACGCTTCCTCCTTCCGCATTAGACACAGGTACCTACCGAAGCACCCGTGCCCGGTGAGGACCTGCGTCAGGCGGAAGGTAAGGACGCCATGACTTCTCTCCAGCCACTCCTCAAAGAGGGGTTTTACCGCCGCAATTGCTGCGTGCCCGGCCGTCGGTCGCGACAGTCGTTCCTTTCATACTGCCCTGAGATCGCGCCGGAGCTCTTCCCGCCGCGCCTCGACTTCTCGAGGCAGCGGGGTCACGCCCCGGCGCTGCGCCTCCACGCGCCACTCTTAGACGCGCTGGAGGGCAGTCGCCTCCAGATCCCAAGGCAGTCTCATCCTGGTACATAGTATGTTTACTTAAACATACATGTGCGCAACGAGTTCAATATAATTTTAAACGCTTTTGGGCCAAACAGTTGATTTGACAAAGAAACAAGAAAGAAAAGAACACGTAGAAAACTTATTACAGCACGCCTAGCATGACCAATTCTATCTCTACTCTATCAAGAATAGACAAATTTAAATTAAATTCGAAATGTTATTTTACCCGCGTATGATACGACGCATAGACGACGAAGATTATTTTATGCATTCCTGTGCTAAGGACGATGTTAGACACACGTCTACATTATGAATGTGAATTCTCTCATTAGAAAAATGCGTTTTTACGAGTGCAGGATCTCAAAATAAAGTTCAAGTAACTCTTTTGCTTACACTATTTTAAAACTGATGCAGAATGAAAATCTCCTAGATTTTTTATACCATGAAACCTCGCTTAGACCTCGATTTATAGTCGTTTTAAAATTCAACAGAATTGTTCAATGTCTTACGGCGGATAGGAATGTGCTTTCCGGAACAATTTATCGGATGAATTCAAATCTTGAATGCCAATAGCAGGGTGAGTTAGATTTAAAAATTAGATTTTGCAGTGAACAAGAGTAATAGGAATTTGTAATACCTAGATTGAGACGCTGGTGGATGTTAGCTGTTTAACGTTCCTGTTTCCTCTCTTAGAGGAGGCCTGTGGAACCAGCAATGGGAACATTTTTTTTTTTTTTTCGATGATGATGACGATGAGGATATTTCTATATAAACTTGCTGATAATAAAAACAATAAAACATTAACTTTAAGAAAACTAAGACTTGGTCACAAAAACGTCATTAACATTATTTTCGGTTTGAAAAATCTAGCGAAAAACTGTAGAGCAATGGTCCGATACTACTAGACTAAGAGAAAAATGTATTAGGTATTTAAAATGTTGCTGATTTTCTTAGTAATTTATCACAGTCTTGGTCACAATAATTAGGTAACGGGTGCAAGGGACACTAAGGGCTTTGATCGACGGAATCTTGACGAGTTCTATTAATCACGAGTATGTCGCCACATTTCATTTTATTATTCTAGATCTGGAATTATAATAGATGACCTTGTAGCAATCCTTTCGAGATCGCGTTATAGGACCACTTTAATTCACAGAGAGGAGGCCCGTGTCCCGAAAAGTAGTGGCGTTTTGGATTTGGTCATACGTCTCAAGAAGATGTGTAGATACGTCAAAATCTGCCCATTGGAGTGCAATCTTACATTGGCGCCCAACGTGGGGCTCGGATACCCCAAGTTGGGCGCCAATGTTTTAATGAGTTTGGTGGTGGGAAAACAATATAAATTGTTATTAATAACTATGTGCATATATAAAAATGTAATAAAAACCCCGACCAAAAACCAAGTTCCCTTTAAATTAAAAAGTAAAAAATATTAACAGCACTAAACGTTGGGCTCGAATGCCCCACGTTGGGCGCCAATGTAATTTTTTTTTGGTAGTCCCATGTAGTCCCGACAGACCCTCCCGGCTGAGAACAGGACCCTCGAAGATTTACACACTAGGGTATAAAAGGTATTGGAAGCATAAATGCTGATTTAAGACTGCTACATTAAGCTTGATGAAGACGCCCGATTACCACTCGTTTGGTGCAGAGGCTGAGCGATTTACTACTGCGATGCGTGTCGCGGTGTCGATTTCCACTTGGAGCAAATATTTTTATTATCTACAAGAGTTGTTTCGGTTTTTGTTGTTTGTAAAATAAAATTTACGTGCTTTGCAGGATAAATTCTTAGCTTGGGGCAAAGTTGAATGAAATAAATGCAATATCTATAGATAATAATTTAAGATTTTGACATAATATACAATATTGAATTACATTTTTTAATTCAAAGGGTATCTTTACATTCTAATCTCGTCAACCATTGCTTTGAAATGCACAGCGTGTCGAAACATGAATGACAAATTCTTTGCCAATTGAACGGTTTTTTCGTCTTTGAGGGGTCTCGAACCTCTCAAGGACGAAAAAACCGCTTGTGCTTATAATTTGTGATTTCAGAGAATATTACTAGCTGTGTCCCGGGGTTTCATCCGCTGCTCAGCTTCTTAATCTGACATCACACGTCGCGAATTACGAGTCTCGTCGAGTCGCTATGTGAAGACAATGTCTCGACGTGTGTTGGGTTGGTGCATCTGATCTAAACAACTTACTAGCCTAAGAATTGGGCTATCAAAAGCAAGAAATATCGTATTATAATATGTGGTATTTTTCCACAACTGCGCAAGGCTTCCTATGAGCTACTTTGTAACTTTCAAGAAATACTCGTACGTCAATTTTGTCCCGTTATCTCCTCCATATCTGTGAGGGATGCTCTGTTTCAGGGCATCAGTCCTGGGCTTCATAAATAAGTAACTGTAGCCCTAAAATAACCTTACATTTACATAATAAGGTAATCTTACAGTGGCGCCCAACGTGGGCCCCGAATGCCCCACATTGGGCGCCACTATAAGGCTACCTATTAAAATAAAATAATACCAATAAAATCGTTGATGATAAAAAGGTATTGAAGGAATCAATAGAAGCTCAAATATTTATCAGAATTCGCGCAATGAACCAAAATCTGTCGCCTTTTCTAGTAGGTACGTGCAGAAATTTCGTAAGATCTGTTACGTTTATCTCTGTGTCCTAATACCTATAAGCTATTGTCATCTTCAGTATGATTAGGAAACTTGACACGTCTCCGTAGTGACAAAAGTTTTGAGACCAAGTCGGGATTTTCTGAATAAATGGTTCGCGTCCTAATGTACACGACCGACCGTCACGTTTACCACATTTTTACAGAAAAATATAAGGCAATTTTTTAAGGCATTCATGTGTTCGGGTTCGTCAAAATACTTATTAATCAACATGAAGATCACATTTTCACATGACAATTGCTGGGGATATCACGTGGCCACGTGGGAAAATCCTGTATTTATGCTAAAATCCCGACATTTAAAATTAAGCCCTTGCGTAGGTGGATCAATATTTAGATAATAACATCAGGCGGCACAAAATTAAATGCCTTCTGGTAAATCTCATAGATTATATTTAACACCTTTTGATATTATGTAATGGGTACTTCTCACCAGTATAATAGATTTCGACCGATCTGTAGCAGAGAACTCAAAGCCAAGCGTTTTACCCTCCCATTGACGTAACACAAAGGCTCGAATATCATTGATATGGGTAACGCATGAACTATCAAACTTTAAAGAAGATCCACTTTGAGCGACAACTGAAATTACAGTGTATAATTAATGAAAAGTTGTAGTTTAGAGGAGACTGGCTTTAAAAAAGCACCTAAAGTATCAAAGACCTTGGATAGCAAAAGGTAAATGAAGTAACAGCTGGTTTTTAGTATGTCAATTGTGTCAGTTCTTTGGGCTCCACCCAGGACGGGACGTCTCAATTGAGGAACTGACACCCCAATAAAAAAGTTTTGCTTATGGTCACGGGACTATCAGGGGTCATATCAAATCAAATCGTTTATTTCGACTAGGCCAATTACATAGGCACTTATGAATTGTCAAAAGACAAAATAAAACAAGTATAAAAATAGATTAGGAGCTACAGTCCCAGGCACAAGACATAAAAACTGTGAAAGTGCCGTAGAGGCTCATTCCAAAGCGTAGATCTCTATGGGGATGAATGAGCAAGAAACTCTATGGACACTCTTTTTCCATCGGCTTATTAAAAAACTTTGGTACATCATTCATCACCAGGTGGTACATTATGTGAGATCGTTACTATTTTTACGTAAAGTTATTAATAATTGAAATAGACCGTGGCAGCTGACACATATATCAGCACCATTCAGCTCAACCATTTTGAAGGGAACTAAATGGTCCGACATACACGCCACCATCGGCGAGACCTTTGAGTGAGCATGACATACTCTGAGCCGCCAGAGTCATTCAGGACTTTCCATGGGGTTCGTTGAACAGTCTAAGCAGGAATGCAAAGGACAACCGAAGGAACAGGATGGAATTTTGGCCAGTAGTCTTTTCGCTCGGGGCGGGAGGACTCATTTGATATTTTTAAAACAAAACAATTCTAACCCGTGATCTCGTAAACAAAAATTACTTAACTCTTGCCACTGCCACCGATGTATGAGTCTTCTTTATATTCCTGTTCTGTTCAATAACCATAAGTACCCACATTTCTATTCAATATCGTCGAATTGAAAATTCTATTGTGGTCATGTGAATATTGTGCTGAAATATTTCGGTGTATGAGTTGGAGAATGATTGGGGTCTTGTCAATAAGAATAAGTTTAAGCGCGTTTATTGTAATTGGTCTACTGGTTTTACGGCCACAAAGGTCATTTAGGGTTGGATTCCCGGTTCTGGCAAAGTGTTGCAATAACCTGAAGTTTGTAGTTGCAAAAATGTTTGAAAATTGCTACCGCCGCCCTGGAGCGCAAAGGGTAGAAATATCCCAGGCGAACACATTATCGGGTTTAAAGTAAATTATAATGTTAATCCAGGTTATAAATTATTGCCTTTGGGCTAATCTTTAACCAAATGCGTTCAGCCGTTTATACACTAAAGAGTAATAAAAGGTGCTTTACCGTTAACCACATCTTTGCTTACCATTAAGCGAGTTGGTGGTCAAACGCCAGCTTGTATGACATACTCAACAAAAAAATACCTACGTGCGGACACCCGTGGTAAAGCTATTGCATAGCATTTTTATCAACTTGTGTATTTTTTTTTAAGCTATCAGCCACGTCGGTCAAATGAAACGTCAAGAAAAATAAACACCGTGCCGAAGTCTGCCGAACTGAAACGACGTTAGACGATGCGGGTGTTGGTTTTATTTTCGATATTGTGTTTTTTATTGCAGAATTTCTTGATTCGGTGGCCGCGCTCAGAGCCCGCGATAAAAGCTATACAATAGCTTAAAAAAACTCCCCCTCACAAACTTTCATATATTTATAATACCTAGTAGTAACACAATAATTTTTGTGGAAGCTGGGCACGTGAATAACTTGCGAAAAGTATCAAGACAGAAACTTAATGTCAAACAAACAAAGAGCATAAACTATCAAAGCTTCCATTAAAAGTTAAAACACTGACACTCACAAATAAATAATAAACAGTCACTGTTTTTCAAACCCAGTGACTGTGACACGATGAAAAGCTCTGACACAGGTCTATTAGTAAATTCTTGTTAGAGAATATAAAAATAGTTAATTTTTTTCTTTTATTTCTTGCGCTGCATATCGTCAGTTTAATTCCCGCATGGAGAAAATATTATTTGTATGATCTACAAGGCTGCTCGTGTATGTGACTTTAAATGTTAAATACACAAATTAATTCACCTGTCTTGGTTCAAATTATCACCCTATTAACTCATGCTTTGGGGCCACTAAGATTACCACTCAGCCACTATTACCGGTTATAGTTCGGCCAAATCAGACCAAAAAATAAGAGATTCACTCTTATTTACTACACTAATTCACAAGAAGCTGAAAATCGGTGAAATCGTCCAAAATAGGTATAATTATAAGTAAAATTAGAAAGTTCCCCATCACTACACTGTTTGAAAAAAAATATATCAAGTTTTTTGAGGACACGTTATTGTATTACAGTCCTGTACCGTATGCTCCACCGTGTCCTCCGGGCGATCCTCGCATTGCAGTGACACCCAGGCATTTCCTTCCTCTCTGTCCGACACAGGTACCTCCCGATACTTCCGTGTCCGGTGAGGACCTGCGTCAGGTGTAAGGTCAGGACGCCGTGACGCCTATCCAGCCACTCCTCAAAGAGGGGTTCCGCCTCGATTATTTATATTTGTTATTCAGCAATATAAAATATAATACCGTAACAATAACACCCTATGTTAAACAAAATATAGAAATTAAGAAAATTTTCCATCACCCTTAAAATAAAACGAAACATTAAAACGGAAGTTAACATCAAAAAATTTAACAAATATTTGCACAAGAAATTCACAATGAATACAGGAATACATTCAAAATACATAAATTTGATCGTAAAGTCATATAAACAAGCTTCAGTTACAGCTTTCAGTCGCGCGATAGACGAGCGGCGGTGACGACGCATCGCCGGCCGAAGTGACGTCGACCTGAAAGTTTCACGACGCTAACAGAAAGTTCAATAAATTGGAAAAAAAGTTTTTCCGTGATTTGAAATTATTTAAGTGGTCATTTAAAAAGAGAAAAGACTACATTATTGAAGTGTAAAATCTAACGCCTTTTAAAAAGTAAAAAAAATACAGCTTCTGACATTTTCGGAAAATAAATCGCATTACTTTCTTTGGGTGATCTATAATGTTGTCAGTGCGTGTTTAAAATAGTATTTGAATAAAACTTTTGCTCGTCAAATAAGACAAGTGTCAAAAAGAAAATTAGTTAAGAAGTGTAATAAGTTTAGTTTAACAAAAGGACGTTCTGGTTTTGACACGTAAAAGGTATTTATTATTTATTATTGTTTGCTTATTTATACTTGTTAAGACAGCTGAATAAACGATATAAATGATTTTGAAAATGGTCTTTCGAGCGTTAAGCACTTTCACATTATTATGATATACCGAATAACTTTTACATACAACTTACCAATAATTGTGGAATATTATTATTATTATTATAATCACAGTATCAACTCAGCCTTGTTCTATATAAAACGGTTATGCAACAACTGTAGAAGATAACAACTTTCTTTTAAATCAAATTAATAGCCGTTCGATGTTTTATTACTTTTCCATACGCCAGTCTTAAACAATTAAACAATGAGTTATATTTCGATTGTGTGATGTAAGGAAGGTCGTTACAGATTGTTTTTGTACGAACAAATTGTTTCCATGCAGATGTATGGCTCGTTAAACTGTAAGATTATTCATCAGTTTTGCTGGTTGGTTGATACTCGTAGTAAAATTCTTTTGTGTCTGCAAAACTTTTGAGCGTGTCGCATAGAGTCTTTGAGCTTTTTGTGAACAAGTTAGTAGGTGCGTTAGTGTGATGTAAATGACCAGATCTTGAAGTCATCAACCCAGTTTTACAAAAAAAAGCGTTTTCCCCACAGTAAGAATTCCTGTATCGTGTATACGTGTAGCAGTCTATCAGCCACTGCGTCAACCGACTCGTAAAATTAAATAACACTCAAACGCAAAATGCTGGGATTTACCTTTTGACTTTATTTTATGCGATAAAGGCCCATTAAGACTAAGTTGCGGTATTTGTTTGATGAACTGAATTTAATCTCCATATTTATATTATACGAGTAGTCCTCAATGTAAGATGAACCTGCATGCAACTCGCAAACAAGATCTTACATTGCTTAAATGAGGCCTCACAGAAAGTTCCAATTTAATTCAAACTTCGGAACAAAATCCTATTTGTTATTAACGAATAGAAATAGACATAATTATTAATGTCTATCGGCGAATACTTTGTCTGATGTGTTTTGGGTTCGAAACCAGCCAAGTATGTTTTTTTAAATTTATTTCATCACCATTGCTCTCGAAATGGTGATTATATAGGAGTCAATGTAATTAGCAAAGAAACATTTTCTTTTCTGGACTAAGACATGTCTTTTGTGGCGTGATGTGACTAAGACAATCATGTCGTTTGTCGCGGGACCGTCGGAAGAATAACCGACACCCTGGAACGTAAAGGGCAATTGAAGTAACAGTGTGGACTTGTAGTCAATAGGCGTCTGACAGTGCCCCTCCACACAAGATGGGAAAACTATTTTATTTCCCAAAACTTGTCTCGCGATGTTTTTCTTTGTCCTTTTGAAGCAGGGATGTTTGAACCAGTAGTTTTTTTTTTTATAAAACCTTAATTCTCGTATAGCCTTGATTTAGATCCAAGTTATACTTAAAACGTTCTTTAAGTTTCAAAAGACTTGACGTGAACAGACAATGAATTCTATCATCAGTTGAAATTGCTGAATCAAATATTTCTATGTCATTTCGTTTTATGAGATAGTTTTTTTTTATTTGAACTACTTTCATTTTATTTTATTGCCTCACATATTGGTAGTTTGACTATACTTCTGGCTTTCTGATTTAAGTCTTTAGACAAAAAACGAATCTATAGCATCCGGTATTCGGTATCATTGATACAATATGAGTACAAAATTAAAAGGCTTTGCGAAAACTAATATGAATGTAGATAATACATGAAATTTAATTGTATGAAATGTATTTTAGAATATTATAATTTTTATTCTATAAAGGACTCTGTTAGGTACAATGAAAAAATAAATATAATGCAGGGAGGTACTGAAAGACGAAATAAATATTAAGTTATCTTATGCTGTTTCATAGAGAAAACTGAAAGCATTATTCTAAGATTCTTTTTTCTTTATTGAATTTATTTTTAGATACTTATGTCCTAGATTTCTCACTGTTTGGACTCTCCTCATAAAATGCGAAGCAGTTTATTTCCACTTTTTATTCTTTGTCATTTATGCAATACACGTTGACGACGTTGTGTACATGAAAGGACAATTTTTTTCCATTACGACCAAAACTCTTCCACCATAATACCAGTTTCAATTTGAACACGTTGATTTCCTTTATTTGTACCTACTTATCTATCATCATCAGCCGGAAGACGTCCACTGCTGAACATAGGCCTCCCCCTTAGGCTACATCCTGATTGGTTTAAGTCGTTCGACGATAAAATCGGTCGCACGCACTGCCGACAACATAACTAATTAGTTGGTCGTACGACAATGTCATTGTGTGACATGGTCGACAACATAAGCCACTACTCTTTGTCAACCAAAATACAATTTTTCTAGTTTTTGTTCCATTTACTCCACAATTATAGGGCTTCCTTGTATTTCTGTTATTAAAGAATCATTGAAATTATTTATTTTTGTAAATAAACAACACGTGGTCACGTGGTTTCGAAGCGAACGACAACACGACCGACATGACAAAATAGAACAGGTTTGAAATTCAAACGCGTTCGACCAACAAATGCGACGTTGCACGTCCGTGCAAGTTGCCAGTTAGGACAGATCCATACAAAGCGCTTTGTTTAAATTTATTGCGTTGGTTGGTTGGTTGGACAACAGATGTCGTGTCGTATTGCGACTGCTAATCAGGATATAGCGTTAGACTGCCACCCCGAACGACAATTCACTACTTGCATACATCTAATTATCTATACCGTGTATGAAACCATAGGTACTTAATTATATATTATGTTTTTCCTCATACAACTTTAAGTCTACTCTTTGAATTTTACAAAACCACTCGCAAATTATGTGAACAATGGCAGTAGAACTTGATACTTAAGTACCTACTCTATATTTCCGATCGGGCCGAGTATTTTGCATTATTGAATAGACTGGACCAATGTGTAGGAGTACCTACGCCTAAGTGGCTTCAGACCCGTTGTGGTCATTGAAGAATAAAGTTGAACACGATTATTTATGAGAACCTAGCTTTTACCCACGGCCTCGCTCGCATTAATTTAGATTTTGATTATCAATTCGGAGTGCAAGGTATCCTATGTTATGTGAGTGATAAGTGGAGACCGCGACTTGGCAAAAGTAGTGTGGGACGCCCGCCGGCCAGGTGGAGTGACGACCTACGAAAGGCGGCCGGCAGAGACTGGATGAGGAAAACTCAAGACAGGTCTCAGTGGCGCACATTGGGAGAAGCCTATGTCCAGCAGTGGACGAATACAGGCTGATGATGATGATGTGTCTTAGGTTGCACTCCACCTACAAAGTGGACAAAAGATCTGATGAAGATCATTGGATCACGCAGGATGCAAGCCGCTTCCCGTCCAACGGGAAATCTGCACGGCCACGTTCAGTAGTGGATGTCATGAAGTTGATATATTTATCATGATGATGAATCATTTTGGATTGTGTATGTGGCGTTTTTTTTTAGTTTAAGAATGATTTGACCACTATCTCCCCTGATGGTAAACGAAGATGTGGTCGACTATGAAACACGCTTACCTAGAAGTAACCTGTTCAGTCTTGACTTGAAGACCCCAAGGTTATAGCTATCGGGAAATACGGAATACTTTTATGTAGGGAATTCTTAGCTGTGCGTGCATTAAAGGTATTGGCAAAACGCTTTGTACGTACCGGAGGGATGTCCACCATTATATCGATGGCGTATTGCCACGTACGACGTACGTACGTACGTACATACGTCTTGTAGTCCGAGTTGTTTTTTCTCAGGAACAGACCTTTTCTGCGAGATGGCGGCTGTGTCCATCTTTGTACACCCGACAACGTATTTGCTGAATATTAGGATGATCGGTTCAGTGAATAAGGCGTGAAAAGGTAACAATAAAAAAATTACTCTCACATTAAAATAAATTATACGAGTAAGTTAGGATACAATTGAAGCACTTGATCATTTTACCAAATTGACGTAAAAATAGTACCAAGGTATATTTTCTGGGTCAGTAAACTGCCTAAAGCCAGCTATATGATTGATCACAGGAGAACTGAGTAAGTTAACAAAGATTATTTTGTACATTTTTCGTCTACTTAACAATAATATAATAATGTAATGTTGACCTTTAAATGGCAGAAATCTTAAGAAAAAAATCGTAGAATCCTTTAAGGAAAGGATGTTTCTGTTGTGGCTAGTAATAACAGCCGCACAAGTTTACATTTACTTATGGTTTGCCCGCGCATTGACGAGGTCGGTCTGTGGATGGGTGAACATCTTTCATAGCGAATTCCCTTCATTTCTCTTGTGTTTTGGGTGCGTTTACAAACAAAGAAACTCCCAGGAACAACTATCTATAGGCTATACAAATATGTTCTGTGCGGGGATCAAACCCGTGACACGCTGCGCAGCAGTCGATCACTCAACCACTGCGCCAACCAAGTCGTCATTTATTTAACAGATCTACAAATCTACGGAATTCACTAAATGCTGACAAGAAGTGCTCGTAACGTTTGATGTACGGTCTATCAAACATTTATGTTTAAGCATTTTTTTTTCATTTTCCAACAGATGGCACCTATTGGATATATTTTTATAGATACTTAGGATATAGACTCGGTTTTCATTCATAAATTAGATTTAATAATTTTTTTGCTGAATATTAAAGCCTTACTACAATAACTTATAATAAACACCTATTGAACACTTGTCTAAAAAAAAGTGTGACTGCAAAACGGACCTTATTTCAACGTCATAATCTGTCATTTTTTTAGACAAGTAAGTAACAAGACAGACGTTAAAAAGTTTTGTAGTAAGACGGTTATAGTTTTACGACTTTAAGACCTGCATACATTTTCATTACATAACAATCATGTTATCGTGCTTGCAATCCCCGAGGAGTTAGGCAGAGGTGTTTCTAAACATCCACGTTCCACGACTCGTATTTATTTAGGGCAACGACGATATAATACTAGACTCCGCATGCACGATCTAAGGAACAAAAATGATTCTGCCAACTCGCTGAGGTACTACGTCAGCGAGGGGGACGGGGTACTGCGTTGTGATTGGCTAACTCAAGGTCTGTTCTCTCTCAACGTATGTCTACGGCTCACGGGATTGGTCGAAATGAGACGAATATAAGACTTTTTTGCCTAATGTGTTGGCAGACATCGGTCGCCTGTTATTACGAGTCTAGTATTATATCGTCGTTGATTTAGGGTCTTACTTATTGCCATATTTCGGACACGACTCTAGATTTCGAACTGCATCTCGTAATGGACCAGCTTATAAACGCTTAGCCATATTTTATGTATGTGCTGATGAATGTGGCGCACACAACTTGAGATTTAAATAGGAAGAAATCACTGAAATCAAATAATATCCGTTTATTAAATACTTAACTACCAAGTAACTAATGGTAGGGGCAAGTGCTGTACCTATGGACGCTTTTACCGGTGGACACCGTTAATTCTGGGGAAACGGGCAACCCTAAAATTCTAATTGGAACGCAGCCGTAAGCATCATGTATAATGCCTTTGTCAAACTGAAGGACGAAGCGAATCCGTGCCGAGGCGTTTTTGTTTGTGATGTATGGAATTGTTTGAAGCCTGTCACATAGACTATCGGACCGCTTTCGCTTTTTTATATGACAGGTTTCGGATCGCATTCGCCTTCGCCTGTCTGTTTGACAATAGCTTTACAGATTTGACGTATCGCCATCTTTTTTTTCCGTTTTGTTTTGCCCAGAATTGACGGTGTCCACAGGTAAAAGCGTCCATAGGTACAGTACTTGCCTATATCTATGTTGATATATGGTGAGCACCGATGTGTATGCGAGTGCTGAACGTGTACTGTCGCTTTATAGAGCGATTTGAGTAAAGCGATATAAAGGGCTGATGTGAATGCGTGCGTGCCCTGAACGATACATGACTCGTATACTATATTTCAGAAATCGTATTTATAACTTCAGCTGAAGCGAATTCACACTACTAATATAAACTACTATAGAATAAAGAAGGTTGATTTCTTAAACTGATGGGATTACTTCTGAAATTAATACTCAATTTCAATACAAAATTCAATTTTTTTTACGGCTGCTGCTAACCATTTTGATAACACGGATAGACAAATTTATTCGTTGTACAGACAAAGTTCCAATCGAAGATAGCAACCGTTCAATCTATCTGATATTAATTTACAGCATCAGTCTGTCAACCGACTGCAAAAAAGGGAGAATTTCTCCATTCGACGGAGTCTTTTTGATATTGATTTCAAAAATTCTTCTTTTGATTTGAATTCTCTCGAGGAGTTCCATGATCATCTGGTAAGGATATAGGGGCCTAGAGATATCAAGGGAAATCTTCAAATAAATTCCAGCAAACCAACCGTAATTGCTGCTATTGCATATTATCTAATTAACATAATTAGCATTGTTAATGCAAACACCCCACGTAACTGAATACTACTACAAGTAGGTTACGGATAACTTAGGATTGGATATGATGAATTATGAACAAAAGAAAATAATTAATTCGTCTCACGTATATGGTTTCAATACTAAGAAGCCAAGTTCACAAGAAATTGGAACTTCTACAGTACTGAAATCAATTCCCACTTCAAGTTAGCTTCCTACAAATATCTATAGAATTCATGTCACGATTTTCTGTTCCCGACACCAATAAAGATTTTTGGCTCATCGGGTCGCATTGTCACCCCATTTACACATTCCTTAGTCGTCGAATGCCGCACGAAAATCTCGGAGGTTCGGATTGGATTCGGTATTTTTCCAGTTAAGTAAAGACTAAGTACTTGGTTATTAAGGGTTTTACAAATAGACTCACATATAACAATTGATTTAGTTGATAGTTTTACGAACACTGCAAGTGCAAAAATATGGGTGATACGCAAGATCTAAAGCCGTTAAAGATGAAATAATTATGTCATACAAAATTACACTTGCTCGATTGATTTTTCTTAAAGAGGTTATGAGATAAGCTTTCAACGGAACCTCAATACATACTGAGACAACGCATACTGATTTTAGCTACACGTTACACGTATTATATTAGATTAGTCTCTAAATATTTATTAGGTTCCCTGCGATAGAACAGATCTACAAACAGTGCTCAGTCGCAAAGAGCCTCAACATTCGACAGGATTTCTGAGGGGACGGCGCGTACGCAGTCCCCACTACCAAAAATTACGCATCCGAGTTATCCACATTAGGGATAATCGCAGGGGTCAACCTAACCGCAGTGCAATGGTAGGCCTCGCCCTGGGGGAACCGCCTTCTTGATCACGGTATCCCCTATGCCAGGTAAGTATGAGTTCGCTACAGTACCGCGCGAGGGTCGTTCGGCGGCGGAGAATCTTAACACCGTGATTCAAAAATGTGACGTCACTGCACAGTGGCATCTGTTGGAGAGTTAGGGGAACTTGGACATGACGCGACATCTGGCGGATTTGCACCCCAACGTGCCTGCGTCAGCATTTCGTTAAATTGTAAAACCACCCCATTCAATCTATAGACTAAAAGTAGAATACAGGAGAAAAGCCATCTCTCTACAATAATAAATTAATTTACGAGCAAATAGCTTATAGTCACCATTAGACAGGGTAATGTAATGAATTCCGGGTTCATAACTTGTTTACTCTGAACCTTTACGTACACACTTTCGATTATAATTACCAGTAGGTATTATGACACAGCTCATTTTCGTAGTTTTATTAATTACAATATAATTATTTAGGTACTTAATTTGCCATTGTGCAATTTAAATTAGGGTTCCGTAGTCAACAAGGAACCCTTATAGTTTCGCCATGTCCGTCCGTCCGTCCGTCCGTCCGTCCGTCCGTCCGTCCGTCCGTCTATCCGCAGTTTAGCTCAGAGACGCACAGTACTAGAGAGCTGTAATTTGGTGTAAATATACGGATTTGTTGTGCCAAAAAAGTGGTAAAATAAAATCTCAAAAAATATTTTTTTTTAGGGTACCTCCTGAACATGTAAAGTGGGGATGTTATTTTTTTTGTGGGGTATCACTAAATAGGTCTTTAAAAAATATTGATAGCTTCCATTGACAATTTTTTGATAAAAAAATTAGTTTTTGAAATATTAAGCTTTAAAGTGTTAAATTTTGCTCGACTCGAGTGTCCCCCCCCTCTACCAGCTAAACGGTTATGTTTGGGGGTGTGAAAAAAATCACAATAGTAGTATATATAACGAAGTTTAAAAGAAAATTGTCATGACTAAGTAGGCTTTACAACTTTACGAGTAATAGTCGACCAACTTATAAAATGTACTTGGGTTACATATTTTCTTAAACAAAATGTATCGGATTCAACTGCAAATGTAAGTTTGTCAACTTTATTTTTACAGCTTTAATAGGTATGTTTTTACGGTATGTATTTTGGGGATAGGTAGGTTTTTATCGTCAACTATTTTTAACTAACTTCAAAAAAAGGAGGTGGTTCTAAATTCGTATTTTCCCCGATTTCTCAAAGACTCCTGGACCGATTTTGAAAATTCTTCTTTTTAAAATTAAATTCAGCGAATCAGTTTAGTTAGTTCGCATAAGTATTTTGATGGGCAACTACGGAACCCTACACTGTGCGTGGCCCGACACGCACTTGGCCGGTTTTTGTAATAATCGGCCTGAACTCTTCAAGGGCACTCACACAATATTAAAAACCTCATAAAAAGAAACTGTCAGCAAAACTTTAATACGAATGCTATAGAGACCAAAATCGAATAATGATAAGAGCAGATACTACAATAATACTCGTAATTACAGTTATACAAAACCAGATAGGGACGGAGCCATAACAATTTGAGCCTTTTAAATAATACTATAGAGTGTACTGTTGAATACTGAGTATATTGGTTGAACTCTATTTGTGTTCAAGAGTCCATAATATTATTACTTGTGAGGATGGATAAATGAATGGATGTATGGTTTGTTACTGTTTCACGTGAATACTACCCAATGAATCTTGATGGAATTTGGTTTATAATCTGGATTAACATAACAGGATACTTTAATAACAATACTTTCCAAAATTTGATATTTTTTAGCAACCTATCGAATGGTGTAATAATACGGGGTGTGATTTTTTTCAAAAATCAGCGGATTCGATTCCTGGCCAGGATTATTGATTTTTATTAATCAAATGATGCAGTTGAAGTTTTTGTCAAAATCGGCTTGGAGACTCCTTTCAACGTTTTTAAATTTTCCTCATAGTTTCGGATGTAACCATCACAACAGTTGAAAAATTCATTCTGTATAGGTCTAAAAAGTTATCACTTATCATTTATGAAATATACCAATTATTCCGGGTAAACGTATCCACTATACAGGAGAAATTCAGTTCTATATCCGTATGATCCGCAGATAAATACTTATAGATTTAGCGTCTCTCCACTTATTAGGCTAACGTAGAAAATAGGTTTTGTGGTGAGTTACGGTAATAGCTTCTCATATCATTGCTTTAATGCACTCCCATAACTTCGAATTGCATTACTTATGGAAGCCACACGGTCATCTTTCTGTGTAAGTGGATTTTGAGATAATTTGGGGTTTAAATAGTGTGGAAAAACCTTATAGGTACATAATCTTCCTCAAGAATTGTGATATACAATGCAAAATGTATTTTTTTTTAAATTGCACTGTTAGTTCCTGGAGTACATTCTTTAAATAATCACTTCAAATTTATAAAGTTATATCTAAAATTTCTTAGAATTAATGATACTCGTACTTTAAATTATTTTAATTGATTAAATCTTCACTAATTCAAATTCGTTAAAAATTTTCAATATAAATGAAACTTTAATCATGAAAAAGATTAGACATTTTTAATTACAGCATATATAAAAAAACCGCTTCCATAATTATTAAGGCTGTGTTTGAACTACTTACAAGAGGGATCTTAATCCAATTTACTGGGATTATGTTGATGTGTGTGGAAAAAATTAATTAATACACTATATCACGGGAACGCTTTCAGCAGTTTGAGCAAACTATTAAAGACTACTAATATTATAAAACATCACTATATTTAAAACTGTGTAGATTTTGGAGTATATTAAATCCAGAAATCGCCATTAAAAAAAAGAACGGATTTTATTAGGACACAGCCGGATCCAAAATTATTTAGAGAAATAAGTGTTAAAATTAATCACCGCCGTTTTGTTAGACTTACTGGTTGCAGAAATGCAGACGTATTGGAACACAAAGCGTTGCGAAGCAAAAGCGACAGTAAAGTTTTTATTTGATGGTTTTTACAAAACAATTATAGTCAACTTGGCGAAGACCGTACAGCAATTATTAATGAAAAAATGGTCCATTTAATCTGTTTAAACTTAGTTTTTTGTATTTCGGGTTGTCTCTGTGGTTATTCAGACCTTGTTGTATTGCTTATTGTACGGTCCTATCCGCCAGACGGTCTTCGCCGAATTGACCTTAATACAAAAAAAAGACGCTGGTTATTTGGTCATACGCGAGCTTGAAATGATTCTAAGGCTGGATAAATTTCTCAGTAGCAGCCTTCTGTGTCATTACCATTGACTTAAAAATCCACAGTTAGAAAAATGTGGTTAACTATTAACTACAGTAACCAACGACTCACGGAAGTTTCCACTTTAATCTTACAATCAAAGTACAGTGATGGTGCGATGGCAAACATGACGTCGTCACCAACGTGCTGTATATTGAGAATTTCAATACTTCGAGTATACAGATTAACTGTATAAAACAGACGTAAATAGGTCTGTTTTATGTGAATAACATACAGTGGTATTGGTCCTGTTAATCTCTCAGAATTGTAATGTATCTTAAGCAACCATTTTTTAAAGTGCTAATAATTAAATGAGTCACTGATCCTCCTTGGGGGGGTATTACAACTTCTTAAAACCATTCTTGTTCCAGTGAGTGAACGAGATGGCGCTAGACGACTTGCATTATATAGCTCTGTCACTTTCACTCGCCGGAACAAGCCTGGTTTTAAGACGTTGTAATGAGGTGGAATGAAAGGGACAGTACGGTACATCGACAAATCGACGGTGTTTCTTCAATAGCCGTTTACGTTCCAGGGTCTCGCTTACCAGTTCAGACAGACCCGCAACAGACCCGTGACAGTATCACGAACATCTTAAATTATGCAGCCTTAAAGTCCATACAGACTCAAGGCAAGAAACCCCGAAAACGTAAATGTGAAAGGTTTCTTCGCACTCCTCATGACAGAAGCTGCAGCATTTCATCGTCATATTATGAGCATTATGATCCTCGCAGTGGTGACACCCAGGCGTATCTTCCCTCCTTATCCGACACAGGTACCTCCAGAAACTTCCGTGTCCGGTGAGTACCTGCGTCGGGCGGAAGGACGGGACGCCGTGACGCCTATCCAGCCAATTCTCAAAGAGGGGTCTTACCGTCGCGATTGCGGCGTGCCGGAACCTCGGTTGCGACAGTCGTTCCCGCCATACTGCCATGAGATCGCGCCGAACCTCTTCCCACCGCGCCTTGACTTGTCGAGGCAACGGGGCTTCACCCCGGGCCGGGCGTGGCGATGCGCCTCCTAGCGCCGCTCATAGACGCGCTGGAGGACCGTCGCCTCCACAGATGTAGGACAATTTTTATCCCAAGTAACGCGTTTAATAATTGACGCGTGAGTAAGCCAGCACACATTTCATCGAGTTATTTTCTTTTCATTTAAAATTTTCGATACGATAAAATGGCTTTATCGTCTGGCGTACTCAAATATTGGTCTCAAAGTTTCATTCACCTATATTTAACTTTATCATCTCTATTAGGTTTACCTTCACCGAAAAAGCACACCGAAGCACAATTTTGTTTCAAACAAACAATTTGTTCTTTATCTTTCTTTGTTAAACCAACAAAGATAAAAGAATTCTGCAGCATCCAATATTTGAATTGGCTGCGAAATTTTTTGAAACAATTTATTTTGTAACTTTGCTGTCATTGGCAAAAGCCAAATCTAGATGCGATAGTATTTTTAATAAAAGATTTTTAAATAACATGTTTACCCCATGTTTTAACTAAAGCGATTAGTGACTCGAATTTGTGATCGTGGCATTCATGTGTCACGCAATTGTTCGCGAATGTGAAGGCTGTCTGTCTGCGACGCACATCGGTCTACTACCTATTGAATTAAAGTCGGTTGCTGGAACGTTGGATCCAGCTTTGGATTGAGAAATCGGAGCTTCCTTTGTTGGATACTGCACATTGAAATGGATTTCATTATTCCATTGCCAACCCAACAGCGGAATCTAGTTACTGAATCAATGTTAATCAGCCTTAACTGTAATTAAGATACAGCCTACAGTACTAGAGAGAGAAAATACTTGTAATAGAGTAATTCTTCAAGAGTTAATGAGGTTAAATCTTTCTTGAACTGTAGCAATGAACTCATTACTAGTAGGGCCATATAAAGCGGCCACATTTGGCTCCACTTTCTCGGGGTTTAATAGGAATATTAGTTACGAGGGCCGCACAATATGTTCTATGTTACAGCTTCATTTTACTCAAGATTACGTAGTCGTATTAGCAACATGTGTATTTGGAACAATTTCGTTTTTTTTTTTGTTTTGCACTTAGTAACAACTTGTGATGCCCGTTAAGTTAAAAGGAAAATATAAAAGACAGTGATTAGAATTTAAGAGGG
This sequence comes from Agrotis segetum, assembly GCA_036375495.1. Classification (NCBI taxonomy): domain Eukaryota; kingdom Metazoa; phylum Arthropoda; class Insecta; order Lepidoptera; family Noctuidae; genus Agrotis; species Agrotis segetum. The sequence goes on from JAQSVV010000130.1 coordinate 1,341,745, forward strand.
CTTTCACACGTTTCGTTGTTTTTGTGCGACTTTTGGAACCTGATTCTGGGTATGTCATTGCCACAAATGAGAAAAAAATATATACTCGAGAAAGTTTGATTATTTCTGTGTGGAGTGCATTGAACAAATTTTTAGATTTGTTTACATACATGCGTAAAAACCTTGTGTACGAGCTACGCTGTACATTGACCTTAGGTGTAGTTGGTAAGTTACACTCACTAATGCATTATTATTAATATTGTATAAGTTTACATTTCTAACATAATAAATCATGATGTAAACTAATTATAATTTAGTAGCAATTAAACCTTTATACCAATCGGTTGTCTACTCATTCAACATTCAACAAACATCAACATCAACATAACATAATTAATCACTGTTGGGGATTAAAGCCCCAACATTTGGTCCTTCGAGCAACTAAGTGTTGTGTGATTTACATCTTTTATGATCGCGAATCGGTTGGACTGGTCTCTCACAAGCGAGTCGCCCCAGTAACCAATTGAGAAGGCGCATATCGTAGAGGGGAAAAGTTACACAACACAAAGAAACCAGGAGTGTGGAACGAAAGCCTACGCTCGCAACAGAAGAGTTCATCTTGAAGTCAACAAGAAAACATCAACAACATGTCGTCAGCTGATTTATACCAGAATCAGAACGAACTCTACGACAGCATAAAGAAGATCGGGATAAACATCAAGAAAGATGGTTGGGACAGAAAAAACCCCGACTATTTCAAACGCCGTATGGCAATGTTGGAAAATTTATGGTCAGATTTCCAATTTAATCATGACCGATTGTCTACGGAAAAAACTGTAAGTCATCCCTACTTTGCGAATGACTGCTATAGTGTAACGCTGCAGTGCTACAATGAAGTAAAGGAGCTTATTCTTCAACAACACCAACAACTCACGACTCTCGTTCGTTCACCAAGGGAACAAGCAGTGCAAACAAAAACATTGGAAGGCGAAAACCAACAAGCAGGGGAAGGTACCTCCCATCAAACAAAACAGGAACAAGAGGCCTTGAAGGGTGAGGCGGACGAAAAAGCTCGGCATACCATTCAAGATAAAGAACCATCATATCCTCCTCAGCAAGAACAACAAAACTCTGTGAAAAAGGATACGGGGTCCAACAGCAAGCTGGACGACATGATGCGCAAACAAACAGCGAATTTCAAAGCCTTCATGAGAGCTGTTGCAAACATACACGTGGAGTTTCTATCTGAAAAATGGGAATTTCAAGACGCTCTGCTAACACTACAAACGCGCTGGTCAGCAATTGACAACCTCCACTGGGAGATAGAGTGTGAAACTAACGGAGAGAAGATGACAATGTACGAAGAACGCTACACAAGGTATGAAAACCAGTTTCATGAACTGAAAAAGGCTTTGAATACCAAAATGTTGTCCGGCGCTCATCGTGAGAAAACAACACCGAAGTTAGAGATACCAGTCTTCTACGGTAGCTACAACCAGTGGATCCCATTTAAAGACCTTTTCACAGAAGCGATACACAACAACAATTCTCTTTCACCGGCTCAAAAGATGCAGTTTCTGAAGAGTAAAGTGCAAGGAGAAGCAGAACGCTTGATTCAACACTTGCAGATAAGTTCGGACAACTACCTCGTGTGTTGGGATATCCTCAATCACCGATATAATAATGAAAAACTTATCTTCACATCGCACATCAACAGGCTTTTCAATCTACCAAACATGCAACAACAGTCAATGGTTCAAATAAAGAAAATGCATGACGTCAGCATAGAATGCTTACATGCGATAAGGAATTTAGGAGTGAATATTGACACTTGGGATCCAATTCTTGTACATATACTAACTCAGAAATTAGATGCAGACACACATTCTGAGTACAATGACTCGCTGAAGAATTGCCGAAACCTACCAATTCTGAAAGATTTGTTAGACTTCCTAGAAGCGAAGTTTACATCGTTGGAAACATCACGTCGCAAACAAGAAAACAATCAAAAACCGAATTCAACATCGAGTTCTCATCAAAATCAATCGCAGTCTAAAAAGCAATACAACAGTAATCAAGCAACTAGCAACAAGAGAATTACGAAATCTTTCCATGCGTCAACATTTCGTTGCCCTCTTTGCGACAACGAACATGGCCTGTACAACTGTGCAAAGTTTTTAGAAATGCCGAATCAATCAAAACTTAGCACAGTAACAAAAATGAACCTTTGCGTAAATTGCCTGTTCAGCCACAATGGAAAAACATGTACATCAGCTCACCGATGTCGCAAGTGCGCTGCTCAACATAATACATTGCTACATGATGCATGTATTAAAAACAAAACAGAAAAACAAACAAGTTCTTCTCATGTATCAAAGGATGATGATACCTCGGAGATATTACTAGCGACCGCCGTAGTATACATAGAAACAGCTGATGGGACCCAAATCAAGTTGCGAGCTCTCATCGATCAAGGGTCTCAGATTTCTTTGATCACGGAACATGCCGCTCAAGTTCTCGGTGTCAAGCGCGAGAGATGCAAAGGAGTCATCTTTGGAGTTGGACAGAAGGAAAACCACTGCAAAGGAATGACAACAATTACTTGCAGTTCTGTCTACAACGACTTCAAGTTCCAAACATCTGTCTACATTATGAACAACTTGATCAAGAACTTACCAAATAAGACTTTCGCAAAACCATCCTGGTCCCACATACAAAACATCCATTTAGCCGACCCAGAGTTCTACAACAGCCGTCAGGTGGATTTACTATTTGGAGCAGACATTTATTCACAAATTATGCTAGGTGGAATAATAAAAGGCGATGACGTCACTCAACCCATCGCACAACAAACTCACCTAGGTTGGCTTTTATGCGGTAATGTCAAAACCTTTCATTGCAATGTGGTCATAAATAACCTGGAAGATATCAAACAGTTCTGGGAAACCGAAGACATCACAGATCAAACCAACATATCGGTGGAAAATGAATCATGCATTGAATACTACAACAAAACTACGCAACGCTTGGAGAATGGGAAATATGAAGTCAGACTGCCGATGAAGAATGAATTTGAGAGCAAACTGGGATCATCAAAGCCAATGGCGATCGCTCAATTCAAAACATTAGAAAGAAAGTTGGAAAAACAAAAACATTTAGCCAAGGCGTATAAAGACTTCATGGCTGAATATATTGATCTAGGTCATATGAGGCAATCAACAGTCAGCAACAATACAACCGAGTGTTACCTACCTCACCACGGCGTGCAACGCGCTGAATCAACAACAACAAAGTACAGAGTGGTGTTCAATGCGTCAGCAAAAACATCAACAGGATGCAGTCTGAACGACCTCATGTACAAAGGTCCCAATCTTCAACAGGACCTACAAACATTATTAATGAAATGGAGGCAATACAAATATGCGTTTACAGCGGACATTGAGAAGATGTTTCGCGCTATTTGGGTGGCCCCTGCAGACCAACAACTACAACAGATTGTGTGGAGGGAAGCTCTGGAAGAACCTATCCGCTCATTTCAACTAACAACCGTAACATACGGTACCAAAGCAGCGCCGTTCTTAGCTATGATGACGCTCAGGAGATTGGCGAATGATGAAAGAGAACAGTTCCCTGAGGCAGCAAAAGTACTAGAAGAATCATTCTACATGGATGACCTCGTACATGGGACACATACAATCGAACAAGGAAAGAAATTGATAGCCGACCTGAAACAATTGTTAAAAAATGGAGGGTTTAACCTGCGCAAATGGTCAGCAAACAATCAAGAACTTTTGGAAGATATCTCCGAACAACAAAACATCGACAAAATTGTCTTCAACTTCAAAACTGAAAATACATTGAAAACGTTAGGCTTGTGCTGGAACTCAAAGGAGGACAAATTCACCTTTCATTGCATAATTTCGAACGTAAACAAGAAACAAACAAAACGCAGCCTACTAGCCGAAATATCTAAACTATTTGACCCACTCGGCTGGCTGGCTCCAGTATCAACAAAATTGAAATTATTATTTCAAAAACTGTGGGACGGAAACTTAAAATGGGACGACGAAGTGTCCGACGATATACATGCAGAGTGGTGCAAAATACAAGCGGACGTAAGCGCGATAAACGCTTGCGAAATACCTAGATGGCTTAACTGTGGGGAAAAGCAAACAATGGAGCTACATGGCTTTAGCGATGCCTCTCTTGAAGCGTACGCCTGTGTTATCTACGCACGGGTCCACTCATCAACAATACTTGTAGCCGCAAAGTCAAAGATAGTACCACACCGAAAAACAACAACACTACCTCGGCTGGAATTGAATGGAGCGCACCTTCTATCACAACTAATGCGCAAAGTCAAACAGTCATTGAATCAATATGAAGTACACGTCTACGGCTGGACTGACTCCATGGTGGTCCTGGGTTGGTTACAAGGAGACCCATCCCGCTGGAAAGCCTACGTGGAAAACAGAGTACGAAGTATTACTGACGTCATACCACGATCGTCATGGAACTACGTCAAAACAAAAGAAAACCCCGCTGACGCCGCAAGCAGAGGCCAATACGCAAGTCAGCTGAAAGAGAACAAACTGTGGTGGCAAGGCCCTGTGTGGCTGTCAACATTTGAATTGAAAAACCTGGTCAAGAAGGTATATACATCAGATCAAGATGTAAAAACAACGGCAAAGAAACAAGTTAATTCAGCCCAAATCAATACAGAAACAACCAACATAATCGAAACTTTATTGGAAAAACATAGCTCTATCAATCGTGTCATTCGAATAGTCGCATGGATACACAGAGCATTGAACTTAACACTTAGAACATTGAACCCAAAACATCGTAAATTACCAAGTTACCTTACGTTGCAAGAACTGAATAACGCAGCTAAGGCGATTGTGAAACAAACACAGCAAAAGGTATTTGTAACAGAAATGAGTGAGTTACGTAAACATGGCAGAGTGGCATCAAATAGCAAGCTATTACCTCTCAGTCCTTACATTGATCAAGAAGGTTTGCTTCGAGTCGGCGGAAGATTAAATAACGCATCGCTAACTGAAGAAATGAAGCATCCAATGATCATTCCTAACGACAGCCGGCTCACGCATTTGCTCATTGATCAAGCACACCAGATGACGTTCCATGGAGGACCGCAACTCACTTTGTCACACCTTCGTCAAAAATACTGGATAATCGGCGGCGTGCGAGTCACAAAGATGCAAGTTAGAAGATGCGTAACGTGCCGAAAAATAAGCCCTTCAAAACAACAGCAATTCATGAGTGAACTACCGAGTGCAAGAATAAACCCTGCCCCGCCATTTTATCATACAGGAGTGGACTACACGGGATTCGTCGATATCAAGATGATTATGGGAAGAGGGGCTAAAAAAACAAAAGGTTACATAGCCATATTTATTTGCATGGTGACAAAGGCAATACACATTGAGTTGGTCTCTGATCTTACAAGCTCAGCATTTTTGGCAGCCCTACACAGAATGGCAGCAAGGAGAGGTGCCCCCCGCCATTTATACAGCGACAATGGCACTAACTTTGTCGGCGCCAATCGTCTCTTAATGGAACAATACGGGGAAATAGAAAACACCTACAGGAATGAACAATTACAGAAAGTTGCCGAAATGTTCATCCAGTGGCACTTCAACGCCCCGGCTTGGCCATCAGCAGGTGGATTATGGGAGAGAGCTGTAAGAAGCTTGAAACACCACCTTAAACGAGTTGTGGGCGAACAACGGTTAACATTCGAAGAGTTCACAACAATATTAACAAAATTAGAAGCCTGTCTGAACTCCAGACCTCTGTGTACATTGAGTGAAAATGTGGAAGACCTGGACTGTTTAACCCCAGCGCACTTTCTAACAGGGAGATCAGGAGTGACCGTCATTGAAACAAGAGAAGACGCCCGAACAAGATGGGATCTGACAAAAAGAATGTACACAGACATTTGGAAGAAGTGGAAAAATGAATATTTATGTCAACTCCTATCAAGAACAAAGTGGCAGACGCCTCAACATAACTTGAAGGTTGGTGATTTGGTTGTAGTCCATGACGACCAGCGGCCTGCTGGAAAATGGTTAACCCTTAACCACCTGACGTCGGTCTCAGAGACTCTGGCGATTTTATTTTCAAAATAAATCTGTTGCTATGCGCACGGTGCAACCGTGCATCCCTGTACTTTTTCCTCTTCCCCGGCAGTATACGCCACAAGCTTGGCAGCTCCAGACTTGCGCACAGATTTGAATTATAGGTAATTATATTTTGTGTGCGGTCTAAGTGACCGACGTCAGGTTGTTATGTTATTATTACTACATAGTATTTATTTTATTGTCGGCTCGTAATGGCTGAAGCAAATATATTACGATGGCTACAGAGTCTGGAAATCATCTCAGTGTACCAGAACTTCGTTATTGATGGCAACTGTCAGTCAGATTCAGAAGCTAAAAAAGGTGACGAGGCTAAATATTACCGAAAAACAAATCTGACAATCATCAAAAAATTTGAAAAAAGGAAGACATGTTCAACATGCGACCCCAAAAAGAACCGTTAAACAGCTTTGTTTCGTATGTAAAAATCCAATTTACATTGAATATTGCCAAAAAATGTGCCTTGATTGTCTCCGCAACTTGTAACACTTTCCACTTTGTGATTTTATAATAATTGTGTCTTGATTAAGCCAAAAATAATTTTAAACTCAAGATAATATGTTCGACTAATAGTACATAGGTATATTACAATATGTAGTCATTAAAATTCCTATTCACATCTCATATATCCAAAGTTCCTTCTTTTCTCTAAAATTTTATGTGTTTATTTTATGTCTTGATTTAGTAGAAGTAAATCAAGACTTTTTATTGTTTAAAAACTTAAAATTTATAAAAAATGTAATAAAAATATATATTTGACTGTCATTTAAAATAACATATAAATAAAAAATAATTAAACAAAGGAAATACGCAAGCGGTCTCTGTGACCGACGTCAGGTGGTAGTGTAACTGAAAAACACGTCAGGTGGCTAAGGGTTAATGGGCAGAGTCACAGATCTTCATGCGGGAGACGACGGATATGTTCGTGTCGTAACCCTGAAAACAAGAAACGGCACCATGAAGAGACCCATAACAAAGTTGTCAATTTTACCAATAGACAGCGTAGAAAAACACAAAAATCAAACAAACGAGAATATAGCAAAACGTCAGCAACCTGCAGTTACAAGCAAAATCAACTTTATCGGATTAGTGATGACCCTGCTATACCTAATGAGTCCAGCAACTGCGGCAACAAACACAACAAACTTTAGCGAATTGCAACAAGGCCTATATTTCGATAAAACAAGCAACATGAAATTGATTTGCGACGAGTGGAAAATAGTTGTTTACTACGACGTCAAACCCTACTGGCATGGTACAGCAGTGTTTAACAAATTCAACGATCATCTAGAAAACATATGTTCAACACTAAAACAAAAAACTCAATGCGAAATAATTGCATTACAATTGCGTCACGCGTTCGCGGAACTCGAACACTACAATCATATGTTGCTGAATCCGCAAGGTCGGGTGAATATGAGAAGCAAACGCGGCCTTATCAACGGTGTCGGGTCGATCGCACGTTCCCTGTTCGGAGTATTGGATGACCAATTTGCCGAACAATATCAACGGGATATTGAACTCATCAAACAAAATGAAAAACATCTGGCTCTATTATCTAAAAATCAGACATCTATAATAGAAGCCGAATATAATATACTCAGGAGATCGGAAGAAACAATTGAAAAACAATACAAATTATTCAATCAACATCTGCTAAACCTAGACAAGATAACAAACAACCTTCAGCATGAGATTGAGTCTCAAGAATTATCAATCGAGTTTGTGATGTCAGCTATCTCTGCAAACAGCTTTATTGAACATTTAAGAAACGTTCAAGAGATTCTGTTGGACACCGTAACAAACATTTACAACGGCAAGATGAACTTACACCTCATTGCGCCAGAAAAACTGAGGGACGAACTGAACGTGATAGCAAGTCAGCTGTCAAAGGATATAGCTCTTCCCATCACCAACATCCAAGAAGATCTGTTCCACTTGTATCATCTTCTACAAGTGAAGGCAAAAATGTCAGAAAGGTATCTCATCATTGAGATACGGATGCCGTTAATTAGCCGAGAACACTATGAAGTTTACAACATTATACCTGTCCCAAAAAGACTCGGTGAAGAGATGGTCACCCTACTGCCCATTGCAGAAATACTAGCAATCAACATACATAAGGATTCTTATGTCCCAATGAGTGTAACTGACCTGCACGGATGCATACACTTCGACAGTACGACTCTATTATGCCACATGAGGACACCAGTATACCACATGAAGTCTGACGAGAGTCTCTGCAAGAGGAACAAAGGTTCGACCGACTTTGGCTGGCAACACTGCCCTAGTAACTTGTCAAAATTTTGCTCCGTAATTTAATATTTAATTTAATTAGGAAATACGTAATTTTATGGTGTAATTATAAATGCAAACTGATTATTAATGTGTAAATACGCTGCAGAATTGTTATCAGGTTAATTCACACAGTTCTCGGAAATATACTGTTACCGGTAACCTAAAATCAACAGCTGACGTTCTGTCAAAGGATATACGGGGAAGTATTTGTTTGCTTTAATTTTATCTTAATCTAAAACAACAACTCTGTCATTGGAACAGGCCAATATTCTAGTATATTTTATGATTTAAAACTGATTTTCTTTTTGCTTTGATGAGAAAGGAATGATTCAATGTAAAACTTAGTGAAGGTCTCTTAGAAGATTCCGTTTCCCATTTGATCTTCACATTATTAAGTAATTTATTTAACGAAGGTTTTTGCATTCTTGTTGTTTATTAGTAGTGATATTTCAATAGTCTTTTTATTTTATTTTACTCTAGTAGGCAGCCCTCCTACCCACATAGAAAAAAAAGTAAAACCCATATCCAGTAAAATTAGTTTAAATATTGGTGAATATCAAACTTTTGCACTTAGCTTAACAAGCAGTCTACTTACCTCATTTATTTAGAGCATATAAAGCTAACTTTCCCCTGTTCATTACTAATTTTGTCCTTTTTTTTATTTTTTTTATTCTCTTTCTCCCATTACCTTTAACTTTTCTTTATTAGTTTATTCTAGTACTTACTCACTTTTTCTTTTTATAATTTTCAGTTATTTTGTCTTGAAACCATGCCTGTGATGACCCGTAAGGCTACTGCTCAGGATTTGGAGCTAAAGTTGAGAACGGCCCTCCAAGAACTCAAAGACTCAAAACTCCAATATCAACAACATCTTAAGGAGATAGAAGAGAGTGAGGAGGAAGTAAATAACATTAATAGCAAGAACTCAAGCTTAAAACGGGAGCTAGTTGACCTTCATCACCAATACTTATCTGTTGTTGATGAACGGGATCGTCTGAGGGAAGTCACAGATGGATTCAACTCGTGTAGCCATTTATATGAGGAGGCATTGTGCAAAGTTAGGGATCTAGAGGATGAATTAATTCATGCTAATATTCAAATTTCATCATTGGAAGCGGAAAAGGAACGCATTCAGATTAAGGAAACAAACCATTTGTACAATGAATTATTAAACACATCTTGTAATCCTCACCCCATTGTCACAATAGACCTTACAGAGGACTCTTTACTGAAACATAACTACTGTCACAAAATTAGTCACAATAAAATTAAGAAATATGCAAGACTAAATAAAATAATTAAAAAATGCAAAAAATACAAGAAACAACAAAATAACTTCACTAAAAATATTCAATTAAGGAAGGAGCGTGTTTCTCTTGTTAATAAGTTAAGTAACTATCAGATAAAATTGGAAGATAGTATAAATATTTATGAAATAGATACTCAGCGTTTACAGTCTGAAATACAGGTATTGAATCACTCACTGAAATCTTTAACCAATAAATATAATAGCTCTAAAAGTCAAATTAAAGAGCATATTCTTGCTACTAATGAGTTGGTGGACAAAGTGGACTTGCTGACTCTCAGCAACACTCGGTGTTCCTGTCAGAGGGAACCCAGTCCAGTTTCCCCTCTGGAGGATGGGATCCCAATGGAGGACCCGTCCCAAACTGTTAGGGCTCAGGACTGTAGCAACAGCCAGGAAGTAATACCTGACATTGTACAAAACATTAACATACAGCCTGTGATTAATAGTGATAGTTTTATTTCTTGTAAAAGTGGTGAGTGTCAGTCAGTTATGTTTTCTGATAGTATAGGTAAAGGACTAGGTAGTTTAATTAGTAATAAAATGACTTATTGTACTCAAAATTATTGTATGCCCGGTTCAAATTACAAACAGATAATGGCATCAGTCTCTAAAAATGTATATTCTCCCAATACTACCATTACTATATTTATTGGTAATAGTTCCAAGATTTGTAAACAAGACATCACTGACTGTATATCAGAGTTGTTGAAATTGGATTGTAATAAAATTATTTTGTGTGCCTTTCCATATTTTGAAAAATTGAGTGATAGAAAAAATAGGTACATACACATGCTGAATAAGCATGTACATTTCTTGGCAAGTCACTATAGCGACAAGCTTTTATGTTTAGACATCAACACTTTTGTTGATAAGCTTAGGTCGACCCAGAATTCGGTTTATCTGCCTATTAGATATAGACATATAATAGCTAGTCTATTAAGTTTTCATATTTACTCGGACATAAGTAATATGTCTTCGTCTTGTGTACATATTTATAGTAGTAGTATTTGTAGTGTTAGTGTAGCTTAAGTTGTAGTATTAATAGTACGAAGGAGGATCCATGTGTCACTATGGAGGATTCTCAATCGCAAGGTGAGACTACTAGTGGTAGGTTATTTTTGCCTGGTGATGGCATGGGGTTCACTCTGGATAATAGTCATTTAAACTAGTCAGTAGGACAACAGAAGATTCCATTAGCCATATAACATCTACTAGCAATAATGTATCTTCTTGCAACCAAACTAGCTTTAAAAAAGGGCCTCAGCAGAATACCTTGAAATTGTTCCATCAGAACATTCAAGGAATCTCTTCCAAATTATTAGAAATAGAAATGTTTTTAGAAAAAACCATGTATGATACTATCTGCTTTACCGAACACTGGTTAAAGGACTACCAAATGATACTTAATTATGAAAACTACACTGTGGGGAGTTGTTTTAATCGTAAAAATTTGCTGCGTGGAGGTTCCCTAATATTAGTTAAAAATTCTTTAAAATTTCATCAACGAAATGACATAGTAGGTCTCTCGGTTGAACATTGCATCGAACTGTCTTGTGTTGAGCTAGATAAGCATGTAATAGTGTGTGTATACAGACCCCCGAACTATCAAAATTTTTCACTATTTGAATCTATAATGGAAGATGTTCTGGCAAAGCTTGTAGTCAGGAATAAATCTGTAATAATTTGTGGCGATTTTAATATCAATATTTTAGAAGAAAATTCAAATAGCAGTAGGTTATTGAATCTTTTTAAATCATTTGATTTGACTAATATTTTTGCAGAACCAACAAGAGTAACTCCATCTTCTGCTACTTGTATTGATAATGTTTTTTGTAATTGTGATTATTTGGATAAGGCTATTGTTAATTGTCTGCCATCTGATCATAGCGGCCAAATGGTAACTTTTAGATGTATTACAACTAAGCAACAACTTGAAATTAAATTTAGACCAATAACGGCTGCCAAATTAAATAACTTTAATAATTGCCTACAAAACAGGCTAAGTGTAATGAGTATGGACGATAAGAATGTTAATAAATTTTATGCTAATTTCTTTTCAATAGTTCATACTGAATTCAATAAAACTTTTGAAAAGAAAACAAAAAACATTAACCCCAAATTTGTATTTAGTGACTGGGCGACTAGGGGTATTAGGAAAAGTAGGGAAAGACTATTTGAACTGTATGGCCTTAAGCCAATCATTAACTCTGAAACTTTTAATAAGTATGTTGGTGCCTATTCAAAAATTTTTAAAAATACTTGCAAAGCTGCTAAAGCCATGCATATTAGCAACAAGATCAAATCGTCAGAAAATAAAATAAAAACGGTTTGGAAAGTTATAAATAACGAGACTGGTAGGCAAAAAAAGCCCAACACTAACTATGCTTTGCAGACATCTTGTGGTCCTATAAGCTCAAATCTGGAAGTAGCTGAAGAATTTGTTAAATTCTTTACTGATATACCGGTTAGGACTACGGAGGCTCTAAATTCCTCACCTGATATTTCAATAGGTTTATTAAAGGCGAACGTTTCTGGCAGCCCGGCTGATTTTAAGTTTAAACATATAAACCCTACGACAGTTACTAAAGCTTTCCGGGAAATTAAAATTAAAGTGACCGAAGATTTATGGGGATTGTCTATCAAAGTTTGTACAGGCATTGTGGAAACTGTAGCGCCATATTTGGCATTAATTTTTAATCTGTGTGTGGATCAAGGAGTTTTTCCTGATTTGATGAAGTTCAGTAAAGTCGTGCCTCTTTTTAAATCTGGGGACTCCAAAGATACTAACAATTATAGACCAGTATCCGTGTTGCCAGTCTTTAGCAAGATATTTGAGAAAGTAATGCTAAATCAGATGCTTGACCACTTCAACACCCATAAAATCTTACACGATCAGCAGTATGGTTTCACCAAGAGACGTTGTACAACTGACGCCGGTGTCACCCTATTGAAGCACATATTTACTGCATGGGAAGAGGCACAAGACGCCATAGGAATATTCTGTGACCTCTCCAAAGCATTTGATTGCGTTAATCACGACACATTACTTTTGAAACTTAAACATTACGGATTAGGTAAACTTGCTCTTAGTTTAGTAAAATCTTATTTGTGTGACAGACAACAACAAGTTCAGATAAATGGTGTAAATTCACGGGGTTTAAGAGTTAAAATGGGAGTTCCACAAGGCTCAATATTGAATCTACTACTCTTGAAGAAACTAGTTCTCACTTACGGATTTCAGAAAAAGGAAAAATAAAATAAAAACAATACCTACCTATTTTATTGTTGATTTGGGTCCTTTCCTCTTTCTTGTATATATTAACGATCTACCCTATTTACTTAAAAATCAACTACACAAGATGGTGTTATTTGCTGATGACACTTCCCTAATTTTTAAAATAAGTAGGCGAGCCCAGAATCTAGACGACGTCAATAATACCCTGCGTCAGATCCATAATTGGTTCACAGCAAACAATTTAGTATTAAATGGAAACAAGACTAAATGCATTAGGTTTGCCTTACCAAATGTTAAAAATAGTAATTATGACATAGTGTTGGATGATGAGATACTAGAATTCGTCGATAAAACGGTTTTCTTGGGTATAACACTTGATTCAAGGCTACAATGGGGCCCTCATATTACAACTCTTGCGGGGCGATTAAGTTCAGCAGCATATGCTGTTTGGAAGATTCGTCAATTCACAGACGTTGATACTGCGAGAATTGTATATTTCAGTTACTTCCACAGTATAATGTCGTATGGCATTTTATTGTGGGGACGGGCGGCTGACATCGAGTCTATCTTTATTCTCCAAAAGAGAGCTATTCGAGCCATATATAATCTCCGTAGGCGCGATTCTCTAAGAGAACTGTTTAAGGAAATTAACATCCTGACGGTACCTTGTCAATATATCTATGAAAATATAATGTACGTTAGAAAAAATCTGCATCTTTTCTCTAAAAGAGGTGACAGACATAATTATCATACTAGAAGTAGGAACCAATTAGTTCAGCCGGGCTTCAGACTCGCCAAAGTAGACTCTTCTTTCATGGGGTACTGTTTAAAATGCTATAATAAGCTACCACAAAACGTTCTTGAACTGAATGAAACTAAATTCAAAACATGCATTAAACGCACACTGTGTAAGCAGGCATATTACAAACTGAGCGACTATATCGCTGATGATAATGCTTGGCTCCATGCTGGTCCTGCTCCATGAGGCAGTGAATGTATGAATAAATTGATAGTGAAAGTATACGTCTTAATACCATTGTTGGAGCTGCTGAAGACTGTACAACTGTATTTGCAATGTATAGATTCAATCTTCTTTGTATTATATAGTTTCATAGCCGACATTGTGTGAGTACTATGTACTTCAGAGCTGTCATTCATTGAGTACCTACGTCTCTTGTTGACTTGAATGACCCTGGCGGCTGAGAGTCTGTCATGCTCACTTAAATGTCTCGCTGATGGTGGCGCGTGTGTCGGATCATTTAGCTCCCTCCAAAATGGTTGAGCTGAATGGTGCTGATGCATGTGTCATGTTCGTGAACGGGCGCTGTCAGTTGGGACTGGTCATCTCTTAGCTGCCACGGTTTATTTTAATAATTATTGATCACTTTGTTTTTTGAATTGTCTTTGTTTAATTGTTACTATGGACACTTTAATTAAAAACTTGCTACATCGTTCTCACATAGTGTACCACCTCAAAATGAATGATGTAACAAAGGTTCTGTAATAATTCTGGCGATCTGAAAAGAGTGTCCATGGAGTTTCTTGCACGTTCTTCTCCATAGAGATCTACTTCTTGGAACGTGCATCTACGGTACTTTCACAGTTTTTATGTCTTGTGTCTGGGACCGTAGCACCATAACTATTTTTATACTTGTTTTATTTTATGTCTTTTGACAATTCATAAGTGCCTGTAATTGGCCTATTTGAAATAAACGATTTGATTTGATTTGATTTGATTTGATTTGACTGTAAAACCAAAAGGGAGACCTGTCGAAACATATGGTCGGCACTTAGCAACATAAACAGCTACCTATACTTTTATTGTCACGTTTGCAAAATACGTGTCATATGTGGGAATCAGATTTCAACTGAAACACTTAGCAACGCAGGGGTAATGACACTCGGAAGTGACTGCACGATCAACAGTGAAAACTTTACTGTTCATGCCCAAAGACAATCAATGGACACAATTAATGCCCAAGTCGAGGAATTCACTATGGAAATTCCTCCAATTAATCGGATCATCAATCTTTCCGTACCAGTTTCAAAACATGAACCAGACAATGAGACATTTCTGGAGCACAGCACATTACTGCGAAATCTGGGACAACAAATAGAACAGATGAAAGCCGCAACAGCAGAAGACCTTCTGTCAGATCGAGCAACATACCATGATGTCCACCAATATGTCGTCTTATATATATTGACGGCAGCAGCAGCGATAGCAGGCGCGATATATGCCTACCACCGACTGAAGAGACATTGCAGGAATCAACAGAAACCTGAGGCACCACCTATTCCCAATCCAGCACCTCGAAGGAGATCAACTGCAAGCATCGTGGACAACGTTGTATTTGACGTCACAGACAACAGCGGTGTAGCGCACTTATCAAGTGCACGCACCCTGAACAAAGCAACGTCACCTTAGTATAAGACTTAAATGACATTCTTTCTTTTACATTTTATATTTTTGAATAATTTTATTTTACATTTTTATATAACATTTCTTTTTAATTTGATCTTATTTTTTACATTTTATTATTTTTACAACACAACATTTTCAATTGTTACCTTTTGTGAGGGGGCAATATGTACGAGCTACGCTGTACATTGACCTTAGGTGTAGTTGGTAAGTTACACTCACTAATGCATTATTATTAATATTGTATAAGTTTGCATTTCTAACATAATAAATCATGATGTAAACTAATTATAATTTAGTAGCAATTAAACCTTTATACCAATCGGTTGTCTACTCATTCAACATTCAACAAACATCAACATCAACATAACATAATTAATCACTGTTGGGGATTAAAGCCCCAACACCTTGTCTCTGCAAAAGATGTTTCATAAAATTCTACTTTTTGTCAAACTTTGGTACCGAATTACATAGAAGGTATAATAGTAAAATAATATTTGAAAATGTCCATGGTAAATCTGAAAGATTATATTTGGACTGCATTAATCACTTTTTAATTTTTCATTCAGAAATAAACCAAAAATAATTTTTCAAAACAGGAAGAATTTGACATTTTTTCGTCCGAAATTATATTTTTTTATCTATCAAGATTTACTGAATATTCAATCAAAAAGTATTGAATAACTAAGGTTACTATGTTAGCTTGCATTGAAAAAATAATTAGCTCATTTAAAAGTAAAATAATAGTATTAAACAATTATAATACGCAATGACAAAATTCAATATAAAACCAAGAACGGTTTGTTCTTTGATTTAGACGGCGCGGGGCGCCTTCTGAGGGAGGACGTATCGCTCGCAACCATTTTGACATTAGTCACGTAATTATTAAAATTTAAAATACACGCCACCATTCATGACCTTTACACGCGGCGCCAGTGTCTTTGTCATGACATCAAATTCCATGAGAAAAATGTAGTACCTCGAATTTTCCGCAGGTCATGAGTGGTGGCCAGTAATTTTCCCAGTCGCCAAGAATACAGCATAACCTACCTTTCTTGATACAAGCTAATATTTTGAATTAATTTGATTGAATTTTCCTACTATATACGAATGAGGATATAATATAAAATAATGTAAATAATAAAAAAAAACAATTTAAATTATTCTGATACCTTTTTTCTGAATAGCTATAGCTCTTCAGAAAAAAAAAATAATACAGCTCGCTGCGGGACCCACCATACCACCGGTCATGCCCCTGGTGGTATGGCTTTTTATTACGTGGTAAAATCATCAGATCAGCCCTTCCACCCAGGGAAGGACAGGAGGGACATACAAACTTGTACTGACTAAAATCTACGGTGTCCTTCAATAACCCATTGCGATCCCAGGCTATGGATACCCATAGCCTGGGATGAGATAAGACAATTCCGCGCCCGGCAGGATTTGGCTCTTCAACGTGCGCCCCGAAAATCCGTGAAAAATTGATCTGATCGTTTTGAGGTAGCGGTTAACCCAGAGAAAAGTTTTGTTTTAAACTTTTTGTATTCGTTTTTGAAGTCGGTACTTTTTTTCATCAATGTATTTTTATTAGGTTTGATCGAAGAGAGTTGAAGTCTTGTATCAGGTTCGGCATCCAGTCAATTGCGGTATTCCGTTTTGGTAGCTGCATTGTATGTTTTTATTTTTTTTGGTAAAATCATCAAAATATGTGTTCTCCCGAGCGGGACGGGATTTGAATCCCTGGTGGAACGCTGAACTTGGTAAACTCAGAGATGCATTACGTAAGCAATTCAACAGAGCCAAAAACACTAGACTCCCAAACGACTGGGAACTATACAAAGAGACCCAGTACACATATAAAAAGCAAATCAGAATAGCCAGGAAGACAGCCTGGCGCAAATTCTGTGAATCTATTGAGACCAACAACGAAGCCGCAAGGGTAAGGAAAATCCTCTCAACCGAGCAAGACCGAACCCTTGGAACGCTGAAAAAACCCGACAATACATATACACTCACGGACCTGGAAACCAGTAAGGTCCTTCTTGAGACTCACTTCCCCGACTGTAAACTCCTAGAGGACAGGACATGGGAGGCAGAACCAGACTGGACCCCAACGGACATGGACTGGTCCAGAGCCCACAGCATAATAACGGAAGACCGGATAAGGTGGGCCATTAACACCTTTCAGCCATATAAGTCCCCAGGACTAGATGGCATCTTTCCGGCCCTACTACAGTGGGGGGTTGCACACCTACTACCATACCTGATGGAAATCTATCAGGCCTGCATAGCACTTAGACATATACCCCTAGCATGGCGGGAGGTAAAAGTCATCTTCATACCCAAACCTGGCAAAACGGACTACACCCAACCCAAGGCTTATCGACCTATAAGCCTTACATCTTTCCTACTGAAGACCCTCGAGAGACTCTGTGATAGGTATATCCGAGACGGACCTCTCCGGGAAAAACCGCTTCACAAACAACAGCACGCATACTCCACGGGCAGATCAACGGAATCCGCGCTACATAGCGTAGTATCCAAGATTGAATGTGCAGTGGACCACAAATGCTCAGCACTGGCCGCCTTTATTGACATTGAAGGCGCCTTTGACAAAACCACGTTCAACAGCATCAACATGGCCTTAGACAGGCACAACATAGACCCAACCCTGAGCGGATGGATTAGCAACATGCTCAAGCAAAGAGCTGTACAAGTTACAGTAAACGACACTACAAGGGCCATCGTGGCGAAAGGCTGCCCACAAGGGGGAGTCCTCTCACCGCTACTATGGAACCTGGTTGTAGATGACCTCATTAAAACACTAAATGAAAACGGTTATTTCACTGTAGGGTATGCCGACGATATAACCATAATAATAAATGGCACTCACGAAAATACCCTGTGCAACCTCATGCGCCAAGCATTGAAAATAGTGGAGGACTGGTGCAACAAACACCAGCTATCTGTAAATCCTTCAAAAACCGAGCTGATTCTCTTCACAAAAAAGAGGAAGCTACCGACCCTACAGCTTCCACGCTTCTTTGGAACCACCCTAAGCCTATCAACTGAAACCAAATATCTGGGCATCTTCTTGGATAAACAGCTGAATTGGGCAAAACACATCAACTACATCACCACAAAAGCCAGCATATCCCTGTGGCAGTGCAAGCGAATGCTTGGCAGGAATTGGGGGATCAGTCCCAAGATCACTCACTGGCTATACACCACTGTCATACGACCGACAGTCACGTACGGCTCATTGGTCTGGTGGCCCAGAACAAACCTGAGCACAACCCAAAAAGACCTCGAAAAGCTGCAGCGATTTGCTTGTATGGCAGTTACTAGCTGTATGAGAACTGCACCCACCGCTGCCCTACAGGCAATACTTGGACTGCCACCTCTACACCTCATCGTGCAGAAGGAGGCGGCCCTAGCCGCCTTTAGGCTTCATGCCCTGGGAACCCTAAACAAAGACTCCAGAATTAAACACACACGAATTAAGAATGATGCGATCGAACAACAGCCAATGATGGCATCACCATGCGACAAAGCCCCAAGACAATACCACTTTGAAAAGCACTACAATGTCACACTTGCGGAAGAGCAGTGTGACTATTCAGGCCCGAAAGAGCTGAGGATATACACAGATGGATCAAAGAATGATTCCGGAACCGGGGCTGGAGTCTTCTCACACGACCTTAACATAAATATATCCAGCCCGCTGGGAATGTACAACACCGTCTACCAGGCGGAATGCATGGGCATTATACAAGCAGCATATGCGATAGAGGCCAGAAGAGTTACGGATGCCCATATACGTATACTCTCTGACAGTGCCTCAGTCCTTCAATCGTTGGAGAAACAATATACCACCTCAAGCTTAACACTAGAATGTCACAATGCACTAGAACGTCTAACGGTATCTAAACGCAACAAAGTGACACTACAATGGATTAAAGGACATAGCGGATCATTGGGCAACGACGCGGCTGATGAACTAGCTAGGAGAGCATCCAGCGCATCAGTTTGCGGACCTGAACCCATTATACCCATCCCCTTCAACCAGATACGTAGATGGCTGCAGGAGCGCACCCTCACACAAGCAGAGAGATGGTGGACCTCGACACCAGGCTGCAGGCAATCCAAGGAAGCCCTGCCATCCCTAGATGGCAGGCTAACCAGACGTCTTTTACGCCTGGACAGGACCGGCATGCGCCTGCTGACAGGGACCATAACGGGACATTGCTCCCTAAACAAACACTTCCACACAATAGGCATAACGGACAGCCCCCTGTGCAGGGCATGCATGGAGACTGAGGAAACCGTCGCGCATGTGCTCTTCGAGTGCACAGGTGTCACACAGATCAGGACAGAAACCCTCGGGACACCCAGGACTTACACAGATGTTCTCCACAGACCAAAGAACCTAATCAACTTCTGGAGGGAGGTGGGCTGGTTGGAATAAGCCACCAAAGGCCACTATGGCTCACGCACAATGGTCCACATGAAGGACTAAGTGCGGAAACCAAAACCCCTAACATAGAACATAGAACATAGAACGTGCGCCCCGAAAATCCGTGAAAAATTGATCTGATCGTTTTGAGGTAGCGGTTAACCCAGAGAAAAGTTTTGTTTTAAACTTTTTGTATTCGTTTTTGAAGTCGGTACTTTTTTTCATCAATGTATTTTTATTAGGTTTGATCGAAGAGAGTTGAAGTCTTGTATCAGGTTCGGCATCCAGTCAATTGCGGTATTCCGTTTTGGTAGCTGCATTGTATTTTTTTATTTTTTTTGGTAAAATCATCAAAATATGTGTCCTCCCGAGCGGGACGGGATTTATTACCAGACTCTAGTACTGACTAATATCCATGGTGACCCTTCAGTAGCCCTTTACGTTCCAGGGTCACCGTTACCTGATAAGACAGTCCAGTGACCAAGGCAAGCTCCTACCCTCAAATAGAAATCTCTTCTCGTCGTCGTAGGTCACGCGGCTGTTCTCCCTAACGTGTTCCACCTCCTACTTCGCTAGCATGACTGCTTTGCATGAGGATTCGAGGTGACTACTTCCTATTCCGTCTTGCCCCGCAGATCGTGGCCTCGATCAATGCCGGGCGCTATTAAATTGACTCAAGTGCATCGAGTTGGGATTTGGCAAACCTGTACCACTTCATGTACCTAACTTTTTTGCAGCCAACTCAATAAGAGGACTAATATTGTGGGTCGATGTCAACGGTACCCCAAAAAGGTCAAGATATGCCTGTCATTTTTACGGTTACACCTCAGAAAGATAGAACCGAGTCGGATTGGCTCCTTTTTGCGGAAAAATTCACGTCTTATCAGCATTGAAGCTCAAGCACTCAACCGGCCATGGCTCTTTTGCCTGATATTATTTTGTGAATTTTATTCATGAATTCACAAAAAACAGATACTACTCAGGAACCCCGAAGACTTCCAACTTGAACTGCACAATCGCTTCCAGTGCCTAACCGAATGCGAAACTGTGGACGAGATTAACAATGGGTTGGTGGAAACTGTCCAAGCTGTGGGGTCCAAGTTCTTTAAGACCCCGCGCCGCAATAAGCTCTCGAACGGAAAAATCCGGTTGATGCAGGACCGGACCGAGATGAGGCTAGGAATATGGGAATATGGCAAACTCAATAGACGAATCTCTAAATCAATGCAACGTGACCTGCGCTCCTTTAGTGCGGCACGGATCAAACAGGCAATCGAGCGGAACCGGGGCTCAAAAGAATTCGTCTATTGGGCAGAGCCAAATGACAAAGCTGAAGATTAACGACGGCAGCATCATTTCGACTAAACCAGAGATCTTAAGGGAGCTTGAGAGGTTTTACGGACAGTTATATACATCAATACGACAACCCAGTGTCGGTACATCTTGAGAGGCAAGAGCTAAACTGACGTGACACTACACTGAGGATATCCCAGACACCAGCCTGTACGAGATTAGAATGGCTCTTAAACAGCTCAAGAATAACAAGGCGCCGGGTGAGGACGGAATCTCAACAGAACTTCTGAGAGCGGGTGGAAAACCGGTACTACTCTAGTCCTCCAGAAGTTATTTAATTCCGTCATACTCAAAGGTTCTACGCCAGAAGCATGGCACAGGAGTGTGGTTGTTCTTTTCTTCAAAAAAGGTGACAACACCTTGTTGAAGAACTACAGGCCAATCTCACTTCTGAGCCATGTATACAAGCTGTTCTCAAGAGTCATTACGAACCGTCTCGAACGCAGGTTTGATGACTTCCAGCCTCCCGAACAAGCCGGTTTCCGAAAAGGTTTTAGTACTATAAACCACATACACACGCTCTGCCAGATTATACAGAAGACAGAGGACTATAATCGACCATTGTGTTTAGCGTTTGTGGACTATGAAAAAGCCTTCGATTCAATCGAAACCTGGGCAGTATTGCAGTCCCTTCAACGATGTCACGACTATAGGTATATCGAAGTGTTGAAGTGTTTGTATAGAAACGCCACCATGTCCATCCGATTTCAGCAGGCGTAGCATGGCGCCGTAGAAAGGGGTTTTGTCGACGGAAGAATAGACAAAATATGTTATTTTTTAATATATTATATTACTAAAGGTGAAATGTTATCTATAAAATAACGAACATTTTCTATACCGTTTCAATAGAAATTAGGTAAAAAGCCTGAGTGACCAATTGTAGCATCGTAATTCGAGCATAAACGAATCTATGCACTGGTAGTCGCGATTGATCGAAGATGAACTCAGGTACTACTTGCTGTGCGAATGGAATAATGTGGAGTTGAACCACCTTTTATACGCAATTTTGAGCAGTTACGTAACTTCGTTAGGAAGTGAAAGCTCAGTTTTGCGAGATAGAGATTATAATTTAGAGCTCACCGAAACATTCTGTTTCAAGAGTTAAATGATCTGAAACCCTGTTGTTTAGATCTTCTCTACACTCTGATAGATCTGTTTTTATTAAAAAAATAACCCAGCTGTAACCCAGTCTAAGAAGCACTGTAGCCCAGTCAAAACAGTTCAATAAATATTCTCCTTTGCAAATGTTTAACGAGTTGCACCATCCGCTCACAGTTAACTGCAGGAGAACCAAGAATCTTCTCGAATATTTTTAATCTTCATGGTGTCGATTCGAAATTGTCTTGTGGCTGGTCGCAATGGACTTTGTATGATCTGCGTAGTAGATTATCGCTCTCTTTGCGCGGTTTAACGTCTTCTTGGGCCTTGCTCACTTTCTTCCTGGATCACGGCGTTTGGTGATATTACCCCTCTCTTAATTGACACTAGTTTCAAAAATTTTGAACCACTGGTTGGAAATATTCGAGCATTAAACCGACCATTTCTGGTTATATCTAAGGAGATAAAAACCAGCCACTTGGGGTGATTAAGGTGACATAGATAAGGATCTATGTCACCTTAATCACCCCAAGTGGCTTGTTTTGCGTCCATAATTATGTCTCTGAATAGATGGCATAAAATAATGACTGTTTGATGTAAAAGTCAAAGAAAAAGTTTGAAAAATTTTAAACACCAAATCGTAAATTCTAAATAATTACAAAAATCTAATTAAAAAGTCATGAATTCCAATTAGTCACAAAATCAACACCTGAAAGATGTCATAACAAGATAATTTACTCGTAATATAGAATGGAAATAATACGAAGTAAATATAAAAAAAATATACGAAATAATACGAGTAAATTATCTTGTTAAGAATGAAATTGAATAATCTCTATAATGCACACTTTGTAAATTACAAACATATCCAATTCGCAGTGTGACACAATGTGCGGTTTAAAGTGTAATTTATTGAGTGGCCCTTATTTTATTTTGATAGGTAAATATTTATCTTAATATCCATTCGTTTATGAAAATAAGTAGTGTCTAGAAGACCGGGATCTTACTTTGTTTATTCGAAACAAAAGTGGCAAAAGCTCATGTTGTTTGCTTCCTGGTATACGAGACATAGCTGTTTCGTTAGTGTTTTGTTTTTATGCGGGGGGCATCACGATGTCAAATTGACAGGAATTGTGTTCTTTCAGTATGTCATAGCGCCCCCGACCTGCCGGGCTAGCGGGACTTACTCAATTACTGTGACCCTGGAACGTAAAGGGTTAATGAAGGACATCGTGGATTTTAGTCAGTACGAGTCTGACATTCCCCTTTCGCTCTGTTCTAGGTGGGAGAACTAATTTGATGATTTTACCACGATAAATAAAAGACCTGCCATATTGTACGGATCGGAATGCTAGGCTGTGAAGAAGATGGATGAAAAACGATAACATTGTGGTGGAAATGAGAATTTAGAAGCTTTTAAAAGTTCATGGTAACACGTGGGGTTTTTTTTCTTTTTGATGATATTGTCAGAGTTAATTAAGCCGCCTGTGACATGGTTTTGGACTTGTACATATATTATTATTAATCATACTAGTCAAGATGTCCTTACGATGTTTTCCATTAACAATGTGTGTCAGTGACGTCCAAGATAAACTTCAGCACCATCAAAAATTTCACTGACTCTATTGTATCCTCAGCTTAACTTACATAAGTTAAGAGTGGTGCTTATAACGTTACGATGCACTCAATAATAAGTATTCCTAAATTTGCTCTGCACTCTAATGATTATAATACGAGCCCTAAAGTGCTCACAATGTTTTAGGAGATACTTAGCTTGAACCAACTAATACTAAAGTACTTAGAGTATGAAATCTCTTAAGTTTGTGAACGTTTAGAATTTCCACTTGAGACTGCTTCAGTAGCTTAGTGATGGCATTAACGCGAACTCATTTGCCATGCAAATATGCATTCTATTGTGACAAACAGGTGCCTGAAAGTCTAATACCTGACACTCAGATTCAGTCACGCGTCATTTCAAAACATTATTTATGTATCGGTGGAGGAACGGTTAAGGAAAACATCGTGAGGAAACCGGCATGTCCTAGAACCAAAAAATTCGAAGACATGTGACATCCACCAACGCGCACTGGGCCTGCGTGGGGGATTATGGCCCTCTCCCTCTCACAGAGAAGAGGCCTGTGTCCCAGCAGTTGGAACATTAGGCTGAGGATGATGATGATGATTTATTTATCTATTAACAAATTAAAATACATATGTACAGGGTTAATTACCGTCCAAAACCACAGAATGTGTAATTGTATTTGTGTTTGAATGGTACACTTAATTTATTTTATTTTTATTGTGTTTGTAGATTTTTAACTCTGTTATAAAACAAGTTATTGATAAATACTGAGGCTAGTCAAATAACTATCTATTTAGAAGTGATTTGTATTTCTTCTAATTTTAGAATTTTTTGTTTTAACTTTTATTATAAACTTTTTAGCAGCTTTGTTCTATAATATTTTTGGGGTTGTATTATCGTTTTTACTGACACAATTCGTATTTTTGTTGAAAAACGTGTAAGAAAATGAGACATTTATAAACTGTGTAATGTATTATACTTTTTATCTTTTCTTCTCGACTTTGTCCCATGTGTAAGCTATTTATTAGCACAAACCTTCGTGTTACGTTTACCTTTTTACTACTAATATTAGAAATGTGAAATTATGTGAGTATGTATGTTTGTAATTCTTTCAAGCAAAAACTATTGAATGGATTTGGATGTTTAGTACACATAGTCTTTACTGTATGATAATTTTCAAGTTTTCAAGCAGGCAAAGCTGCTGGCAATGATTAGTTTTTATTAAAAATGCTAATAAGTGAGGATGAACTTACTAAACTGATTTGGAATAATGTCTGTGTTCAAAACGGATAGTTTTAGTAACCTGTGTGTTAATAAAGTAGTTTAATCTCGGAAATAAGTTGATATATTGACTGAACACCACGTGGGCAACGCCGCTGCAAAAAGCTCGTCATTAATTAGATGCGCAAAGTTAATGCAGACAAGCATCTGAAAACTCTTTCTGGATATTTCATGTATTTTTAAATCCGACTATTTATTTCCAAGTAAAAATAACTCGGGATTATTGTGGGAAAAGCTTCAGTCGTTTTGCAACGATTGCGTAATGGTCTTTAAACATTTTTATACGAATTCGATAGGTTATTATTTTTGTAAAGCATAGTAATGTCTGGGATTTTGTAAACACGGCTTAAAGAATGATGTATCTGTGTGATGACACTTTTAGTGTCTTATTTTGTTATGATAAGATTATTTAAACATACTTTATCTGTGAAAGTGAGTCGATCTGTCTGTTTTCACGGTCTGATTACGGATAGTTTTTTTTTTATGTGGGATGGGTTTGCTCTTGACCTTAGTCTAGGTCAGGAATGATTAAGACAAGGTCGACGATGGAGCGAGCTTACCCAGAAGAAGCCTGTTCACTCTAACTTTGAAGAGATTTGGGTTGTATGCGTTCGGAAACAAGACGCAGGCAGAGAGTTCCACTACACCTCGAGTTTCTACTCTCTTGTTATTTATGTGCTGACCCACTGCTGGGCTAAGATATCTGGTGTTCGGTCATGTGGATGGCGATTAATAGGTAATTTGCCTCTGTTCATGAACCATGCCCGGGTGGACTGCGCTACATGACCCACACGCGCCTCAAAGAGCTTTGAGCAATCTGACGAAGTTCTCCTAGCGGGCCAAAGCCTACCGGGGTCGCGAGACTTGAGAATTTGACTTGAGACGTTCCATGAACGGTTGAGATGGTCAGGAATATCTGATTCTCATCAGGTATTCCTGACCCTGAAACGTAAAGGGCTATTGAACGTCATCGTGGATTTTAGTCAGTACGAGTCCGACGGTTCCTCCCGTCCCTTTCTCACTCATTTGATGGTTTTACCACGACACGACCTGTACCTCCTGGTATTTTGCTACCTCTTGTGGGATCAGCTTCGGTTTAAGTTTATAAGAATTTAGTAGACGAATACTTCAGTGATGGCGTATTTTATTTAGTATTAGATTATGCACAAAGAAAGAAAGAAAGAAAAGTGATTTATTGAGACACGCAGGACAGAACAAACAAAATTACATGAATAAAAGCAACAGAGAAAAAAAAAAATAAGAAAAACAAACGTTTAAAAGGTACAACAAAACATAAAACAATTATTATTTAGTCCTGTGCGAGGCCAAAAGGCTCCTACCTCAGCATTTGGCATATGTTGGTACCCTTCTCTAGGGGATATAATTATGTGTTACAAATATCGGTCGATAGCTGTTTTTGAACTCAACTGAAATTGTAATGGCCTTAGTTCCACAGTTTCATTCCAACTTAGGCAAACTTTGAATATGTCAGTCTAAGCAATAACTACTTAAAATTAATTTCCTCTAACTTCTTAAGTAGAAAAGTTTGAATGTATGTTTGGTACTCAATCACGTCAGAACGGCTGATTGAATCTCGACGAAGTTTGGCTTAAAGATAGGTTATAGCTTGGAATAATACGAGACAGTAATCCCGGTATTACACCTAATTTCTATCCTTCGTATATTTCCGATTCCAATTCCATCGATTTTAAGTTTAATCTATTCAGGCATTTTGGTATAGCAATGTGATGCAAAGCCCATCAAATTGAACGAGGAATTTTGGCGCATTTGCACGTACGCTGTGCCAAAAGTTTAGTTCGATAGCGATTGTTTGAATATATCGGTCCATTTATGCTGTA
Organism: Agrotis segetum; assembly: GCA_036375495.1. Lineage (NCBI taxonomy): Eukaryota > Metazoa > Arthropoda > Insecta > Lepidoptera > Noctuidae > Agrotis > Agrotis segetum. The sequence goes on from JAQSVV010000130.1 coordinate 1,368,778, forward strand.
AGCGATTTCAAATGATAATACTTTAAACAATAAACATTTATTATATTACAAAGGTACTTCACACTTGGATACTACATTGGCAAAATCTGACGCGTCTTGAAAAATGACTACAAAAATTTAGCTTTCACATCGGCTTGTATCGAACGGTGAATGCTGCTTGGCCTCTAATAACGCTGAATCACGTTCTAGATGATATGGCACAATTGAATTTACCCAAACGGTTTTTTCCGAACTTACATTAGATATGATAACATGATCTGGATCCTTCCTACTTTCTACACACTTTCAAAAAGGGCATCATAAAGTTTCTAAGCGCTGGGTTAGTGACCCGGACTGCTATACCGGAGTTCGTGGGTTCGATTGCCACCCAGTACAAATTTTTGTGTGATGTGTACGATCATTTCTTCTGTGTCTGGGTGTAATTTATCTTCTACCTATACTTATAATAAATCTATACCTATAGAGGACCTCTCTATAGGTATAGATTTATTAATTCTTTAATTCAACGATTTCAAAAATATCAAATTCAACGATTTTTTTATCTATTTCAGAATTTCAAGATGGCAGTGACATCTCGCTCAAATACTTGAGACACTGCAATCAAAACCATGAGTATGAAGAACTTTAATACGACGTTCGAAGTGGGGTGGAACGACACAGACGTGTGGGGTATCCCACAGTTGGACCTCGATGTGTTCTACAGGCCAGATGTGGTGATAATAGTGTTGTATGTGGTGGTATTGACTGCTTCGCTGTCTGCGAATACGCTGCTCATATTTATTGTGATCAAGTTCCAGTATATGAGGAGGTGAGTGACTTTATTGATACTTAATATTTTTTAGGTATTGCGTCAATAATGTTGAGTTATGAGCGGACGGCTGTGTTGTGTCGCCAGTTAGCCCCTTCGAACACAACTCGACGCAGGACTTCGATACCTTACGATTTTGATATAAATTGTGGCGTACCTTTGTTCGAGCCTCTATACCAAAGTCGTAAGGTATCGGAGACTAGTATTCTCTTGGGTTACTCTTCGGAACTTGCGCGCATGTTTTAAGCCTTATTGCAGCGGGTTGCGCTGCTTTGCAGACTATTCAGGGACAATGAATTCAGTTGATCAAATAAATTCCGCAATAATAATATAGTGAAACTATTATGATGACACACGAGCACTGAAAAAAATACTGTAATCATTGAAAATCTGCCTACTTGTTTCTTTTCAATTTAATTGTGGACGTATTTAGTTTCACGTTTTAAAACTGGCGTCATTTTTTTGACGGACTCCGACTAAACACTTTTGCTTTCATTATTAGGTACTTGAATTTCATTTTACGTGACATAAAAACTAGGGGTTGAATCTGGACAAAGAAAAGATTACCAATGTACTGAGTTCCACGTTCGACCCTCAGGGGTTGAATGTGGGAACGTTTAGGGGTCGAACGCGGAAGAGGGTAGAAATTATTGGGGGTTGAACGCGGAATAAACCCTAAAAATTAGAAAGTGTATAATTGAAACAAATTATTTAAAACGCGTTTTTAATTAAATGTCTATGTCCCCGATTGATTTTAATAAATGAATATCAACTTTTTGCTGGTTCAAATTATTAGATTTGATTTCTTGATTATGAGAAAGAACGTATAACAGAACCGTTTAAAGATCGTTAAAATATTATGATTGTTATCTATCCTTCTACACTAGTTTCCGTTGTTATTTTGCTCTTTCAACTCTAAAGGGCATCCTTAAATAATATTATTTTAATGTTTGTGAGGTTTATACAGATTAAATTAAATCGACAACAACATTTCTCAGTATTGAGGAACTTTACGCGATACCTTTGTGTTTTTAACCCTGCAACTGTTAGTTTTGGGTATGTTTATGATGTATAACAGAGCATTTAAAAAGCACTATTATTGTGTTGATTACTTAATATTGTATGTGGGCAGTTTAGTAGATGTCCATAATCCATGTTAATGTTATAATTTTGAAAGTAACTTCTGACGGTCTGTTTATCAATCAAAATATCTTGCACAATCTCTTACTTTTGACGTTATTCAGATACCAGGACAAAGATATAAATCTGTACATTCTGGTGGGATACTTTCTCCTTTCGTAAGAAGCCAGGTTTAACAGCTACTTATTAGATTAATATTTTCTGACGGCAGGCAGCTTCGCAACGAAATTCTAATGGCATTTTGTTTAGCTGGTAATAGTTTAGTATATTAAAAACTTACTAATTAAAATTCACGGTATTTCAAATTTCCAGACATTAAAGTATGTCTGAACTGAAATTATAATTTTCGGCACTGTAGCAGTTGGCTACTTCACTTTTTTTAAGAATTTATATACCTTACATAATTAATGGCCTGTAGTTTACTAAAATAACTTAATGATGCTTACTAATTTCAAATATATTTTTAACAATATTTCTTTTTAGTTTATCTTTGTAGAGAAGTTATGCGAGTATACCTCATTCTTGAACTACAGCGAAAACTTCCTAGACCTAACTCCTAGACAGAATTGAAACAAAATCTTTGAGTTTGTGTTTTCGTTTCGAGTCTGACAGTCTCTCCCGCCCTGCCCGGGGTGGGAAGACACTTTTGATGATATTAAGACGTAAGAAAAAAGAAAATGAACAGGCTTCTTCTAGGTAAGCTCGCTTCATCGTAGACTTTATCTCTGAAACCTCTGATTTTGACTAGAGTTAAGGGCAAACTAATATCAAATAAAAAAAAACAAAATGAAAAAAAAGAAATACCAAAGAACTTAATAAAAACTCGTATAGCAAAAAGGGCACTAGTTCAATCACGGGATTGAGATTGTTATTGATGTAGCTGAAATATTGCTGTCAGGATGTTTGTGTATTTGATTTATGTGTATAGTGATAGTTTTTATGAGAACACGATATTTATTTACTCTTTGTATGTTATTGAATAGAAGTGGGTCAGGGTATGTATTGGGATATACAACGTGTAACGTTAATACATAGCACAAACGTCTCGTGGGGTAACACAGCCCATGTTACTGAACAATGTTTGTTCCAAGACTTTTGGAAATTCACAAAAAAAAAACATACTGATGGGCCTGACCAATTACTCACTACGTAATTTTTTTTTGTGAATTTCCAAAAGTCTTGGAACAAACATTGTTCAGTAACATGGGCTGAGTTACCCCACGAGACGTTTTGCGCTATTAGCGTTAGGTACACGTTGTATACATAATATTAAGTAGGACGTCCAATGGTATAAACATGATTTTGAAACCCTGGACACAATTGAAAGTTCATGACATTTGATAATTTAATAAATCTATTTTTCTACTTAAATATACTTATGAAATAAAGACATAGGTATATGTTACGAAACAAACATGTCTCGTGTGTTATATGAATATACGTATGTTGGTTTTGAACTTGATGACAATACGCGATGAAGGTTCAATACACCTAATAGAATCTTACCCAAAACTTGACGAATAATATACTTCGAATATACTTAATTTGCCTGTCATGGCTCACATGTCATATTTAAAAAATCAGGCTCGTTTGTATTTCTGTGATTTAACATTTTTGCAAGAATGCCACATTTACACAAAATTCCAGTGAGAACCTAACTCTAGACAATTCCTTATTACAGGTCAGCAAACCGAAGTTTGTTTGTAGAATTTGGTTTATAAATAACTTTGAAAATTAAATTCCAACAGCACTATGTTTGTTTAAACTGATGTTGCTAACAAGCCAGTTTACCAATAAATCAGTTGTTATTATTGTTGATTGTTTAAACAATTGTCCAATTGTTTGATTATGTCCGTTGCCAATTGTAGGTTATTTTAACGTAATTGGTAGTTTGTTTTAGTTAACCATTATTTGGTAATAATGGTGTAATTGTATTGACAATAAGGCCGTGTTATTTGATACTCGTAATTAGTTAAACTTACTGTTTGTTAAACCTGTAAATTTTAATAAATGCAACGTGTAACACCAAAAGCGCAAAACCTCTCGTGGGGTAAGGGCTCATGTACACGACGCCGCCGCCGCGCCGCCGCCGCTCCGCCACCGCGCCTCTAGGCTGTGTACACGGTCGCTACCGCGCCGCCCGCCGCCGCTCCGCCTTCGCGCCGCCGCCGCTCCGCCTCCGCGCCGCCACCGCGCTGGCACCGCGAATCCAATTCGTTAGTGTTTTATTTACCTGAAAAAGGAGGTTTCTCATTTCGGCCATAATGTTTTTTTAAATGTTTATTCGCGGATAACTTCTTTGTTCATGAACCGGTTTGGATGATTCTTTTTTTTGTTGGAAAGAAGATATTTCTTAGTATTTAGCTCCACTCGATTTCTCTGGTCTTCCATCATCAAACCCTAATCTCCATATCATGGGACCGCCTTTGAAATACCTTCTTTCCAACAAAATAAGAATCATCAAAACCGATTCATAAACGAAGAAGTTATCCTTGAATTATCAAAAAAAAAACATTATATGGCCGCAATGAGACATCTCCTTTGTTAGATAAATAAAACACTAGCGAATGGCATCGCGGTGGCGGCGCGGAGGCGGCGCGGCGGCGGAGCGGCGGCGGAGCGGCAGCGGAGCGGCGGCGGCGCGGTAGCGACCGTATACACAGCCTAGAGGCGCGGTAGCGGCGCGGCGGCGGCGCGGCGGCGGCGTCGTGTACATGAGCGCTAACTCAGCCCATGGAAATTCGCATAAATAAAATTAGCTTTTTCAAACACACAAAACAAACCATTTTTTTTGCGTATTTCCAATAGTGTTAGAATAAAAATTGTTCAGTAACATAAGCTGAGTTACCCCAAGAGAGATTTTGCGCTTTTGGCGTTACACGTTGTATAAAATTTACAGGATTTAACATAATAATTTTGTATACCTACATTCCTTGAATCAGACTTTGTTGTAGTGAAACGAATTCTTAGCTTGTTTGAAAATCACTAAATAGTACTTAGTAGTAATTTTATCGCTTAAGGCAACATCAATACAGTCCTTTTTGCAGTGACGATAAACTTCCCAGATTTGCCTATGCTAGTAAACGAGAATGGAAAAATATTTCCACGTAAAATGATGATAAGCAATCCAAAGAAAATGTATTGAATTGTGCGTACTTTTATTGTGTATCTAGAGTCCTTGAAGACACAAAACTAAACCTTGGTAGCAATTTACTTAATTTAATTGACGACAAACATTTTCACTCAATAGAAAACTTTCATCTTTCCAGTTTTCATGAAATTCAACACACCTGGGTTTCAAGGATAAATTTTAGTTCAATCAATCAACGGAGCCTATCATTACAAGATTCTGGACATTTCAAAAAGAAGGTGCTCCATTAGCCTGATAGTAATAATCCTTTTATCACTTGTAATGGCTATCACGAAAAGATTAGGGGCAACCTCTGCGGGGGCGACCTATTTTTGGCTTAGGTCAAAGGTATACACGTACCAAAGAGATTTAAAAGAACATAGAGAGCAGTGGTGGCCCAGTGGTATCGGCCCCGACTTACAAGTTGTAGGTCGTGGGTTCGAATCCCGGCAGGCGCATTACTTTGTGTAATTTATTTCATCACCACTGCTCTCAAAACGGTGAAGGAAAACATCGTGAGGAAACCGGCATGTCCTAGAACCAAAAATTCGAAGACATGTGACATCCACCAATCCGCACTGGGCCCGCGTGGTGGATTATGGCCCACCCCCTCTCACAGAGAGGAGGCCTGTGTCCCAGCAGTGGGAACATTAATAGGCTGATGATGATGATGAGAGAGCAAGAATTGGGAAAATTGTCATGTAAAATTGTTAATGTCAGTAGCACTATCTAGCGTTGCATAGCAACGCACTAGACTGATCGACTTTTTACCTATTGGTAAAAAGTTTTGCATCACAACTTTCTTCGTGGTGTCCCGTCTTTTGCTCGTATATAGTTTAATGTCTTTGACACGTACTAACCGAACTAATCGTCCCAAAGTTTCCTAATATCACATTTAGAAGTATTATTTAAATTCTAAATCAGTTTGGGCATGAGATGGATCTATTTTTATACAGAAGTGACATGAAAATCAATATTCCATCGAGTTCATGTGTTCTCGGAGAACACTGGTGGCCCAGTGGTATCGACCTCGAGTTACGAGTTATAGATCGTAGATTGGAATCCAGCCAGGTTAATACGAGTAGTATGGTGGGTGATGAAATAAAATGTACAGAAAGTATGTATTTTTTTTCATCACTGCTCTCAAAGCAATGAAACAAATATCGTGAGCAAACCGATATGTCCCATCTATCAATCTGTACTGGACCTGAATGGTGGATTATGGCCCAGTCACTCTCACACAGAGGAGGCCTGTGTCCCAGCAGTGGAAACATTAAAAGCTGATAATGATGAAACCCTGGTTTTGGAAACAAAACCAATGCAACGATATGAAAAAGAAGATCAGGTTTAACCTAACGATCTGTTATCGACGTGTTATGGGTGTCATAATAATCTGCTACCGTTGATAACAGCTCCGGGTAATCCACATGAAAACTAATAAAGTGTTCCGTGATTTAGTGGCCACTGATGTTATGACATGGATTAATGTGACGACACAGGAAACCGGTAGAAAAAGTGATGCAAATAAAATACGTACAATGTGCAGCACGAGGTCACATTATTATTGTTTTATCCAAAAAACCTACACAGACCCAGTTCATAAAAAGTACCTACGTCAATGGATTCGTGTGTCCTTTACACTAAGCAATTGATGTACTTTTTGCAACGAACCTGTATGATGTCATAATTTTTTGGAGTCAACAGAACGGCTACATTCCATTTCATCACTTTCCGATTTGACAACTAAACTGAAAATAGTACCTTTTCGTCACTATCGATATTGATGCCATTGCATCCATTACGCCAACAATTCATTTCAATTACGTTTTTTGACGGGTACATTCGGTTCCCAAAAACAAGAAAAAAACTATTTTGTTGAAGTGCACACTTGTTTTTCCAGTTCGCTGTCATTGGCCGAATAGTTGTTATGCGAATATCGACTTGGCTGCCATACATCAAAAATAGAATAGAATAGAATCTTGTTGAAGTGGTTAGTAATTGTTTCTCTCTGTCAATCTAAGTACTTATGGGCATTTCTACGAAGAGGGCATTTTTTCTGTCCTTTTAAAAAACACATGGTTAGAAGTTACATACACATCCCAAAATTTTTAAGCGTACGTCCTAATCTATATTCTAACTGGAGAGCATTACATAAATTCCGTACTACTTCTTAATTTTCCTAAAAAAAAATCTGAAGTGAAAAAACGGGGGTAATTTCACTGATTTTGACCTGTCCCTTTTCTGAAATCGAGTGTAAAATATTTTATATTTTTTAATGGAGCTGAATCTCAAGCAAACTTTTGATATTCTTGGGTATATGGATAGCCAACCAAGAAACATTGACAATTAATAAACCTGTAATTGCTTATTTTGTTATGTTTGTGGATGCGTAAAGATTTGTCCCAGTCTAATCAGTCTTTTCCGTGTCTTACAAAAAACACTTGATTACGATACTAAATACTCGCGAACTGGACATCACCATCCGATTCTTGAAAACTGCCAGGTGCTCCCGAGCAGGCCATGTGAGTGCATGTGTGGTGTGCTGCTGTTTTTTTCGATTTTCGAAGGTGAGAACCTGTTTCCGTGTCTTTAGTTCGAGGTCTTTTCTCAATACCGTGTCAAAGATATCTTCTGAATGTTTTATTTTTAAACGTGTTTTGTTTCCCTAGACTGAAGTTTAACTAGACACCAGCATGGTTGTTTTATTTAATTTGTTTGAAGTCGTAACAGTAATAAGTTATTTTGATTAGTACGATATTTTTTCAATTCCGTGGCCCTCAATTTTGTGTCCTGGTGACCACGGAATTGAGAACGATGGTTTACCCATGTAACTAATCTCGGTTTATATAAGGTTCAAAGTCATTTTCTTCACAATTATGTCATGGTAAAGTAGTTAACGCCATATATTATGTGTCAAAAATGTTGTATAAAAGGTTTAAAGTATCTAGAGTCGACGTTACAATTGCAAGATCTGATTTTAGCTAATACTACCGCGACTAGCTACTCCAGCCTCGGAAGATCGTATAATGATAGCCTATATTTTATTCTGATGTATAAACTATATTGCTGCAAAGTTTCATTAAAATACATTCAGTAATTTTTGAGTAAAAAATTGACCTGACTAATATACACCCGAAAACTTCGATTATGTCTATTACTTTCTGCGGTTTGATAAATAAAACTCACTTGACGTCTATACTTCATGTCTCTTGTTTGTAATTTAAAGGTTTAACGAAAATGCTTAATAGAAATACATTTTACCATATAAGTTTAATAAAAATGCTCATTTAAATGATTAGACTAAAAGTTAGTTGACTAAGCATGATAACTCAAGGAATCTCGCTTAAGGCAGACTCAACATAAACTTACATAACATAAATACCAAAAACTGCTAAAATATGTTTCTGAATGTTTTTTTTTGATTGAATTTGTCTTTTCCGGTTACGTAGAAATGTGTAATTCTAAATTCTGTGGTCACATTTCTCAATTCCATGGCACTCAAAATTTATTTCATAAATTACTGGAGTAATTACTGGCAAATTAGCACCATTTTGTTTAAAAAAAATATGCATTTTATTTTGGTGATATACAATTAGTCATAATGTGAAAAAAAAAATTGCCCACGGAATTGAGCAAAAATCACCGTGTCCGCAGAAATGCCCTTATCGAAAGAAAAAAAAAATTATCTACAATAAAGTGAATATTTAAAAGGGAATTTACTTAAATAACTGGAGCCTACTATTATCAGGATATTTTGGGGCTCTTATGATGTTGACAGGAGGACGTCATTAGTAAAACAAGATGGCGGATGTATAGTTCTTATTTCAACCACTCGTCGAAATATCTTTGTACAGTTGTACATACCTTAATATATGCATAGTTACTAGCAAAACTTGGATAAAAATAACTAGGCCCTAGTTCCTTTTTATCTATTTTAATGGGTATAGATAAAAATAGTAGATAATAAACCCAATTATATTATTATCGATATAGGCCCACTTATGTTAAATGGCTTTTGGGATTAATTAAACGTAAGTTTTCGCGTTATTTATCACTTAATTGAAAAAAAAGTTATATTGATATTTGGTACTATCAAACAAGCCGACACTTTATTTTGACCCGCTATTTCAAGTGTTGATAGTACTTTCGCCTTGAATAACTAGAGTGAATTTCTAGCTGTGAATATTCTGTTTGATCTTTTTTTTTTTGCCCCACGAAAGAAAATCAGAAAAAAGGGACCCTCTTTAATGGCAATGATAAAAATAGTTTTACCCTATATTTGGAGACGAAAAAATTGTAACAAATATCTGCCTTTGATATCAAAATATAGGTACACAATAAAAAGTTAAAATAACACACAATTAAGAGATGTTTTTCAGGAGTAGTATTGTTTTTATGGAAAAGGTTGGAAATAATTTTCAATTTAGGATGAACAATAACTAGAAACTGTTATTTATTAAGACACTCATGAAAAACATCTCATACAAGGTACATGCGTACAAAATGTCGGTTTCCTTATACTTTAAAACCGACTTTCAAATACGAACACCTGCTTCTATAATTATGTGATCCGACTTTTTTTTTAATATAATACGCGACACATATCTGGTTTGTAGGTACTTTTAAATTATGTTTTGACAATTACAAGAAGTTTTCACAAAGAACAACTTACAACAGCCTTATTATACATATTAGGGTTTAAAACGGGATATTTACCATGTTTATTATTTGTTTTGAGTTTCCGATATTTCGATCATGGTGCTTGCAACAGTGCCGAAATATCGGAAACTCAAAACAAATAATAAACATGGTAAATATCCCGTTTTAAACCCTAATATGTATAATAGTGACCATGTCAGTTTAAAATCTTATAACAGCCTTATTTAAATAAATAAAAAAGAAATTAAATACTTAGATAAAAAGTGAATAAATGAAAGTAAAAGTGATTTGTTAGAGTCTATTACAAACTACAAAACACTATAAAAGTTTCCAGACATAATCTTCTCATTATTTAATTTATTCACCTGCTATAAAAATGCTTATTATACTCGTAGCTGCGAAAATGAACAGATGTTTCTAACACTTTTTAAGTACTCGTCCTATGCAGCAGGGTGGGACTGTATCATATAACCAGTCCTGAATTTTTGTCCCGGAATTAAAGGAGATATTTTTCATAACATCTAATGTCATGGATTTCCGCAAAGTAACGCCTGACGCTATAACTTATCCTATATTAATGTTAAATGAAACCAAGCACCCTAGTTATGATAATTACTTTAAAGCTTTCAGAGTAGAAAATGGAAAGTAAACGCTACACTTAGAGCTCTTGCGTTCGCTTTATTAATTAGTTGCCAACATGTTTATAGAGTCATTAATATAACCCCGTGCTCTGTTATAAGCAGCCTTCATATTTTCTGTATGAGAAAATGTGGGTCAATTTAAGAGCCTATGCACACTACGTTTTTTCAACGCGCCGGTGCAGCGCGTTTTAGAAATTCGCGTCGACGGCGCGGCGCGTCGTTTGCTGTCGTTTGTTTAACCGCCCGATCCCCAATGCTCCCCAATGGCACGTTTTTGTGCCACCAAATCCCGACCGATATTAAGCCTTATTTTTGGAAAAATAAGTCTTAAAATCGGTCAGTATTTAGTGGGAAAAATTTTTCCTCGGGGCTCGCTGTGTATTGCGTCTGTATGGCATCAAGCGCGCTGCACCGGTGCGTTTAAAAAACTTGGTGTGCATAATAGGCTCTAAAAAGTGCTTAGCTTTTATGGAATCAAAGGTCATTAAAAAGTTTATTTAGCTAAGCTTTTTTTGAAGTGACGTGAAACAAGACTTCTGGCAATGACTTGGAGAAGCCTTTGCCTAGCAGCAGGGTATTGAGTAGGTATATTTTCTTTTTCTGAAAAATCTCTTTGTCGGTCTGTCTTTTACATTTTACACTTCAACGGCTGAACCGAATTCTTGTTTACCACATTGGTAAATTGCTTAAGTTAAGATATTGAATTCCAGTCGTATATGCTTATGTCTGATAATTTCTGATATCAACATTACACGTGCGTTTCGAAAGTCAATATGGCGCATTATTGAACAAATTGAATCATTGACATTTATGCAGTTTTTTTTTTACATTTCCGAGGCTACCACAAGTTTTCACGTTTCAAAATGACGTAAAGAAACGTGAATTTTGACGTTTTGATGAACTTACTTCCTCATTCGCACACTATTGGCGCCTTTTTTATTTTCCAGACAATTTACTTTAAATACGAAGTACGGTCAAATATATTGAATTCATGAAGAGTTTCTGTACGTGAGTTGTAGACAACGGACTCAAAGAACATCGATCAACGATTAGCAATTCTTTTCTCATCCGTGATTTTCGAGAGTTAATGAAACGTATATCAAGTGTCGTAGTATAAAGTGTTATTTGATAAAAAAAATTACACCAATTTATCTGCATGTTAACATTTATTTCCATTTTACACAAAATGTTTTCATGAAGAGGCTCGTGTGCAATGTCGTCGACTTTTTTTGTTCTTTTCTTGGATTTTTTTAGTTTAGGTATAATGAATTTTGGTAGAATAAACCACACTAAAATCTTTTTAACAACAGTACCTTAAGTAGGTAATTAGCGAATTAGCAGATGTTAATAATTAGGTCATGATTGTTGACACTTGATACCCTCATTAGCGGTAGGTAGGTCGAGTATCTACGCACTACCCGGGTACATCTTCAGGTTGAATCGATCCTTGGACACGTGGATGAGGTCAATCACGCTATAGCCAACTTATCATACAAAATCTTCATAAGGTACAGACGCCAACAGGTCTACCTACCCTAATCTCCACCAAAGTCACCTCCTACGATCCATACAAACTCCTCTCGCCTCATACATTTGGTCATACAAGTACACTGATTGTTTACTAACTACTCACCCGGCCTTTCTGAGGCACATATTTGTTTTCCTAGAGACAGTATTTTTAATAGATTGAAAGGTTCTTTAGAAAGGTGGAACTTGGGTGTGAAAGGTAGGTAACAAACAAACTTACTTAAGCATTTATTAGTTACGAGGGATTAGGATAAAACAAATTCGAACATAGATGATCTTTGAGGATAGAAAATTCAACTTCGCAGTTGAATTTTCTATCCTCAAAGATCATCTATGTGCGATTGAACCCGCGTCTTCCGAATTGGACCAACTGCGAATTGGACCAATCGCGAAAAGGTGATTGGACCAATCGCGAATTGGACCAATCGCGCCTAAACAGTCTTTTGGATACCATCGCCGTCCCACACACTTAGAATGAATGCTGAATCTTCTATTCCCTTGTTTCAACGTTTTAGGGTAGCGTGGAGCCATTCCTTTGACTAGTTTCTGGATCTTTTTTATGATGCGAGAATGCGTTAAAAAAAAAAAAAGGTTGCACTCCAGGAGTGCCGGTAGAAGTGAAAACTTTTTTGTTACTATGTTTTATTTTTAATTTGAATGACGTCTTATAGTAGGGATACACCATCCTGCCTATCGATACGATAGATTTGCGGCTTGCAATTGTTTTAAATCGGCAGTTCGTCCATATACACCATACACCATCCTGCCTATCGATACGATAGATTTGTCACAACTTCAAATCTGCACCAGTGATGCCAACTCAGCAACTAGATCTGGCTATTATTTGGTGACGACAGCTACAATTTCTAGCACCTTTTCATTTCATCATGAGACTATCGAATTAGATTAAAAAAAGTGGTGCAAGCGATTTTCGACCTTATCGACATTAAAAATTTAGTTTGTTTTTCTCACATTCTTATTCGTTAACATTGCTCCTTCATTAAAATCCGGTGTTTGCATCATTGTCAATAAGGTCGAAAATCGCTTGAAGGTCGGAAAATACTTGCTTAAGGATAGCAAGTTAAAAAAAGTGGTGCAAGCGATTTTCGACCTTATCGACATTAAAAATTTAGGTTGTTTTTCTCACATTCTCATTCGTTAACATTGCTTCTTCATTAAAATCCGGTGTTTGCATCGTTGTCAATAAGGTCGAAAATCGCTTGAAGGTCGGAAAACATTTGCTTAAGGATTGCAAGTTAAAAAAAGTGGTGCAAGCGATTTTCGACCTTATCGACATTTAAAATTTAGTTTGTTTTTCTCACATTCTCATTCGTTAACATTGCTTCTTCATTAAAATCCGGTGTTTGCATCGTTGTCAATAAGGTCGAAAATCGCTTGAAGATCGGAAAACATTTGCTTAAGGATTGCAAGTTAAAAAAAGTGGTGCAAGCGATTTTCGACCTTATCGACATTTAAAATTTAGTTTGTTTTTCTCACATTCTCATTCGTTAACATTGCTCTTTCATTAAAATCAGGTGTTTGCATAAATGTCAATAAGGTCGAAAATAGCATGAACCTTTTTTTAACTTGCTTTCGTGGTCCCTTGACACCTCTCAAGTTTTCAATCGTATTTTGGTTTAAAATAAAATGAATAACTCTTTTTTTTACGAGTGTACATGCGATCCATGTGCGAAAAGCCTCAGTTTTCCTGGTAAGGCCACGTTCACATGGCGATTATTTTCCCGTATACTGTATACAAGATTTTATCGAATAGAGCAGTAATAACAGTTCACAAATGAAAACAAAAATAGTTTAAACGGCGTTCATACGGGAAAATCCCGTGTTTGAGAAATATAATATTTTACCGTGTACCGTGCAAAGTTGTCCTAAAACTGCTCAACTCTATTCGATAAAATCTCGTGTACGGTATACGGGAAAATAATCGCCGTGTGAACGTGGCCTAACCGTCCCTGTAGAAAAGTAGCTAAAAAGTTTAGCCACAAGTTACACTTTTTAGCTTTTTTTCTAGCACCTTTATAAAATTAGCTAACTATCTATGAAGTTGCTAAGATGGCATCACTGCTGCCGATTTGACGTTGTGTCAAAAACGATTTGATGACCTATCAAAATTGGCATGTCATGCCATCAAATTGGCATTCCACTCCCATACACGTTCAATTCTATTTGAGCAAATTGGCAGTTTTATGCCGAATTGACAAATAGGCAGTATGGTGTATGGCTACCATTACTCATTTTCGATCAGGGTCACATGACCCTGACGCGAGTTTTGGTCACGTGACCCTGACGCGAGTTTTAAATTTTTTACCCATTACAGAAAAAGTGTACAACGCCGCTAAAGAAGTTTTCACTTCAAAAGTTGATTAACAGACTTAGCCCCTTCGTTCACCAGCCCACGCAAGTCTCCGATGCCTTACGTCTTTGGTATCCATTGGCGAATGCCTGTGTACGCACCTCTATGAATTTGTATTGCGATACTTGCGTCACCTTGTGTACAAAGGTGCTTAAGCGACTTTTCTGTACACGCATAAATTCCGAACAACGGCACCAAATTGAATAATAAATTTTGTTGTTTGTTACAGTCAGAAAAATTTTTGAATGTAAGAAAGTTTTCGAGACATTCATAAGCAAGGTTAAACACTTTAATTCGTGCAAACTCGGATCGGCCCGCTAGTTTAGTAATAAATTATTTATTCAGCCCGTAATGGCTTCTGAACTTGTTTTTGGGTCTAAAAGTTTGCCTATAAATACTAATTAAAAAGCGAACTTTCGCTGTAAGGAACTTCATTAAAATATTATGTTGTATCCCAGCATAAATATTACCTCAAGCCTTAAATCACGTGTTTCACGTTATAGTGACGTAAAGTAAATTAGACGTTAAAAAAACCGGCCAAGTGCGTGTCGGGCCACGCACAGTGTAGGGTTCCGTAGTTGCCCATCAAAATACTTATGCGAACTAACTAAACTGATTCGCTGAATGTAATTTTAAACAGAAGAATTTTCAAAATCGGTCCAGGCGTCTTTGAGAAATCAGGGAAAATACATAAGAAATAGACGTTAAAAAAACCGGCCAAGTGCGTGTCGGGCCACGCACAGTGTAGGGTTCCGTAGTTGCCCATCAAAATACTTATGCGAACTAACTAAACTGATTCGCTGAATGTAATTTTAAACAGAAGAATTTTCAAAATCGGTCCAGGCGTCTTTGAGAAATCAGGGAAAATACATAAGAAAAAAGATTACGACGAATTTAGAACCTCCTCCTTTTTTTGAAGTTAGTTAAATAGTTGACGATAAAAACCTACCTATCCCCAAAAAAACATACCGTAAAAACATACCTATTAAAGCTGTAATAATAAAGTTGACAAACTTACATTTGCAGTTGATTTATTGTTTCTCCGATACATTTTGTTTAAGAAAACATATTACCCAAGTACATTTTATAAGTTGGTCGACTATTACTCGTAAAGTTGTAAAGCCTACTTAGTCATGATAATTTTCTTTTAAACTTCGTTATATATACTACTATTGTGAATTTTTTCACACCCCCAAACATAACCGTTTAGCTGGTAGAAGGGGGGGACACTCGAATCGAGCAAAATTTAGCACTTTAAAGCTTAATATTTCACAAACGAATTTTTTTATCAAAAAACTGTATATGGAAACTATCATTATTTTTTAAAGGCCTATTTAATGATACCCCACACTAAGGGGTACGCGTGAAAAAAAAAAAATCCTCACTTTACGTGTAAGTACAGAAGGTACCCTAAAAAAAAATATTTTACGAGATTTTATTTCACCACTTTTTCGGCACAACAAATCCGTATATTCACACCAAATTACAGCTCTCTAGTACTGTGCGTCTCTGAGCTAAACTGCGGACAGACGGACGGACGGACGGACGGACATGGCGAAACTATAAGGGTTCCTTGTTGACTACGGAACCCTAAAAAAGACGTTGACGTTCATTTGATGCGTTAAGTTCCGCCTCGTTAATATACACATACTAGAAGCGATTTTTTTTTAACTATAAAAATATTATGCTAAAGATAGATTTTATTTACGTATAAACTTATATAAAACATCCATCGATCCATCCAAACGCCCAAACTTTCACAATTACAATATAAGTTAGGACAAACTTATCTAATTTGTTAATTACCGAAGACTCAAAATCGTGTGTCAAAAACAAAACTGATTACTCAGAGCCTGTTCAAAACGAATTCATTCGCTATTACTAAGATTATAATATTCTAAGAAGAACGAGCTTTTAACAAGTTTATAATTATTTATTAAGAAGAAAGGAAATTCACTCTTAATTTAATTTTCTTTTTAGATGAGAATTTAAATAATTTACCTATCACTTTATTATGAAAATAAACTTATTTAACTTAACTACCTTATTTATTCCAGAGAGCAGTGGTGGCCTAGTGATTTCGTTCCCGACTTACGTGTTGTAGGTCGTGGGTTCGAACCCCGCCAGGCGCATTACTTTGTGTAATTTATTTCATCACCATTGCTTTCAAAACGGTGAAGGAAAACATCGTAAGGAAACCGGCATGTCCTAGAACCAAAAATTTGAAGACATGTGACATCGAACAACCCGCACTGGGCCCGCGTGGTTGTTTATGGCCCACTCTCTCTCACAAGAGAGGAGGCCTGTGTCCCAGCAGTGGGAACATTATAAGCTTATTATAACACTAGCACTACGCCCGCGACTTCGTCCGCGTGATTTTCGAACTTTGCCTTTGTGAATTTCTAGTCCCAGCCACCCTCTATATGGGATAAAACTATGTTGGAAAAACTAAATCAATATTCAACAAAAATTCTATCAACCCGCAATATTCCGTTTTAGGTACCTAACACTTGGTCCTAAAAATAATCCCAATGCAAAATTTAAGACTCCTAACTATCAACACCAATACAAACTTTTAGGGGTCGAATTTCGTATCATCCTCTCTTAGTGAGAATCTGTATCCTAAATAGAAACCCCCTGCAATGTTGAGTTCTCTAATTACAAACTCCAAAGACAACCCCTAAGGTGTCGAACTTGTAAAATTCCGTCTTAGTGAGAACCTAGGTCCTAAAACAACCCCCATGCTGAGAAAGTCCTAGCATTTGTAGCAACAAAGTTTCATACAAACTGTCAATCCCATAAACAGCCCCTTAGGGGTAGAATTTCAGAAAACAGTGCCTTGGTGTATTTGCGTCATAAAAGAACAACCTTGCAAAATTTAATACTCCTAGCATTTGTAGATTGTATTGTGTATGTAGATTGTTTCTACACAACTATGCGTAAAAGGTGTGCTTCCATGGTGCGCAGGGTGTGGGGCGGCTCCAACAGTATCCTGGACAATTGGACATGATTTCAAGTCGCCTAGACTGTGTTTTCGTGAGTCACTGTTGTGCGATATCTCATGGGTTGCCACCGCAGTGATCCACTATGATGATTATTGTTATTATTGTGTATTGTGATTATTGTGTTTCTGTTACTGTTGTTATTTAATTTTTATTTTACTAATATTATAGTTTTAAGTTTTACTAATATATTGAGTCCAAGATACTTGAATAAAGATAATTCTATTCTATTCTATTCTATTTGTAGAAACGAAGTTTTATACAAAATATCAACCCCTAAATCAACCCCTTGGTGTCTATTTTGACAAAACACCCGCAACTACGCCCAAAAAACCGGCCAAGTACGTGTCGGGCCACGCACAGTGTAGGGTTCCGTAGTTGCCCATCAAAATACTTATGCGAACTAACTAAACTGATTCGCTGAATTTAATTTTAAAAATAAGAATTTTCAAAATCGTTCCAGGAGTCTTTGAGAAATCGGGGAAAATACATTAAAAAAAAAGATTACGACGAATTTAGAACCTCCTCCTTTTTTTGAAGTTAGTTAAAAATAGTTGACGATAAAAACCTACCTATCCCCAAAAACATACCGTTAAAACATACGTATTAAAGCTGTAAAAATAAAGTTGACAAACTTACATTTACAGTTGAAGAGGATGTTCTCCGATACATTTTGTTTAAGAAAATATGTTATCCAAGTACATTTTATAAGTTGGTCGACTATTAATCGAAAAGTTGTAAAGCCTACTTAGTCATGATAATTTTCTTTTAAAATTCGTTATATATACTACAATTGTGAATTTTTTCACACCCCCAAACATAACCGTTTAGCTGGTAGAGGGGGGGACACTCGAGTCGAGCAAAATTTATCACTTTAAAGCTTAATATTTCACAAATGATTTTTTTTATCAAAAAATTGTTAATGGAAACTCACATTATTTTTCAAAGACCTATTTAATGATACCCCACACTAAGGGGTACGCGAGAACGAAAAAAAACATTCCCACTTTACGTGTACAGGAGGTACCCTAAAAAAAATTTTTTTTCGCGATTTTATTTTACCACTTTTTCGGCACAACAAATTCGTATAATTACACCAAATTACAGCTCTCTAGTACTGTGCGTCTCTGAGCTAAACTGCGGACAGACGGACGGACGGACATGGCGAAACTATAAGGGTTCCTTGGTGACTACGGAACCCTAAAAAGAATCTCTATGCAAAATTTGAGTCTCCAAACTATCGACCCCGAAAAAACCCCTCAGGGGTCGAATTTCGCAAAACCGTCTAAGTGAACATTTAGGGTTTAAAAAAAGCCCCTTGCAAATTTCGAGACGCCTAGTATTTGTAGTAAGTAACAAAGTTTCATACAAACTATCAAACACAAAAACAAACCCCTTGGGGGTCGAATTTCGCAAAATACCGCCATGGTGTGCATCTAAGTCCTATAAAGGAACCCGGTGCAAAATTTGAGGCTCCTCACACTTGTAGTAATAGAGTTTCATACAAACCATCAACTCCAAAAACAACCCCTTAGGGATCGAGTTTCACAAAATTTCTACCTTGTTGAGCATTAACGTCTTAAAAAAACCGGCATGCAAGATTTGAGACGCCTAGCACTTGTAGTGACAAAGTTTCATACAAACTATCGACCCCAAAAACAAACCCCTCAGGGGTCGGATTTCGCAAAATCACGTCATGGTGTCCATCTAAGTCTTATAAAGGAACCCGGTACAAAATTTGAGGCTCCTCGCACTTATTTTGACAAAGTTTCATACAAACTGTCAAACCCAAAAACAACCTCTTAGGGATCGAATTTCGCAAAATCCCGTCGTAGGTATTACTTACGTCCAAAAAAAACCCCTATGTAAAAATTTGAGTCTCAATTATATCAACCCCAAAAACAACCCCTTAGGGGTCGAATTTCTCAAAATTTCTACCTTGGTGAGCGTTTACATCTTAAAAAGTACCATCATGCAAGATTTGAGACGCCTAGCACTTTTACTAAAAAAGTTTCATACAAACTATCAACCCCAAAAACAAACCCCTTAGGGGTCGAATTTCGCAAAATCCCGTCATAGTGAGCATCTACGTTCTAAAAAGACACCCCATGCAAAATTTGGAATTCCTAGCATCTGTAGTAGCGAAGTTTCATACAAACTATCAACCCCAAAAACAACCCCTTAGGGGCCGAATTTCGCAAAATCCGTTCTTAGTGCTCACCTACGTGGAATAAGGAGGGCTTATGCCAAATTTCAAGTTTCTAGGCCCAGCGGTTTGGGCTGTGTGTTGTCAGATCAGTCAGTCAGTTTTGAATTTTATATATATAGATTATAAATTAGATATTTATTACTTAACCAGTGACATGCCTCTGTTTCGCATTTTGAACACTGCTACACTAACTTCCTGCACCGTTTTAAGAGCAGTGGTGATAACATAATGATGCCTGGCTGGGTTCGAACCCACGACCTACAACTCGAAAATCGGGGTGTTTCCGACTGGGCCACCTGTGCGCTACATTGAAAATTCCATGGGCATTTATCCATTTTTTTATTTTTTTTTGTGACTTAAGAAAGAACTATCCAGTTCTTAAGCTA
This sequence comes from Agrotis segetum, assembly GCA_036375495.1. Classification (NCBI taxonomy): domain Eukaryota; kingdom Metazoa; phylum Arthropoda; class Insecta; order Lepidoptera; family Noctuidae; genus Agrotis; species Agrotis segetum. Next base: position 1,388,651 of record JAQSVV010000130.1, read on the forward strand.
GATTAATACATAAAATTATGATGCTTTGTATCATGTTGTGGTAGTAGGATCCAGTGGGATGATTACAAATATTCAGGTGAGCAAAGCCACCTATATAAGTTAGTTTAATATACACGCTGTTTTTTTGCACTTTCGTCAAACTTCAGGTGGTTGTCACAAAAGTCATAAATAATCAATTGAAAGTACAGTACTTGGCAATCTATATATATAAAATTCAAAACTGACTGACTGATCTGACAACGCACAGCCCAAACCGCTGGGCCTAGAAACTTGAAATTTGGCATAAACCCTCCTTATACCACGTAGGTGAGCACTAAGAACGGATTTTGCGAAATTCGGCCCCTAAGGGGTTGTTTTTGGGGTTGATAGTTTGTATGAAACTTCGTAACTACAAGTGCTAGGAAATTTAAATTTTGAATACGGGTTCTTTTGAGGACGTAAGAGTTACCTATGACAGAATTTTGCGAAATTCGACCCCTAAGGGGTTTGTTTTAGGGGTTGACAGTTTGTATGAAACTTTTTAAGTACAAGTGCTAGGCGTCTCAAATCTTGCATGGTGGTACTTTTTCAGATGTAAATGCTCACCAAGGTGGAAATTTTGAGAAATTCGACCCCTAAGGGGTTCTTTTTGGGGTTGATAATTTTGAGCTTCAAATTTTTACATAGGGGTTCTATTTTGGAAGTAGATGGTCACCATGACGGGATTTTGCGAAATTCGACCCCTAAAGGGTTTGTTTCTGGGGTTGATAGTTTGTATGAAACTTTTTTAGTACAAGTGCTAGGCGTCTCAAATCTTGCATGGTGGTACTTTTTAAGATGTTAATGCTCACCAAATTTTGCGAAATTCGATCCCTAAGAGGTTGTTTTTGGGGTTGACATTTTGTATGAGACTCTGTTACTACAAGTACGAGGAGTCTCATATTTTGCACCGGGTTCCTATAGGACTTAGATGCACATCATGACGGGATTTTGTGAAATTCGACCCCAAAGAGGTTTGTTTTTGTGTTTGATAGTTTGTGCGAAACTTTTCCCTACAAGTGCTAGGCGTCTCGAATTTTGCGAGGGTTTCTTTTTAAGATGTAAATGCTCACTAAGACGGTTTTGCGGAATTCGACTCCTAAGGGGCTTTTTCGGTTTTGTTGAATGTTGATTTAGTTTTTTCAACAGTATCCCGTATAGAGGGTGGCCGGGACTAGAAATTCAAAAAGGCAACGTTCGAAAATCACGCGGACGAAGTCGCGGGCGTAGTGCTAGTAACTAATAAGCGCTGCTTTTTTTTGTTGTTGAAATTTTACAGTATTTCTGAATTAAACCCTAAATTCAGTACAAATGAAAGAGAATCACCCAACTATGCAGTTTACGCACGTACTCACACAACGATAAGCAGCTGTTTGCGTGAATTGAATGACGCGAGCGCGCGAGCGAGAAAAAGACCTAGTACGGTAGAAATAATTTTACCTAATTTTATTTCTAAAATCACCCATATTCTTGTCATTCCGTTTGATAATAACTCATTTGAAGCATCAGTATAATACGGAATCTTAATAATGACAGTAATACTAGACGCCATGAAAAGTTCTGCTATCAGATGTTAATAAAATTTAAGTTTTGCTTTATTGCTATCGTTCACCCTAAACTTTTCGTAGTGATTTTGTTTTTATTTTTGGATTAAATTGGCTCATTTGATTTCAGTTTTCCTCGGGCTTAAGACCGGTAATGATACCTACCCCGATCTACGTAGGTAGTATAAAATGTTTTCTAAAAATTTGCTAGTTAAATGTAAGTAAGTGGTGATACTTTTGGAATCAACTTATTTACATTAATAAAATCGATTAGTTAACAAGTAATAAATAAATTACCTACCTACTTATGTTACCCGGATGTACCTATTGTTCCACCTTCTTGCCCCCTTCACACTCTTCGCACAATCGAGCACAACTTAGCTGGTTTTCCTTCAGCTTACGTAAAACTAACACATTCGTTTTTAGAGTGTCGAAAGCACTAATGATCCTTGTTACACTTGTCACACCCCAGGGTCTCGGCGGCGACCCGATTCAATGGTCACCAAACTTTTCGACCATAGTGAAGGGGAACTGTCTCCACTGATGGCATACAGGCGTAACATCTCCAACTCGACATTAGAGTAATTGTCCGTCGTCTTGCACGTTCTATCGAATGCCGTCTCAACAATGCACTACCTAGAAGCGGAATTTGCAAAACACATGCACTGCGGTGACATCAAACACATGACTGTCGGTTCGGGAGCGGGGTGCCGGCTGCCTGCGAACTGCGGAGCGGGGCGCGGGGCGCGGGGTGCCGTGCACCGCCCTTGCCTCGGATTGGTTGGGGTGGGATTGATTGCTTACGAATTTGTTGAATGGATCGTTGCGTATGCGTTGTGTACATGAATGTTTGCGTTTGTTTGTGTGTGAAAGCGCGATAGGGCCAGTATCAGACGCGCCGCTTTTAAATACGGCTGGTTCACACTTACGGATTTCAGTAAAAAGGAAAAATAAAATAAAAAAATACCTGCCTATTTTATTGCTGTTTTGGGTCGAGAATCATTAGCATAATGACGTCCTTGAATTTGACTAAGATGCGGATCAACACCCTGTATAACAAGACCACTATCTCGGTTCCAATATCTAAGTAACTGAAGTAATCCTAAAAGGTTTTCCTTAAATTAGCGCGCAACCCTCTTCATTACCACCTTTAGTGACTTCTAAAGAAGTAACTAGTGTGGAAAATGAGATATTTTCGAGTGAACGACTTGTATCCCCGGTTTAAAAGATATATTTCAAACTTGTGCCACTTTTTTTCACTATAATTGCGTTACTTACATACTTTTTCCATACGTTTCAAAGTGTGCTATATTGAATCTCTAGTTATACATAGATAAACATTGTTATAAATGTTTAAAAAATTCTTCGGTTCAACCACGCCAGCCACGCAAAAATTGAGTACCTAATGGTAGCCATACATACACCATTCTGCCTATCGTATGACGCTTGCAATTGTTTCAAATTGGCAGTTCGTCCATATACACCATACTGCCTATCGTACGATCGATTTGACACAACTTCAAATCTGCAGCAGCGATGCCAACTTAGCAACTTTATAGTTAGATCTAGCCATTATTCGGTGATCGATAGCTACAAATTTATAAAATTGTAGCTGTCGTCACCGAATAATAGCCAAATGCATCACTGTTGCCGATTTGACGTTGTGTCAAATCGATTTGATGACCTATCAAATTGGCATGTCATGCCATCAAATACAACAAAACAATTGCAAGCGTCAAATCGATCGTCGATAGGCAGGATGGTGTATGGCTACTATAACATTGATTAAAATATACGACCACGATAAGAACGAAAACGTCCTCCATCTGTCAACTGTCATTTGAAATTACTTTTTTTAAAAAAGGGTCTTTTTTATTTTAGTTTCCTAAGATAGTAATTGTTTGACATGTCCTCCGTCTAGCGGGCCCAAAGCCTGCCGGGGTCGCAAGACTTATCTCATTACCGTGACCCCGAAACATAATGGGTTATTGAAGGACACCGTGGATTTAAGTCAGTACAAGTCTGAGAGTCCTTTCCGCCCTGCCCTGGGTGGGAGGACTCATTTGATGATTTTAACACGTAAAAAAAAGAATAGTTATTATCAGTCTTATGCTGGAAGCATAGTAATTTTAATCAACTCGGTGATTTCTTCAAATACCACTTGTGTGTAGTTACGATTCTATTGACCTATTGATAAAGTCAAGTTATTTATATAGTCTATTCTTTTTAGAGTAATGACCATAAAAGTCGTATAATGTCCTTTGTAAAAAGTTCTACAGTAACCATTAGATGGGCTGGCTTTTTTTTTTTTAGCGTGGTAAAATCATCAAATGATACCCCGGGCAGGGCGGGAGGGACTGTCAGACTTCTACTGACTAAAATCCACGGTGTCCTTCATAGCCTGTTATGTTCCGGGGTTACGGTAAGGGAATAATCCCGCGACCCCGGCAGGCTTTGGCCCTCTGAGAGGGGGGCCCCGTCATTATGCTGACGCTCTTTGAGGCGCGCGTGGGACACAACGCGCCGTCGACCCGGGCATGGTCCATGGTCGGGCAGCGAGTTGCCCTTTACTCGCTGCCCGCATGCCCGCGCCTACGGTGGCCGGAGATCATCGAGCGACGTCCGTCGCCGTGGGCGCCTACCACTGCGGCTGGGGCGGAGGGAGGACGCTGTCCTCTCTCGCTCGCGGCCTGCCTCCTCCTTTACGAGCATTACTGCCTCGCAGAAGGAGCTGACCGCTTCCCACTCCGTCTCGCCCCGCAGCATGGCCGCAACCAATGCCGGGCGCGAGAGGTCTCCGCCTATCGCAGCCGTGAGGACACGTCGGTGCCCCGCCCAAGCTGGGCAGTCTTGCACCGTATGCTCCACCGTGTCCTCCGGGCGATCTTCGCAGTGGTGACACCCAGGCGTCTCCTCCTTTCGCATCAGACACAGGTACCTCCCGAAACTTCCGTGTCCGGTGAGGACCTGCGTCAAGCGGTAGGTCAGGACGCCACGACTTCTCTCCAGCCACTCCTCAAAAAGGGGTCTTACCGCCGCAATTGCGGCGTGCCCGAAGATGGGCTGGCTTTGAACAAAATATCGGGTATAACAGTAGCATTTGGTAAAGTGGACTCCAATAAACAGTCATTGTATTTATTGCCAAATGACAAGTGGGTAGTAACAGCACTATGTGGAATTGGTCAGATAGTGCCATTGGCTATAACTAAAATTGACTGTGTTTTATTAGATGTACTCCTACTCGTTTCACTTTTTAAAAAATGCCCCTTGCTAGGAAATTATGTGTCGTGCAATGTATTCACAAACAGTCTGACCCGGAATAACTTAGCTGAAGACGATACAAAACTAATTTTTGTTCCGTACCGGAAAAGAACCAGTGAGACGCAATGCAGCAGTCATTCATCGATTGCGCTAAACGTGCCGTTGGACCAATTTTAATCGTAATCGGGGTCGCGAGTCTTTCACATAAAGGGCAACCGAAAGAACAGGCTCAATTGAAAAATTTATTATGTTGGCACCCTGTGGGGAAGAGCGAGAAGGAACTGTCGGTCTCTTACTGACATGGGTCGGTAAATAGGAATCTATAGGTGCGCTCAAACTCATCAGTCACCGTCACGTCACGTCACCGGCCCGGGTTTAAAAAACAAACAGCCTTACTACATAAACTTAAACATCTATTGAACACCTGTCTAAAAAAGTGTGACTGCAAAACGAACCTTATTTCAACGTCATAATCTGACATTTTTTAGACCACTTCAACACACGTTTAAAAGTTTTTCTGGTACCACGGAAATGTTTCTATATACGTATACTTCTAGCATGTCTTTGTTCCCACGTCCACGTAACGTCAGTCACCGGCACGTGGTCTATCAGGCACGTCAAATAATATTTCCATACAAGTTTCATACTTTTATCGGGGTAAGTAATATGTATATGATACTCGTATAACTACAAAATCTCTAAAACTTACAAGAGATAACAACTGAATATATAATCTTATTTGATATAACGATCTGTTAATATAATAAACGATTGACATAATTTTTATAATGACTAATTTCTTTAAGCATAACAATCAATGAATATAAAATCGTTTTGTATACCGCTCAAAAGACATAAAACTTATTAATTGGTCTAATTTTTTTTTCTTCCTGGCAAGTAATCTAACACTGATGTACCTAGTAATAGTACCACCTGCCGTGAATCTTCGACGGAGCCCTGCTTCGCGGGGCTCCTATTTCTGGGTGCAAGGTTTAAAGTAACCTAACACTTCGAACCTAACCTGCCCGTGTCGGGGTGTCCCAAGTCAAGAGCTCGCTTCGCTCGCTCTTGGATACTAAATTTTTCTAATAACAATATCAATCGTGAAGGCAAACAATGAAAGTTCAAAGGATAAGCCAAAGTGGTCAAAGAAAATAGTTTAAACGTTAAATTATACGTTTCAAACGTTATAATTATGTAATGATTTTCGCTTAATTAAACGTTAATCAAATAAAATTATATGAAATGAGTTTTAGAGTAACACAAACATTATGTGTAGAGAAATTATATCAAACGTTGGTATATCTTACGTTGATTATATCATGTGAACGTTATTGAAATGAAAATATATCAAATAACTTTATATGTAACTAGCTGACCCGTGCCCACTTCGTTGGGTGGTCATGATATCCTTTATAATTTATAGCCTATAGCACTCACGAGTAATGTAGCTATCTACCAGTGAAACAATTTTTAAAATCGGTTCATTACTTCCGGAGATTACCCCCTACATACAAACTTACAAACAAATTTTACCTCTTTATAATATTAGTAAAGAAGTAAAGATGAGACGCACCCCTTTTATCGCCCGTACCTGGGAACGTCACATCTTAGTTCAGTCAGTGTATGTGCTCAATGATTCAGCCAAACCGGAGGTGTGACTGACGAACGACGAGACGGTGACTGGTGACTAGACAAACCGTAACCGTTCCGTTATCGGTGACGAGACGAAATTGAAATTGTGAAAAGAAGTCTTTACATCGTTAAGGGCAAATTCAATCTTCAAGTCCAACAGTAACCGAGAGCTCGAGTAGTTTTTCTTTCAGAAAACTAAAAGCTTTTCAAGAAGATCTAACAGCGGATTCAGCTTAAGCTATTAGTGAAGTGTTAGAATATTTACTTTCCCTTCAGTTTATTACATGAAATTATTTTAAAATACTTCTTCAGTTCTCGGGCAAAGTGTTATCGGGTTATTCCATTTTGAGCATACACAGATACCTTGTGCCGGTTTGCCATACACGACCCCTAGTATGTAAAAAAATCGGTTGTCTGTAAAGTCGGTTTACTGACGATAGTTGAACGTGACAACGTCCTAAGAAAATACTGCACTTACGTTGCTATAAACAAACTATTGACACGCCGTTGTTATGGAACGCTACAGAGCGAGGTAACGCCGCATGACGTCATCTTTTTTCGTGAGTGCAGCCGGCCATCGAATTTATCACGTCAAAAACATGCGGATTGTCTGTCTACTATTATGGTATATCTCTACCAAAATCTGGAATTATAGTTGTGTTATTATGTTCATCGGTTTCCACCTTCCAAGATTTTTGTTCTAGTTTCTAACAAAAATGGATTTGAATGGAGGATTAATAAACTCATTATTGTGTTAAAAACTTTTTAGAACTTTGTATGATTTTATTTTTTGGAAACTTAAACAAAGAACTCAAGGTATTATCTTTCACTTTGATGAACTGGCGAAGAGAATCAGGTATCGCGTACCTACTTCTTTGTTGAAATCATTAATTTATTATTTCCATAAATACCAACTCATGGACGTTTGCATCCTCCCCATCCTCACGTACGGTACACAAGGGTCTTTGACAAAGCTGCAGAAGCCCACACACTCGCCAGCGACGCATGGAACGCAGAGTTTTGGGAGTTAAACTTTCAGACCGTATGGAAAACACAGCATTGCGTTCCTTGACGCAAATTGATGATGCGGGGGTAATAACTGCTAAGCTAAAGTAGGACTGGGCACAGCCATGTTATGTGAAATGTGTTATATCTACTACCGCTGGCAGAACTCGACGTACTGGCATTTGAAGCGAATTAGGCATAGCCAACAAGTCGCAAAGGATAATCGTAAACGCTCGGTACTCCCCAATAGATTATCAACTTTAACACAAAAACACAATAGATTATCAACTTTAAAACAAACTTTTAGCCTAAAGTTGAAAATCTATTTAAGATTTCTGAGCGTTAGCGACAAGAAAGATCGAAAACGATAAGCAATCTTCACTAGATTTTCAACGTTATACTCAAGCACATAAAGTTGAACATCTATTAAAGCTTACTCAGCGTTTGCGTTTATCGTTTGTTACAAGGCTACAGGGCCAGGTCAGCCAGTAAAACTATATTCGAGAGAGGTAGGAGATTCGTCGTACGCTCGAAACTGCGAATACGTATTTCTTTTTGCTCCGTAATAAAAACATTTTACAGCAGTAGTCATTGAATTTTGGACTTAAAAAATATATAAAAGCAGTGTTTGTGACAATCACTTTAATTTTGCGGACAAATAAAATCAAAAATAACAGTGAACATAGTTTAATATCAAAAAACAATTTACAAAATCTCACAAGTGTTAGCACAGTGCACGGTGTTTTGGTGTATCTGAATTAGAAAATTAATACCACACCCTCCTTATTCAAAAACTGATTATCTGTGTGAGACTGACCACGAAATTGACGCTACATAAGAGTGTCAAATTAGCGCGCGTAACTAAGAACCTACCTCGCCGCTCGCTAACATCATACTCGCGGGTTCAAATCCGAGCTGAGTGTCTACAACACTTTTTGTGATTTTCAATTTTTGCTGTTGATTGTTTTTGTCTGACAATGCTGAAGTGCGGAGCCTGTGGTAAATTTTTAGCAGTAAATGAGGGCATAAAATGCTCGAAATGTCCGGCGTTTTACCATCGAGTTTGTGTCAACCTTGCCCCCACGGCACCAGCCCCTGCAAAGTGGATGTGCCCTGGATGTAAGGCGAAGGTGCCACGAACAGACAATACCCAGACTCCCGTCAAAGGAATAGATGAGCAGAGCTCGTCAACGAGTCAAGTAGCGGTCACCATGATGGAAAAAAATTCGACAACAAACGAAAGCACATCCGATTCTCAGTCAAACTCAAAAGTCGAAATCAGTCTCGCGATGGAAATCCGCTGTTTGAGAAGCGAGGTAAATGCCATGCGTGATGAATTGCGCCAATTTCGTGATGAGTTTGCGGGTATGAATGCTAGGATCAATCACTGTTGTCACCGTATGGATACCCTAGAAGTTCGTGTCAAAGATCTCGAGGAAAACTCGGACAATTCCAGTTCCCCCCGAATAATTAAATTGGAGGAAACAATTGAGGAACTCCAGCAGCAACTGAATGAGCGGGAGCAAGAATCACTTCTAAACGATGTGCAATTAGCAGGCGTTATTGAGACTAGCGGAGAAAACCCGGCACAATTGATAAACACCCTAGCCCTTAAACTAGCGGTTAAGCTCGAGGACAATGACATTGTTTTTGCTAAACGGGTTGGCAACGTTCTACGAGACCGAATCGAAGGCGAAACGCCTCGACCACGGATCATTGTTGCCCGACTAGCTAAGCGCGCGGTGCGAGACAGTTTGCTGAGTGCAGCGCGCGTCCGCCGCAACCTCACTACCGCTGACATTGAAGTGCCAGGAGCGCCACACCGGGTCTACCTCAACGAACGCCTAACTAAAATTAACAGGCAACTCTTCCGCGAAACGCGCCTAGCTGCTGGTCGTCTAGAATGGAAATACGCCTGGACTAAAGATGGCCGCATACTTGCGCGTAAGGAAGAGGGAAAGTCAGCTGTGCACATACGATCGGAAAAGGACATTTCGCGGTTTTTTATAAGTCAATAGGTTTGTTTTTGTTTGCGTTTGTCTTGATTGATGTCGACGTTTTTTGTGATTTGTGGAGAGGGTCAATCTCCGAGAGGCTCAAAATTAATGTCCTCGGCAATTTCTCGAGAACGTGTGTATATATTTTTTTTTTAAGTGCTAGTCTTAAAAGCTAAATAATCAACAAAAATGGCGCTTTAAATCATCATCGTAAAAAGTCAATAAAAAAAAAGATATTAAAAAAAAACCACACAAAATTGCCATTTTTTCATGTGTCGCCACGGCACACGCGGGCTATATTTTGATGATAAAAAAAAATGTTGACTTTATTTAGCTATTTTATGTTGATGGCCGTAATTATACATAATCAATCTACATATTCTTGAAAACATGGGCAATACTCGCTAAGTAAATAAAGAGAAAACTCAGGGTCAAAAAATGTGCGTCATTGTCCTGCGCTATGTTTGTTTTCAATATTAAGTAGATTAAGAGACAGGAGGGAGGGAAACTGGTGGCTGTGCGAACAGACCTCCCCGCACCACAGCCGGGCGACAAGCTTTGCTGAAGATACAGGCGCTCGTTTTTAGCAGGTATGACTTTGAAATTCATTCTCCTCAAAATGTTCACTTCAAACGTCATTTACATTTTCATTTATTAATCCGTCAAATATTTTTTTTAATATATTCATTTAGCAAAAAAGTATGAAGGTTTTGTGTACTTCATCATCATCATCATCAACAGCCGGAGGACGTCCACTGCTGAACATAGGCCTCCCCCTTAGACCGCCACGCCGAACGACAATTCGCCACTTGCATCCATCGGCTGCCCGCGACCCTCACGATATCGTCGGTCCACCTAGTGGGAGGCCTGCCGACGCTGCGTTTTCCGGTCCGTGGTCGCCACTCGAGAACTTTTCTTCCCCATCGGTTGTCAGTTCTACGAGCGATGTGGCCTGCCCATTGCCACTTCAACTTGCAAATTTTATGAGCTATGTCGGTGACTCTGGTTCTTCGCCGAATATCCATGTTCCGGATTTTATCCCGCAAAGAAACTCCGAGCATAGCTCTCTCCATTGCTCGTTGAGTGACTCTTAGTCTCTCTAAGAGGCCAGCAGTCAAGGACCACGTTTCGGAGCCATATATCATCACTGGCAACACACACTGGTCAAACACCCTTGTCTTGAGACACTGTGGGATTCTCGATGAGAAGATATCACGTAGCTTCCCAAACGCTGCCCATCCGAGTTGGATTCTTCGGGCGACCTCTTTCTCGAAGTTGGACCTACCTAACTGAACAATCTGTCCAAGGTAAGTATAATGGTCTACAACTTCGAGAGTATCGCTCCCAACAACAACCGGTACGGGTGCCACATGGACATTCGACATGACTTTTGTCTTGTCCATGTTCATTTTAAGGCCGACCCGTTGGGAAACGATACTGAGTTCGCTGAGCATAGCATTGAGGTGCTCCAACGATTCTGCCATGATGACTATATCATCGGCAAAACGAAGGTGAGTGATGTATTCGCCATTGATGTTGATGCCGAATCCGTTCCATTCTAAGAGTTTGAAAACGTCCTCCAACGCGTTCGTGAACAGTTTCGGAGAAATAACGTCTCCCTGTCTCACGCCTTTCTGCAATTGGATTGGTTTCGTGCTCTCTTCCTGAAGTCGGATGGACATGGTGGCGTTTCTATACAAACACTTCAACACTTCGATATACCTATAGTCGATATGGCATCGTTGGAGGGACTGCAATACTGCCCAGGTTTCGATTGAATCGAAGGCTTTTTCATAGTCCACAAACGCTAAACACAATGGCCGATTATACTCCTCTGTCTTCTGTATAATCTGGCGGAGCGTGTGTATGTGGTCTATAGTACTAAAACCTTTTCGGAAACCGGCTTGTTCGGGAGGCTGGAAGTCATCAAACCTGCGTTCGAGACGGTTCGTAATGACTCTTGAGAACAGCTTGTATACATGGCTCAGAAGTGAGATTGGCCTGTAGTTCTTCAACAAGGTGTTGTCACCCTTTTTGTGTACTTACACAATTATGAAACGTTTTTTGAAATAGCATGTGCGCAAAACAGGTTTAACCAAGTTTTTTTCCGATTTATCATTTTTCTCAACATCATTGTCCTGGATTTGTACTGTCAGGATAATGACGCACATTGAGAAGAATGACATTATGGACATAAGCTAATGACTCATGTTGAGAAGAATGACGTTTTATTTTCTTTATTAATTTTAACACTTATTTTGGACATTAATATTACCTTTAAATTATAATTTAATTATTTTGGTGGTTTTTCTTTGCTCCCGCAATGAGACCCTCAGAGAAAAAGAGGTTCAGATCCCCTGTTAAGAAGTTACAAATTATGTATCCTTTAGTACTTTGCTAAGATAATAATAATAATAATAATAATATTCCACAACTATCACACAACGCCATCTAGTCCCAAGCTAAGCAGAGCTTGTGTTATGGGTACTAGACAACTGATAAACATACATAAATATTTCTAAATACATACATATTATAGATAAATTACACCCAGACACAGAACAAATGATCGTGCTCATCACACAAACATTTGTCCTGGGTGGGAATCGAACCCACGACCTCCGGCATAGCAGTCAGGGTCACTAACCACTAGACCAACAGGCCAGTCGCTAGATGATAACTTTATGAATAGCTGCTTGTTTCTGTATTATATATACGTATGTGTATGTCTGCATCTAATTTATCACAATATCTATGTATGCTTTTGGCTACTAAGTATTCCTGTTGCTCCTATTACTACCGGTATGACTTCTGTAGGTGTTTTCCATAATCGTATTATTTTTGTTTTTAGTAAGTGGTATTTACTCAATTTGTCTAACTCTTTAGGAACTATGTGATAATCTGATGGTATTGTTAGGTGTATTTATCTAAATACTGTATTAACTAAACTAATAAGAATTAAAATAACCTGTTTTAAGCTTTCACGGTTTGTCTCTAAATTTAAAATGTCACATAAGGGATATCTTCCGTGATTATATGTTTGTTTTAGTTCACGATATTTAGGCACTGTTCCAAGCGCCATGATTGCGGGTTTAAATCAAAATCTGTCTACCCTCTTTCTTTGAAAAAAGAGGGTAGACAGATTTGTCTGCTCCTAACAATTTATTTTCATCCACCCGCAATCTCCAGTTAACCCGCGATCATGGCGCTTGCAACAGCGTCGAAATATCGGGAACTCAAACAAACATAATAATCACGGAAGATATATCGTAAGTGACATTTTAAAATAAACTAACAAAGAGCATCAACAATTTTATCTACATCACTGTCAACGGGATAAGTGCTCAGAACGCTGGCAGCATTGCCTTCATTGCGACGTTGGATGGCAATGCTAATTCTTTGACCAAGAAATAGGCCAGCCCTCTGGTCACACGCGAAGAATCGACTATACGTTTTGCAAGTTCTTTAAAAACTCCAAACGGCTCAAATACATAGCTGCCAGTCAAGCCATTGTATTTATGCTGTTTGAGGTTTTCAGCACTTGCAGCAGCCGCACCAGCATAGCACGCCGTACCAAAACGAAGGGATGGCGCAAGGGTTTCGACACATGTTGCCCAGCTTCCATAGCATTATAGTCATACCATTTAGTCTCTTCCTATGGTCGCGTGCCAAGCCAGTGGGATTTAAAACGGCTGGCATCTTGGCGATGACAAGAGCACGACGTATAATGTCATTTAAGCTGGCGTGCCGTGCTAACCGACCCGCACTCTTGCTGCCCGATACAGTCGACTGCTTCGCCACATTGACAGCGATGTGGAGCCCCGTAAGCAGCGCCAAAACGCAGGCATGTAGCGATCCGGAGTAGTGTCACTCAGCATGGTACCTATGTTGAATGACGATAGTGCCTGAAGCCATAGACCCGATTCCCATTCGCCCACAGCCAGCAGGCCAGCACGCTTTACAGAATTGGCTGACGTATTAACAAGATTGTACCGTATCAACCTAGAGAGCGGCTCATCCCACTGCCTCTGGAAAGACGGGTTCACGGGCCCATCTGAATCCGGGTAAATAATTTTCCAGGCGTTCAAGCAAGACACTTAAAATCAGCCAGAGAAAGATTTAAAATCTTTCTAATTAATGTTTCAGTGCTGTGGACAGGGGACAGGAACTAAACTCACACTAAAAATGTCTATTAAATAATTCGGATACTTATGTATCCGTGTATTTTGTGCTACTGTGATGTCTGTCTAGACTGAAATGTCTCACATTAATTCTACAGACTCATTTTTTATTTATTTGTGGTTAATGTTTCTTAAATGCCTGCTAGTTTTTCACACCCAGAGATGATGTGTTGTGTGGTCTCATCTTTCGTTAGACATAACCTGCTCTCTCGAACTGCTTATAGTGGCAAATATTGAAAACTAACAAAAATGATACCGGTTGCTTTTTTAGCCAATTAAAAAGATATTAAATATCTATGTTTACTTTTTCTAGTACTGCTTTATAATACGGCCCATATTACAAACGAGTAGAGTAGAACCGGTACCGCGTAAGTATTGATAGCTTTTACCTGATTCCTAGCATTTAATTGTGTGTTCGCTATTGATTTTATCCTGCCAAAGTATTCTTTCTTTAGTTGGTCTCTTATTCTGTTATGACCTATTTTGCCCGCCTCATTTATATCTATGTAAATATTTGTACGTCTCGTCTTTTTTCAAATGTTTAAATTTCAATTTTTAAATTTTTGCTCTTCGCTAAGTCTACCGGTTGTCACATAACTGTAGAACATTGCACTTTCTTAATCCAAACTGCATTCCTGTCTCTAGTAAATATTTCTTTTCTATCGAGTTAAATCTTTAAACGACTTTTATAATTTGCATAAACTTTAAATCAACCTTATATAGGAAGTGATTCACTGTTACGGTTACGGTTGAAATTGTGTTTATTTCTAAACAAAACAGAAGTGGTGAAAATGAATCTCCTTGGAATATTCCTCCGTGTATAACTATGGGATCAGTGGTTACACTAGCGTCTACGAGCCTTCATGATAACATTCCATGTAGGCATGACAGGACCATCTCTAGAAAGCACCCATGATAGCACCCGCGCACTTGTATAACCTCAACACCTGAAGAAGCCATTCGTGTCAGATGCTATCAAAGGCCTTCAGAAAGTCTACTCATCCCATACTTAAGTTTTTCTGACACTGATGTGCGTCTTCTAGTATTGCTTTGTTAATCATGAGGTGATCTTTACAGACCCTGGCGCGTCGCCTGCATCCTCTCTGTTCTGGATAAATAATGTCGTCAATTACAGTGTTTGTACAGTTCGTTAGGTAGCATGGAAGTAAACAGTTTATACATAGTCGGCAAACATGCAATGGGGCGCCAGTTTTGTGGTCCATGAGTGTTTTCATTTTTGGGAATCAAAATGATTTGTCCTGTCGTAAACCAATTTTCTACTGGGACTGTTTTTTGCTTGTTAGACTTTGTTAGATTTTGAAAACCGTGAGATTATAGTTTTGTTATAGTCGTAGTTGTTATAATTGCCGCATGATCTTAAAAACCGTTAGTTTACCAATAGTTTTTAAGATCATACGGCGGAATCTTTAAATATTTTGAAATTAAAATTTTGATAGATACTTATAATTTACATAATCTATCTAACCTGATACTTTTAACCAAATAAAAATATAATTTAGATACTCAATTATCTTCATTGTTTATAAGTACAAAACTAAATTCATAAGCATTGTCATTGTCCTCAACATATCGTCATTTTCCTAGGCTTGAAAATCATTTTTCTCACATGACATCATTATCCTCAACAACAGTTTAAAAAAAAAATTGATTATCTCTTTAAATTCTTGTTTATCTGCTGTGACACTAATATGAAACTTGTTAACTGAACATGCCCGTTATTACCGCTAAAAAAGATGAGCGATGCACGCAGGTTTTCAAGAATCCACAAAATTCAAACAAAAATAATCCGTTCCAGGAGATTTACCCGAGAGTGTTTAAAGTACCGCGTAAGGATGTTCAATTCAACTCTTTGTCATGTTTTCTCCATTGTACCGCTAACATTTATATCATGTTTTCTTTGTTAACATCATTGTTATGTGTTCTCCTTTATACCACTTACATTTATAGTTTTTTAAGATGTGCATTACTTCTTACTAATTACGCTACCCACAGTGCTATATCATATTATGTATATTTTGTGTCTTTATCGCTTATAACTATTTATTTACACTACACTTTATTAATTTATTGCAACAATGTTTACATTCGTTTTGTGTCAATTTCTGAGTTCATCTACTTAGCATCTTTTTCTGTGACATTTTCTTTCACGGTATTAAATAATTTAACAAATGTTGACTGATAAATACATTAAGGTTGGTTTTTGGAACGCGGGCTCTTTGGGCACAAGACACGACGAATTTATAGCAGCGTTGCTGAGTCTGGACGTAGATGTCATGACCGTGAATGAGACGTGGTTGCGAACAGGCGAAGAGGGACGTGCGCCCACAGTACCGGGTTATAGGCTGCGACATATTCCGCGCTCTTTGTCTGTGAAGAAGGGACGAGGTGGTGGTGTTGGTTTTTATTGTAAATCGGGTATCAATATTCGGAGCCACACAAAACCTGCTAATACAGCCCACGACAGTGTCGAGCAAATGTGGTTCACAATTAGTGTCCGCGGAATTAAGCTCGCAATAGGAACTGCCTATCGCCCGCCTTGGCAGGATGTTGATCGTTTCCTAGATGCTGTATCTGATTCGGCGATTTCCCTAACACAATGTGAGTACACTATACTGATGGGTGATTTTAACATAAATTTGCTAAACGACTCTGACGCGAAGGCAGATAAATTAGTCTCATTTTTAAACTGTCTAGGTCTTAAGCAATTAGTGCAGTCACCCACACACTTTACAGTACACGGCAGCTCTCTGATAGACCTCATTTGTACAAATGCTAAGCCGCGCTCTGTATCAGTTAACATAATACCCGATCTAGGTGCGCATGCGCTAGTTTTCGCCGAATTTAATTTTAAACGCCCTAAAGTTCCATTGCGGACCGTTATCTATAGGCCAATTAAATATATAGAAAAGGAATGTTTTGAGCAGGATCTTGAATTGCTGAACTGGAAAGCGATAACCGGGCTGCACGACGTAAATGATATGGTCAGTGAATTTAATACGAACTTAATTACACTATTGGATGTCCATGCACCTTTAAAGACCAGTTATATTAGAGAGTGTTGTTTACCCTGGATTACTGACAATGTTAAATTTATGATGCGTTTGAGAAACAAGGCACATGCAGACTTTTTAAAAGACAAAACAACCAGTAAAAAGGAATATTACAAAGAATTAAAATCACTTGTTTCTAGATCTCTATTTCATGAAAAGTCTGCCTACTACAAACATAAGGTCAACAGTAAAATAAATGATCCTAAAGCACTATGGAAAAATTTAAAATCAAACCTGCTGCCGTCTACACGTAAAGTATTACCAATGCACTTTTACGACCCCGATATTTGTAACCATTTCTTGAGCGTGCCGGGAGCGAATACAGTTAGTGACTCAATGCTTCTGTCTTTTGAATGCACTCGTTCTCATAATAGTCCTACATTTGACTTGTCATCCACAACTCACAGGGAAGTCGCGAACGTACTGGCCACCATCAAAACCAATGCTGAAGGTTGTGATGGAATTTCTATAAATATGATTTTACTAACACTACCTGTGACTTTAGACGTCATAACCGCAATAATAAATACATCCATCGCAACCTCAACCTTCCCCGAGTCATGGAAAGTGGCTAAAGTGCATCCTTTGCCGAAGACTACCAATGCACTGGACTTAAAGGATCTAAGACCTATAAGTATTCTGCCAGTACTTTCAAAAGTGTTGGAGAAAATAGTATGTATGCAACTGGTCAAGTTTTTAGAGGATAATAAATTCCTTCCAGACGTTCAGTCAGGTTTCAGGAAAGGCCGTAGTACAGCCACTGCTTTGTTAGATGTGACTGATAATATATTGTCAGCTCAAGATAAGGGAATGTGTACGCTATTGGTTTTACTTGATTTTTCACGTGCGTTTGACTGCATCAACGTCCCTTTATTGTTGTCAAAAATGTATTTCTACGGATTTAACGAAAATACAATAAAGTGGTTTGAAAGCTACCTTAGCGACCGCTGGCAATTTGTTGAAATACAGCGCGCAGATGGATCAACATTTGTTTCTAGTCGTTGCCCCGTGAGAAGGGGAGTACCGCAGGGCTCAATACTTGGGCCGCCTCTGTTTATTTTATACTGTGCAGACATAATTAGAAACATAAAAAAATGTAAATACCATATTTACGCGGATGATACTCAGATTTACATATCGTTTAAGCCAGAAGACTACGAACAAGCATTACATGATCTTAATGCGGATCTTGAAGGCATAGTACAGTGGTCCAATGACAACACGCTTGCTTTGAATCCTAGTAAAACTAAATATATGCTTTTTGGTACCGCAAACCAGCTTAGTAAAATTAAACCCTGCGCATCTTGTGTAACTGTTATGGGACAGCCTATCGAAAGGGTCTACGAAGCACGTAATTTAGGTCTTGTGATGGATGCGGAACTTCGTTTTCACAAACACGTGACTCAGTGTATCAGTAATTGCTTTTATAAGCTAAAGATTTTGTATAGGGCTCGTCCGTATCTCAGTGAAGAATTGCGAGTGCTGCTTGTGGAGTCTTTGGTTTTATCTAAATTAAACTATGCGGACACTGTGTTCGGTCCACGGCTACTTTCAAAAACTGAAAAACTGATCCAAAGACTGCAAAATGCCTGTGCGCGTTTTTGTTTTAAAGTTCCGTTTAGAGGACATGTCACACCTTTCTTCAACGAGCACAGTATTTTAAAAATGAAAGCAAGACGTAAACTACACTTGGCGAGCTTACTCTTTGGAATTATCAGAACCCAGACTCCTGCTTACTTGTTCGATAGGCTGTCATGGACTAGTAGACATAGAATTGGTGAGGGCAGAAAATGTTCGCAACAGCTTTCCATCCCACAGCATAAGTCGGCAGCTTTTAGGGGCAGTTTTCGGTACGCAGCTAGTAAGTGTTGGAACAATATCCCTCCTCCCATTAAATACAGTAAAAGTTCTTCGACATTTAGGTCAAAATTGAAGCAATTTTTACTAACACGCCAAAAAGAGTTTGAAGACATTCGAGCCGACATGTCAGCTATTTGAGAAACCTGTAATGTACATATATTTACCTACTTATTTCTTATTTTTGTATGAATATATTGTATCATTATTAATATTGGGTCCATTTTTTTGAGGTATGATCCGATAGCCACTCACTTAGTTTATCTCAGGCAGTTAATTGTAAGTACACTGTGCACTGAATATTTAGAATATGTTTGTAAGTACAAATGTGGTTAGTATTAGTATCTGTATGTAGTAACTGTTGTCCCAGCTATTTTTCACGTGGGTTTTTTTGTCCAAAAAAATGTGCAAATGACAATGGGCAAAAGCGGTCCAAGATCCTCCACTTATGACACTTATTGGAAATGAAAGAACATAGTTGTGACGTCATTCTGGCAAAAGATTATCGAAATCTGTCCTGGGGTTCTTTTTTTATTTCCGTTTAAAAGTGACTACCTAATCTAACCTAACCCAACTTTTAATCAGCTGTAAATGATGCCCGACGTATACTGAACCATCTGGGAAGGTGGTTGGCTTATGTGTGACTTTAACCCGCTAAAAATACCAATGAGACCTTAAATAGCTAACCTAACCTAACTTTTTTTTCAGCTAAAAATGATTCCCAACGCATAGTGAACCATCTGGGAAGACGGTTGGCTTATGTGTGACTAAGACCCACTAAAAATACCAACGAAACCTTAAATAGCTAACCTAACCTAACTTTTTTAATTCCGCTGTAAATGATGCCCGACGCATACTGAACCATCTGGGAAGGCGGTTGGCGTATGTTTGACTTATAACTTATAAAATACCAATGAGACCTTAAATAGCTAACCTAACCTTACTTTTTTTTCAGATAAATATGATTCCCGACGCACAGTGAACCATCTGGGAAGACGGTTGGCTTATGTGTGACTAATACCCACCAAAAATACCAACGAAACCTTAAATAGCTAACCTAACCTAACTTTTTTAATTCAGCTGTAAATGATGCCTGACGCATACTGAACCATCTGGGAAGGCGGTTAGCGTATGTTTGACTTACAACGACTAAAAATACCAATGAGGCCTTAAATAGCTTACCTAACCTAACTTTTTTTTCAGCTAAAAAAATGCCTGACGCACAGTGAACCATCTGGAAAGACGGTTCGCTTATGTGTGACTTGGACCCCCTAAAAATACCAACGAAACCTTAAATAGCTAACTTAACCTAACTTTTTTAATTCAGCTGTAAATGATGCCTGACGCATACTGAACCATCTGGGAAGGCGGCTGGCGTATGTTAGACTTACAACGACTAAAAATACCTTAAGGCCTTAAGGTCTGCTGAATCTGAACAAAAAAAGTTAGGTTACGTTAGCTATTTAAATAGCTAGTTAAGGTCTCATTGGTATTTTTAGTAGGTCCAAGTCACATATAAGCCAACCGTCTTCCCAGATCAGTATGCGTCAGGCATCATTTACAGCTGAATTAAAAAAGTTAGGTTAGGTTAGCTATTTAAGGTCTCATTGGTTTTTTTAGTCGTTATAAGTCAAACATACGCCAACCGCCTTCCCAGATGGTTCAGTATGCGTCAGGCATCATTTACAGCTGAATTAAAAAAGTTAGGTTAAGTTAGCTATTTAAGGTTTCGTTGGTATTTTTAGTGGGTCTTAGTCACACATAAGCCAACCGTCTTCCCAGATGGTTTACTATGCGTTGGGAATCATTTTTAGCTGAAAAAAAAGTTAGGTTAGGTTAGCTATTTAAGGTCTCATTGGTATTTTTAGCGGGTTGAAGTCACACATAAGCCAACCACCTTCCCAGATGGTTCAGTATACGTCGGGCATCATTTTTAGCTGAACAAAAAAAGTTAGGTTAGGTTAGCTATTTAAGGTCTCGTTGGTATATCTAGTGGGTCTAAGCCACGCATAAGCTAACCGCCTTCCCAGATGTTTCAGTGTGCGTCGGGCATCATTTACAGCTTAAAAAAACAAGTTAGGTTAGGTTAGGTTTGGATAGGTAAGGTAAGGTTAGGTTAGTAGTCACTTAAATGGACATAAAAAAAGAACACCCGGACGGATTTTGATAATCTCTTGCCAGAATGATGTCACAACTATATACTTTCATTTCCCATAAGTGTCATCAGTGGAGGACCTTGGACCAAGTTCCATACATTTTTGCCCATTGTCCTTTCGTACTGTAAAACGTATTATTATAACACGTATTTGATTTCGAGCGTATGGCACTCATTGGGCTGCAGCTGAAAATCGGCGTCAGGTGGCAAACTGTGTGTTGCCGGCTGACATTATGCTGAGCTGAGGCCCTTTGGCATTCATTTTTATTAAGTTTGTATTGTTATAGTTTTAAGTTTTAGCACAAGTGCCAATAAACGCAATTTTCTTTCTTTCTTTCTTTCTTTCTATATAATTAAGGTATTCAGGTGAGTTTGAGACAAACATAAGGCAGGCGCTTAGTACATAAAAGGAGTTTGTGTTAGCCCTGCCTACATTTGTCTAGTCTAAGAGGTTCTAGCTAATTGGTTCTTAGTCTAACTCATGCAATGTGGTTAAGTTAGTAGCTTCATTATGTAAACAGGGAAATTGTGGCGAAACTACATTGTGACACAAACCTGCCATGTATTCAGCAAATGGTTCTACATAGAGTTGAGATCGGTTGAAAAAACAGTCTCAACTGCAAAACGGAGTACCTTGTTATCTAATAGGCTCATTTTGCAGTTACACCTTTTTGTAGACAAGTTTTCGACAGCATGTTTAACTTTTAGTAACACAATAACCGTGCAGTAACAATGAGCAGTGGTGGCCCAGTGGTATCGACCCCGACTTACGAGTTGTAGGTCGTGGGTTCGAATCCCGGCAGGCGCATTACTTTGTGTAATTTATTTCATCACCACTGCTCTCAAAACGGTGAAGGAAAACATCGTGAGGAAACCGGCATGTCCTAGAACCAAAAAATCGAAGACATGTGACATCCACCAATCCGCACTGGGCCCGCGTGGTGGATTATGGCCCACCCCCCTCTCACAGAGAGGAGGCCTGTGTCCCAGCAGTGGGAACATTAATAGGCTGATGATGAACACAATAACCGCCTTACCACAAAAAGATAAACACCCGTTGAACGCTTGTCTAAAAAAACTGTAACTGCAAAACGACCCTTATTTCAAGGAGAGAGAGTTAATTTTCTTAGACAAGTGTTCAACGGGTGTTTAATTTTTTTTTGTGGTAAGACGGTAAACGTTTATTCCGTTATAAAAATCTTTTCGTTTCTTGAAATAATTTCTGAATCTTCAGTGTGTAACGTTGTGGATTACCAACGTTGCATTTCAAAACTATAAATAGTTCATTATTATAAAATTGTAGGTATCTAGTAAATATTCTTGAATTACGTCGAGACAAAAAGTAATTTATAAGTGGGTAGTTCTAAACTGGTAGTAACATTTGACAGTTCTGTAGTGACAGAACTGTGGAATGTTCTAGCTGCGGATAAGTGAGTGGCAATGCTTATGCTGTCTCACTCTCACGCGTGCAAAGTCCAATTCCCCTTCTCTTTGAGCGAGGCATTTTGTAGCAATCAGCTGGGACTTAAAACATTACCGCGAACGCTGGACGTAGTAGTAGACGTAGTTCCTCACTATATTAGGACTATCTAATTTTACTCGTCCCAGACTTAGACAGTTTTTTTGTCAAATAATAAATACCTAATTATTATTTAAATTCTGTGTAATAACCCCGGCTTAAGGGCAAGTTGCCAAACCAAACCTTTTTAACTGCTAGCTATTGTGTTTATATCTTTTTGTATTGAGCAGTTACCTACAGACTTATTATTTTGTGTTCTAATTTTTCTTTGTTAGGTTTTTATTTTGTTTAGCCTCGAATGTTCCATACGCTCGTAGGCCTATAAATAATGTTGTGTTAATGCTTCACGCTAATTTAATATTGTGTACCTGCCATGTAAACTCCGTTTTGATGATGACCAAACTCACAAACGCCTCAAGCGCCCTACGTCCTAGGCTTTCGCTTACGCTGCGAGGTCATCATCAGAGAGGATTTGCAGTGGACCTTTTATTTACCGCTGGACGTTGATTCCAGGGAACAAGATTGGGGTTTAAAATACCCATCCTCAACGTTCGTTGGGCGCCAATGTAACGGTTAGCGGTGGGTTAAAATAAAAGAACCCACCAACGTTTACAATAATATTTATTTAAGGTCGTGGTTCACAGCCGTCACTTGGTATTTAATCGTTCCGTGGAAGTAGGCGCACTAAGTACTGTCCTGGCTTATCGCGTGGTGCAGAGACGCGATGGGCGAGGAGTTGTCCCGAGGTGAGAGAGACCCCAGGGACAGGATGGTGGATGCGCCGGCTGGTCAGCGGTGTGCGGCTAGGTGCTGTGTGTGCGCAGGCCTCGAACGTTCGGTAGCGTGAGTCACTGTCGAACTCAACGAACGTTGAGGATGGGTATTTTAAACCCCAATCTTGTTCCCTGGAATCAACGTCCAGCGGTAAATAAAAGGTCCACTGCAAATCCTCTCTGATGATGACCTCGCAGCGTAAGCGAAAGCCTAGGACGTAGGGCGCTTGAGGCGTTTGTGAGTTTGGTCATCATCAGAACGGAGTTTACATGGCAGGTACACAATATTAAATTAGCGTGAAGCATTAACACAACATTATTTATAGGCCTACGAGCGTATGGAACATTCGAGGCTAAACAAAATAAAAACCTAACAAAGAAAAATTAGAACACAAAATAATAAGTCTGTAGGTAACTGCTCAATACAAAAAGATATAAACACAATAGCTAGCAGTTAAAAAGGTTTGGTTTGGCAACTTACCCTTAAGCCGGGGTTATTACACAGAATTTAAATAATAATTAGGTATTTATTATTTGACAAAAAAAACTGTCTAAGTCTGGGACGAGTAAAATTAGATAGTCCTAATATAGTGAGGAACTACGTCTACTACTACGTCCAGCGTTCGCGGTAATGTTTTAAGTCCCAGCTGATTGCTACAAAATGCCTCGCTCAAAGAGAAGGGGAATTGGACTTTGCACGCGTGAGAGTGAGACAGCATAAGCATTGCCACTCACTTATCCGCAGCTAGAACATTCCACAGTTCTGTCACTACAGAACTGTCAAATGTTACTACCAGTTTAGAACTACCCACTTATAAATTACTTTTTGTCTCGACGTAATTCAAGAATATTTACTAGATACCTACAATTTTATAATAATGAACTATTTATAGTTTTGAAACGCAACGTTGGTAATCCACAACGTTACAAGTGTATGTAATAATTATATTGAAGCATGATTTTTTTATTACGGGTCGGGTTTTAGTACGGGTAGATTTAGTTTTTCGAAGGACATTAATTAATGCAAAAGTTTGTTTTTTGCCCTTCCACACCTAAACAACTGAACCGATTACCTACTTGAAATTTTGCATACTATACAGGCTGTTTTTTTTCCACCTGGAGGGAAAGTACTCTTATACTGCAGATAGAAAATTTTACTCAAAGGAAACATTCCTTTATTTTTGAATAGAAAGCAAACTGCATTCAAAGATTTTCGAAAATTCTCTTCTCCCACACCCGGGAATCGAACCGGCTAAAATCTGAAGAAATTATACCCTGTACTTTTATTGCATCGATCGTTAGGGTTAATGATAAGGACTAAATCTCTCTAACAAACATGTTAAATACAGTTAAACTTAATACAATACCTACGATTAAACTTGTCTCATTATTTTAATTGAGCTGTTTCGCAGATAAAAGACCAATAAGTCGATCTTGTCAAGAGTCAATGTTTTCATCGTGTGCGACAAATGAAAGGACAATTTCACCGTCATGCCGTCTTTGCCAGTTTCAATAATACTGTCTGTTTTGTAAAATTTCTTGAAATGCCTTTGTTATTATTGCTTGTTATTACTGTGATTATTTCTCTAGATACTGTATTGGCTCAATGTTTATTTAAAAAAAATATTTTTCCACTATTATTGTGCTTACGAGCCTAAAAATCTTTCAACTTTTTACTGTCTCCAGATCTAGTCAAAAAATTACATCAATATTTTTAATTGAAAGAAAATGGTTACTTGTAGCTTTTTCAACTCGAAATTAAACGAAATGCTTGTCTCTTCAAACTAAACTTAGGCACTCATGTTTCCGAGTAAAGCTTATACCTTGAATGCTCAAAATAGCGTACCATTTTAATTAAGTACACGAAGTCCACCCATATCGTACTGAAATCACAACTCCACTCAAGTTTCACCGTGTCGAACTCGTTTCTCTGAAAACAGTCTGTTTGAACTCCCCCATTGTTTGTTACTATCAAACAGATAACAACCTCGATTTACCTCGATTGTTCGGATTAATCTGAACACGAGTTGATCTTGTGTAATCGAGGTCAGACTGGTCAGAGTCACTTAATTCAATTTAGGGATGTTATGACTACAGTTGTCGAAATTCCTAGTTCGATTCCTGAAAGTCTGGGAAGTTTTCGATAGGTAATCGACAGGTTGAAAGCGCCTGTGATTGAAAGATATCATATTAATAAGTTTGAGCTGAAGTATTTCACTATGCGCATGTGAATCGTTTTTTAATGCTCTAGTTCTTTTGCTTTTGAGACTTTGAGAGATCGATTATATTTTTACTTTTATTGTGCCTGTAAATCCATGTCTAATTATTTTCGGTAAAGACTTTTCGATAGGCACATTAGGTACTGTTTTTTTTTTGAAACGCTATCCCTTACTAGGAATTTCGCACGTCAAAGCTTAGGTCACACGCAACTGCATCTAAAGGCAGTTCCACATATTGCAAGCACAATACTTATTATTACAAGCTATACGGTCAAGTATTTTGATTTCGGAATCAATGAAAAAAAAAATAGTTAGCATTGGAACCGATGGAGAATAATGACGAGTGATGCACCGTAGGCAGGCCACTAGGTGGACCGACGACATTGTTAGAGTCGCGGGCAACGGTTACTTGATGCAAGTTTGTTTGTTTGTTTTGGCGGATTATCGTTCGGCGTGGTCTAAAGGGGACGTCTTCGTTCAGAAGTTTGTGTTCCGATTGACGACGGTGATGATGATAATGATGCCACATGTCACCACGATTCTACCTTAAAAGCGACACTACGCGAGGACACAAAAATAAAATCGTCTGTTCATTATCGCAAACCGCGTCGCTTGTATTTCAGAAATTGGAAAGACATACACGTGAATACACGTTACGTAATTCCGCACTAATCCTAAAGGCACGAGCTCACTCGGCCAGTGTTTACTCGTCGAACAGAAACAAATAACTCCGCTTGTCTGTACTAGCTAGAAAATATAAATGTTGTTATTTATCGCGCGCCGTCCTATCGGCTTTGTTTGTGTAAGTTGCATAACTTTGCAACTTGATTTCTCTTTGCAAAGTTGCAATCATTTTGATAGTGTTGTTTGTTCTTATCAGTATTTTCTTTTAGAACTTCTTTTACGAAGAAAGAAGCAATTTATTAAGTTTGGGAGTAGTGATTCTTAACTGCAAAACTTTTCTGTTTTTTTTTTAACAGTAGTTTTTGTTTGTGTTGTGTGTTCAGCAATCAACTTCTGACTCGCAATCAGAAGGTGCCTATATCACAATGTTGACTGTTTAAGCGAACCAAACTCCATCCATCATAATGTTATGAAGGTCGTGACGGCTTCCAATCTAACCGGTTGCAACAGAAAAGGTATTCATGTGAAGCGACAGTCAGATAGACTTTCATACCCTGGATACTACAATACCCCTTTGTAAGTCTGGTAAGCCGGTCCGGTAAGCAAGGTATAGCAGTGGTGGTCGAGTGGTATCAGCCCCGACTTACGAGTTGTATATAAGTCGTGGGTTATAACCCAGCCAGGCGCATTACTTTGTGTAATTTATTTCATCACCACTTTTCCCAAAAACGGTGAAAGAAAACATCGTGAGGAAACCGGCATGTCCTAGAAACAAAAATTCGAAGACATGTGACATCCACCAACCCGCACTGGGCCCGCGTGGCGGATTATGGTCCACTCCATTTCACAGAGAGGAGGACTCTGTCTCAGCAGTGGAAACATATATAGGCTGATGATGATGATGATGAAGTGTGGTAAGAAAACTTTTGTGCCACTGATTTGTAATTGTAACCTCTGTCAAAGATCAGAAATGTCTAATCGTACTGGTAAGCTTCATCAGTTTTCTGATCTCTGACCCCTGATTACTACATTCCACGCTTATGAGCCGTGATCATTGAAATAAAACTGGATGAGGCATCGTAAACTATCTGACGCCCACTCACGTCCAGACTCAATGGACGCGTCGTAATAACGTTACGATCATTGACGGCCTATGACGTCGTTAGTCGAATACAAATTAATTTGTAGAAGGTCAATTTCATTAATGGTAGTATGCATTGTTTAGGTATTTCATTAATTATGTTATTACTAGCGGTTACAGGCTTCACTAAGGGTGTTATACCACACCAATCGATCGACATCGGTCGACGTTGATCGATTAGTGTGGTAGCTTTAATAGATCGACGGATACCGGTCGGCTAACCAATCGATCGATTGCCGGTCGACGCGGCAACGTCGACCAATCCATTCTACCATCGATCGACGATCGCTCGATTGTTGTGGTAACACCCTAAGGTCGTCTGGCTCACCATTCTGTCGGATTCCAGTGCCAAACAGTTTTTGCTGTACTTCGTGTCGGTTCGAAGGAATTCCAAGCAGTTCCTTGATTGGATTTTTGCCTCTGGGCTAGATCGACAGCAACACCAATCCTAGTTCTTATTAAAAAAAATACTAAAGGTGTTTGTGAATTTAATTGATAACGAAGAGACGTTTTTTTTTTTTAATTTAAGCTGCTGGTGAATGAAGATGAAGAAAATGAAGGTGGTAGAATTTGCAACATTCCATTTTGGCACAAAAATACCTGACTATTTAGTCAAAATGGAATGTTGCGAATTCAACCTTCCGTTTCCTTGTATTGTTCATGACATGTCATTTGCGAGCCGTGACGTCATACTCGTAGATGTCAGTTAAAGATTAATGGAGAATGAATAGTGTGAGTAATTATGACATTGAATTGAAACGGTCACAATGTTCAATATACTGAAGTGGCGGGATCATTAGGCATTTGTCTCACTACCAGCGAGAAAGCGACTAACTGTCGGACGAAGGCGAACTCGCTCAGAGAAGCTCACCACGGGCATTACTCGCGATTAGCCTCACGGCAATGATATTATAAATAAAAAGAGGTAGATATCGCACTAGCACGCACAAAATGTTGAGGAGAATGTAACACAATTGTTGCACCCTTGATTTAGTCGGATTACAACAGCGAGCGAGGTAACGTGAGTGCGCGGCGTAACAAAAACGCCAAGTAGTGTCTTCAGAAAGTGCAAAAACTAGGGTGCCAAGAAAAATAAGAGTTGTGGAGTGACATACCATAAGCAAGTCTATTAAAAATATATCAATTTTGTATTTTTTTACGAGTTATTCCTCATTTTCAAATAAATTTCGTATTATTGACGTAATGGTTCGAAAAGGATAGATAATAGGATGGCAATCTGCTGCGTGACAGAGACAAATAGCATCCGTCATGTCACTCTATGATACTCTATTGTAGTGTGGACTGTACTTCAAGCGCAACACACTAAAACTAGCTATCTCTTTCTATCTTATACGTTCCTTATTATCTATCGCTGTCGTAGTTTTAAATTACTGTATACATCTATGTTAGTACTTATAATAACAACGCAACGAAATCTGAACGCCATTTAGTATGAACATGGCGTATCTTTCTTTATAATATCATTGCCTCACGGTGTAAGTTCTAACCCGCAAGCGAGCATCGCTGAGCGAGTATCACCGACTCGCTAGAGTAGCGAGTCGGTGATACTCGCTGATAGCCCAGCGACAAAACTATCGGAACCCCTTACACGATCCTCGTTCTAGTTTGCTCTACTCGCTAAACGCCGGTGGTGGGCCAACGGCTTTATTGATTGTTACGATACCCTTAAATATAATGTCTTTTGAATAGCTGTTCAAACATTAATAGTTGATAATGACTGATCGAATAGATACGGTGTATTTGAATTAGGTAGTGTTTGACCGAAACTTCCATCGATTTCGGGTTCCATTTGCTCACACCTTAGGGCAATTTTTGCCCGAAACCGAGGGTTCTTTCGTGAGTGCCAAAATTAAAAGCATTGATAGAAAAGCAACGGAAAGCGATGGGTCTTTTCTTTCTGCCGCATTTTTAAGGAAAGTATAACACATTTTAGCTCTTGTCAAACAGACAGGCGTGGTGAACGCGAAGCGAGGCGTTTTTTGAAATGAATTTATTAGGGTATGGTAAACCTATAGAATGGGATACCATTATGGCGAGAGCCGATAAATCGGTTTCGGTTGGCTTCAGCCAGAAATCGACCTCCGGTTTTCCACTAAGTATTGGTGTTACTTCCGGGTAATGCGGACTTATATTTATTACGAACATTAATTTTATTGCATTTTTAAGTAAAAATGACACGCACGACACACGTGTTTGACCACTGCCTCACATCACGCGCTGACGCACGCCCCAAACAAGAACTCGGTAATGTACTATTATGGGGTTTATGCTGTTATGTCAAATTCGGCATCTATGGACTGGAATACACCTAAGCATTTTTTTCCAGATTTTTCCTAATGATATTTGCAAAGAAATCATGACAAACGTGTTTATTGTTGGGAGTTTAGACAAAATAATATTTCGTCAAAAAACCTGTTATAGGTCTAAACGAAAAAACTATTTGTTTTTTATGTTGGTAAGTTGCGATTACTGGGTTATTGGTGTGATTATCATTTAATTTTTTATTTTTGTAAGTTGCGTTTACCGGGGTATTGGCATGAATATCGTTTCATTAAGTTTTTGGTAAACGTGTTCATGGGGTTTTTGTTGAAATAAGTCTAAAGTACGTGTTCAGACCAAGGACTTCATAAATCCACGTATGATCTGCGTGCTGTCACATACTACGTCCATGCATGGGCGTGTACGAGTCGACCAATCACCGAGCAGCATTTTAAAAAAACCGTCGAGTAATTTTTTCCCTCCAGAGCGGGCCCTCCGGGTCTTTTTCTTTTTTATTTTATTCCATTCTGATCTCGCTACCATTCTTGTACGCGCACCTAACTCCGAAATTATATTATTGTAATTTAAATAAGAAGATTAAATCTGTATATCAACCAAAAATAGTCTCGTCTACATAATTTCAAACATCATCATCACCAACCTGAAGAGCACCCGCAGACCAGAGCTGACGCCGCTACATATTGGACCTTCTTCGCCGGACTGCAGACTTGAGCTGGACGACCTGAAAACGCGCATAAAAGGTACGACCAGCCATCCTGCCCAGCCCTATTCATA
Organism: Agrotis segetum; assembly: GCA_036375495.1. Classification (NCBI taxonomy): domain Eukaryota; kingdom Metazoa; phylum Arthropoda; class Insecta; order Lepidoptera; family Noctuidae; genus Agrotis; species Agrotis segetum. The sequence continues at coordinate 1,418,726 of JAQSVV010000130.1, forward strand.
TCCATTTCAGTTGTGTGATACCGTGCTATATATAATTTCAGTTGCGAAGGGTGCGCTGCCAATTATTCGACGAGAACCTCATCGTAACCGTCACCACATTCAAACGTGAGTACTCCATTCTTACTACTGTCCACCAAAATGAGTCAGCCAAAGCCGTCAGAGATCTCAGTAGCTAGCAATTCTCGTGATAAATCTCCCTATAGATGTAATCCAAACGATGATTCTCCAGTTATTAGAGAACTTGTTAAAAAACGCGGCATAATAAAGGGCAGATTAACGAAGTTTTCAAATTACTTATCTAGCCTTGCTAATGAAACGTTATCTAGTCAAAAACGCATAGATTTGAAATTACGGATTCAGGGAGCCACTGTTTTATTCAATGAATTCAATGAGATTCAAAGCAAACTCGAGGAATCAGTCTCGGATATAGATGAACAGTTAACGCAAAGGGAATTGTTTGAAAATAATTACTACACGTTATTATCTCAAGCGGAATATTCATTAAATCAAAGTGAGGTCACTGATATTTCAAACAAAAGTAGTAACAAACCGACCGTTAAATTACCCACGATTTGTATGCCTACCTTTGACGGTTCTTATGAGCACTGGTTGGAATTTAGAGATACTTTTCTATCCTTAGTGCACAATACCATGGAGCTTAGCAATATAGAAAAGTTTCACTACCTAAAATCGTCGCTAAAAGGAAGTGCAGAGCTAGTTATTAATTCTGTTGAATTCTCTAGTGCCAATTATCCGGTTGCATGGGATTTACTTCTCAATCGGTACAATAACAGTCAATTGTTAGTCCATAATCATGTAAGGTCGTTGTTCACGATGCTGAATGTAAACAAAGAATCGCCAGTTCTCATTAGAAAGCTAATAGATACCGTATTAAAGAATTTACGCGCCTTAAAAATCCTGGATGAGCCAACTGACTTTTGGGATACAATGGTTATCTACTTAGTTGTTTCTAAGTTAGATTCAGTCACCGAACGGGAGTGGGAAGAATATAAATGTACACTACTGTCTAGGAATAGCGATTCGAAGAGAAAGCTTAAATTGGATGATTTGTTGAACTTTCTTAAAAACAGGGGTGACGTGCTGGAAACATTGCAAGTGTCTCATAGCAAACACAATCACGATAGAAACCGAAACACTGCTAGTAATCAGTCTAAAATTCACTGTAATGTTTCCACCAATGAGCCACAGGGTCAACGGTCACATAAGTCCACTATTAACAGTAAGCTTTGTCTACTTTGTAGCGCGAATCACCCACTTTACGCGTGTCAAAGGTTTCTCGAATTCGATCTTGACTGCAAACTTAAATTCGTTCGCGAAAAGAAACTGTGCACTAATTGTTTACGTTCGAATCACACGTTAGATAATTGTAAGTTTGGGCCATGTCGATTATGCAACAAAAAACACAACTCGTTATTGCATTCCGATAATCATAAAAATCAATCTATCGCACTTCATGTGTCGCACGCTAATGAGGCATCTTCGCCTACCGTGAGTGCGGTACCTCCGCCCCTTACCGCGCCTACCGCACCGGGATCGTCCTCCGCAGTGGAATGTACCACGATCCATGCGAATAAAGCACACATAAACATATCCACAAAGTCAGCTGTAATGAAACCGGTTCTATTATCGACGGCATTAGTTGAGATAGCTGATAATCGTAAGAATTATCATCTAGCCCGCGCACTCCTTGACAGTGGTTCTGAACGCTGTTTCATTACTCAATCTTTGTGTAATTTAATTCAAGCGCCAGTTATACAGTCCACTCAAGAAATACGAGGTGTAGGTAACTCGGTCACAAAATCCACGCAAATATGTGATATCGAGTTAAAATCGCGCATCCACCCATACGCTACGCGTTTACAATGTTTTGTCTTGCCTAACATTACGTCGGCGTTGCCTGCGTTGTCACAGCAAAGCGGACAGCTCAACATTCCCGAACATATTGTTTTGGCAGACCCTCATTTTAGTGAATCTCAAAGTATAGATATTTTAATCGGTGCAGATATATTTTGGGATTTAATTAATTCTAATAAAATAAGATTACCTAGTGGGCCTTTCTTATTAGATACAAAGTTGGGATGGATTATTTCCGGACCGATTTGTTCTACTACGCGTTATGATAGGTACATTCAGTGTAACTTTTCTCAGTCGATCGAGTCCCAGTTACGTCAATTCTGGGAGTTAGAGGATATGTCTGTGTATCGGGACACGCGCACAGATGAGGAGCGTTCTTGTGAACAACACTTCATCGACACTACTACACGCACTAGTGATGGAAGGTTCAAAGTTCGCATTCCTTTTAAAAAATCACCCGATATCTTAGGCGAGACTTATTCACACGCAAAACGTAGGTTTCTTGCCCTCGAAAAACGTTTATTACGCAACCCAATTTATAAGAAATTATATGCCGATTTCATTCATGAGTACATTAATTTGGGTCACATGAGTCGTGTTGATCGCGTCGGGACGCCAAACTACTTCCTACCGCATCATGGAGTATTGCGTGAGCACAGCACCACCACCAAGCTGCGTGTGGTGTTTGATGCCAGTGCCGCCGCAAGTAATGGCATCTCGCTCAACGAACTACAAATGGTAGGCCCGCCAATACAAGGCGACCTGTTGTCTATTTTATTACGATTTAGGCAACATAAGTACACGGCTTGTGCAGACATTGAGAAAATGTATCGGCAATGTCTTATTCACGAAGATCAGCGTGACCTTCAGTTGATGTTGTGGCGTGATGATCCGTCACAACCGCTGGATATTTACCGACTGAATACAGTCACTTACGGTACCGCATCTGCGCCGTTTTTGAGTTGTAGATGTTTAAAACAGCTGGCGGCTGATTGTACGGACCCTGACGTCACGAGAATCATTAATGAAGATTACTACGTTGACGACATGATTACAGGTTGTGATAATAAACAACAACTATTAGAGTTCTGTAAAAACGTCGCAAACGTCTTAAAGTCAGGTTGTTTTCCTCTTCGCAAGTGGATGTTTAATTTCAACATTAATAACATCGAAAACAACGAATCGGACTTAGGTAAGGAAATGTCATTGGGTGATAATGTTCATTCCAAAACTTTAGGGTTAGGTTGGCATAATATAAACGATAATTTTAATTTTAACTCGCAATTTAATTATGATAAAAATCAATTAATTACAAAACGTTATATTATGTCAACGATTTCACAGATATTTGATCCGTTGGGATTATTGAGCCCCACCATAATCATAGCTAAAATCTTACTGCAAAAATTATGGCTGTTAAAGATAGGCTGGGATGATGAGGTGCCTAGTGACGTCAGACGCACTTGGGACAGGTTTGTCGGTTCATTACTAATTCTTAACAGCATAAGTGTGCCGCGACACGTCATAGGTAACGACCCTACTTCTATCGAGCTGCACATTTTCACAGATGCGTCGGAATCCGCATACGGAGCATGTATTTATATTCGCACAATAAATCGTGACTCATCGGTGTCTGTCAGGTTGTGTTGTTCGAAGAGCAAGGTCGCACCGTTAAATCCGGTAAGTATCCCTAGGTTGGAACTTTGCGGAGCGTTACTAGGTGCTAGGCTATATAAAAAAGTACGCGAATCACTACGCTGTCAGTTTGATTACACAGTGTTCTGGTGTGACTCCACTATTGTACTGGGTTGGCTGCGGATGGCCCCAAATTTGCTGAAAACTTTCGTGCAAAATCGAACGGCAGAGATTCACGAATTAGCCAGGGAAATTCCGTGGTGTCACGTAAGCGGAAAAGACAATCCTGCGGACCTGGTATCTCGTGGAGTCAGGCTAGAAGATCTTCAATCTTCCACGTTGTGGTGGGAGGGCCCAGCATTTTTAAGCAAACCTGAATTTAATTGCAGTCACTCCATTTCAAACAAGACTTATGTAGCACATTCCGATTTGCCTGAATTAAAACCAGCAAAAATTCACGCATTCATAAGTACAACGGAAACTTCACTTTTTCCTTTTAAAAGGTTTTCTCAATTTAATCGTATGCAACGTGCGTGTGCATATGTATTGCGTTTTATTTTTAATTCTCGCAATAAAAATAACATTCGACGCGGCCCTCTCACTGTCGATGAGTTGAGAGAAGCACGCATAACTTTGTTAAAATTGTCCCAACGTGAATCTTTCCCGGAAGAGTTTAAATTACTATCAAATAATAAATTATTAAAAAATAAACATAACTTAAATAAATTAAACATCTTCGCAGATAGGGATGGCATTTTAAGAGTCGGTGGACGATTAAAATTGTCACCGGATTTTGACTTCGATAAGAAACATCCGTCATTAATTTCTGCCAATCACTGGTATTCAGTGCTACTGTTCCGACTTGAGCACAAGCGGCTGCTTCACGCCGCAGCGCAAGCCTTACTGTACAACATACGCGAGTCCCACTGGCCGGTGGGGGGCAGAAACCTAGCAAGGCGCATTGTTCATCAGTGCGTTACGTGTACACGATTGAGAGGTAAATCTTTATCTCCGATTATGGGCAACTTACCGGCGGAGAGAATCACTCTGACCTTCCCGTTTCTGCGAAGTGGTGTGGATTACGCTGGGCCAGTGCTTGTACTTAATCGTAAGGGTAGGGGTTCTAAATTGATAAAAGGTTACATTTGTCTTTTTATCTGTTTAGTTACACGCGCAATACATTTAGAACTTGTCAGTGACCTTTCTTCTGACGCTTACCTACTTGCGTTAAAGAGATTTATTTCCCGACGTGGCAAACCTGATGAAATAATTTCAGATAACGGCAGGAATTTTGTAGGGCTCGTTTGTCGAATTTTTATCTAAATGTTCTGACGACTTAATTGAGTACGCAACTAGTCAGAACATTAAGTTTTCTTTCATTCCGCCTTATGCGCCTCATTTTGGTGGATTGTGGGAGGCTGGAGTTAAATCATGCAAGCACCACTTGTTACGAGTGGTTGGTAGCGCACACCTGACATTTGAGGAATATGGCACTGTATTGTCACAAATTGAAGCTGTCCTCAACTCCCGCCCCATTAGTCCTTTATCCGCAGATCCTAACGACTTTCTTCCTTTGTGTCCATCTCATTTCCTGGTTGGTCGTCTCCTAACAGCGCCTGCAACGTCACAGCTAACGGAGGTTCCTGCTCATCGGCTGACACGATACCAGAGGCTCGAGTTGCTCAGACAACATTTCTGGATTCGATGGTCCAAGGAATACATTTCGGAGATGCAAACCAGGACTAAGTGGCAACAGAACGGACGTGATCTTCAGCCAAACACTCTGGTCGTCATCAAAGAGGACAACGCTCCGCCACTAAAATGGAGCCTGGGGCGGATCATTTCAACAATGCCAGGCAAGGATGGGATCGCTCGAGTGGCCAACATCCAGACGAAGTCAGGAGTTGTACGACGCGCATTTTCTCGAATCTGTCCTCTGTTCGACGACGAAGATGACAGCAAGGTGTTGGACGTAGATACTTCCAAGGCCGGGGGCATGTTCAGACCAAGGACTTCATAAATCCACGTATGATCTGCGTGCTGTCACATACTACGTCCATGCATGGGCGTGTACGAGTCGACCAATCACCGAGCAGCATTTTAAAAAAACCGTCGAGTAATTTTTTCCCTCCAGAGCGGGCCCTCCGGGTCTTTTTCTTTTTTATTTTATTCCATTCTGATCTCGCTACCATTCTTGTACGCGCACCTAACTCCGAAATTATATTATTGTAATTTAAATAAGAAGATTAAATCTGTATATCAACCAAAAATAGTCTCGTCTACATAATTTCAAACATCATCATCACCAACCTGAAGAGCACCCGCAGACCAGAGCTGACGCCGCTACAGTACGTGTTCCGTAACGTGCAATAACAATGTTATTTTTAACCGACTTCAAAAAAAGGAGGAGGTTATCAATTCGACTGTATTTTTTTTTTTTATGTTTGTTACCTCATAACTTGCGACTGGGTGAACCGATTTTCATGATTCTTTTTTTATTCGAAAGCTGGTGCTTCCCGTGTGGTCCCATTGTCACCATTTCAAGATCTGATGATTGGATCTTGGAGAAATCGAGGGCAACCCTCAAATTTTATTGGCTGACACATAGTTTTTCGCAAATCTTATGAAGTCATTCAAGTACTTGCGTATGGAAATCATCATCTCATGTAGCTGAGCTGATGATGGAAGGTACAACTCCTCAAGTAAGAAAATATTGTTTGTCTTCGCATATCTCCGGAACTACAAGTCCGATTTAAGTAATTCTTTTTATATTGTACTGGGTATCGTTCAACTTAGGGAATACTGCAAGTTTCATCAAATTCGGTTTAGTAGTTTTTGAGATAGGGAATGAAAGAGATGTTAACGATGTTATTACCGGTGCTACGGATTACAAAATTCTAGTGCACATGTATGAAAATGATGTATTTGAAAAGAATTTTGGTTGAATATTTGAACTAAAAAGAGTAAAATAAAAACTTTTTCCAAAAAAATGTGACCGCCTTCAAAAACAACCACAAAAAAGTGTAAAATAACCTACAAAACTTTTCTTTCGGAAGTCGGTGGCAAATGAGACAATGAAATTAATAAAAAAAGTCACCGACTTCCGAAAGAAAAGTTTTTTAGGTTATTTTACACTTTTTTGTGGTTGTTTTTGAAGGCGGTCACATTTTTTTGGAAAAAGTTTTATAATACCTTTTTAAATTTGACAACTTTTTTTTTGTTGGATAGGGTATACTTTCGGAATGGACCCATTAACATTTTTTCGAAATCGGACTAGCACTTTTTGAAAAATCAACATAAATCAACAAAAACCTAAAATGTTTTCAACTTTGTCTAAAGCTGGTGCCAGTTAAGATGGCAATAGCGGTCATTGACCTTTACCTAATCAGTCCTCGTATAATGACATAAGATCATAATTAGCATTTTTATGTGTTAGGATAGTGTTTACTTGTGAGTCTTAAATATAAAAAAAATATAAAATCCGAGGTATAGGTGAAATGTTTTAACCATTTTGATATCTTATGAAAACTTAGATACTTATATCCTTACAATATACTTACTAATTTATTCGGTATTTTATAATAATGCTAATTCTGGGCTTATGTCATTATACGAGGACTTATTAAGTAAAGGTCAATGACCGCTATTGCCATCTTAACTGGCACCAACTATACACCGATTACTCCGAGGTTTCTGGTCCCATTTCAATGATTCTTCTTTTGTTCGATACAGTATTTGCCATTTGGCCCCATAAAATTTTCATTTAGTTTGGTGCAGTAGTTTTTATTTTTAGTTTTTATAGGTACCTACAAACCTACATGGGTGTGGTTATTACCGGTGCTACCGATTACAAAATTTTAGTGCACATGTAAGAAAATTATGTATTTGGCAATAATTTGGGTTGAATAGTGAAACTAAAAAGAATAAAATAAAAAACTTTTTCAAAAAAAATGCAACCGACTTCAAAACAGCCACAAAAAAAGTTCAAAATAACCTACAAAACTTTTCTTTCGAAAGTCGGTGACAAAAAGTCAATAAAATAGAAAACAAAGTCACCGACTTTCGAAAGAAATTTTTTTTTGTAGGTTATTTTGAACTTTTTTTGTGGTTGTTTTGAAGTTGGTTGCATTTTTTTTTGAAAATGTTTTTTTTTATTAAATCAAGTTATTTCACTATATTGTTTTTATTTGGTACTTTTCTTCTTAACGAAATCTCACATACCTTTTTAAAGCGTCCATAAATACGTAAATAACCTGTTTTATAGTTATCCCTTATGCGCTGCAAATTCCTAGTACGAATTTTAATTAGGATCCAATCCGATTATAGGATACAAGATTCGGGGATCGGACTGCGGTTGATGGCAGCACGGACATCCGACTGCGGCTTAATGATTTGTTTTAATGAGATCGAAAGCTTGTGGGCTAAGCTCGTATGCGGGATCCGGAAACAATCAGATGCATTTAATGCCGTAAATTGCGTTATAATGACTTTAAAGACTTGAAATTATTTGTTACGATGATGTCGTTCCTGTACGTGAACCTACAAACATTGTGATCTATTTAGTAACATCATAAGATGCCGACGTTAGTGGCACGAACTACCTTGCTGTTTCTTACTAAAATACGTGACAAACCGTACGTGACTGACCGTAAGCTACTGAAAATACGCAACTGACTGTGCGCGACTGAAAGTACGCAACCGACTGAACGCGACCGACAGGTATTCCACCGAACGCACTCGACCGATGGTATGCCTCCGAACGCACGCGACCGACCGACAGTATTCAAGCGAACGTACGTAACCGTCGTCAGAGTAAAAAAAGCCTCATCAAATCCGTATGACAATCGACCTTCAAGTACCGACGTGAGCTTTTAGTTACATAAGTACCGACGTGACGTCTGGCAGACCACGGTCGCTTAACTGACCAAAAAATTTTATGTTTCTGGATAATTTAAACAAATATTTTTTTATATGTTTTTGACATTATCTAGGTATCGTACGAGTAAAATAAAATGTAAAAATTTTCATTTTAGTACAAATTATAAGCATTCATCTATCACTCTCAACTGTTTTGAAATGAAAAATCAACTTTTTACTTAGTAAATGACATTTATATACTGAACATTTTTTTTTTCTCCACAACATTTTTTTCTTAAAGTTTAATAACTAAGGAAGTAATGAAAAATTAAAAAGAAATAAAAAAATAAGTGATTTCTTGGAAATCGCAACGCACAAAATATTCGAAACAATCAAATTTTACAAACAGTCTTTGCTGCATTGTATGTACGAATTTTTCATGCAAGTGTCACATTTATAAGCAGTCTTGTACTTGATGAATGATGATCACTCTCCATAGGAACAAAATTTGAATCGATGTCATCACAGTCGGACTCCAAGCTCTCATTTAGCCATTCCTCTTTAATGTCCGCATGGTATTTATTTTGAGGCCTTACAAGGTATTGGTTGCATGATCTGACTTGAAGTACTTGGTTGATCTATTTTCGTATGTGAGTGAAAATATCATAAAAAACGATAAAACCTCAAACAAGTCTCATTCAAAAGTATTACCACGGTAATAATATCTACAGTATTTGATCTTCATACAAACGGACGAAACGCGAGCTATACCACGTGACTCGATGTCGGGGCGCGCTTGAGGCGCAGACAGTCACGGCCGTACCGTAGTGATGAACGGACGGTGCGTTGTTTTTTTAACAAAATCAGTTCATGGACATAATTTAATACGACGAGTAGAAAATATTGTGCTGTTTTTGGGTGTATGAATTCGTCAATAACGTATCCATATTTTAAATACCTGTAAACTCTGAAAAGTACTGACTATAAAATAATTTTACTTATGTACTAGTAGATGGCAGGTAGGTACATAATGTGTGACTTTTTAATGGATAAATATTTTCTATTATCTCACGAAAAAAGGGTATTTGGATTAATAAATACAGTGAATATACTAAAACAAAGTTACTGAGACGAGTGAAATAGGTAAGTTATAGGCAGTTCTGAATGAATCATGATACGGTAGGTACTTACGCTTGTGTTAAAATCCTTCCTATTCAATATACAAAGTATTTTATTTGTTTACTGATATAAGAAAAGTATATTTACAATCACAAAACTAAATAGATACAGAAAGTAGGCAAATGTAATTAAAATGCTGGAGACGGGCGTCGGATCGAACAGCCCTAGCGCATGTTTATGTACCGCGCGGCTGTAGGTATTTATTTCTATCATGCGGCCGAGATCCACTACTGTAGATATTTATACTGTGGTATTACACAAGTACCGACGAGTGGTCTGGTAGACCACTCGCGATCTTATAAAAGCTAAAACTCCCCGGAATCGCATGTGCCAACACAACCACTCTTCTTAATCGCTGCGGGGCGACTACTTGAGGGGTAGACAAAGGCGCGGGGGTGTATGTCTTTGCTAACATAGGTATCTAGACAAATCGGATACCCAAACTGTCTGTCAGACCACACGTCGGTACTTAAAGGTTAAGCCGCGTACAGACATCGCGAGGCGTGCGACACGAATGGTTCGTCTCGCATGCCTCAACCTGAGGCATACGATGGTACATTTATACGTGCGTCCCGAACGAAACATGCTCCAGCTGAGCAAGCAAACAACAACTGTCCGGAGCGCACGGCTCGTACTGAGGCGGCGTTCGCAACGATCGTATGGCGCGAATGCTCACTGTGAGCACACCCGTCCACACAGCCCGAGACATGCGATACGAACCATTCGTGTCGCACGCCTCGCGATGTCTGTACGCGGCTATACTTTGGGCTGAATTTTGTAGAAATGAATCGTCAAACGTATAAGAAAATATACTAAGCTTAGCCTCATTATTGCATGTTGTCTCTCTCATAATGTACAATGTAGATAATTATGTAAATCACCTCATGTATAATACAATACTTTTTACATTATTAAATTAAATTCACAGTTCCAAGGACATGTGATTCCTGATACTGCGATGATATAATATTAAAAGCCACGGCACGACTGTTAGAGACATGCAATTATTATGTAAATGTGTTGCCTGACGCTCATGGAGATTTCCTTTAATTTAATCTAAGTCAGCTCTTTGATATGACGTATTGGAGCCGCCATTCACAATATCGTTGATATATCATTCAACTAGCACTTTGCCCGCGACTTCGTCTGCGCGTGTTTCTAATTTCGAACTCAGTGAATTTAATTCCCGCTCACCCTCCTTATAAGAAAATCTAAAAACTCAATACAAACAAACAATCATATTAGACAAACTGATTTTCCGATTTTCACCCTGTTAGGGGTTGATTTATGAAATATAAATAAAAATACGTATCCTTTATTCGATTGAGAGATAATTAATATGTCAAGTTTTGAGTTTATCGAAGCAAGCAATAAAATCCTTCCCTTAAAATTTTATCATCCCTTTTCACCAATTTAGGGAGTGATTTTCGGAAAACCTAAAAAAGGAGGGTAGTTTTAAAAAAAGTAATAATACCCATCTTTTTTATTTACTTACACTCATTCATATTCATGTACCAAGTTTCAAGTTTATAAACCCAAGAAATAAGATTTTACATACAAAGGTTTTCGCCCCTTTTGAGAGGGAGATTTTCGCAAAATCCTTTCATAATTCTCATCTACATAATAAATTGCAACTACCATCAAAAATTCAGAGTTCTACGTTTAGTGGTTTAATATCCTCCCTTTAAAACTTGAATACCCCTTTTCACCCACTTGGGGGATGATTTTCGAAAAATCCAAAAACACGTGTTTGATTAATTCTTATCTAGTATATAAATACTGATTTTCAAATTCATCGGCTCACGCGTTATGATTTTCCGATACAAACTTTAACAACCCCTAGAATACCAATGGAGGGTAGTTTTAAAAAAATAGTGGTGCCAGTCTTATTTATTTACTAATGTTCTTATTCGTGGTAAGTTTCAAGTTTATAAACCCAAGGAATAAGATTTTTCATACAAAAGTTTTCACCCCTTTTCACCCCCTTAGAGGAGGATTTTCGCAAAATCCCGTCTTATTGCCAATCTACATAGTAGACTGCAAATGCTGTCCAAAATTCAAGTTTCTGCGTTAAGCGGTTTCGGCTGTAGTCGTGTCAAAAGAAAAACCCCTGTTCTTTTATTATATAGATAGATAAATAATAAATTAAGTATTTTTGAAAATCAAATATGTTCTTTAGTTTCGCTGAAACTCGAGAACGGCTGACCCGATTTGGCTAATCTTGGTTTTGAATTATTTTTCGTCCAGGGAAAGTTTAAAAAGTGGGTACGTAAATTATTATAAAAAAAAAAAATTCGGAGGTGGTACGAAGTTTTTCGGGTCAGCTAGTGTGTTATTTTTTTGGGCAGGGCAAATCTCGTTAAATTCCCTCGAAATCTTTGTATGCACAAAAACGTGTTTCGTTTTCGTCGGCGGCACGGCGGCGGCGCGGCGGCGCGGAGTCTTGATGCTGGTGAATAGGTAACGAACACAAGTTGCTGCTTACTATAAAATAATGTGAAACTGAGTCGATAGTATAGTAGCTTTTCATATGTTTATAGAAATGTGGATATAAAATAGATGCTATTTTTGATGTGTACCTACTGTGACTTTTTATGTCTTCACGAATGAACGGATGTCGGCACACAAGTGGGCAATGAACCTCGTGAGGGCAAAGACAGTATTTTTCCCAGTATTACCTTTCTAGAGAGTAATTTTCGAGGTTCACTTGTTTCTGTTGCTAGGACATAGGCTTCTTCTCTTGTAGAGGCAGTTGGCTAAAATTCCAAACCATCTAGCTAACCATCTACTGATGAACTGAAAGGAAGGAAGGTCTTGAAATATATTTTTATTTTCCTTCATGCCGGTTTCCCCAAGTGGTGTTTCTTCACTGTTTTAAAAGCAGTTGTTATATCGATGGTGGGTTCACATGTCTACTTGTCAAGGTGCGAGGACCTTCACAAAGAAGATTGGGTACATAAGCCACATGCAAACACACAAACGACAACAACGAAATTACATCATCATAATCATTTGACTATTTAAATAAAATAATAATAATTACGTAAACCAAAAATGATTATACGGCTAACTTTTACGACCTGCTGAATTGAAAAAGTTATAATTCAATATCCAATATTTTTGGAAATCTTATCTCAATCATAGAATGCAATTAACAAATGGCTTACAACTAATCAAAGTGCTATCTTATTCTGTCAAAAAGCAATTATAGTTAAGAATTAAACTGTCATGACATTAATCTTGGCTATTTTCAGTAATTAGTGGTCGACGATCGTGTGTGGAGATAAATGTAAAGGCGCTCCCGCATATGCATTCGCGTGTAATGTAACAATTTAGATTCGACTTTGAGCATTACATTAAAATATTACCTCCCTGCCCGACGAGCATTCGCGTACATTTAGTATAAGCCGCGTACAGAGATCGCGAGGCGTGCGACACGAATGGTTCATCTCGCATGCCTCAACCTGAGGCATACGATGGTACATTTATACGTGCGTCCCGAACGAAACATGCTCAAGCTGAGCAAGCAAACCACCACGCACGGTGTTCGTCAGTAGAAAACGCAAACAACACCTGTCCGTCCACACGTAGCGCACGGCTCGTACTGATAGTCCAGTCATTAAAGCCTAAACCCGAAAATAATTAGTAACACGCTGAAATTTTAAGGGGTTCTTAAGGAAGGTAAAATAACATACCGGGTGATTTTGCAGCGTTCTGGGGTGTACGGAAAGGGTTGAAAAGGGGTGAAAAGGGGTGAAAATGGTTTTTCGTTAATAACATTGCCAAGAAAATAGTAACACGCTGCAAATTTGGAATTAGGTTGTTCTTACCGTTTTTTAACGTGTATTAAATTTGCAGCGTTTTGCGACATACGGAACATTGTTTTTTTTTAAAAAACAGTGCAATTAGTTAAAAACAGGGGTAAGAAAATTAGTAACACGCTGCAAATTTGGAATTAGGTTTTTCTTACCGGTTTGTAACGTGTATCAAATTTGCAGCGTTTTGCAACATACGGAACATTGTTTATTATTAAAAAAACAGTGCGATTTGTTAGTAACAAGGGTAAAAAAGTAGGAACACGCTGCAATTTTAGAATTAGGTTGTTCTTACCGGTTTGTAACGTTTTGCAAAAAACTGAACTTTTTTCATTCATTACTATAAAAACAAATATTTCAGTTAGTAACAATAGTGAAAAAGTTAATGAAGAGTTGCAATCTGGAGAAAATGTTGTCAAAACCTTTTTGAATCATTTTTCAAAGGACATCATTTTTTTTGGGCCATTTCTGAAAGTGCCAACGAAAAAAATTGGTACCTTTTGTATTATTGGTTGGTATAGGTAGTACTAGTCATTTGGAGCAATAGTTACTATGGCACAAAAGTTGTAGGATTGCTCTCGGCCAAGTTATACAAGTTCGAAGATTCGTAATTTTCATACATTTTTTAATTTTTGAAAGTGCCGATATTCACCAAATAATGATAAGAATTGCTAGAACGAGCGACCTCAATTAATTTAACATAACGCCTGTAATCCCTGAGAGGTTGGGCAGAGGAGTACCGAATAAAAATGAATAATAATCTGTTTCTTTTTGTGAAAAGTAACAAAAACATTTTAAAATATACAAATCTGCTGGTAGGACCAGCATCGGGAACAGAATCGGGGTTGCCTGTGGTTAGGGGTCTTGGGAGAGGAACCTCCTAACAATACGAAACGTGATCAGCACTGCTGCTTGAATCAGCCCTTTTTAGGGGGAAATAAAATCATCAAATGAGTTATCTCGCTCTGGGCTGATCTGTAGAGTCTGTCAGACTCCTAGACGCCCTTTGCGTTCCAGATACTAAGATAGTCGACGAGCTGGTACCTACATTTCATTCATACATTTGTTGTTTTCTCAAAGTCGCCTTATAGCTTTGGAACACGATACTTGTATGTTAGCGGTGAGACGGGTTTGCCTCACCGCCCACCCAATCAACGAGGCTCGACTGAAATTCGTCCTTGGCATCCCGTGGAACTTGAAGGAGCATTTCCGACGTTTGGATCAAAAACAGGATCGAGCCGGGGCTGCCATCAAGCTGTTACCAACCTTGTAAGCAAACACCGCTTTCTGAAGGCTCTACGAGGAAGTGGTACTGTTAAAGCCCCTCTACGGGAACCCTGTGTCTGTCGTTTCCATACGGAAGCAAACACACAAGCCAATCGCACCAGGGGATCATGGCTATTCGGGCGATCCACTCATACACAAAGATGCTGGAGGATCTGCTTCCAGATCACACGTTGGCAATCCGGAAAGGAGGTTGCCACTACTTCAGCAGCAGTAATGACAGCGAAGGAAGAGGCAGAACACGCGAAAGGACGCCCTCGAAATCTCAATCCAGTCGCGTACGGCAAGTAATGCGGAGCTAGGTGTCTTATCAAGGATCAGGCCCAGGACGACAGCATATCGTGTTCCACCCTCGTCTAAAGAACCCAAACGCCTACCGGCTTGCGGGACTATTTCAGTGGGAAAGGTACCGTAGCACGGTCGATGATGATGATTCCTGCGTTTGGCCCCAAGGCTGAACCGGGCATCAGCCGCCCTCAGGCGGCTCCTGCCCAATATCGGCGGGCCAAACGCCCCCTGGAGGAGGTTGCACGCGCACTGTCGTGCGCTCCATGGCCGTCTACGGGGCCCCCGTGTGTGCCTTGAGCATTCGAACGCGGCCAGCAAAGCTGGTCGCATGCCAGAGGGTCATGGATATCAGAATGATCTGAGGATACCGCACGATTGCTGCCAATCGGTCAACGTTCTTGCCGGATCGCTGCCCTGGGATCTGGGGGTGACTGCCCTCCGGCGCGTCTATGAGTGGCGCGTAGAGGCGCAGCGTCGGGGTGTATCCCCGCTGCCTCGAGAAGTCGAGGCGCAGCGAGAAGAGCTCCGGCGCGATCTCAAGGCAGTTTGGAGAAAACGACTGTCGCAACCGAGGCACGGGCTAACCGCAATCGCGGCTGTCAGACCCCTTTTTGAGGAGTGGCTGGATAGTTCCCACGGCGTCCTCAGCTATCGCATGACACAGGTCCTTAGCGGACATGGCTGCTGTGGCCGCCCGGAGGACACGGTGGAGCATACGGTGCAGGACTGCCCTGCTTGGGCGGAGCACCGCCGTGACCTCACGGCGGCAATAGGCGGAGACCTCTCGCGCCCGGCATTGGTCGCGGCCATGCAGCGAGGCGAGACGGAGTGGGAAGCGGTCGCCTCCTTCTGCGAAGCAGTCATGCTCGCGAAGGAGGAGGTGGGCCGAGAGAGAGATTTCAATTTCAATTTCAATTTATTTATTAATTTTGTGAACATAGGGTCAAAGTTTTACAGATGTTTACAGTTATAATGTTGTTCCATGCTATGTCCCGCCAGAAGGCATACAAAATTCCAAGATAGTACCTACGAGTAAATTATACATATAATATTATTAGTCTAAGTAACCAATTGAGATTAAATAAGGTAAGTCACAATTTTAAAACTTCAATGTCATGCCAAATGCTACTATAATAATACTATAATAATAAATAGAATAATTATGTCAAGATTGATGTCAACAAACAATTTAAGACGTCACATAAACAAAAATAATGTCACAGTTCCGTTTAAAAGGGAAATAACAAATTAAATAATAAAGGTAAATATCAATTAATAATAGCATACAGACGGATTCAAACCTTTATAAATATTATTTAAATTTATCATTTAGATATTCAGTAACGGAATAATATCGCACGCTTAAAACATAAGTGGCACTATACGAAAAACGTCATTTTTTAGTTGAGTATACAGTCAAAACGCGTAAAACGAAACGCACCTAATGCAAAGACCCCGGTAGCTCTAATGCACCAAGTTTTTGCTAGATGTCGCTAGTGTCAGTTATGAATTTGTCGCAATTTGTCCGGTCGGTAATTGATAAACCGGCACTATGCAGTTCGCGTCAAGTCTCCAGAGGGAATCCTTGTCGAGGTGAGTCAAAAACTGGCACTTTGCGTAAAGTGCCAGTTATTTAATTAATTTGCTTTTGAATATTTACAGTGAGTAAATGCATAAGTGGCATTTTGAATATAATGCCAGTTATTTAATAACTTTAGTGTGGATTTTGTTTTTATATGAATTCAATAACGGGCATTTTCTGTAAAGAGCCATTTAATCAATAAATATGCTTTCAAATATTAGCTGTGCGTAATTGCATAAGTGGCAGTTTGAGTTTAGTGTCAGTTATTTTTTTAACTTTAATAAGGATGTTGTTCTTATTGCGAACTTAATAAAGGGCATTTTCGGTAAAGCGCCATTTAATCGATAAATTTGCTTGTAAATATTCGCTGTGAGCAATTGCGTAAGTGGCAGTTTCAGTTTAGTGCCAGTTATACGTTAACTTTTAATTGATTTTGTTTTTATCGACGTTACGAATTTAATAAGAAAAGGGTTTTTTTTTGTTTAAGGCATTAAACTATCATGGATCCGAAAAGAAGTAGATGTAGAAGGATGATAGAATTATCAACTCAGAACAACGATGACGATGATGGATCACAAAATACTAAGCCTGATTCTAAAAGAAATTCAAATATTGTTGAACCCCTTTCAACAATGAGTGCGTCCGATTTGAACATCATGAGAAATTCACCCTTAACTAGCTCTTATCACGACCAAACTAACAGTGACGATGGTGACTTTTCTCCCGCCTCAGACGATGACAGAACATACTTTCCATTAAAGAAAAAATGCAGGAGATCGAACTCAAGCTCGTCGTCATCGTCGTCATCGTCCAGCTCGTCCTCATCTTCGTCCTCAAGCACATCATCCAGTTCAGCTTCGTCTGTACAAAGTCCAAACACCCAACAAATTACTCAAAGTACCAATAACACACGTAATTATTTCGACCCTTCTAATCCGGATGACATTTCCTTCACTCAGATTGTTGAAGTTTCTAATAATCATCAAAGAAGTGATCATCTTCCTGCTGATTCGAATGGTGATGGTGATCATGTCGCCTCTTCCAGCCCTGCTGATAACGTCGAAATCATACATTTTGATACAAATGACACAGGAGTGATGAACGATACTGCAGAAGAAGCTCCAACTCAGCCAGTTGATGCAATTACAAGAAAACGAAAGAAGAAAAATAATAATATCGTTACTACAAATATTGTGAAGATACTAAGAAATGCAGGCAAAAAATATGTTTCAAACTCAAAAAAGAAAACCTGTTTTCCAGCTAAAACGATTAAGCAACCTTGTGGAAGTACATGTCGGCTGAAATGTGCAGATAGAATTTCTGAAGAGTCACGAAAACTTATCTTTAATGATTATTGGGCCATGGCCTCATTGACGAGACAGCGAGAATACATAGCTCATAGCTTAACAGAGATAAAGCCTAGATATCAATATAAAAAGATTAATTCCAATAGAAAGCCGAAAATGGCTTTCAGTTTCGAGGTTCACGGCTCCAAAGAAAGGGTTTGCAAAACCTTTTTCAAAAATACGCTGGATATTACAGATAGGTGCATAAGAACTGTAGTAGAGAAGAAAAATACATCAACCGGTATTCTAGAAGGAGAAAAAAGAGGCTTGCACGGAAACCACAGAAAAGTCCCCGCTGAAATGATAGAAGAAGTGAAAAAACACATTAACAGCATTCCTCGCATCGAAAGCCACTATTTGCGCAAGCAAACTACCAGAGAATTCATAGATGGTGGAAAAACATTAACTGATATTTATACAGACTACAAAGAAGATTGCATAAAACACGGTTTACCTTACGTACAGCTTCATACCTACCGTAAAGTTTTCAATAACGATTTTAACATTAGCTTCTTTGTGCCCAAGAAGGACCAATGTGAACAATGCACAATATACAAGCTGGCCGAAGGTCCTCAAAAAGAAGTTCTGAAGGAAGACTACGAACGACATTTAGCAGAGAAGGAGAAAAGTCGTGAAGAAAAAGCTAACGATAAATTGAAGGTTTCAAGCAACTTTATCGTCGCATGCTACGACTTACAAGCGGTAATGACGATACCAAATGGAGAAGT
Source organism: Agrotis segetum (assembly GCA_036375495.1). Taxonomy (NCBI): domain Eukaryota; kingdom Metazoa; phylum Arthropoda; class Insecta; order Lepidoptera; family Noctuidae; genus Agrotis; species Agrotis segetum. The sequence continues at coordinate 1,437,315 of JAQSVV010000130.1, forward strand.
ATCAACTTTCTTCTATAAGTCAAAGATAAATTGCTTGAACTTTACTATCTCTGAGCTTGCAAGAGATAATACTGAATGCTTTTTCTGGGACGAATCGCAAGGGAACCGTGGAGCAAACGAAATAGCCAGCTGTGTCTTAAAATACTTGCAAAAGAAATCTTCTTTAGCTGACGAAGACTTAGATGTGGTTTTCTATTCAGATAACTGCTGCGGCCAGCAGAAAAATCAGTTCATCATCGGTATGTACATCTACGCAGTACTTAACTTGAAAATAACATCTATAACACACAAATTTTTAATCCGTGGACACACACAGAACGAAGGAGATGCAGCACATTCAACTATTGAGAAACAAATAAAAAGAATACTTAAATCTGGACCCATTTATGTGCCTTCCCAGTACGTATCCGCTATCAGAAGTGCAAAAAAACATGGCACACCATTCATAGTAAACGAAATGGCTTATAACGATTTCAGAGACATTAAACAACTGCCAGTTCCTAGATTGAACAAAAGTGTTGAAAATGAAGTTGTTAAACTATCTGATATAAAAGTCATCAAAGTGGTGAAAATTGAAGATGATAAGGTAAAAATTTATTATAAAAAATCCTACTTTGATGATTTCAAAGAACTTGACCTGGGGACTAAAAGGGTCAGTACAAGGAACCAGCGGACTCAAGAACTGCAACAGCTGTATAACCAAAAGTTGGATTTATCTGAAAGAAAAAAGAATGATGTAAAAAGCCTTCTAGATGCTGGTCTGATACCCAATTTTTACAATTCCTACTTTGATAGAGTTTTAAACTAGGTAGGTAGATTAGTGAGATCGCTTTAAAAAAAACTGTTGATTTATTATTAATAATTGTAAGAAGAAGTTTTCGATAAGTTTGTTTTGTGATTTATAGGCGAAAATGTTTTTAAGTTACTGTTATTTAGTTTATTAATATTTTTCTCGGTTCTCTAAATTGCTAAAAACTTTGATAGTTTTTATGTAATTCAGTTTTTACAAGATTTTATAGTATGTACAAGATTTTGATACAATATTTTAATAATGACTTACGGTATTTTGTGAAAAACTATATTTTTAAGTTACTGCAAGATTTTTGCTGACCATGATAAACCTTTAATAGGCTGATTTTTACGTAACTTTTACAGTTCCTACTTCGAAAGACTTTTAACCTTAGCAGATAAGTTGAAATACCTCTAATAATTGTACTGATTAGTAAGTAGAAAGAACAAGATTTATGTTGTTTATGATAAAATGACGAATTTTCTTTTATTTTGATAATACTTTTATCTAGATTTAAAAATATTTGTTAATTATGAATATGTGTGGTGATTTTGACCAAAAACTGTAAGCATGTGCCAAATAAATATAATTCTTAACTATTTTAATAGTTCTATTGTTTTATTTCTCTCTTTTTTATCATTACAATGTAAGGAAAATAACAATTTAGAGGTCACTAAGCCAAAAGTTTTGAACAACAAGAAAACTATAACCGACACAATACTAAACTTTTTTTTTAAATGCGTCTCCATTGATAAATAAACAATAATTTTAATGTATGCCACTGGATACTGAAACAGCGTTAGTTAAACTGTTATATTAATCCAATCACAAAGCTTTATTCATATATTTTTAGTTCCATATCACCCATTCAATTCTTAAAAAATCTTAAAACGGCCATACTGAAAAATCAAGATTTTCGTTTAGTGCCATTTATGTTTTAAGGGTGCGATATACCTTGTCACATAATAACTTAAAAAGCTTACGTTTAAACTCATTTATATTGTTACTTGATACAATTTCATCAGGTAGTACATTATAAAGTTTCGGGGCCATTGCATAGATACTATTGTATAGAAATTTGGTTTTAGTTTTCAAAGGGTGCAACTTTTTAGAGCGTCGTTGACTTTCGATGGACTTGTATAAATGCATGTTATTTTTTACAAAGATACAGGCTTCATAGACATAGAGCGAGGGAACAGTCAATATGTTTAAATTTCGAAAATGTGGCTTACATGAATCTGTTCGTTTTATTTTACATATAGCTCGTATACACTTTTTCTGTGCTAATAATACCTCGTTGGCTTTAGTAGCATTGCCCCAAAATATAATGCCATAACGTAGAGTAGAGGCGACATACCCATGATAAGCTGTCAGGAGGGCTGTTTGATTCGCAATTTTCCCCAGCATATGAAGAGCATAGGAAAACTTACTTAGCTTCCCACATACATTTTCGATTTGAGTTTTCCAAGACATGTCGTTATCTATATATAGTCCAAGAAATTTTGTAACATTTGTTTCTAGTATTTGGTCTCCTTTATAGTTTATTTGAAACTGTGATGGTAGTTTTTGTCTAATTTTAAAATTCATAATTTTAGTTTTAGTGAAATTTATTTTAAGATTATTGTTATTTAGCCAGCCAACAATAGAAACAAGACTAGTGTTTATATCATCTTCCAACTCTTTAATACTACCATTATTATACACAACCGTGCTGTCGTCAGCAAATAAGGACATTTGGTGTCTTATTACTTGGGGAAAGTCGTTAATAAAGCAATTAAACAGCAAGGGTCCCATCACACAGCCTTGTGGAACACCGTAGCTAAGAATTCTGGAGCTAGATGAGTAAACTACTTCAGTTTTAGACTTAATATCCACTTGACTAATTTGGGTAATTTGCCTTCTGTCCTTTAGATAAGATTCTATAAGATTAAGCACGTTACCTCGAATACCATATCTATAAAGTTTATCTAATAATATCTTATGGTCCACACAGTCAAAAGCCCTAGTCATATCCATATACATTGCCATTACCGGTTTTCTGTTATCCATATTGTTATGTATTTTTTCAAGAAAATTGTAGACGGCCATATTAATGGTTTTTGTCTTCCTGAAACCCATTTGTTCCTTGCAAAAAATGTGATGTTTTTCAAAATAGTTATAAATACGATCATACATAACCTTCTCAATGATTTTTGAGAAAATTGGAATAAGAGCTATAGGTCTATAATTGCCCATCTTTGTTTTGTCATCTTTTTTATGTAATGGTTTGATAATAGAAACCTTTAACTTGTGCGGAAAAATACCATTTAGAATACAGTTATTTATAATATTACTTAAAACAGGTGCTATAAGAGGAGCGACTGCTTTAACTACCCCTGTGTTAATTTCATCATATCCTGTACTATTGGTGTTCTTGAGGTTGTTTATAATAGTAATGATGTCCTTTGGTATAGTTGGTTAGAGAGAGGACAGCGTCCTCCCTCCGCCCCAACCGCAGTGGTAGGCGCCCGCGGCGTCGGACGTCAGCAGATGATCTCCGGCCACCGTAGGCGCGGGCATGCGGGCAGCGAGTAAAGGGCAACTCGCTGCCCGACCATGGACCATGCCCGGGTCGACGGCTCGTTGAGTCCCACGCGCGCCTCAAAGAGCGTCAGCACACTGACGGGGCCCCCTCTCAGAGGGCCAAAGGATTATTTCCTTACCGTGACCCCGGAACAGAAAGGGCTATTGAAGGACACCGTGGATTTTAGTCAGTAAAAGTCTGACAGTCCCTCCTGCCCTGCCCGGGGTCGGAGGACTCATTTGATGATTTTACCTAGTTAAAAAAAAGGGTTAGGTAGAGGTGTACCCAATAAAACATGTTAAAATAATATATAAATCCGCTGGTGGGGCCAGAATCCGGAACAGAATCGAAATTGCCTGTGGTAGGGATCTTGGGAGAGAAACCTCTTAACAATACAAATCCTGACCAACAGAACTGCTTTCTGAATCAACCACGTTTGTTTGGCTAATAAAATCATCAAAATTGTGCTACGGTATCCTGCTAAGATAATCCTGCGACCTGGCAGGCATAAGACGACTAGCTCCTCATTACTCGCCGTATGCAGCTGGATTGAGATTTCGAGGGCTTCCTCTCCTTCACGTGTTCTGTTTCCTACTTCGCTGCCATTGCTACTGCAGAAGAAGCGGCTGCCTCCTTACCGGATTGCCACGGTGTGATCTGGATACAGAAGCCCCCCAAGCATATATGAGTGGATCACCCAAAAAGCCACGATTCCTTGGTGCGGTCAGCTTATCCGGTCTCTTTCTTATGGAGACAATGGACACAGAGTTCCCATAGATGGACTTTAACCGCACCACTTCCACGTAGAGTCTCCAAAAAGAGGCGGTTGCCTTGCAATATTGGGTAACTAGCTTGAAGTCAGCCCCGAGACTGCTTCTTGAAGTTCCACGGGATTTCAAGGACGAGTATCAGTCGAGCTTCGTTGATTGGACGGCGATGCAAACCCGTCCCACCGATAATTGGGATCTGACAGTATCGCGTACTGAAGGCTATGAGACTCTTTCAGAAAACAACAAATGTATGAATGAAATGTATCGGGTCGTCGACTATCTTAGATCTGGAACGCATATTGCAACCTAATGAAGGAGGTGGACTGTTAGTCAGCAGGAGTCTGACTTGAAAAAAACGGGTTGATTCAAAAAGCAATACTTTTGGTCACGATTCGTACTCTTAGGAGGTCGCTCTCCCAGGACCCCTTATACAGACAACTTCGTTTCTGTTCTCGATTCTGGCCCCACCAGTAGATTTATATATTTAAAAAAAAAAACATAAATAATAATGTGATTAATTATTATTCATTTTTATTGGGTACACCTCTACCCAACCCTTCAGGAATAACAGGTGTAATGATATTTTATGTTAAATTGCTTGAAGTCGCTAGTTTTTATCATTATTTGCTTTTTGGCACTTTCAGAAATTAAAAAATTTATGTAAATTACGAATCTTTGATCTTGTATAACTTGGCCGCGAGAGCAATCCTACAACTGTTGTGCTGTAATAACTATTTCTCCCAATGACTAGTACTACCCATAGGTGAAAATTTTTTTCGTTCCCCTCAGAAAAGGCCCAAAAAAAAATTATTCCACAACTATCACACAACGCCATCTAGTCCCAAGCCAAGCTAAGCAGAGCTTGTGATAGGGGTACTAGACAACTGATGAGCATACTTATATATTTCTAAATACATACATCATAATATAATAGACAAATTACACCCAGACACAGAACAAATGAACGTGCTCTTCACACAAACATTTGTCCTGGGTGGGAATCGAACCCACGACCCCCGGCATAGCAGTCAGGGTCACTAACCACTAGACCAACAGGCCAGTCAAAATGTACGGAGCGTGAATGTTCTCCTTTGAAAAATGTTTCAAAAAAGGTGTTGACAACATTTTCACCAGATTGCAACTCTTCACTAACTTTTTCACAATTGTTACTAACTGAAATATTTGTTTATAATTATGGTAATGAATGAAAAAAGTTCAGTTTTTTGCAAAACGTTACAAACCGGTAAGAACAACCTAATTCTAAAATTGCAGCGTGTTCCTACTTTTTTTACTCTTGTTACTAACAAATCGCACTGGTTTTTTTTTAATAATAAACAATGTTCAATTTGTTGTAAAACGCTGCAAATTTGATATACGTTACGAAACGGTAAAACAAATTAATTACAAATTTACAGCGAGTTACAATTTTTTTTCACCCGTGTGATTAAATAATTTCATTGTTTTTTTAATAGTAGACAATGTTCCGTTTGCTCCTTGAAGTTCCACGGGATGTCAAGGACGAGTTTCAGTCGAGCCTCGTTGATTGGGCGGGCGGTGAGGCAAACCCGTCTCACCGCTAACATACAAGTATCGTGTTCCAAAGCTATAAGGCTCTTTGAGAAAACAACAAATGTATGAATGAAATGTAGGTACCAGCTCGTCGACTATCTTAGTATCTGGAACGCAAAGGGCGTCTAGGAGTCTGACAGACTCTACAGATCAGCCCAGAGCGAGATAACTCATTTGATGATTTTATTTCCCCCTAAAAAGGGCTGATTCAAGCAGCAGTGCTGATCACGTTTCGTATTGTTAGGAGGTTCCTCTCCCAAGACCCCTAACCACAGGCAACCCCGATTCTGTTCCCGATGCTGGTCCTACCAGCAGATTTGTATATTTTAAAATGTTTTTGTTACTTTTCACAAAAAGAAACAGATTATTATTCATTTTTATTCGGTACTCCTCTGCCCAACCTCTCAGGGATTACAGGCGTTATGTTAAATTAATTGAGGTCGCTCGTTCTAGCAATTCTTATCATTATTTGGTGAATATCGGCACTTTCAAAAATTAAAAAATGTATGAAAATTACGAATCTTCGAACTTGTATAACTTGGCCGAGAGCAATCCTACAACTTTTGTGCCATAGTAACTATTGCTCCAAATGACTAGTACTACCTATACCAACCAATAATACAAAAGGTACCAATTTTTTTCGTTGGCACTTTCAGAAATGGCCCAAAAAAAATGATGTCCTTTGAAAAATGATTCAAAAAGGTTTTGACAACATTTTCTCCAGATTGCAACTCGTCATTAACTTTTTCACTATTGTTACTAACTGAAATATTTGTTTTTATAGTAATGAATGAAAAAAGTTCAGTTTTTTGCAAAACGTTACAAACCGGTAAGAACAACCTAATTCTAAAATTGCAGCGTGTTCCTACTTTTTTACCCTTGTTACTAACAAATCGCACTGTTTTTTTAATAATAAACAATGTTCCGTATGTTGCAAAACGCTGCAAATTTGATACACGTTACAAACTGGTAAGAAAAACCTAATTCCAAATTTGCAGCGTGTTACTAATTTTCTTACCCCTGTTTTTAACTAATTGCACTGTTTTTTAAAAAAAAACAATGTTCCGTATGTCGCAAAACGCTGCAAATTTAATACACGTTAAAAAACGGTAAGAACAACCTAATTCCAAATTTGCAGCGTGTTACTAATTTTCTTGGCAATGTTATTAACGAAAAACCATTTTCACCCCTTTTCACCCCTTTTCAACCCTTTCCGTACACCCCAGAACGCTGCAAAATCACCCGGTATGTTATTTTACCTTCCTTAAGAACCCCTTAAAATTTCAGCGTGTTACTAATTATTTTCGGGTTTAGGCTTTAGTGACTGGACTATGAGGCGGCGTTCGCAACGATCGTATGGCGCGAATGCTCACTCTGAGCACACACGTCCACACAGCCCGAGGCATGCGAGACGAACCATTCGTGTCGCACGCCTCGCGATGTCTGTACGCGGCAGATTTAATACAAGGTGCGCATTGTGATGCTCAATTGTCTTCCTTCGCTAATGAAATGCTCGAATCTGTAACGATACATTACGGGTGAATGTTCACGGTGACGAAGAGCCTTTAATGAGAATCAGTTCTAACTGTAACGATTGGAATTTAGATTTGAAATGGGCTTTGCTGGCCGGGTGGTTTTATTCCAATGTTGACATAGGGACATAGGTTTAAGCTGACTATTTATTTAAAGCCGACAACACACTGCGATTTTATTTGTGCGATTACTTCCACGCGCAGATTTTAATTTGCAGAACTTGAACAAACTTCAGCTTTTTTTTTTCGCAGTGTGTTGTTTCATTCAATTTGCTCTGTCACACAGGATTGACGTGGAAAAACACAGTTGATTGTTGGTGTAATTGTTGCCACTCGAGAATTATCCCAAGGAAACGTCATACCGACGATGAAGTGACAAGAACCTCTATCTACCAGAACATGATTTTACAGGAAACGAAAAAAACGTTTTATTTATTTTAAACGCAAGATAGGAAAAATTCTGAAATTTGATAATAATAAGTTTATTTCGTTAACAACAGGTTTAAACAAATACATTATAGAGGCCTTCTTTTAAGTATGGAAATACTTGTGACAAATCAAATCAAATCGTTTATTTCAACTAGGCCAATTACAGGCACTTATGAATTGTCAAAAGACATAAAATAAAACAAGTATAAAAATAGTTATGGTGCTACGGTCCCAGACACAAGACATAAAAACTGTGAAAGTACCGTAGATGCACGTTCCAAGAAGTAGATCTCTATGGAGAAGAACGTGCAAGAAACTCCATGGACACTCTTTTTAGATCGCCAGAATTATTACAGAACCTTTGTTACATCATTCATTTTGAGGTGGTACACTATGTGAGAACGATGTAGCAAGTTTTTAATTAAAGTGTCCATAGTAACAATTAAACAAAGACAATTCAAATAACAAAGTGATCAATAATTATTAAAATAAACCGTGGCAGCTAAGAGATGACCAGTCCCAACTGACAGCGCCCGTTCACGAACATGACACATGCATCAGCACCATTCAGCTCAACCATTTTGAAGGGAGCTAAATGATCCAACACACGCGCCACCATCAGCGAGACATTTGAGTGAGCATGACACACTCAACCGCCAGGGTCATTCAAGTCAAGAAGAGACGTAGGTACTCAGTGAATGACAGCTCTGAAGTACATAGTACTCACACAATGTCGGCTATGAAGCTATATAATACAAGGAAGATTGAATCTATACAATGCAAATATTACAATTGTACAAATCTTCAGCAGCTCCAACAATGGTAATACTACTAATACTTTCTTCCACTATCAATTTATTTATACATTCAGTCTCTTGGAGCAGGACAAGCATGGAGCCAAGCGTTTTTATCAGCGATATAGTCGCTCAATTTGTAATGTGTTACAAAGTGTGCGTTTAATGCATATTTTGAATTTAGTTTCATTCAGTTCAAGAACGTTCTGTGGTAGTTTATTATAGCATTTTAAACAGTACCCCATGAAGGAAGAGTCTACTTTGGCGAGTCTGAAGCCCGGCTGAACTAATTGGTCCCTATTTCTAGTATGATAATTATGTCTGTCACCTCTTTTATAGAAAAGATGCAGATTTTTTCTAACGTACATTATGTTTTCATAGATATATTGACAAGGAACCGTCAAGATGTTAATTTCCTTAAACAGTTCCCTTAGAGAATCGCGTCTACGGAGATTATATATAGCTCGGATCGCTCTCTTTTGGAGAATAAAGATGGACTCGATGTCAGCCGCCCGTCCCCACAATAAAATACCATACGACATTACACTGTGGAAGTAGCTAAAATATACAATTCTCGCGGTATCAACGTCAGTGAATTGGCGAATTTTCCTGACAGCATATGCTGCTGAACTTAATCGCCCTGCAAGTGTTGTTATATGAGGGCCCCATTGTAGCCTTGAATCGAGTGTTAATCCCAGGAAAACCGTTTTATCGACGAATTCTAGTATCTCCTCATTCAACACTATGTCATAATTACTATTTTTAACATTTGGTAAGGCAAATCTAATGCATTTAGTTTTGTTTCCATTTAATACCAAATTGTTTGCTGTAAACCAGTTATGGATCTGACGCAAGGCATTATTGACGTCATCTAGATTCTGAGCTCGCCTGTTAATTTTAAAAATTAGGGATGTGTCATCAGCAAATAACACCATATTGTGAAGTTGATTTCTAAGTATATAGGGTAGATCATTTATATATACAAGAAAGAGGAAAGGACCCAATATTGAGCCTTGTGGAACTCCCATTTTAACTTTTAAACCCTGTGAATTTACACCATTTATTTGAACATGCTGTTGCCTATCACATAAATAAGATTTTATCAGACTAAGCGCAAGTTTACCTAGTCCGTAATGTTCAAGTTTTAAAAGTAATGTATCATGATTAACGCAATCAAATGCTTTGGAGAGGTCACAGAATATTCCTATGGCATCTTGTGCCTCTTCCCATGCAGTAAATATGTGCTTCAATAGGGTGACACCGGCGTCTGTTGTACAACGTCCCTTGGTGAAACCATACTGCTGATCGTGTAAGATTTTGTTGGTGTTGAAGTGATTAAGCATCTGATTTAGCATTACTTTTTCAAATATCTTGCTAAAGACTGGCAACACGGATACTGGTCTATAATTGTTTGTATCTTTAGAGTCCCCAGATTTAAAAAGAGGCACGACTTTACTAAATTTCATCAAATCAGGAAAAACTCCTTGATCCACACACAGATTAAAAATTAATGCCAAATATGGCGCTACAGTTTCCACAATGCCTGTACAAACTTTGATAGACAACCCCCATAAATCTTCAGTCGCTTTAATTTTGATTTCCCGGAAAGCTTTGATAACTGTCAAAGGGTTTATATGTTTAAACTTAAAATCAGCCGGGCTGCCAGAAACGTTCGCCTTTAATAAAGCTATTGAAATATCAGGTGAGGAATTTAGAGCCTCTGTAGTCCTAACCGGTATATCAGTAAAGAATTTAACAAATTCTTCAGCTACTTTCAGATTTGAGCTTACAGGACCACAAGATGTCTGCAATGTATATTCACTATTGAGCTTTTTTTTCCTGCCGGTCTCGTCATTTATAATTTTCCATACTGTCTTTATTTTATTTTCTGAAAATTTAATCTTATTGCTAAGATGGATGGCTTTAGCAGCCTTGCAAGTATTTTTAAAACATTTTGAATAGGCAGCAACATACTTATTGAAAGTTTCAGTGTTAATGATTGGCTTAAGGCCATACAGTTCAAATAGTCTTTCCCTACTTTTCCTAATACCTCTAGTCGCCCAGTCACTAAATACAAATTTGGGTTCAATGATTTTTGTTTTCTTTTCAAGAGTTTTATTGTATTCAGTATGAACTATAGAAAAGAAATTACCATAAAATTTATTAACATTCATGTCGTCCATATTCATTACACTTAGCTTGTTCTGTAGGGAATTATTAAAGCTACTTAATTTGGCAGAAGTTACTGGTCTAAATTTAATCTCAAGTTGTTGCTTTATTGTATTACATCTAAAAGTTACCGTCTGCCCACTATGATCAGACGGCAGACAATTAACTATGGCCTTATCCATATAATCACAATTGCAGAAAACATTATCAATACAAGTAGCAGAAGATGGAGTAACTCTAGTTGGTTCTGTAAAAATGTTATTCAAGTCAAACGACTTAAAAAGATTTAATAACCTACTGCTATTTGAATTTTCTTCCAAAATATTTATATTAAAATCACCACAAATTATTATACATTTATTCCTGACTGCAAGCTTTGCCAGAACATCTTCCATTATAGATTCAAATAAGGAAAAATTTTGATAACTAGGGGGTCTATACACACACACTATTACATGCTTATCTAGCTCAACACAGGACAGTTCGATACAATGTTCAACTGAGAGACCTACTATGTCATTACGTTGGTGAAATTTTAAAGAGTTTCTAACTAATATTAAGGAACCACCACGCAGCAAATTTTTACGATTAAAACAGCTACCCACAGTATAGTTTTCATAATTAAATAGCATTTGATAGTCCCTTAACCAATGTTCAGTAAAACAGATAGTGTCAAACATGGTTTTTTCTAAAAACATTTCAACTTCTAATAATTTCGAAGAGATACCTTGAATGTTCTGATGGAACAATTTCAAGGTCTTCTGCTGAGGCCCTTTTTTAAAACTAAATGGTTGGTTGCAAGAAGATACATTGTCAGTGGGTGATGCTATAGTGCTAATGGTACCTTCTGTTGTCCGACTTAAAAGTTTAAAGGAAAATATATACTATCCGGAGGGAGCCCCGGGACTCCCATGCCATCACCAGGCAAAAATATCCTACCACTAGTAGTCCCACCTTGAGATTGGGAATCTTCCATGGTGACACATGGATCCTCCTTCGTACAACTAATACTATTACTAAAACTAATACTAGGATAAATATGTACACAACAAGACGAAGACATACTACTTATGTCTGTGTGAATATTAAAACTTAATAGACTAGCTATTATATGTCTATATCTAATAGGCAGATACGCTGAATCCCGAGTCGACCTAAGTTTATCAACAACAGTGTTGATGTCTAAGTATAAAAGTTTGTCACTATAATGAGTTGTTAAGAACTGTACATGCTTATTGAGCCTATGTATATGATTGTTTTGTCTGTTTGATAGCTTCTCAAAATAGGGAAATGCACACAAAATAATTTTCTTATAATCTAATTTTAACAACTCTGCTACACTGTCAGTGATGTCTTTTGTTCCAATCTTAGAACTATTGCCAATAAATATAGTAACAGTTGTATTAGGATAACACACATTTGTAGCGACTGATGCCATAATATCCTTGTAGTTAGAATGTGGCATGCAATGATTTAAAGTACAATAACTTAGATTATTACTTAATAAATTATCTAGCCCTCTGCCTATACTGTCGGAGAACATAACTGAGTGACACTCACTATGACTATTTGGAGATACAAAACTATTAATCTCAGGCTGATTATTGTAAACAATGTCAGATATTAAGTTTTGACAGCTGATACTGTCCGGAGTCCTCACAGCTTGAGACGGGTCCTCCGTTGCTTCAGGCTGGAGGACATCCGGATTGGGTAACATCTGACAGGAACACCGAGTATTGCTGAGAGTCAGCAAGTCTACTTTGTCCACCAATTGATTTGTGGCAAGAATATGCTCTTTAATTTGATTTTTAGAGCTTTCATATTTATTAGTCAAAGATTTTAGCGACTGATTCAAAACCTTTATTTCAGATTGTAAGCGCTGAGTGTCTATTTCATAAATGTGTATACTATCTTCCAATTTAATCTGATAGTAATTTAATTTACTAACCAATGAAACTCGCTCTTTCCTTAATTGAATATTTTTAGAAAAGTAATTTTGTTGTTTCTTATATTTATTACATTTTTTAATTATTTTATTTAATCTTGCATATTTCTTTATTCTATTTTGACTAGTTTTATGAGAGTAGTTTTGTTTTAATACAGAATCTTCAGTCAGATCAATAGTAATTAAGGGAGAGGGGTTACAATTACTATTTAATATTTCATTGTACAAGTTATTTGTTTGAATAATTTGAGAACTTTCTTTTTCTTTTTGTAAGTTTAAAATCAAATCATTAGCATAAATAAGTTCATTTTCTAGTTCCCTAACCTTACATAAAGCCTCCTCATACAAATTAGAGCAATTTTTGAACCCATCCATGACCATCCGCAGCTGATCCCGTTCATCAACAACGTCCAAGAATTGCTGATGAAGGTCAACTAACTCCCGTTTTAGGCTTGAGTTATTGGTATTAACCTTAACGATCTCCACCTCACTCTCTTCTCTCTCTTGTAACAGTTGTTGGACTTTGAGATTTGATTCCTTGAGCTCATGGAGAGCTGACGTGACAGAAGACCACTAACTGGATGTACATTAAATATACATTAAATAAGAAGCGGGTATAAGGGGCTATGTGCGACTAGTGTATAAATATACACTAGTCGCACAAAATCATGTAAAATCATGTTCTGGTAGATAGAGGTTCTTGTCACTTCATCGTCGATACTGTGATACGGTATCCTATTTTTTAGGTTGTTCCGGTCTTAGAAAGTTTCGTGTATTGTAAGTTAATATTTATACTTACATAAAAACCCGGAACAACGACTATTGAGCTAATCGTTTCATTTTTGTGTTGTTCTAGACTATAACTCTGTTCAGAGTCAATTCACATGCTGTTCTTTTTGACATGATTGAGTAACAAAGATACAGTCATAAAAACTATAGTTTGTAAAATCATTAAACGAGTCCTAAAACACAGAGGCATTGGATTTTTCTTTTTTTTTATCTAACCAAGACGGTTCTGAAGTGCGCAAAAAACAAACTCGACTATTCTTCCAATTCTTTGGCCAAGAAAAAGTCTGGCTTCCTCAAACTTGATATTTTCTCCCCAAAACATGGAAGTTTTCTTGGTGTAAACAAAGAGGACTTTGTACGGCTATGGTAGGTGACTTTTAGGGTGAGCTTCCAGTGTAATCGGTTACAGCTTTATTCATTAATAAGCAAGTTTTATGCGACTACACTATGAACAAATCTTTCATGGCGCCATATTGTAACGACACAACTTTTTCTAACGCTTAATTAAGTGCTGATCAATTACGACATTAATGAGACACAATAATAATTATGTAATTGTAAATTTTTTTGCACAAAGCATTTTTAATGCTAAACATAATTCAAGTAACAACTATTGTTGCTGGTTGCTTAATATTTTACATACACTTATTCCCACGTACTATTTATTGATTATCCGACTTGGACCACCCCATACTTTTTGACCCACGATATTGATATAGCATTGATATTATACTCATACTTAGATCGACTTCGACAAGTGTGGCTCGACCTTCGATCGACCTGAGACCGATTATTTAAGCACGAACCTCTTCACGAAACAAACAAATAAGTAGATACACAAATGAATTATTATCCCCATAACTTCCATTATTTGTTCTTATTGCCCACCCGCCTGTTAACACTTAAATGCCAAAAGGTAGTACAATCGCGTCGAAAATTTATCGGCAACCATTACGACGACGTATAACGAACCCATTTTGTTTACAAACATGTTTTGTTCCGGACGAAAGAAGGTACTGCCGAGTACAAAGCTGTTAGAAAGGAGAAAGGACTAAACTTCGCTAGGGTATTGAGATCTAGATAATAATAAATCGCCATTTTATCAACATTGCTAATAACAATAATTATGGTCAACTAGCCGTTGCCAAAGTTTATTGAGCAATAGAATAGAATATTCATGATATGAATTTGAATTTCTATAAAATTGATACACGTTGATTAGACTAGTGATTTTAGACCCGCAATATCACATTTTGTCATACTATAATTATACCCTTTCTGTCATACGGGTTGATTCATAGGACGATTATAGCAAAGTCCTTTAGCAATTGACCAGTTCAATGATCCAATAAATAACGGTGCTATCTACCCTAATCCGTTGCAATCACCATTTTTCAGGATCATTTGAAATAAGGTGCTGAAAGGAAACTTACTTATCTTCGGTGAAAGATATCGTAAGACATTTATCACAATATTGGAGAACTTTTAAATTAATGTGATTCTTTTTTTAGGTGTAATACAAAAAATAAAGTAGAGAGTAACCCGTCTTTTTAGTAAATAAAAGAAGGTCCATTTTACATTAAAACTTACTACGATATAATTTTGTCACGGATTTAATTGCTTTTAAATCAACGATAGAGGGAAATTGTTTAGTAGGGTTTTGATTTATTTAAAATTACCATTAAATCGCGAGAGATGGAAAGAGGGAAGGGAGGCCTTTGATCTGCAGTGGGACAACGTAGGCTCTAAATAAATAAATAAAATAATAAAATTACCAATTATTATAATTTACTGGTATACCTATAATACACCTAGTAATAGTAATAGGCTTTGCACGACATTTGTAATTGATAACTTATATCTGACCAATATGTCCAAATGCATGAAAAAAACCTCATAATAAAAGAAAAAAAAAGAAAAAAAAAATTATATGCCTTAACTTAAATTTTATCTTGTAGTTATAGAAATAACTCTAAAATAATAAGTTAAACTAAGTTTAGAATAATCAATTTTCCAACTAAAGCAATATCATTAAATTGTTAGTAAAACAAGTTTTAACCAAATGGAATTTCATGTTAATTGGTGCTATTATATTTTCAACTTGGCTATTTTAATATTGCGGCTTTAAGGAACAATTAACACGATCTTTACTTTAATTGAACTAAGTTTTATTCAAGTAAGTTTTAGGACGAGCTAATTTAATTAAAAGTGCAATTAAAATGATGTAGCTTTCATTTTGTTGTTGGAATTTTCCTAATTAAAAGTTGAATGTGACGGTACGTTGTTCTTGTTACTTAGTTATTTTTATTTAAACCTAACTAAAATATAGTTTAAAACAAACATTGTACAGTTAAATCATACATCTAATATTAAAATGAAATAATATATTGAAAATTTTAAACTGCATTTAAAAAATACTGCTGGTGAGGTCGGTGTTGGATTCCCAGGTTGAGCAAATTTCCCAATAGTCTCAGCCACGGACTATGGATTTGTGCCTGATCGATGGAAATAAGCTTAACCCTATTTCATAGAATTAAGAATAACTGGGGAAAATTGGGTGACTAGGATCCGGTACTTTTGTCGGTTACTTAATTCTGCCTAATCCTTTTTAGGTTAAATTCGTAATGTTAAAGAAATACTTTTGACCGTTAAAAGCTCTTTTGGTTTGGTTTTTGTTCGTGTTTCTAGTAATTTTAAAATCCGTCATGCCTAGTATTAATACACGATGATTCAAAAATAACTACGCACGTTCATTTTTAGAACTTCTTTAGTAAAATCAAAGTTATTCACAAACTTATTCATAAAAACCGACGAAAAATCGAACTGAAAAGCAAAAAAATAAATTTTGAGGCGGCGCCAAACAAACAAACATAATATAAATTAACTATTTGAAGAGCAGAATAGCTCGTTGTATAGCTTGTAGGGGTTGATTAGCTCGTCGTAGCTATTCGTTGATTGTTTCTTTGGCGCCGCCTCAAAATTTATTTTTTTGCTTTTCAGTTCGATTTTTCGTCGGTTTGATTTTTTTTTAAAAAGGTTTTATTTTTTACTTTTGAGTTTCCTATCTCGTGTCAATTTCTGTAACTAAAAAAAAAAATAAGTTTTTTAATATGATTTCTTTTTGTTAACTATTGACGACCTGCTTTCTGTCTTCATTCTGAAACTCTCAACGACTGTCATACCCCAGCTACGTCTAAAGTTCTCATCAAGATGAGTGAAATAAGCCCAAATACGATATAGTTACAGTTAACAGTTAAGGATCTCTTGCTACTGCCCTCTGTCACCATCCTCAGACCCTCGATGAGAATTATACCCCAGCTAGGTATAAAGTTTTCATCAAGACTAGTGAAATGAGCCCAAACACGATAAAGGTGCTGTTAATTGTTGAGGACCCTGCTATCCGTCACCATCCTCAAACCCTCGATGGCAATGATACCTCAGCAAGGTCTAAAGTTCTCATCAAGCTGAGTGAAATGAGCCCCAACACGATATAGCTGTTGTTAACTGTTAAGGAACTCTTGGGACTGACTTCACAAAATAACAGGGATCTGGAGTTGATCTGATGATGGTGACGCTATAATGTTATGTTCTCCACATCTCTGCTATATTATAATGTCCTCAGAACTACAATTGTTAACCTTATTTCAACAGAATCGGTTCATAATTGAAAATTCTGTAGGAAAATTGACAATTAATTCCTTTTTTTCTACCCTTGGAGACCTATTTTAGTTTTGAACTTAAAATGGGACCAACTTTGAGATATACTCTTTCTAACAAAAAAAGAATTTTTGAAATGGGACCACGTTAGGAAAAGTTATGCGTGGTCATACATAGAAAAAAAAAAAACAAATATACATGTCAAATTGAGAACCTCCTCCTTTTTTTTTCGTCGGTTAAAAATAAGTTTCAGGTCACGGTTATTCAAAAATAACTACGCAACTACAAAACAATATCTTCACTAAACATTTATTTACAAAACTAGTTTTCAGTACGAGATCAAGATTATTCAAAAATAAATAATCCACCTACCTACATCTATTTTCAGAACAAGAAATCAAAGTTATTCAAAACACCTGAATAAGCTTTAGGTTATTTCAATATTTTGATAAGCTAAATAAACAAAGGTCTTCTGAATATCATTTTTATTTACTGATATTTATTTAAAATTCGTGAAAAGGTTCAGTGCAAGTTGAACTGACGCGTTTGATCGCTAAAGGTTGTCGCAAGTGCCTTTACTGATGGCCGTACAAATACGCGTCGACAACTTAAGCAGTTTTTTGATATTATTTTTTTCAGATTGGGGGTGAATCAATGCTTCTCAATATTTGATGGACTGAATTTTACAAAATACGGCGCGTGCACTACAGATGAAATACGCGTTATTTCACGATACTTCATACAACAAATAATTGCGTACGGCGCGTGTGACGCTGACAAATGTACGATCAGTTTAAATGTTGGTAGCTTACAAGTGGAAGGCGGGACGTAGTATGACTTGTGATATCACGTGCCGTGATTAGCTATCTTTAATAGCCAAGGAGAATTGATAATTTTGGTCATCAAATATTTATTATTGATTTAAAATATTCATGAAGCTGAGTGGTTTTGACATTTCATAGATGAAATTACACTGTGTAGGATGTTTACAGCTACACAATCAATTTTATTTGAGTGGGCCGATTATATTGGTTTAATATTATGCTTCAATAACAATTATTGACATAATTTAAAAATATGAAGTATCTATTGCGTCGAGTAAATATGTATTTATGAAGCTAAAAAGTGATTGGCGTGTGTTTCATTATTACATATAGTTATTACTCACATACATGTCTGCTTGACTTAGAGATTAAATACAGGACCATAAGTAACAAAATATATCACTTCATTTCAATAAACTACCCGTTCAAACATACCGAATACACATAAAAACTTTATTTGATAATAAAAAACTCTCTGAGACCACCACCACCACCAGGGCCCCAAGTCTGCTAATTTAGTAATGACTCAATTGAATATCAATTGGATCTCAGTAGCAGTTTTAACTACATTTGGTATTCTGCTACTAATTTAACTGCTATCAGAATATTTGCTAGTCTGCTCTTCAATCTTGTTACAATTGTAAATCGATTGTGGAGTTTATCGGTATTCTACTCTCTAATGACAATGCTATTATAACTGTTCAACTAAGAGTCAATTACAATTACACTACGATTCTATTACGACTCTTTTGAGCTTATACAAGTTTTTGCAGAATACCAAATTTGTTCTAATCGTAACGGAGTCGTGATTGAGTCTCAATTGAATATCAATAATATATATATATAATAATATATATAATATATTCCACAACTATCACACAACGCCATCTAGTCCCAAGCTAAGCAGAGCTTGTGTTATGGGTACTAGACAACTGATAAACATACTTATATATTTCTAAATACATACATATTATAGATAAATTACACCCAGACACAGAACAAAATGATCGTGCTCATCACACAAACATTTGTCCTGGGTGGGAATCGAACCCACGACCTCCGGCATAGCAGTCAGGGTCACTAACCACTAGACCAACAGGCCAGTCAATAGCATGTGAGTTAAATAAAATTAGCAGATTTGAGGCCCTGTACTGTCAACTAAACACTGAACATAAGCAGAAACTAGGTAAGGTACCAGCCCTGATACCAAATGACGTGGTTTCGGTGATTCGGTCTCGATCGTAAAGCTTTGGTAAGTTATGGTCTCGAACGAAAAATGTCAGTGATGTTGATACGAGTATGACGATTGAGAACGGTATGAATTTCGAGCGTCGTAAATCAATAAGTGATGTAGACTTCGGTTTTATTTTTTTAGGCTTGCAATTGGAAAGCGTTGGATCGGTGCGTTTTTAAAAATAGATTTTCATCGGCCATAGTTTTATTTTTACTCTTTTTAAATGTTGAAAACATTTTTATTTTATTTTTTTTGGAATTGAAACTTTGTCATAAATGACGAACGGTTCAGAATTTGAAAGTCGTTTAACAGCTGTTTCATGTAGGGAAACGTTTCCTCATAAAACTAGTATAGGTACTTCATTGGAATGTTTAAAAATCTCAATTTTCAAATCTTAGGAAGATGGCCGCAGGCGCAAACTGCGGAAACACATAAAAGACATTATTTTCCCGCTGTTCCAATTTTAAATCCGCTGAGATATTTTGCAGTGGAAGGAATGAGGTCTGAGTTTCGAACAAAGAGGTTTTGACACGATTTTTATGAATAAAACGGTTGAGTTATTTTAAGGGTTGTACTTTTTTCAGATTTAACCACTTCCCTGTCCGATGAATCACATGTGACTCACGACTATTGTTTAAGTATTGTGTCTGCTGCGCGGACATTGAAAGTGTTAAAATAAGAAATGCATTTTTGATCATGGCAAACATATTTTTAGTACTTACCTACTGCCTATCTATACCTATGCCATTACCACTTTTACGTTTTAATAATCCTACTTTTCTAGTAATAATATTATAAAGGTGAAAATTAGTTTGGATGAATAAATTAATGAATAAATTAACCCGAGTATGCAATTGATGCTTACGCCCGAGATAAATACTCTGCTTTACATATCGATTGTGAGGTAAGTAAACAACAAGACAGCAGGTTTCAATGAACATTTATTAAGAAGAAAAAAATGTGTATTTAATTAAAATTAATAGTAAAATTATTACAATTTGTAAGAGATATGGTCACGTTCTTTTTAGGTATATTTATAATTTGAATATGAGTTTGTGATGATAAGACTTGAGTTTGAGTGACTTGAGGTTCACTTGGTTAATAATCTTCTATTGAAAAAGAACTCAAACAAGAAAATTAATTATTTTCGCGATGCTTTCGCGCCTACTAGTAGACTGCCTTTTTTTTTTACGCACGCAAGCGCGTCAAATCTTGCTGGCCAGTTTGATTTTTAAATCGATTTCATCTTACATATGATGTGGAAACAAATAGTTCCATATTTAAAATAAAATCTTTATAAAATAAATTGTCTAGATTCCGATTCGAGTAATTAATCGATACCGAGAAAAAAAAAATTAACTTTTTAAAAATATTCTTCGTGCAGTATGAGTATGACAGTTCTTTTTTCAAATTCCAAAACCTATGCTGTAATGATAGTCATACACCCCGGCATTCAGGGGTGTAAGGGTGTACTTACAGAGCAAGAGATATGTAATAGTAGATTATTAACCAAGGGCTGTATGACATCAATTGCAGACGAGGTTTTTGGCGCCTGAGCGAAGCGAAGGCGCTAATTAACCCGAGTATGCAATTGATGCTTACGCCCGAGATAAATACTCTGCTTTACATATCGATTGTGAGGTAAGTAAACAACAAGACAGCAGGTTTCAATGAAAATTTATTAAGAAGAAAAAAATGTGTATTTAATTAAAATTAATAGTAAAATTATTACAATTTGTAAGAGATATGGTCACGTTCTTTTTAGGTATATTTATAGTTTGAATATGAGTTTGTGATGATAAGACTTGAGTTTGAGTGACTTGAGGTTCACTTGGTTAATAATCTACTATTGAAAAAGAACTCAAACAAGAAAATTAATTATTTTCGCGATGCTTTCGCCCCTACTAGTAGACTGCCTTTTTTTTTCACGCACGCAAGCGCGTCAAATCTTGCTGGCCAGTTTGATTTTTAAATCGATTTCAAGAAACAAATAGTTCCATATTTAAAATAAAATCTTTATAAAATAAATTGTCTAGATTCCGATTCGAGTAATTAATCGATACCGAGAAAAAAAAATAACTTTTTAAAAATATTCTTCGTGCAGTATGAGTATGACAGTTCTTTTTTCAAATTCCAAAACCTATGCTGTAATGATAGTCATACACCCCGGCATTCAGGGGTGTAAGGGTGTACTTACAGAGCAAGAGATATGTAAAAGAATAATTAATTATTGAAGCTCGAACCACTGCACTGCTCTCGCTAAAAAGAATGACTAACGAAACAACGTGGCTATGCTGCCAGTGTTCTGAGCACAAGACTATTTTGAGGTTTTAAGCGTCTTATTTCCGTTACGTTACGTTTTATGGAATGATTCTTATATTAATGTGTTTTTAGACAGCAAGGAGAAATCGAAACCCTTAGGAGATTACGGAAAACTTTCTGAGGAAACTTTGGCTAGCAATTTTAGCACAATCATTTTTTAGCCAAATGTAAGTTGTTAATAAGAATGCGTAAACTGCCGATTTTTTTTTTGCAAATTAATACCGTCGAATCTGTTTCTTCTAAAAACTTTGTTTAAGATGAAAAAATCGGAATTTTAAAAGTTTATAGTTTTATTGAAAGCATTTGCATTTCTTTTTACCGACTTCAAAAAAAAGGAGGTTATCAATTCGACCCGTATGTATGTAATATTATCAGAACTGCCCAGTTTTCGCATAATTATGTTAGTCTATATCAGCGTCTGAACAAATGTACCAAATTTCATAAGTGTATGTATGTATGTATGTATGTATGTTTTTATGTTTGTGCACGTATATCTCCGGAACTACAAGTCCGATTTAAGTAACTATTTTTTTTTGTACTAGGTATTGTTCAACTTAGGGTACACTGCAAGTTTCATCAAAATCGGTTCAGTAGTTTTAGAGATATGGATTTTTTCGTTGTGACGGATTACAAGATTAGTGCACATCATGTAAGAAAACTTTGTATTTTACAAGAATTTGGGTTGAATATTTAATAAATAAACTAAAAAGAGTAAAATAAAAAGTTATTTAAAAAAAAGTACCGACTTCAAAAACAAATACAAAGAAGTTTAAAATAACCTTTCTTTCGGAAGTCGGTGGCAATAGTCAATGAAATAATAAAAATCAAAGCCACCGACTTCCGAAAGAAAGGTTATTTTAAACTTTTTTGTATTTGTTTTTGAAGTCGGTACTTTTTTTAAAAAAAGTTTTTCTTTTGCGTTTTATCTTTGAAAAAATAATTCAATAAAACATTCGGTAGATAAGTATAACTGCTTTACTTTGTCGTGAACATATACTCGTATAAGTTTAGATTCAACAAATTATCGAAAATCATAGTGATATAGGTAAAATAATTACATACTAAGTAGATATAGTAAAATAGTAGTAATAGTACCTATACTATAATACCTGTGATAATACGAGTATAATTATTACCTACTTGAGAATTGTTAATTGTTCCTTGCATTGTCAATGTAATTGATATTATATTATGTTGCCGTGCCCTAACCGGGTTTCATGTTGATACTTATACATTACTGTAAGACCTATGTACTACACATGAATGCAATAAAGAGTTTGAGTTTGAGTTTGATTTCTTTACTCAGAACGATAAAAATACGAGTAGCAAACCCTTTCAGGATTACTTTGATGTCCATCTGTTCGTCTCTCGAAACCTTTTTGTATAAAACAACATTAAATATTATGTAAAACAGTAAAGTGCGTACACTTCACAAAAAAGGTTTCCAATGTTTTATTTTTAAACATGCAAACATAAACTCACGCCTTTTACCATGAGGATAGGTAGAAACCACAGAGCGCTACCAGCTACCTACGTAAAATCATCAAATGAGTCCTCCTACCCAGGGCCCTTAAAACCAGGCTTATTCCGGCGAGTGAAAGTGACAGAGCTATACAAGTCGTCTAGCGCCATCTCGTTCACTCACTGTAACAAAACTGGTTTTAAGACGATGTAATATGCCCCCTGGTCTTACAAGTACGAGAACGAGCCCAGTTGAAAACCAGCGTCGAACACTAGTTGCTCGACATTTTGCTGAACTGGGCCTGTTTGGCGCAGCCATGGGACACACATCAAATCTTTGTTTTTCTTCTTACTTTTATTTTTGTTTTTAGCATAGATTTCCATTTCTACTTCTTTTATTTTGTTGTGTGTTTGTCGTGTTATTGTGCAAATAAATATTTTTTCTTACTTTCTTTCTGATTGCTAGCACTACGCACCTGACTTTAATCTGCGTGTGGTTTCTCTAGGGTGATTTTTTAGGTGGTCTTCTTATGGCGTCTCTTTCCGGAATTACCTACTACTCTTATCAAACATATCCATATTATTTTCCCCAGTTCACACGTGAAATGTCAAGCTATGCAACAGGTGTGCCATTGACAAGACTATTAGCCTAGATATTATTATTGTTTCACATCTCTACGGATGCATCAGGTTGCGATTCTGAACGAAATGCGATATCTTAAAAGATATCCAATCGTGAGAGGGCTTATGTAAGATTTATTTTATTTAACTTTCACGAAAAAATTTAAAATAAAAATTAGGTACTAGCAGCCCACCCTGGCTTCATCATCATCATCATCATCAGCCGGAAGACGTCCACTGTTGAACATAGGCCTTCTTTTTATGGCTATATCTTTTTGCCAATTGTGTATAAGTCAAACACTAGGAGCTATTAACATCTACGTACCAGACCATGGCTTTGCACTGACATCGACAGTCCAATTGCTCAGCCTTCAAAGAAGGTTTCAAGTAGCCTGTGGTGCTGTTGCCTGGTGAACCACTAGGAGGTTAAACCCACCACAAAACTAACAAGTTCAAATATAAAATTGTTCAAATCCGTTATCACGTTCATTTTCAAAGTAACAAGTACCTAGTTAAATACACGTACCTAACAATTAATATAATAGTTTGATTGTACAATTGTTGTATTATAGTACAAACAAGTTGTTCCATGCTTATAATTATCTAGCTTCGATGGTTTTGTAAAGACTATTGACTGTTGTCAATAGTCTTTATTTTGCCCTTTGACTTTCTCTTTAATCCATGAAATATTGTTTTGTTTACTTTTTAGTTCGTAAATGTAAGCTTAGGCCCATTGTCCACGTAACCGCACGTCATACGCACGCTTTTCAATCGAGCGACGATTGCAAGACAAATGCTTGCATCTTGTGTAGAATTAACAATGAAATCTGTGTCCACGAAGCGGCAACGTCACGTCAGCCGCTCGTCTTGCGTTCATCATGCGGTGCACGCGCGCGGCAACATGTTACCAGCGTTGCCAGACATCCTTTTTCGATGCTAGTTGAAAGAAAATTAAGACCTTTTGTATTATCGTGACTGACTATTGCATGAAGCAGCGTGGACATAATAATATGCAAAATACGCCTATCTTCATTTATGGGTTACATGCATCCTACGAAAGACGACTGTGTGGACAGTAGGCCTTAGAGTTATCACTGCTAAGTAGTTTTCTTGTTTTTTATTTTCTTCCTTAGAGTAAAGGTTTAAGGGACTGTACATACAGGTAACCGTTGACCCTTTACTCTGAAACGTACCTACTATACGGTGGATGGATACTTCTTTGGAATTTTTGGGTTCATCCAGGGCGGGAGGACTTATTTGCTGATTATAACCTAAAGGAAAAGAGTTACGGTATAAAGATTATTATCAGCCTGAAAAACGTACCCTGTACTGGGAGCTGCGGGCAAACGATTGGATGAAAGTGTGAATTGTAAAGGGGCCTTTGTTCAGAAGTGGACGTCTTCTTGTTGATGATGATGCAGTATAACAAGTAACAATGGTAGTGAACAAACAAAAAACAAAGATAACAAGACAGAGCACTTGATTTTCTCAAAAATACTCGCAACAACTTCAGTACCTACTTACCTACATCCGCGATCATGGCGCTTGCAACAGTGCCAAAATATCGGAAACTCTAAACAAAAATTAAATATGGTAAATATCCAAATTGATAACATTTATCACTTCCAAACACGCAGTGAAAACAAGACTGAAAGCAGGAAAGAAAAATGTTGAAAATCAATACAGCAATCAATTGCCCTCCTACGCGGTTGCAATAGTTATTATCTGGGATCCTATACATACAGTGGTGACGTCACGTTGCAGGTCACTGCACACCATTCCAATCTTTTAATAGCCATTTTTTTGCTTTTAGCTATGATATTCTTTGTAACGCAATCAGCAACGCCGGAATCCAAAACGAGCTCATCCACGAGACAGCCTTGAGATCGACCAAGCGATTTGACAGATAAAATCGAGGTTGTTTTTTAGGGAATACCAAAATGTAAAAAGGTCCTGCCAACTTGTCGCCCATTGTGTACTTTATATTCTCGGCCCACACAACTGAGACCGTTAACTGCACATGACCACGTGGTTACCACATCGCAACTACAGCGACAACGCAACCACATCGACATTTTGTCGGTACCACAACGCAACTGCAAAAAGCACACACATCCACAGCTTGACCACATTTTGTCGCTGCGACGTGGTGTGGTTGTGGTACCTGTGAATACACGCTAAGGGTCAGCTCAGACCGAGACGTGACGCTGCGCGCACATTTCAATGGAGTTATTCAAAATGTAACTCTATTTTCTTCGCTTCGCGTCGCGGTCTGAACTGACCCTAAGTGTCCGCTGAAAACACATTTTATTTATTTATGATAGTCGCGCGTTTCACTTCTGTCTCGCCGGATGGCAAGCGAAGATGTAGTCGACAGTGAAGTACGGTTGCCGAAAGTAATCTATTCACTCTTGACTTGAAGACCTCAAGGTTGTAGCTAGGAGGAAACACAGACCCCGGCAGAGAACTCAACTCATGAGCAAAGTATTGGCAGGTAAATGCTATAAACGCACGTTAGTGTTCCATCGCATACTTGTAAGAAACTCTGCCCCATTCTGGATATTTTATCAAATATAAAGTTTGCCCAACTATATTACAATTTTTATAGTTCGGGACTTTAGGTTATTTATTTATAACGTTAAATTTCATGTATGTACTTCAATAAACCGAGCAGAGGCTGCTACTAAAATATGATAATACTTTATATTGTGTATCCCTTTGGACCAGGCGGTTTTCAGTTGTAAACTAAAAGGGTATAAACTAACATCACAAGGCATAAGCAACCTTATAAAGCCGCCCTGGGTTCGCTTGGGACCAATTTATAAAAAAACGAAGCTTACTGTAAATTATTTGTAATAGATACAGTTGCTCAAAAAGTGGCATATTATAGTAGGCATACACCATCCTGCCTATCGATATTTGCAATTGTTTTTTATTTGACGCTTGCAATTGTTTCAAATCGGCAGTTCGTCCATATACACCATACACCATCCTGCCTATCGATACGATAGATTTGTCACAACTTCAAATCTGCACCAGTGATGCCAACTCAGCAACTAGATCTGGCTATTATTCGGTGACGACAGCTACAATTTCTAGCACCTTTTCATTTCATCATGAGACTATCGAATTAGATTAAAAAAAGTGGTGCAAGCGATTTTCGACCTTATCGACATTAAAAATTTAGTTTGTTTTTCTCACATTCTTATTCGTTAACATTGCTCCTTCATTAAAATCCGGTGTTTGCATCATTGTCAATAAGGTCGAAAATCGCTTGAAGGTCGGAAAACATTTGCTTAAGGATTGCAAGTTAAAAAAAGTGGTGCAAGCGATTTTCGACCTTATCGACATTAAAAATTTAGTTTGTTTTTCTCACATTCTCATTCGTTAACATTGCTTCTTCATTAAAATCCGGTGTTTGCATCGTTGTCAATAAGATCGAAAATCGCTTGAAGGTCGGAAAATACTTGCTTAAGGATAGCAAGTTAAAAAAAGTGGTGCAAGCGATTTTCGACCTTATCGACATTAAAAATTTAGTTTGTTTTTCTCACATTCTCATTCGTTAACATTGCTTCTTCATTAAAATCCGGTGTTTGCATCGTTGTCAATAAGGTCGAAAATCGCTTGAAGGTCGGAAAATACTAGCTTAAGGATAGCAAGTTAAAAAAAGTGGTGCAAGCGATTTTCGACCTTATCGACATTAAAAATTTAGTTTGTTTTTCTCACATTCTCATTCGTTAACATTGCTTCTTCATTAAAATCCGGTGTTTGCATCGTTGTCAATAAGGTCGAAAATCGCTTGAAGGTCGGAAAACATTTGCTTAAGGATTGCAAGTTAAAAAAAGTGGTGCAAGCGATTTTCGACCTTATCGACATTTAAAATTTAGTTTGTTTTTCTCACATTCTCATTCGTTAACATTGCTCCTTCATTAAAATCAGGTGTTTGCATAAATGTCAATAAGGTCGAAAATAGCATGAACCTTTTTTTAACTTGCTTTCGTGGTCCCTTGACACCTCTCAAGTTTTCAATCGTATTTTGGTTTAAAATAAAATGAATAACTCTTTTTTTTACGAGTGTACATGCGATCCATGTGTGTGCGAAAAGCCTCAGTTTTCCTGGTATGGCCACGTTCACATGGCGATTATTTTCCCGTATACTGTATACAAGATTTTATCGAATAGAGCAGTAATAACAGTTCACAAATGAAAACTTAAAAATAGTTTAAACGGCGTTCATACGGGAAAATCCCGTGTTTGAGAAATATAATATTTTACCGTGTACCGTGCAAAGTTGTCCTAAAACTGGTCAACTCTATTCGATAAAATCTCGTGTACGGTATACGGGAAAATAATCGCCGTGTGAACGTGGCCTAACCGTCCCTGTAGAAAAGTAGCTAAAAAGTTTAGCCACAAGTTACACTTTTTAGCTTTTTTTCTAGCACCTTTATAAAATTGGCTAACTATCTATGAAGTTGCTAAGATGGCATCACTGCTGCCGATTTGACGTTGTGTCAAAAACGATTTGATGACCTATCAAAATTGGCATGTCATGCCATCAAATTGGCATTCCACCCCCATACACGTTCAATTCTATTTGAGCAAATTGGCAGTTTTATGCCGAATTGACAAATAGGCAGTATGGTGTATGGCTACCATTACAGGGATGTATAGCGTGCGGGATTTGGGCTATTACACACTCGTGCGTTTTCTTTCCCAACTGTCAAAATAATGTCTATTAAAAAGAAAAACCAACCATAAAGTTTTTACAAAAGATTTTTTGTGATTCATACAAATACGTATATTTCTAAAAAGAAGCTGCTTATTTATTTCAATATCAGATTTAGTGATTTAATTGAATGAGTTAGGTTAGGTTTCATTTTTCATTAAATTTCATATAAATAAACTAGCACTACGCCCGCGACTTCGTCCGCGTAATTTTCGAACTTTGCCTTTACTAATTTCTAATCCTAGCCACTCTCTATATGGGATACTGTTGGAAAAACGAAATCAATATTCAACAAAAATTCTATCAACCCGCAAACCGTCTTAGGTAACACGTTAGAAATAAAAATAAATAGAACCCCCTTGCAATGTTGAGTTCTCTAATTAGAAACACCAAAGAAAACCCCTAGGGGGTCGAATTTTGTAAAATTTTGTCTTAGTGAGAACCTAGGTCCTAAAACAACCCCCATGCTGAAACTCTTAGCATTTGCAGCAACAAAGTGTCATACAAACTGTCAACCCCATAAACAACCTCTTAGGGATCGAATTTCGCAAAATCCCATCTTATGGGTAGAATTTTAGAACATAGTGCCTTGGTGTGCATTTACGTCATAAAAGAACAACCTTGTAAAATTTTATACTCCTAGCATTTGTAGAAACGAAGTCATACAAATTATCAACCCCTTGGGGTCTATTTCCACAAAACACCCGCAACTACGCCCAAAAAAGAATCTCTATGCAAAATTTGAGTCTCCAAACTATCAACCCCGAAAAATCCCCTTAGGGGTCGAATTTCGCAAAACCATTTTAGTAAAAATTTAGGTATTAAAAAGAACCCCTCGCAAAATTCGAGACTCCTAGCACGTGTAATCATCAAAGTTTCATACAAACTATCAAACACAAAAACAAACCCCTTTGGGGTCGAATTTCGCAAAATCCCGCCATGGTGTGCATCTTAGTCCTATAAAGGCTAAATTTGAGGGTCCTCGCACTTGTAGTAACAGAGTTTCATACAAACTGTCAACCCCAAAAACAACCTCTTAGGGATCTAATTTCGCAGAATCCCATCTTAGGTATTACTTACGTCCAAAAAATAACCATATGTAAAAATTTGAATCTCAATACTATCAACCCCAAAAACAACCCCTTAGGGGTCGAATTTCTCAAAACTTCCACCTTGGTGAGCATATACATCTTAATAAGTATCACCATGCAAGATTTGAGACGCCTAGCACTTGTACTAAAAAAGTTTCATACAAACTATCAATCCCAAAAACAACACCTTAGGGGCCGAATTTCGCAAAATCCGTTCTTAGTGCTCACCTACGTGGTATAAGGAGGGCTTATGCTAAATTTCAAGTTTCTAGGCCCTGCGGTTTGGGCTGTGCGTTGTCAGATCAGTCAGTCAGTTTTGAATTTTATATACGAAATATATAGATAAAAAATCTACTGAAGACTAAGCTGTATGGGCTTAGTTCCCTTTGCCTACCAAAATGGGTGAAGAAAAAAAAACAATCTGCTTATATTCTACGGTTGACGCCATTTTCCAGAAATTTTATAATATTAAATTGCTTCATTTTTCGCAACTGTATTAAAAATAATCGTTCAGTACACGTGCGGAACCGTCATTGTAACTTGTTCCGACATTTGTCGGATTTCCTTGCAATGATAGCCTTTCCGCACTTGTAATGAAATATACTATTTTTAACGCCTGCATGAAGGGATAATAATCAGACTTATTATTGCTTTTCTATATTCCCGTTTTCCCTTTAGTTGTTGTACAGACGCCAACAAGTCAACCTTCCCGATTCTGTTGATAGAGTAGATTTTACTAGTTAAACATTAACAATCGATACTCTTGTGATAAGGTTGAAATTCTATTAAAGAAATCTGACAGATTGTGGTAGCTTGATGTGCTGGCGTCTGTACATTACAACTTTATGAAAACATTTATAGTAATTTATATTATGAGTAATGTTGAATTTGGTTTAG
Source organism: Agrotis segetum (assembly GCA_036375495.1). Taxonomy (NCBI): domain Eukaryota; kingdom Metazoa; phylum Arthropoda; class Insecta; order Lepidoptera; family Noctuidae; genus Agrotis; species Agrotis segetum. The sequence continues at coordinate 1,467,498 of JAQSVV010000130.1, forward strand.
TAGTATTAGCATACAAAGTAAGCAACCCATATTTCTAAAAGAGTATGAACTCTTTTAGACTTATTTCTAAAAAGAATTTATAAACTCTTTTAGAAACATAGGTTGCTTACTTTGTATGCTAAAATAAAATGCGGGTCAGTTGTTTACCACTCAAGCCACTAGAGGGCCCTAGCTGCGACGAGGCTATTCAAACCCACTTTGATGGAGAAAACTGCCGAACAACTCTTCAAAGGAAAAGAGGTCTTATAAAAGAAGGTAAAAATATCATATTTCTATTTTTTGATTTATTTTTCCTGATTGTGTTTGTTTACTTTGTGATTTTCAAAGTTGGAATATGTTGTTCGTTTTCTAGAACTGGGAGTTTCAAATACGTTTTTGGCTCGTCGTTTTTGTTCGTCGAAAAATAGCAATATTTCCATCCTTTGGTCCCCAAAACGTTTACCTACTTATGCTAAACAAAGTTTCACAATGGACGCCAAAGGGAGAAAATTACCATAAACATACTCGTAAATACGCAAAATGTTGATCGGAGATCGATCCAACATCGAACATTTTTGAACGAACCATCGAACACTAAGTACCTATTTGAATAAATTTTTCAAGGTTGAACTTCAAACATAAATTCTGTGTTTACAAAATATTTTCAGTCTATTATTGGTTTCGTATGATTTATACTGAGATATGAGAAAATGTATTCGTTTGGAACAAATAACACTGAATCTGTTGAAGCTTTGTCTCATTTATTTTTATGATATTGAGCTTCATATTTTTATATTTTATGTCAAAATGTTTTGAGTTAACGTCTGTATTATTTAAATGTGTTTGGATGACTTTTGCATAATTTAGGTTTGCAGTTTGAGGTGCACTCTGCATTGTATCTTCCAAGTGCCAAAAAAAAAATTTTTTTTTTCAAATTTTATCGACTCTACTCATTTTTACGATGTCATGTTACTCGTGCAGGTCTCACGTGTAGATTACGGCTACCTTCCTTGTGTCCATGGAGAACGTTGAAGCCTATGTAATTGTCGCAGACAACAAGCCACTTTAAATATCCAAATCCTTTACAAGTTAGATATATACCGTCCTTTAGTTTTCTCAAAAGCAATTCAATTACTCTACACATACAAAGAGGGGAACCAATTAGGATGAAATACAGGCAATTTGGTAGATACCTAAACAAAACTCAAATTCAAAGAGGCACTTTCAATACAACCCAGACTGAAACTATTATTTACAGCGAGTGTGAGTGAACCTTCCCCTTTTGGAGTTCAAAGATACTGCTTTTGTTATACGTGTTTAAATCTATGTTTACGATTATACTATAAAGTTTAAAGTGATTTAGTACAGTCAGCAACGAGAAAGACTGTACTAATACAAATAATCATAATATTACCGAGTGTCAGAGACTGGATGAGGAAGGGTTAAAAACTGTGGTCACTGCGAGAGGCCTATGTGTGGAAACGGACCCTGACTTACGATTTTTTTGAGGATTGGAACCCAGCATTTTGCATTACTTTGTGTAATTTTTTTCATCACCATTGCTGCCAAAACGTTGAAGGAAATCAGTGTTAGGAAATCATCTCCTAGAACCAAGCTGAAGTCTTTGTCTTGAATGAAACACAAAACATTAATTTCCTGTAATGAACCAACGACAATGCTAAAGCTTGAATGCCTCTTGTTGATTTCAGTTGCGTACGTGTATAGGGTATACCAATACACGTTGTAATCTATACAACAGCATAGTGCGACGCAGAGGTCAGCGGCGCGAAACACGTTGCTTTTTCTCACTATAAATACGCGGCAAACAGTAACCTTAGCACGAATTTTCACTCTTTTACTTTACAGCATTTCTTGTTGTATGAAAAAATGGAACAGCGCCTCTGGTGTGCGAAGAAGGAGCTAATTCTATCCTTGAAAATTGTCAAATTGAAATTGTCAAAGTTCCAGTTTACGTTTCAAATACTGAAATCTCGTGCTAAGGGTACTACTACTACTGTTCGCGACTGAGATCAGCTTAAGGGTCAGTTCATACCGGTACGATACTGGAAATGTGGACATTATCGTGTTGTTGATTAAGTTAAATATTGAGTAGCAGTTTTGTGTCTGAAATAACCCTAACATGAATTCAAGTCTTAGTAAAAGTAGGTAATACCTAGTGGAAATCAAATTCTTCGTAATCGCCCATCTCTTTCGGAACACTATGAAACTTTAACAGTTTGGGTGTGAACAGTAATCTATCTTAATTTGCAAATTGTCTTCGTTTTATAACTTTTTTATTATCCCGAACGTTGATTGAATTGGGTTTATTTCCCTTCAGGTGGAAAACAAAGTAATAAAAATGTCTGAGTTTGCATATTCATCTAATGCTACTTGATGTCAAGTGGTTTATAAAGATATTAAAGCTTTTTATTTTGACTGTAATATTTTTTTAATATCGGTAATAAATCTGGTTTGAGTACGTCGAGTTATGTTGAGTAGTGTAGTAAATTGGGTATCGTTGCGTAAATGGTCACGCTCACGCGCAAAACGATACATCTTTAGAAGCAGACGTTTTAGAAACTTTGAAGCACATCCATTAGCATTTGAATAATAAGCATGTAATGACGTTATTAATACGATCAGCATCATTCCTTCAATACCTGAACTTTTTTTATCGTGTTAATTCTTTAAATGAGTCCTCCCAATCAGGGCGGGACGGGAGGGAAAGCTAGAATTCCTCGTTACATTGTGACCCATCATGTCCAATGATGATGACAACCCGTTAACCCATTAGAGGTCAAACGAAAAGAACCAATATATTGGTACTTTTCATTTTTTTAAATTTTCTTTATTTCCGTACTGAAATAACGATAAAATAATACACAAAACAATAAAAATAAACAAAATTACAGTTTTCATGAATTTACAGGGGTGTACTTAACTGAGTACACTGACCGCCTAAGTATAAAAAATTCCAAATCAGATTTTTCGGATAAAAAATGGTTTTTAGACATTTTTTGTATTGCCAGCGCACTCTTGAATGACAAAGGGCACATCGCAGTTGTTTTTAAATTTTTATTACACCTCACGACCCATCCGCAGTGGGAGACGCCCACGGCAACGGACGTCGCAGGACGATTTCTGGCAACCGTAGGCGCAGACATACGGACGGCGAGTAATAGGCGACTCGCTGTCCGATCATGGACCAAACCAAAAACTTCGATTGACACTTTTATCAAAAAAAATTACACTACCTCCGCATTATTCATCAATATTCAAGTGTTACAATATACAAGTGTTAAGAACAGCGATAAGATGAAGTAAAATAACACAAATACCTTCATTAACTTTACGAGATTTGTAATTTGCGCTTATGGATATGACTGTACTCAATCAAGTACGGTGACCTCTAATGGGTATGGCTTTTTAGCCACTCGTTAATAGCCTTTTGATGATGGACGTATTTAAAAGAGGAAATGACCGAGTTTAATTAAAAGTCCATTTAATTGATTGGGGGAATATCCTTAAGCTCTTATATGACCTGAGAGTGGCGGTACAACGGCTCAAAGCCAAAAATACCGCCCCAGGACCCGACGGCCTGCCAGGAAAAGCCTGGGTCCTGGCCTTCGGGACTCTCGGGCCTCGACTAGGGGGGCTCTTAAGCGCGTGCCTGGAGAGGGGCCGGTTCCCGCTTCCTTGGAAGACGGGGAAACTGGTCCTGATCCAGAAGTCCGGGCGCCCTGCGGACTCTCCGTCCGCATTCCGGCCCATTGTGCTGCTCGACGAGGTGGGCAAGCTCTTTGAGAGAGTCATTGCAGACCGCCTCGCCGGGCACCTGAATCGAGTGGGCCCGAACCTGTCGGAGAGCCAGTTCGGCTTCCGCAGGGGGCGCTCGACGGTGGACGCAATCATGCGCGTGAGAGCCCTCACGACGGGGGATGCAGTAGCCCGGGGCAGGGTCGTCTTGGCGGTGTCTCTGGACATCACCAATGCCTTCAACACCCTGCCCTGGAGTTGCATCAGGGAGGCACTCCGGTATCACCGGGTGCCGACCTACCTCCGCCGAATAGTCGAGGACTACCTGACGGACAGAGCCGTCATCTACCCCGGTCACCGGGGAGAGTGGAACCGGCGAGAGATGTCGTGCGGTGTTCCACAGGGTTCGGTCCTGGGACCGCCCTTGTGGAACATCGGATACGACTGGGTGCTGCGCAGTGACCTCCCTGACGGCGTCAGCGTAATTTGTTACGCTGACGACACGCTCGTCCTTGCACAGGAAGAGTCGCACCAGGCGGCGGCCGACGTGGCGACGGAAGCGGTCGCGACAGTCGTTCAGAGGATCCGGCGGTTGGGACTCGACGTGGCGCTGCACAAGACGGAGGCCATGTGTTTTCATGGCAGCCGTAACGTGCCACAGTCGAGTTACAGCATTACGGTGGAAGGAGTTCCAATCGGCGTCAAGAGGACGATGAAGTACCTGGGACTCGTCCTCGACAGCCGGTGGAACTTCAAGGAGCATTTCTTGAGTTTGGCCCCAAAGCTGAACCGTGCAGCAGCCGCCCTCAGGCGACTCCTGCCCAATCTCAGCGGGCCAAACGCTTCCTGCCGTAGGCTGTACGCTGGTGTCGTGCGGTCCATGGCCCTCTACGGGGCCCCTGTGTGGGCCCTGAGCATCCGGACGCGACCACAGAAGCTGGTCGCATGCCAGAGGGTCATGGCTATCCGAATGATCCGGGGATACCGCACGATTGCCGGCGAATCGGCCAACCTGCTAGCCGGATTGCTGCCTTGGGATCTGGAGGCGACTGCCCTCCAGCGCGTCTATGAGTGGCGCGTGGAGGCGCAGCGCCGGGGCGTGACCCCGCTGCCTCGCGAAGTCGAGGCGCGGCGCGAAGACCTCCGGCGCGATCTCAGGGCAGTATGGAAGGAACGACTGTCGCGACCGACGGCCGGGCACGCCGCAATTGCGGCGGTAAGACCCCTCTTTGAGGAGTGGCTGGAGAGAAGTCATGGCGTCCTGACCTACCGCTTGACGCAGGTCCTCACCGGACACGGAAGTTTCGGGAGGTACCTGTGTCTGATGCGAAAGGAGGAGACGCCTGGGTGTCACCACTGCGAAGATCGCCCGGAGGACACGGTGGAGCATACGGTGCAAGACTGCCCGGCTTGGGCGGAGCACCGACGTGTCCTCACGGCTGCGATAGGCGGAGACCTCTCGCGCCCGGCATTGGTTGCGGCCATGCTGCGGGGCGAGACGGAGTGGGAAGCGGTCAGCTCCTTCTGCGAGGCAGTAATGCTCGTAAAGGAGGAGGCAGGCCGCGAGCGAGAGAGGACAGCGTCCTCCCTCCGCCCCAGCCGCAGTGGTAGGCGCCCACGGCGACCGACGTCGCTTGATGATCTCCGGCCACCGTAGGCACGGGCATGCGGGCAGCGAGTAAAGGGCAACTCGCTGCCCGACCAAGGACCATGCCCGGGTCGACGGCGCGTTGTGTCCCACGCGCGCCTCAAAGAGCGTCAGCATAATGACGGGGCCCCCCTCTCAGAGGGCCAAAGCCTGCCGGGGTCGCGGGATTATTCCCTTACCGTAACCCCGGAACTTAACAGGCTATGAAGGACACCGTGGATTTTAGTCAGTAGAAGTCTGACAGTCCCTCCCGCCCTGCCCGGGGTTGGAGAAAAAAGCTCTTATATTATGACAAAATTTTTAATACTATACGAGTTTTCAATCTTTTACTTTACAGCGTCTTTCCTCTCGTGCTCCATATTTGCATTATTTATGTTTGTATTAATTAAAAATAAATGTAAATAATGGTCCTTTCTGTGTGAAAATACTACATTACGCCGATTAAAAAAAGCTAAAAAAACTGACTATTATACAACGTGTAAGTAACATAATTAACGCTAACCTCCTATGGATAATAAATGCAACTTCCCGACTTTTGCCAATTTATAGGCACCGAATTAAAATTTAGCTAAAAGTTACAACCCTGAGACAGTAGACAATTACGGGTATTTCCCGGATTGGGCCGGAGATAACTTACTGCCCCTTTTTATACTATGCCCTGGGTAGGAGGACTCGTATAATGTTTTTACCAGGATAAAAAAGGCACCAACCGTGCTGACCGTTTTAATAATTCTGTTTACTTATTTATGAATATTTTTTCCTTTGATGTTCTAAAGCGTGTAGCCAATTAAGAATTAAGAATATCATGAGCTGGCGTGGGCTTGTCGTTAAGTATTTATTGGACGGATAGGTCAAAGGCGGAGAGAAAATATTTAATTTGCGTTTTATACGAGCCTGTGGAAATTATTTAAAATACTCGTATTTTCTTGTACATATCGTAGGTCTTGGGGACTTGGGGTCATAGTGACTTATGAAAAAATTTAGACAGAAGTCTGTTTTCATCTACATTAATGTTACCTATATAAAAACTTTTTTAAAAACAATGTAACCGCCTTCAAAAACAACCACAAAAAAGGGTATAACCTCCAAAACTTTTCTTGTCACACGACTTCCGAAAGAAAAGTTTTGAAGGTAATTTACCATTTTTTGTGGTTGTTTTTGAAGCCGGTTACATTTTTTTTTTAAAGTTTTCATTTTACTCTTTTTAGTTTATTTATTCAACTACAATTCTTGTCAATTACGAGTTCATAATTTTTTTACATGAGCACTAGAATTTTGTTATCCGTAACACCGGTAATACATTGTTAAAATCTCTTACATTCATTCCCTATCTCGAAAACTACAGAACCGATTTTGATGAAACTTGCAGTAGGTATTCCCTAAGTTGAACGATACCTAGTACAAGAAAAAAAAGAATTACTTAAATCGAACTTGTAGTTCCGGAGATATACAAACACAAACATAATTTACTAAATCAGTCGATGCCAAGCCCTTACTAGAGGAGTTGTACCTTCCATCATCAGCTCAGCTACATGAGATGATGATTACCATACCGAGGGTATAGTGTTCAAACCCAATAAGTGCCAAAAAATCAAAAATCGTTTTATTAGTGCATCTTTATGCATTTTTGACGCTCTTTCCAGTGGTCTAATCCAATAAGTTAAATTCGCAGCAGAAAGAAAGTTACTAAAGGTAATAACCCAATAAAGTCACCACGTTTGGCCAAGACTTAAAAACTGGTACCCTATAAAGCGTGTTATCTTGTAACATAATTATTTTGTTTCATGCTTAAACCACATAAAGCTTTTTATTGGTATTGAGTGTTCAACAATTTTAACTAAAATGACCCAACTGTTTAGAGGCAATAATCACTATTTGTATTTATCGGGTTTTACCTTCAAATACGTAGATTAAAAAAACAAACAAAACCAAAAGTTAAATCAAAACAAATGTATTTGTTGGGTTTTACTGTTCGATTATGTTTAAAAAGTAACAAGTTATGTTCAGTTATATTGTATTAGCTCTCATCGTCAACTATCTTTCTTGATACTTTGTTCGAAGAAGAACCCAATAAATCAATTGGACCTATGAACTTCTAGCATTACTGTTATCAGTTTGCGAGGCGCATTTGCATCGCGCGTATTGCTAACGAAGTTCTTTTATTTAGTGCGATAATACTCTAAACTAAAGCATAGTTTTTTGAAGTTGGTTAAATATACTAGCGTAGTCCGAACTAAGCTTAATGCGAGTAGAAAATCGTTTTTAAAGCAGCTTTTTTTTATCGTGGTAAAATCATCAGATGAGTCCTCCCAGCCTGGGCAGGGCGGGAGGGACTGTCAGACTTGTACTGACTAAAATCCGCGGTGCCCTAGTCCTACCCCAATAGCCCTTTATGTTCCGGGGTCACGGTGATGGAAAAGTCCCGCGACCCCGGCAGGCTTTGGCCCTCTGAGAGGGGGGCCCCGTCAGTATGCTGACGCTCTTTGAGGCGCGCGTGGGACACAACGCGCAGTCGACCCGGGCATGGTCCATGGTCGGGCAGCGAGTTGCCCTTTACTCGCTGCCCGCATGCCCGAGCCTACGGTGGACGGAGCTCGTCTGCTGACCTCTGACGCCGCGGGCGCCTACCACTGCGGTTGGGGCGGAGGGAGGACGCTGTCCTCTCTCTCAAGCGGCCCGCCTCTTCCTTCACGAGCATTACTGCTTCGCAGAATGAGGCGACCGCTTCCCACTCCGTCTCGCCCCGCAGCATGGCCGGGAGCGAGAGGTCTCCGCCTATCGCCGCTGTGAGGACATGTCGGTGCTCAGCCCAGGTGGGGCAGTCTTGCGCCGTATGCTCTACTGTGTCCTCCCGACGATCTTCGCTGTGGTGGCACCCGGGCGTTTCCTCCTTCCCCATCAGACACAGGTACCTCCCGAAGCTTCCGCGCCCGGTGAGGACCTGCGTCAGGCGGAATGTGAGGACGCCATGATGTCTCTCCAGCCACTCCTCAAAGAGGGGTCTTACCACCGCAATTGCGGCGTGCCCGGCCCTCGGTCGCGACAGTCGTCCCCTCCATCATGCCCTGAGATCGCGCCGGAGGTCTTCCGCGCCTCGACTTCTCGAGGCAGCGGGGTTACGCCCCGGCGCTGCGCCTCCACGCGCCACTAAAGACGCGCTCGAGGGCAGTCCCCTTCAGATCCCAGGGCAGCAATCCGGCAAGGAGGTTGGCCGATTTGCCGGCAATCGTGCGGTATCCCCGGATCATTCGGATAGCCATGACCCTCTGGCATGCGACCAACTTTAGTGGTCGCGTCCGGATGCTCAGGGCCCACACAGGGGCCCACACAGGGGCCCCGTAGAGGGCCATGGACTGCACGACACCGGTTTTAAAGCAACTAGAAAACAATTTTAAAAGAGGATTTGAAGGAAACAATAGAGATTGATAGTTATAAAGTGTAAAGGACATGTCATAATTAAAAATATATTTTAATTATGACATGTCCGAGAACTTTCGTAGCATTGATCGCCTGCTTCGAAGAAGGATCGGCGACCGCTTCCCACTCCGTCTCGCCCCGCAGCATGGCCGCGACCAATGCCGGGCGCTAGAGGTCTCCGCCTATTGTCGCCGTGAGGGCACGTCGCTGCTCAGCCCAAGCGCGACAGTCTTGCACTGTATGCTTTACTGTGCGATCCACACAGTGGTGACACACGGGTGTTTCCTCCTTCCCTATCAGACACAGGTACCTCCCGAAACATCCGTGTCCGTCCAGGACCTGCGTCATGCGGTATGTCTGGATGCCATGATGTCTCTCCAGCCCTCAAAGAGGGGTCTTACCACCGCAATTGCGGCGTGCCCGGCCCTCGGTCGCGACAGTTGTCCCCTCCATACTGCCCTGAGATCGCGCTTCCCGCCGCGCCTCGACTTGTCGAGGCAGCAGGGATATACTCCGGCGCTGCGCCTCCACGCGTCACTCATAGACGCGTTGGAGGGTGCCTCCAAATCCCAGGGCAGTAATCTGGCAAGGTTGAAAGATTCGCCAATAACGTGCGGGATCCCCGGCTCATTCGTGTATAGCCATGACCCTCTGGCATGCGACCGACTTTAGTGGTCCTGTCCGGATGCTCAGGGCCCACACAGGGGTCCCGTATATTGCCATGGACCGCACGACACCGGCGTACAGCCTACGGCAGGAGGCGTTTGGCCCGCTGAGATTAGGCAGGAGTCGCCTGAGGGCGGCTGCTGCCCGGTTCAGTTTTAGGGCCAGACGCAGGAAGTGCTCCCTGAAGTTCCACCGGCTGTCGAGGATGCCAGGACGAGCGTGTCGTCAGCGCAACATATTACGCTGACGCCATCGGGGAGGTCGCCGTACCACTGAGCCTTGCTAAAAACACATAATATCTCGAAAAACTTATCATACCAGAGGAATTTCATGGACGGATGCGTGGTATGAAGACGTACACCAAACCGACAGCTTTCGAAAGTGACGACGAGTGATTTCTCCTGATTTATTTTGTGATTCTTTAAAAAAAAAACATGTTCGAAGTACACAATATGTTTGATTTGTCTAGATCTAAAACCCAATAAGTCGGTACCCTTTGTAACTTAAATTTTTATTATGACAAAACGGACTACCTCAGAAATTTAAAAGTACTATTTAGCACTAATTCAACATATCCACTTTTACCACAAATACTCATTATACCGACATTATTTGAATAACATAGGTATTTTTGTCCTTAAAACTTAAACATTGAATATCTCAAAAGTGTAAATTTCGTACTTATTGGGTTTGAGCACTATACCCTCGATACGCAAATATTACGCATTTACTCCATAAAACATGCGAAAAACGATGTGTGGGCCTATAAAATTTGAGTAGAATTTCATATTATTATATTCATGGGACTTACAACGTAACTGCCGAAATGTAGGTCGCATTACTAGACGAAATGAAATGCGAAATTATTTCAAAGTGATTGGTGCATAAATATTATCTATTGAGTGGGTTAAACAGGGCGTTGCGTTGTATTATGCAAAAGAAGTGGATTAAAATCAAGTGAAAGATAAACAAATAAAAAAAAAGCACACACAGCCAAACAAATAGTTTACAAATCTTATAAATAAACTCTGACGTACATAAACAAAGTTTCTCGTGATACTGTTTAGTATTACATCTTCAATGATATTAATGTTAGCGCCAATGATGTGTTTCCGATAGAATTTGAAGTAAATTCTTACGCTGAATGTTTATGTGCATCAATCGGATGTTATTGAGTGATCAGTGTTGAACTGTAGAGTGTTCGAGCATTCCGTTGATGATGAAATGTTACATCATTGAAGGTATAAAAAGCCTGCTTGAAGATAATTACTGATATAGTTCCGTTCGCCGACCAAGGCATACCCTCATCACCCCCAACGACCCCATCACCCTCCTCCAGGAGAGCCGTAGGGAAACCAGTACGCTGCGTAAACACAGACACAGACCGACTCCGTCATTCCGCCCTCGCCACCGAGGCCGCCCGTCGCGACGCCCAAGTCAATGCCGGGGCCCCGACCCTTGCAAGAGCCAATCACCTATAAATAGTTCAAAAGCGGCCGAGCAGTGGTTACGTGTGAATAGTGTCGCTGCAGCTTTTAGTAGTTTCGTTTTACAATGCATAATGATTGAGTTGTTGCGTCGACGCAACGTTGTAGTTGTAACGCGATTAAGATGCGGTCAGTTTAACCCACGTTGTCAATTTTGTGGTTGTGTGAATTAAAGTACTTATTTTCAATATAAAATATCCTCCCGCCTACATATTGTGGTTGTAATGGTGTAAAAGTAAATGGAGCTTTCGTCGAACATCTTTTTAACTTTGTCCTACCTATACTAGAAAATTTTGAATTATTCCCGTTGAATCCCACTTTTGGATCCCATTTTTTAGGTATTCCCGATGGATCCCATTTTTAATTCCCGTTGAATCCCACTTTTTAACAACATGAGTACATATCAGAAGAAAACTGTTACCGTTATTTTACTGATGTATTCTGAATAACTAATTTATGAATTTTACTAAAAAAAAAATTACACAAGATCCGGACACCATAGGCTTTCCATAGACTGGTCACCAGTGTGTGTAGAAAGATGGCAGAGACACATTCTGAGAATTTGTTCAGTCTTTACTTAAAAACTGATAGAATGTCACTAACCAGCAAAAGTACTAGGCTAGTATAAGATCAAGGTGGTTTTGTTTTGCGCTCTGGCGCCACGTGACACGCGGGGGGGGGGGGGGGGGAATCACTCTAAATGCCTGCTGTGCTCTAAGATAATTATGAGCCCCTTAAAACACTCCGTGGTCCGAGTCATTTTCCAGCCGCTTTTGGACGGGGAGTCCGGGACTCGTCAGACCAAGGACAGGCACGAGTCATGGCGCGTCGTGTCTCACGCTTTACGCCTAACACGACGCGGGCGAAACCGCAAGCAGCAGCTAGTTTTATCATTTATGATAGCAATTTTGTAATTGAAAGTACTCGCATTCAGATTTTTTAAAGCATGTGGGATCCAACGGGAATAGTTTTTGGGATTCAACGGGAATAAAACGTTTTTCCTTTGTTGTGGGATTCAACGGGAATACATTTTAATTTTTTTGTGGGATCCAACGGGAAAAATATTCAAGTGGGATTCAAAAGTGGGATCCAACGGGAATAATTCAAAATTTTCCTGTATCATGGGTGTGTTAATTGCGTTTACAAACATCTAAACTCACACACAAACAGTAAGACCTGGAGCTGCAACTTGTAGGTCATCTATTGCATTGGCAGAATTGGTTTCGTTCAGGAGTCAAAATCGCGACTCGCAGCGCAGTAGTCGATAGCTTACCTATTGCACCAACCGTACCGCCCCGTCTGTAAAAGAGACAACATTTGTGGAATTAATGGCACCAGTATAAAAAAATTAAAATAAAAAAAAATCTGATAGGTAGGTATATAATTAGGTATTTAATTTCAAATTTTCTCTGTGAATTGACTAATTGATCAGAAGATCAAGTTTTGACACGCTCGTCCCATAACAAGGACAGTATGAAGTTGTCAAAGATAATTGCTATCCCTTGCCGTCAACGTATCCCTCATTGACAGCAACTCTAATCGATACTCCATCTCTTTGGTACAACTCGGAAACAATGTTGACAGCTGTCACCTGAGTGTCACTCGATCCAAACTTTTGCTCTTCTAATATGAAATGGCTATTTGGGAACATGGGAACATTGGTGACACGTCAGGAAATACACAAACTGTCATTATCACAAACTTCCTATGTCGTTGAAAGTTCAAGTATTTACCAATATACTTGTACCTTTAGTAAATCCACAGCTTGTATCATAAAATATGGATACCCTTGTGAATGATCTTCGACAAGTTGACGTGAAGAGGTGAAATAGGTTAAGTTTAAGAGCGGGTACACATTGGGCGTTTTGAAACGCGCGCTTTGCTCACGCGCGTTCTATTGAATGAAGTGTATACATTCAAGAGCGCGCTGCTGGTCAAGCGCGCGTCAATTTTCGCGGCGTCAGCTGCGCGCTTTGAGATACATGAGCGCCAATTTTGTTCTACATTTCAACGCGCGCTTTTGTTTAGAGAGTTGGCTATTTTCGAAAATGGAGATCGAGCATTTTGATTTATGATCTCTTTATAGCGCGCGCGCTGACGCCGTGCTTAGAGCGGTGTGTGTATGCGACCAACGCGCGCTCAACGCAACGCCGAGCGCCCAGTATGTACTAGCTCTGATTCATAAAGAGAAAGTTTTCAGGTAAGGTTTAGAACAAATATTACAATGTGAGAAAGAATACGATGTGCTTTGATGGCTTCATCTATGGGACACATTTAATTTAGTATTCTTGCTCAGGATGGAGCAGAAGGTACTGTCAGACTCGTATTGACTAAAACCAAAACTCTTCCTTCAACTGGCTTTGCCTTTTTTATTCCCGTTGGCATTTATTCCCTCAATTCTAAATGAATATCATCACGTTTCGTAATAAACACACTATTTAACACGAATAAACGAACTAAACAGTGTGTCCGGACACACTGTATATATGTATTAGCCTCACAACCATGTACACTTTAACAGCGCCCTCTGGAGGGGAAAACAAGAACTTTACCTTTATAGAATAGCGAAGATGTCTGATACCGGATCGTAACACTAATTTTCAGTTAAAAGCTTTTATGGCGGTTATTATGAAAGTGAAATGTTAAATATTGTAATGTCTTTGAAAAGGTGCCTTGTTTAATTAATAAGGGTGCCTGTAAGTACTAACGAAATATCTGTACGAACTTTTATTCAATTTAAATAGAAAAGCCCTTCTCTAGAGGGCCAAAGCTTGCCGGGGTCGCGGGACTTATCACATCACCGTGACCCCGGAACGTAAAGCGCTATTGAAAGACACAGTGGATTTTAGTCAGTACAAGTCTGACAGTCCCTCCCGCCCTACCCGGGGTGGGAGGACACATTTGATGATTTTACCAAGCTAAAAAAAAAAACTAGATAAGAAAATATAATATGACATCAAAGTACAGTCAGTTAACCCATTATACGAGTATGTTAAGAATAGTTGGTCGAATAAATCCCCAAAGTTAAACGAGAATGGGTACATATCACCGGCTCATTTAGGTTTCCAGGTCGACCGTTTCTTGACACTTAATTGGAAAAGTTTCATGACGCCAACTTTAATTGTATGCTCATGCATGCGGCACGCCAGAACAATTTGTTGATAATTTCTTGAGGATAAATGCGAAGACAAGAAGTTTTGATTAAGAATTTGAGAATACACTGTCCGGATGATTCTCTGATGATATCAAAAAGTGGGCCCAAGTAAGTTAACTTATATAGGGTGACTGGCAATTAGTGGCGAAATCGGGATTAAACACGTAAAAAAAAGCTGCTGTTCAGTACATCAGGAAAACATAAATGTACTGAATAGCTGTTTTTTTTTTTCACGATTTCGGCTTTGTCCCATAATAAAAATTGTTTGTTATCATCAGCACATCGCTTTCTAAGATCAATAATGTTAAATTACGAATTTAATAATAACTAGCAAACCCGGCGAACTCCGTTTCGCCATCAGATGGCTTCGTTTTCTTTGCTATAAACCTCCGGAGCCCGAGACCTTTCCAACGAATGCAAAACCGTGGAAATCGGTTCGTGCGTTCTGGAGTTATATCGTCAGGAAGGAAAACCCGACTTATTTTTATATAGTAAATAACGAATTACTAATGGTAATTTTCACGTTGTTTAGGTATTCCCATAAATCTGAGTGTTTTGTGCGATAGGTAGGACAACCCCATGCTAGCTCACTGGATACGGCTATACACGTAGAAGTCAGTCGTTTTGATTGTCGTAAATAATGTAATTAGGAGTCTATTACCTAACACTAGGTTTAAGATGACTAACACACTATTTGACTAACAAAACGTGGATTCAGATCTGATTTAAATAAATAATAATAATAAAACAGCGTCAAATATAATATTTCGAAGGTTTTATTTAGCTGTGTGCTTTTTCTCATATGATTATTTTACAGACCTGGCCAATCTTGGGTCAGTGGTATGATCAGTAACGTTTAACTTATGCTAACTCTTTTTTTTAAATGCTTTGAAGACACATTACACACTTGGAATATCTCCTGTACCTATAGCGTTTAAAAAAAACCATAATACAAACAGCCAGACCCGGAACAACTACTTGAAGATCATACAAATATTTGGTCTGTTCAGGAATCGACCGTAATGAGTCTACCGGAAGTGCGTTGAGACTACTGTTAGTTCAAGTTAAAAGTCATTTTCAAACTAGACACATAAACAGCGCTTCCTAAGATCAATCTAAATGGCAATCGCCAAAACACTCGCCCTTCGCTGATTTAACCTTTAAGTATGGACGTCATTTTTTCATAACACTACCGTGGACGTGGAGTCTCAGAGGCTCCTATATGCACACACATTTTTTTTGGGAATTTGATATAAGATCGCTTTAAAACTGATTGAATATTAATGTTATGTGATTTAGCAATAAAATAACGTGCTTTTATAGTCAAATTTTATTTGAAGAATTATAGAAATTTCAAAAAAACTAAAATAACGGTACTTTTCAGTTTAAATTTACTTAATTTATATTATAGGTATTAAAAATAGCTAAACTAATTACTATAACAAAACGAGTCTTTTTTTCTTAAAGTATAATATATCTGAAACCAAAAACGCAAAACACCTATTTCAGGTAACAAATAAATAAAAAATTGACAACAGTCTAATAACGTAAATTTATTGGCAGTCGGCGCTCGACGGTGGACGCCATCATGCGCGTGTCACGACGAGGGATGCAGTAGCCCGGGGCAGGGTCGACTTGGCGGTGACATTTGACATCTCCAATGCCTTCAACACCTGCCCTGGAGTTGCATGAGGGAGGCACTCCGGTATCACCGGGTGCCGACCTACCTATGTCTACCTATGTATAGCTGACGGACAGAGCCGTCATCTACCCCGGTCACCGGGGAGAGTGGAACCGGCGAGAGATGTCGTGCGGTGTTCCACAGGGTTTGGTCCTGGGACCGCCCCTGTGGAACATCGGACTCGACGTGGCGCTGCACAAGACGGAGGCCATGTACAACATAACGGTAGGAGTTCGCATCGGCGTAAGGAGGACGATGAAGTACCTAGGACTAGACCTCGACAGCCGGTGAAACTTCAGGAAGCATTTCCTGAGTTTGGCTCCAAGGCTGAACCGGGCAGCAGCCACCCTCAGGCGACTCCTGCCCAATCTCGGCGGGCCAAACGCCTCCTGCCGTAGGCTGTACGCCGGCGTCGTGCGGTCCATGGCCCTCTACGGGGCCCCTGTGTGGGCCCTCCCGAGCATCCGGACGCGACCACTAAAGTTGTTGTCAATATTCTCTCGAAACAAATATAATCGCCCTTATAAAATACTCGTATATCATAGGGCAACAATGGACGTGTAGCCTGATAGGCGTCGGTCAATATTTGGATGGTCATTACTTACGTGATATTCATCGGAAGACGCAACTAACTCCCTCGTTGGTAGTTTTACAACTAATACAAAAGCTACTGAGCCGCTCAATCGCGGGGAGTGGTGGGAATTAGGTGAAACTAAGAAAACGAAAACGTCGAGTAGCCTGTGAGACTCCACGTCCATACTTAAAGGTTAATAAACTAAAACCCAGTAGTCAATACCAGTTTATTTCCCCCAAAAAAAATACGGTACTTTCAAACTTAATTAAGAAGCTCCTACAAAAATAATCTAAAGCAAGGATGATATAATAATGACGTAATGAAGCTATCTTCTTTAATTACAAACTTTACGATCGTGTAAAACAGTCTATGTTCCGTATTAACTGCCACATTTAGTGCAGTTCATAAAAAAAGACGTATTATTTGTAGTCTGTGTTTTAGGATAGAGTCGTAACACGTTAGTCATGATCTTGAACTGAAACAGAAAGTCTGAGTCAGAAGTCAATGATTTGATCATTTTATTGAAAGCGATGTAAATACAAAACACGTGTTTTTCGGTTTCTATGCTGTATATAATAGTATTACTATGCATTTAAAATAAGAATAGGACCGCCTTAGCGCCATATTGTGACGACAATACGTCATAGTTACAAAACAATATTTGAAGATATGGTTTTGGATAAAAGGCAATCCCGTAAACCTTCAGTGATAAAAAGTAAAATCCTAACTAGTAAAGTAGTATTAAGCTCACTCCTAATTAAAACCACAAACGTCTACTTCCCCCGCACAAACTTCAAAAACTGTGATTAAAAACTTGATTCTAAAGAATACGCGCCTTTATCCAAAAAAACTTTTTTAATTTGTCCCCAACATCGCATCAACTATCCGCTTCAAAGTCATCATAAAACGTCACAGGAAGATTTTGAGCATTCTCCTTTCAAAGTTTGGTATTAAAATAAGTTTGCTTTCAAACTTGAATAAGAACTGCTGTAAAAAAACAGTCAACTGCGAGTAAAGGTACGTCTCTTCGTAGGGGGCGCGCCAAAGTTCACCTAAAATTGTAACTCCGATCATTGGAAACCCGAAAATTGTATTCCTAGCATTTTTAATCCTAATGATCACAACTCCTAATTGCTCTGTCCCTAATGTTCATAATTCCGTATCATTCGACTACATAATGTCAGTAGCAATAAACATCTATTATACTATTATTTGTTTTCCTATCTTTTCTCAACATAACCTTCTTTTACACTATTATTCAAAGTCATATCTTTTTTGTTTAGATTTCTTTTTATTTTGTTGGCATGTTATACTTGAGGAAGTGCTTGCTTCGCACTCGCTAGTTATATGAATTGGTTTTTTAGGGTTCCGTAGTCAACAAGGAACCCTTATAGTTTCGCTATGTCCGTCCGTCCGTCCCGGGTCGACGGCGCGTTGTGTCCCACGCGCGCCTCAAAGAGCGTCAGCATAATGACGGGGCCCCCCTCTCAGAGGGCCAAAGCCTGCCGGGGTCGCGGGATTATTCCCTTACCGTGACCCCGGAACGTAACAGGCTATGAAGGACACCGTGGATTTTAGTCAGTAGAAGTCTGACAGTCCCTCCCGCCCTGCCCGGGGTTGGAGGACTCATTTGATGATTTTGCCACGCTAAAAAAAAAAAAAAAAAAAAAAAAAAAAAAAAAAAAAAAAAAAAAAAAAAATGTCCGTCCGTCCGTCCGTCTGTCCGCAGTTTAGCTCAGAGACGCACAGTACTAGAGAGCTGTAATTTGGTGTAAATATACGGATTTGTTGTGCCGAAAAAGTGGTAAAATAAAATCTCGTAAAATATATTTTTTAGGGTACCTCCAGTACTTACACGTAAAGTGAGGATTTTTTTTTTCTCGCGTACCCCTTAGTGTGGGGTATCATTAAATAGGCCTTTAAAAAATAATGATAGTTTCCATTAACAATTTTTTGATAAAAAAATTCGTTTGTGAAATATTAAGCTTTAAAGTGCTAAATTTTGCTCGATTCGAGTGTCCCCCCCCTCTACCAGCTAAACGGTTATGTTTGGGGGTGTGAAAAAATTCAGAATAGTAGTATATGTATATAACGAAGTTTAAAAGAAAATTATCATGACTAAGTAGGCTTTACAACTTTACGAGTAAAAGTCGACCAACTTATAAAATGTACTTGATATCATATTTTCTTAAACAAAATGTATCGGAGACAACTGCAAATGTAAGTTTGTCAACTTTATTTTTACAGCTTTTATAGGTATGTTTTTTGGGGATAGGTAGGTTTTTATCGTCAACTATTTTTAACTAAATTCAAAAAAAGGAGGAGGTTCTAAATTCGTTGTAATCTTTTTTCTTATGTATTTTCCCCGATTTCTCAAAGATTCCTGGACCGATTTTGAAAATTCTTCTTTTTAAAATTTATTCAGCGAATCAGTTTCGTTAGTTCGCATAAGTATTTTGATGGGCAACTACGGAACCCTACACTGTGCGTGGCCCGACACGCACTTGGCCGGTTTTTGTTTTTAATAGTTAATACGTCTTCTTTAATTTTTAACCGACTTCAAAAAAAGGAGGAGGTTATCAATTCGACTGTATTTTTTTTTTTTTTTTTATGTTTGTTACCTCATAACTTGCGACTGGGTGAACCGATTTTCATAATTCTTTTTTCAATCGAAAGCTGGTGCTTCCCGTGTGGTCCCATTGTCACCATTTCATGATCTGATGATTGGATCTTGGAGAAATCGAGGGCAACCCTTAAATTTTATTAGCTGACACATAGTTTTTCGCAAATCTTATGAAGTAATTCAAGTACTTGCGTATGGAAATCATCATCTCATGTAGCTGAGCTGATGATGGAAGGTACAACTCCTCAAGTAAGAAAATTATGTTTGAGTTCGCATATCTCCGGAACTATAAGTCCGATTTAAGTAATTCTTTTTTTGTTGTACTAGGTATCGTTCGACTTAGGGAATACTGCAAATTTCATCAAAATCGGTTCAGCAGTTTTTGAGATAGGGAATGAATGAACGATGTTATTACCGGTGCAACGGATTACAAAATTCTAGTGCACATGTAAGAAAATGATGTATTTGACAAGAATTTTGGTTGAATATTTAAACTAAAAAGAGTAAAATAAAAACTTTTTCAAAAAAAATGTGACCGCCTTCAAAAACAACCACAAAAAAGAGTAAAATAACCTACAAAACTTTTCTGTCGGAAGTCGGTGGCAAAAGAGACAATGAAATTAATAAAAAAGTCACCGACTTCCGACAGAAAAGTTTTGTAGGTTATTTTACTCTTTTTTGTGGTTGTTTTTGAAGGCGGTCAATTTTTTTTGAAAAAGTTTTTATTTTATTTATAGCGGTGTGTACCTGAAAAGTTATCCATAGGTTAGGTTAGAACTGTGACCAACTACCAGCCGAGCGAGCGAAGCGAGCGGTGCCGCGGCAGCGTCCGGCGAGCGCTACCTCAAAATTTGTCGGGAAAATTGTTGAAGTATTTTTTTCATAGTGCCCCAAGACGACACTCTTACCAAACGACTGGGGGCACCCCGACTCGGACAGGTTAGGTTAGAAGGGGATGGCGGGGTCTGAAAGACCCCGCCATCCCCTTCGTGGTTATTTTTTTTAAACCACCCAGAAGTAGGAGCACCGCCAAGCGGTGCTCCGTCGACTTTTCTAATGACCAACTAAAAATATTATCGTAGTAATGTTTAGGGATAAAAACTTTATGATAAAAAGCAGTAGGAGTTTAAATATATTTACAATAACGATATTATTGATAACAATTTTCGGAAACATGAGTGTTATGAACATCGCAGGTAGCACTACAAAAAGTATGAATGAAAACTTTAGGATGAAAATTTTTAGGAAGAGTAATCATTCGGATCACAAATCGTTAGGAAGAACAATTTCGGGTAAACAACTTTAGGTGAGCCAATATGGACCCGTTCGTAGGCGACTGTAGACAGCAGTGGCTAATGACGCATCGCCTGACTGCACTTCGCAAGATTGCAGACAACATTTTGTCTTTCGACTTCAGATACTCAGAGAATAGTAGTGCAATCGTTCCAGGAGCGAGATCCAGCGGAAGATTTAAAAAAAAGCTAAGTTTGGAATCACAATTGCACTAAAATGACGTTACAACATGTCGTTTCGACATGTCGCAACACCGGCCGTTTACTGTCAGCTTCAATCTCAGTCCATTAGATTATCGTACCGAGGGTTCCGTTTTTTACCATAAAACGCAAAACATTATAAAATCCCGGTCCAAAATAGAGTTTCTTGCGATGTCTGTATCTTTTTATCAGAATGTAGGAGAGCCTAAAAACAGGGAATGTTTTTTAGCTCCATTAATTTTGCCGCCATGACAGTATCTATAAAAAATAAAATTATTTTGTTGTTTCAGCTGGTATCTCAACGACCACAATTTAGTAAATAATGTTTCAACGTTGAACATATTTTAAACATTATTGACTCTGTCATATCTATCATTTATATATAATAAACATGATAGCGTATGACTGACTACATCAGTTTAGTTTAAAACTTATTACTCCTCCATCTTTAACCGATTCAAAGAAAAAACAAACGTTTATCATATATGTTAAATTATTCTATCATCTTACACATTAGCAGCCGTCATGCACGAACAGCTAAGTTTATTGAGCATCTTCCGTTTTTGTACTATATTATCTTCCAGACCCGCATTTACAGACTTACCCAAGTTGTACCCGGAAATTGTGAGATCGTCCACCCAACGTTGTTTCGCCCACACTACCTACTTCTTTTGTATCTCGATAACTATTCAATAAGAACTCTTCGCCACTTGTCATTATAATATTACGTCTTTCTAAAAGTCCTGTTCACTTCCATTTCAAAGCAAAGATTACACACTTACAGCCTTTGAACAGTCAAATCGACGACAAAATTAGTGAAGTGACCTGAAACTTGGGGGTCGTGAAAATTCTTCGTATACGTCTTCAATATTTATGTATATACACAACTTTTTAATGTGAAAGCAAATATTCGAGACTCGACCTTGCTCAATTAAAATGAAAACTGCCGGGAGAAGGGGAACGCAAAAACATTAATGAGAGGGAATTCTGAAATGTGTACGGAATAAACGGTTTATACTCGAACATAATATTTTATAGAGTTATAAATAAATTGGATTTATTTATTTGATTCAGTTTACGTAAACTATTCGATGTTGATTAATTTATTGCCGTCGTGGTTTTATAGTTGCGACTGAAACTCATCAATTTCAGTTTTAAACAAAACCTGTAATCTTCTTGAGAGATAACTTTCAGCCTACAACTGAGGCAAACCCCGTCTTTATTATCAAGTAACTAAAGTCGAATCTTGTATGATGTTTCGAATCTGTTAGATATCGGTTTAATGATATATTATAGACTTCATAATATAGGTTCACTAACTGCTAGTATTTTACACGGCCGCTGCCACTGCGAACCAATTACTGTGGAAAACCGATATCCTTCGGTAAAACCAGATTTGCTGATTATCAGTAACGATTGAGATACGTAGGTACACATTGTACACTCAACCGCACAAAAAGACATCAATATTTTTATTTTACTTTTAAAGTGTTTTAATTTGAACAATTATAATTAAAATGAATTAAGAAAATAATAGAGCAGGAGGTACATGCTCCTCATTATACCTACAAATTGATATGTGTTTCTTGCCATTCCACGGGTCATCTGCAGAAGACTTCAAGTCATAACCCAGTCATAGCCTGTCCTCTGTGGGTGGAAATGGGGCATTATTCTACATAGGTGTCCAGTGCGGGTTGATAAATGACATTAATTAAATTGTAGGTTCTAAGACATGTAATTTTCCTTACGATGTTTTTAATAGATCGACTAAAATTAATAAAACAAATAGACAAATTATTTGTTTGACTTCGAGCTAACAAGAAGACGAAACAACCACAATTTACAAGAAGTTATGATTTACACGAGGCCCAACTGTTCGTAACATTTACCACTTGTCACAAAACCTCACAGTAAATTGAAGCTTTTGGTTGAAACTTGACGTTTATCTCCAAAATATGTAGAGTTGATTGTTTTTGTGGCGTGAAGCTATAACGAGAACTCTCTGCATGTTCTGTCATGATCTGAGAAAACAATGGATGTTAAAAGAGACAGTGACTTACAAGTTTGTTTCGGATGTTTCTTCAGACGTAAATGGTTGTTCTGGGTCTGGATGTTCTGTATATTTATGTCTGAGTGTTCGTGAATGTGGCTTTCTTTCTATAATTGTAAACGCACCCACGATACAGAGGAAATTCTTAATTTGGGCGACGTGTTTTATACATAAAAATACTTAAAGCGTCTTACCACACGCAAGGTAAACATTTGTTGAACACTTGTCTAAAAAAACTGTCAATGTCAAAACGACATTTCACGTTGATTTAAAGGTCAGCTTGCAATCTCACTTTTTTAGACAAGCGTTCAACAGATGTTTTTCTTTTTTTTATAAGGTGGTAAATGTTCATTCAAACCAACGACGATATAATACTACACTCCGCATGCACGATCTAAGGAACAAAAATTATTCTGTCAAGTCGCTGAGGTACTACGTAAGCGAGGGGGACGGGGTACTGCATTATGATTGGCTAACTCAAGGTCTGTTCTGTCTCAACGTATGTTTACGGCTCACAGGATTGGTCGAAATGAGACGAATATAAGATTTTTTTGCCTAATGTGTTGACAGACATCGGTCGCCTGTTATTACGAGTCTAGTATTATATCGTCGTTGATTCAAACGTTCATCACCTCGACTAGTAATGTGCTGATTAAAATAATAACGTATTAATGACATTAAATGACTACACGGTTTTCAAATTAATAAATTAACGCAAGCGAAGTCTCTTGCAAAGCTAGTTTCATTTATTACAAGGTCGAGGTTGTAACAGGGCATTCAGCGTTTTCATAAGTTAAGTTGAATTGACGTGTGGTTGAGAGTACTACTACCGTACCGTCAGGGGTAATTTCATCACAGGCGGGAGCAATGATGGATGGTTTAACCTGCACTCCGAGGTACGGAGTGCTTTAAGATTATACAACATACTGTAGTAACCGAAAATTTTTGAAGCCATTGATTTACGTGGTATTTTTTTTACCATAACGCTACGTATCTGCCTGGTAATTTTGGAAGTCGCAACTGCCATAGGTTGAGCAGTTAAGAGATTGAGGTTTTAAGCTCGTCACCTAAGGTCAGATAAAAATCATGATGAAAATTTGTGATGGTCCATGATTGGATAGCGAGTCGCATATTACTCAACGTCCACATGCCAACGCCTACCAATATACCGAACCGACGACAAAAATAATGTAGATACTTAATGACCTAATAACCTTGCCATCTTTTCTACATAAATGTTTATACGAGTATCTTTGCTTCTAGAAACAAAAGTCTATTTTTAGCCTATTTAATGTAGGCTCAACAATGAACAAAGATAAGTCTAATGGTAAGCGTCCACAGGTCCGGATCGCACGTATCGTACGTAACGGATTTTAGTTTGCCCTGTATAAAAGCTCATAGAACTGCGTCCACTGATCCGCATCGTACGGACGGCTCATCGGCAATGCCTACATGCGATGCGTACCGATGACGTCATACGGAATGCCGATCAATGGACGCGATGAAGGTGGCATTGGCAATCCGATTGCTGATACTCGCGTTGGCAATCCGATCGCTGCCGATACAGAAATCCGTTTGATGCGATGCGTCCGATACGTACGATGCCGACCTGTGGAGGTATTCCTCGTAGCGCTACTGTTTTGAAGCGCGCCTATCTAAGCGCTACTGTTTCATTCCTCTTACCGCTCCCAAAAGGAGCGCTAAGAGGAACGATTAAAAATATTAAAATTTATTTCCTCGTAGCGCTCCCATGATTAACCTTCGGATAGAGATGGGACTATACTAACTGATATTATCGATAATAACTAGATAATAAGTAAAACACATTGTTATAATATACAACTAGCGGCCCGTCCCGGCTCCGCACGGGTTTGGTTTTTATTTTGTTTGTTTTATTGTAAATCCTTTAGTCCAGGGTTTTTCAACCTGTGGGTCGCTAAGCCTCTTCAGGGGAGTGGCGAAGCTTCTCTAGAGGAGTGGTTAAAAGTTGAGAACCTTACATTTATCAAGCTCTATTTCAATTTAATATGCTAAAGTTTTTCCGCCTCGCTACGCTCGCCCATTAATGAAGGGTATGCTTGTGAAGGTAAAAAGAAGTCAACTTTTTTAGGTCACATTTCAATGAAAACTTGTCTTATGTTGGTGTAGAAATAGTAGATTTACTGTCACATGCCGCGCTCACTCTTCAAGTCTTTAATTTTTTTATCTCGCTTTTAGATTAAAACTTGTTTTGTCGTACTACGGAAACGTTTAACTTTTAGAG
The DNA here is from genome assembly GCA_036375495.1 of Agrotis segetum. NCBI lineage: Eukaryota > Metazoa > Arthropoda > Insecta > Lepidoptera > Noctuidae > Agrotis > Agrotis segetum. Next base: position 1,492,289 of record JAQSVV010000130.1, read on the forward strand.
TACTCTGCGTTCAATCTTCTTTGTAGATTTGGCTTTTCATAGTCCAGAAATCTATAAATTTTCGAGCTCGCTGCGCTCGCTATTGAAAATATGTTTTAAGTTTCCATGACCGAATGACCTCGATTTTTATACATAATTCATTTTTCAATAATGCTTTTGTGGAAACTACTATTGACAAAAGGAACTACGCAGCGAGCGTACTCCTACCGTTTACGAACTTAAAAACTTATATTTGTAGTACAAAATTAGTGTATACTCCTGTTGAGTTTTTCTTCTAGAAGGCGGTGTGGAAATATCGGTGTACAGTTATTCGCACTAGACAGTTTGTTTAATTCATATTTGGGGCGTCAAGCTGTACAGGCCCAGGGCGCCGACAATTTTAAATTACGCCACTGCTTGTAGATCATAAAAATATTTGCAGGAGTCGTACCAGCAACACGCAGCGCAGCAGTGCAATCGCTCAGCCACTTTGCTAACCGTGCCGTCAAAATTGAATGCTTGAAAAAAGCAACGGGTAGGGGGTCGCGAAATATTTCTTCATACTAAGGGGGTCGTGCCATGGAAAAGGTTGAAAAACCCTTTTAGTCCACGAAATAGATGAATATAATCTGCCGACATATGTTTATTATTTTTTTATTGTTTAGAAAGCTTATGATTTCTTTCCATTATGTTTCCCATTATTACCCTCCCTGCACACCTCAATGTTTTGTCGGAAGTTTTTCGTAGAATTATGGCAATGAGTTGTCTATCGTTTACGTCAATGGTAGAATTTTAAATGACTTTCTTTGTCCTAGGCGGGGCGAGACAGTGTCAGACTCTTACTGACTAAAACCACCTACTGACTAAAATCACCCGCTCTGTCTGAGCCGGGACCCAGTAACGTATTGCGCTCATACACATAAGAGTGCCGAAAGCAAAATGATATTATTCTCTCAATTTTACGTTCCACAGTCATGTACCTGGTGAGATAGTCTCACAACGCCAGCAGGCTTTTGGAGGTATTCCTCGTAGCGCTCCTGTAGGGAATAGGGAAAAGCATGAAGTAAACGTAATGAATTATATCGATTTTTTTTTAAACTCATGTGTGCATCATCGACATCGAAGTTGCTTAACCAAATTACGAAATTGAGAGAATAATATCATTTTGCTTTCGGCACTCTTATGTGTATGAGCGCAATACGTTACTGGGTCCCGGCTCAGACAGAGCGGGTGATTTTAGTCAGTAGGTGGTTTTAGTCAGTAAGAGTCTGACACTGTCTCGCCCCGCCTAGGACAAAGAAAGTCATTTAAAATTCTACCATTGACGTAAACGATAGACAACTCATTGCCATAATTCTACGAAAAACTTCCGACAAAACATTGAGGTGTGCAGGGAGGGTAATAATGGGAAACATAATGGAAAGAAATCATAAGCTTTCTAAACAATAAAAAAATAATAAACATATGTCGGCAGATTATATTCATCTATTTCGTGGACTAAAAGGGTTTTTCAACCTTTTCCATGGCACGACCCCCTTAGTATGAAGAAATATTTCGCGACCCCCTACCCGTTGCTTTTTTCAAGCATTCAATTTTGACGGCACGGTTAGCAAAGTGGCTGAGCGATTGCACTGCTGCGCTGCGTGTTGCTGGTACGACTCCTGCAAATATTTTTATGATCTACAAGCAGTGGCGTAATTTAAAATTGTCGGCGCCCTGGGCCTGTACAGCTTGACGCCCCAAATATGAATTAAACAAACTGTCTAGTGCGAATAACTGTACACCGATATTTCCACACCGCCTTCTAGAAGAAAAACTCAACAGGAGTATACACTAATTTTGTACTACAAATATAAGTTTTTAAGTTCGTAAACGGTAGGAGTACGCTCGCTGCGTAGTTCCTTTTGTCAATAGTAGTTTCCACAAAAGCATTATTGAAAAATGAATTATGTATAAAAATCGAGGTCATTCGGTCATGGAAACTTAAAACATATTTTCAATAGCGAGCGCAGCGAGCTCGAAAATTTATAGATTTCTGGACTATGAAAAGCCAAATCTACAAAGAAGATTGAACGCAGAGTACTCTAAAAGTTAAACGTTTCCGTAGTACGACAAAACAAGTTTTAATCTAAAAGCGAGATAAAAAAATTAAAGACTTGAAGAGTGAGCGCGGCATGTGACAGTAAATCTACTATTTCTACACCAACATAAGACAAGTTTTCATTGAAATGTGACCTAAAAAAGTTGACTTCTTTTTACCTTCACAAGCATACCCTTCATTAATGGGCGAGCGTAGCGAGGCGGAAAAACTTTAGCATATTAAATTGAAATAGAGCTTGATAAATGTAAGGTTCTCAACTTTTAACCACTCCTCTAGAGAAGCTTCGCGACTCCCCTGAAGAGGCTTAGCGACCCACAGGTTGAAAAACCCTGGACTAAAGGATTTACAATAAAACAAACAAAATAAAAACCAAACCCGTGCGGAGCCGGGACGGGCCGCTAGTTGTATATTATAACAATGTGTTCTACTTATTATCTAGTTATTATCGATAATATCAGTTAGTATAGTCCCATCTCTATCCGAAGGTTAATCATGGGAGCGCTACGAGGAAATAAATTTTAATATTTTTAATCGTTCCTCTTAGCGCTCCTTTTGGGAGCGGTAAGAGGAATGAAACAGTAGCGCTTAGATAGGCGCGCTTCAAAACAGTAGCGCTACGAGGAATACCTCGACCTGTGGACTCTTACCTTAAAGTCTACTTCCCTTGGTAAAATGTACAAGTAATTAAATTGTCAACGCCAAATTAATATACTAAGAAAGCTCCTTATTATGGGTGAAGTATTTCATTTCAAACTGGATTTTACACTCCTTCAAATCTTACAATGGTTTTGTGAGGAAAAGGTTACATTCAAGGGTTTATTTTACCCTTGGGTATTGTAAAAGATGGATAAGGTCACAGGGAAAACATTGTCCTGCCAAGTAACCTTTCATTCTGATTTCTTCCAATTTGTCGGGATTTCAGAACCCCGTTCGGATATTGCCATCTTTGCAATTTGTTCGGTTTTTTTTCTACTTCGGGGAATTTCTTTTGAGAAATAAAGAATGTCTGTTTTTTTTTTTTACTTTTTAAACAATAAGGAACTTTATGCATAGCATAATAATTTCCAATACCTATTATTCTGCAATGAACAGAAAAAGTAATGTTCTCGAAATTGTTAATTTTTTTACTGTTTTTTTTTAGCCTGATTATGGCAGGATAAGTGAATGAAGAATAAAAGCATAGTTTTTCAATATTTTACAAATCACTGTGTTTAGAATGATAGAAATCTTTGTTAATTCTGTCATTCTGTTGATTCTTTCGTCGATAAAACCCATTTCTGCTATGTGCTACATAATTTATATCAATACACCATATGCCTATTGTGTATTGACAGATGGATTATAAGGTGTGTCGATGATAAATGAGTTATTAAGCCTACCGTCCAGAATGTTACAATACGTGTCATAATACTCAAAGCACCAATAAGTCCCCAACGTCACATCAATCTAGTAGTTTAATAGTGATCTGTCCATGACGTAGCATTACAAATCGGAAAGTATTTAGTGGTTAGCTTCGTCCGGGTGTAAGGCTGCTTTTCCACCAGAGATGCGCTATGCTACGTTGCTAAGGATGCGTTTGATATCCACCAATCATACTCATTATGTGTGTGTGCGTTATGAAAACAAATGAATATGATTGGTGGATATCAAACGCATCCTTAGCAACGTAGCATAGCGCATCTCTGGTGGAAAAGCAGCCTAACTCGGAAATTATCGCATGGAACGTAATATTCGAATAAATTGATAATTATCGTGTCGTTACATTATCTCTAAGCAGTCTTTTGACTTTTTTTTAGCGTGGTAAAATCATCAAATGAGTTCTCCCACCCCGGTCAGGGCGGGACTCGTACTGACTAAAATCCACGGTGTCCTTTAATAGCCCTTTTTGTTCCGGGGTCACGGTAATGAGATAAGACCCGCGACCCCCACAGGCTTTGGCCTTCTAGAAGGGGGCCCCGTCATCACGCTGACGCTCTTTCAGGCGCGTGTGGAATATGATGCGCACGCGACCCGGGCGTGGTCCATGGTCGGACAATGAGTTGTCCATTACTCGCCGCCTGCATGCGCCTAAGGTAGCCGTGGATCGTCTGCTGATGTCCGACGCCGCGTAAGCAATCTTTTGAATTAAATTATTTTTTGCCTAAACCGTTAGTTTCAAATTTTTTATGCTTTACTACTTAGTTTATGAATTCATCAGTCATTTCAAATGTTTTTAATCCATTTCAATCTTAAATCTGAAATACTCCTTAATTCTTTTTGACATGCAAGTTAAACTAAAAAAAAGTATGTACTCTATGTATCAATTGTCTATACCCACGGTGACAAAATTAACGCCTAGTCACAGTAACCATACCTAATAAATGTTGGTCTTAGAGCACCACCAATCAAGAGCGTCTGTCTATACCTGTTAGGGACACAACCACAGCTTTCTGAAACTGAATTAGCCTCAGCTCAAAGCTAAGCGAGTGTGTCTACTAGCATCAAAGCGTCCCAAGGCCTGAGTCTTGTCCAATGTTTGTACTAAATGAATTACTTTGATGAATCACTGAGTGTTTAATTCATTTAGTTAATGGTTATAATAGGTATATCAAAAGTAAGTATGCAATTAACTAAATACAAGGCATAAATTAGCCGTCAAACATACATTAATTACCGTTTTTTTTAAAGTGTAAAACATCGCCATTTACGGTAGGGCTAAATGCAACGAATTTGATTTAAAGGCTAGTTTCTCCTTCACGTATATTCCTAATTAATCCTCATCTGTCTTCTGGCATTATGCCACTATCCCACTGGCGTTTTACTAGCTTGACGTCGCTTCAGCGACTACGCAGCGCCAACGTTGACGACGATGTCGCTTCGTCGGGTTGCAAGCGTTAACGTTGTCCACGGACGTTAACGTCATGATACTATTTGAGGACACGCTCGTACCCACACGGTCAGAGCAGAGGTCGCAAGGCGAACGCTTGCTACTAGAGACTCGCAGTCATTGAGACGCCAGCGCTCGTAAAACACCAGTAGGATAGCGGCCTTACTGCTTCTTAGCAGGAGGTGACTACTTGTCATGCCCCCTCGCTCCGTATCATGATCTAGATTAGAGTCTGAGAAATCGCCGCTGTCCATTCACTTCCACAAAGACGCAGCGGCCGCTGCTCTAACGAAGCGAGGTAGACCAGCACTGCTGTAAGATTCTCCATGTCATCTCGATGGACTACGAAATAGTGACACCCGAAAAAAGTCTACGTCTAACTGCATCATGCAAAAGGTGAAGACTCCGCCGTGAGGTCTCTCCAGCCACTAATCAAAGAGATAATAACCCCCGTGATTGCGGTATTCTCGAAATTAAATGTACCGAAGGCGAAAAAATTAGCAGCATTGATTTCAACTGAACCCAATTTGCGCTCACCACGACGGTTTCATTCGTCGAGTTTCAATCTACGATAATGGCTCCCAACGGCTGCAAAGACGCAGATGTAATGAAGGGTTTGTTTCACAATTTTGTTTGTAAAGCTGGATTGTAATTGCGTAGATATTTCTTCACTTCTTTTTGATTTCCCAATACAACAATTTTGTTTTATTTTTTGATCCGAGCATTTTAGTAACCCGTTCTTTTTTTTGATGATACGCATAAAGCGCCATTTAGACGGGAAGAGTTTCTGAAGTTTCCGTTCGATAATGTCTAAGCAATAATCGCAAGCAATAATCGCCATAACATAATCGTATCAAACTGTTTACACACAGGCAAGAACTAAAATCTCGTATACGATTATATCATACGAGATTCGCATATGACATTATCGTAGGCGATAATGTCTTTGTTTGTTTACACGGCAAAATTATTGAAGGAAGATTCTCGCATACGAGAAACTCGACTCGTCTAAACACATTCTCGTATGACATTTCTTCTCGTTCATACGATTATCGTACAAATCAGTTTGAACCGTTTTGTTTTGTTATGTCACTCATGTTAGCAACTGTCAATGACAGTTGCTAACATGAGTGACATGAGTGACAGTCTGTCATAAAAACTCGAAATGCGATTATTGCTTTGACGTTCTGTTTAGATGGACACGAGAAATCTTCCTATTCGAGGCGATTATCGCCCAAGTCAACGGGCGATGTTTAGACGAAGACAATATTTAATATTCCTTCGATTATCGTATGTTCGAGTCGTGAAACTCTCCCCGTCTAAATGGCCCTTTATGCTGTTTAAAGTAAAGCAACATTTATATCACCACACGAATAAATTCAAAATATTTTACTTCACACTAGCGCAGCCTGATTACAATTTGAAAATACGAGTAAAATATAACTTAAGTCACTCAAGAATAATGTAGTTTTCAAAATCGGTACAGTTTAAAACTTTACGTCCTACAAATAAACTTGCAGAAACCTCTTTAAAATATTATTTGTATTAGTGTAGATAGGTCTACTACAATGTATCATAAGCGCCCATCACTTATAAAATAAATATTATAAAAAACAGGCAAGAAATTCCGTTACTGTTTTAACTATTATTTTTTCTTTTCTTTTCTGACTGCTGCGTATTATTATTATTTACATTTGTTCGCTACCTTTGGTCATCAAACCCTGAGGCGGAAAATGCTCTTAATTTTACGCAAAGTTTAAAAAGAAACGTATTAATAAAAAAATCTTCGCACGTATTTTCTGGGAAAGAAAGAACAGAGAAGTTATTTTATTTCAGGCACCACACTTCCACGAAAATGGAATTTATTCAAATGTAAATGTTGTTACTTATTCTTATGGGAAATTGGATATAAAAGCCCTTATAAGTGAATTTAAATGTAAAGGGAATCAGTCATCGAAATAGAAGAGCAAGATACTTTCGAGGCTCATTGGAGTGAATTTAATGGTGAGTCTGAGAACCAAGGGTTGGTTAATTTTATACTGATCTTTTCTGCAATCTTTATTGATTCGAATTTTATATTTTTATCACTAAGTTTTTTTTTAGAACAATGACTCGTGCCTACATCCGTCTGAATAAATACGAGTACAATAGACGCCTTATTAACTGGACCTCTCCAAAATAACTCATTGTACCGATTTGTAGATTTGTTATCGTGCTTATAAGAAGATTAGTTTATTAATTAGATCTTACTATGATCTAATTATTAATCAATTATTGAAAAATTGATGATAACAGTTGTCCCGTCTTTCGATGTATTTGCGATTATGAATTCAAAACTAATAGAGTTTACTCAAAAGTTTCGAGTACCGGCCCGTATTTTTATTGACGGACTAAGAGAAACCCCGTGCCCTTTGATCGATGCAGAGTTGAAAAAAAAAAACAATATTGAGCCAATTGATTCGTTGCCATACCAGAAAATCATACGATTTACTTCCCTAAATGAGAACCTTTTTCCTACCTACCGACCAATGTCCCGATCAACAACCCATTTCAAAAACATGTTAATTGAACATGAACCCGATAACCCTTGAAATTGATCCCATGAACCCTGGCTGATCAGATATAATAGCTCTATTAGGTGCAGCGTATCTTACAGAATTAACTCAGAATTAGGTTATAGACTGGGGTCCTTAAATTACTTTTATAAGCATGTTAAACCCTTGTTTTGGTAGCCTAATTTTCGGAAAACAGAAACGAGTTTTCAGTACGAGTTTTCACCTTTTTATGTCGTAAAGTAAATGTGAACTTTGACTTAATTTGATAGAAAAAATGGTTTCTCTATCATACACTGCCGGGCACGCCGCAATTGCGGCGGTAAGACCCCTCTTTGAGGAGTGGTTGGAGAGAAGTCATGGCGTCCTTACCTTCCGCCTGACGCAGGTCTTCACCGGGCACGGGTGCTTCGGGAGGTACCTGTGTCTAATGCGGAAGGAGGAAACGTCTGGGTGTCACCACTGCGAAGATCGCCCGGAAGGACACGGTGGAGCATACGGTGCAGGACTGCCCAGCTTGGGCGGTGCACCGACGTGTCCTCACGGCTGCGATAGGCGGAGACCTCTCGCGACCGGCATTGGTTGCGGCTATGCTGCGGGGCGAGACGGAGTGGGAAGCGGTCGCCTCCTTCTGCGAAGCAGTAATGCTCGCGAAGGAGGAGGCGCGCCGCGAGCGAGAGAGGACAGAGTCCTCCCTCCGCCCCAACCGCGGTGTAGGACGCCCACGGCGACGGACGTCGCGAGACGATCTCCGGCCACCGTAGGCGCGGGCATGCGGGCAGCGAGTAAAGGGCAACTCGCTGCCCGACCTAGGACCATGCCCGGGTCGACGGCGCGTCGTGTCCCACGCGCGCCTCAAAGAGCGTCAGCATAATGACGGGGCCCCCCTCTCAGAGGGCCAAAGCCTGCCGGGGTCGCGGGATTATTCCCTTACCGTAACCCCGGAACATAACAGGCTATGAAGGACACCGTGGATTTTAGTCAGTAGAAGTCTGACAGTTCCTCCCGCCCCGCCCGGGGTAAGCTACGGGGTACGCTACGCTAAAAAAAAAAAAAAATCATACACTGCCGCTTTTTCCTATTCCATGCAATTTACGTTGTGCATGTCTTTTTTTCTTGGTAAAATCGTCAAATGAGTCCTCCCTCCCACCCAGGGCGGGACGGCAAGGACAGTCAGACTCAATAGCCGTTTACGTTCCAGGGTCTCAGTTACCTGATGACACGGTCCCGCGACCCCAGCAGGCTTTGGTACTCGTCAGATTGCTTTATTCGTACTCTATAGCCGCTTTTTTATTTACACATAAATTTTAAGCACCTACGAAGTACAGTCAATATACAATTTCGTGCTCAGTTATCAAAAAGTTTTGTTGCTATGAATTCTGGTTTATTTTAATTTTTTTATTGTGTTCAACTCTTTTTTGTTTTGCGATTTAACAACCCTCAGCATCTTTTGAATTCAAATTTCCTATAGATTCATAAAAATAGGTACGTGCTTTTTACGATCAACGTTCAAGAATCGTGATTTTGTATGTATTTTGAATTTTATTTATGTAAACGCAAAATCTCAGGACTGGTTCAAACCTGTTCATAATGGGTCTAATAGATACTTGTAGAAGGTTCAAGTACAAACATAATTATAACTGAATGGCAAAACTCAAACGTTTGAATACGCCGGGTTTGTGGGACTATTAAACAGGTTACTGTGACCCTGGAACGTAAATGGCAATAGAAGAAGAATGTATGAGGTGACTTTAGTCTGGACGACTCCAACATTCTCTTCCACTCCATCCCGAGTGGAAGGCCAAAAAATCGTTTCAAAAAAATATTAATATTATAATAGTTGAGTTTAGGCCCTGTTTCAAATCATACTTCAGGAGCTACGGTGCAATAAACATGATTTATCCACAAAGAGCCACTCCACAGACCAGTTTGATCAGAATTTGCGTCCAAAAGCATGCATGATGAAATCCAATAAAATCCTTACTTATGGAGATCCCAAAGTTTATGCTTGTATTAAGGGTAAAAGGTCTTTGATGATTGACGCGTGAAATCAAACGACTTATTCAGATTTTTTCAACGATTTTAGATTTCCATACCCATTGGCAAATCTTTAGGATTGGGTATTTGCTTTTAAAAAACCGGCCAAGTGCGTGTCGGGCCACGCACTGTGTAGGGTTCCGTAGTTGCCCATCAAAATACTTATGCGAACTAACTAAAATTTCGCTGAATTTAATTTTAAAAAGAAGAATTTTCAAAATCGGTCCAGGAGTCTTTGAGAAATCGGGGATAATACATAAGAAAAAAGATTACGACGAATTTAGAACCTCCTCCTTTTTTTGAATTTAGTTAAAAATAGTTGACGATAAAAACCTATCTATCCCCAAAAAACATACCTATAAAAGCTGTAAAAATAAAGTTGACAAACTTACATTTGCAGTTGTCTCCGATACATTTTGTTTAAGAAAATATAATATCCAAGTACATTTTATAAGTTGGTCGACTATTACTCGTAAAGTTGTAAAGCCTACTTAGTCGTGACAATTTTCTTTTAAACTTCGTTATATATACTACTATTGTGAATTTTTTCATACCCCCAAACATAACCGTTTAGCTGATAGAGGGGGGATAATAACACCCTTATTAAACAAGCATATTATAAATTAGAAGATTATATTCAAGATAAAAATGTTTGGAAACATGCTGGTCCTGCTCCATAGTACAATGTAGGGCTTAAACAAGGTCAAGCTGGTTGAAATTTGAATGCTCACACACTTAATTATATTTGTAAATTGTGTAATTTCAATATTTTGTTAAAATGTGAACGCCATGTACCTTTTTGCTTTTTTTACTATTATTATTTTGAAATTTTTAGTCCAGATTTTCAAGGTACATTGCTTTGACATTAATTGTTTCAAACGCTGTTAAAAATATTGTAAAACATTTTTTAAAAAGAGTAAGTATGGAGTTTCTTGCCCATTCTTCTCCATACAACCTACCTTAGCGAATGGGTGTAGAATCAATCCCTTCCCTTCCTATTCCCTTTAAATTTAAATTTCGACGTTCAAAAGTGCCTCTTTGATGGCCTAATTGGAATAAATGATTTGACTTTGACTTTGACTTTGACTTTGGGGGGGACACTCGAATCGAGCAAAATTTAGCACTTTAAAGCTTAATATTTCACAAACGAATTTTTTTATCAAAAAATTGTTAATGGAAACTAACATTATTTTTTAAAGGCCTATTTAATGATACCCCACACTAAGGGGTACGCGAGAAAAAAAAAATCCTCACTTTACGTGTAAGTACTGGAGGTACCCTAAAAAAAAAATATTTTACGAGATTTTATTTTACCACTTTTTCGACACAACAAATCCGTATATTTACACCAAATTACAGCTCTCTAGTACTGTGCGTCTCTGAGCTAAACTGCGGACAGACGGACGGACGGACGGACGGACGGACGGACGGACATGGCGAAACTATAAGGGTTCCTTGTTGACTACGGAACCCTAAAAAACATGTTTCTAAACGATTTATAAACCTGCTTGAAGTTTGTTTTCTTTGGCAACAAAAAATTATTACAATTTTTGAACACACACCGGTATTTGCCGAATAAAATCGGGCATTGATTGACGTTAAAACGTTAATTTCTTCTTTTATTTTTCTACTTGCCCGCTCCCATATGCCCGACATAGGCAATAAGGGGGCCACTTTTTACCTATGTCAATAAATTACAAAGTAGTAAGTATTGATAAGTCTCTAAGGTGAAATTTAAGTCTGAGGGTGTAAAATCCCATTTAAATTTCAAAATCAACAAAAAAAACTGCCAATAAAATGTAAATTATTTTTTCTTTAACCCAGATTTCCCTTCCTTTCACTGTGTGTGACGTACTACCCGGTTTTTTCTTTTTACTAAAATGTTAATTAAGCCATGGAGCTGTCAGAAGCAGCGGTGTTTTGTTGTATTGGAACAATGAGGACGCTGTTGTTTTGTTGTTACAACAATGATCTGTTGTTAGACACGTCAATGATAAGGGTGGCTTATTTTTGAGACGTTTTCTACGCCTGTTCTTACTATGTTGTTTTTAAAAAACTGCAATTGAGGTACGTGTTAAAAATATGTCCTCCTTCTGCCCGTGGCTCTCGACGTGAGTTTTGGAGTACTCTCTTGAACTTAAGATTTTTTTCTGTAATTATTAGCACATAATTTACTAAATTAAATAGTACCTGAGAGCGGTACTCTCGGCTCGGTTCGAGACACCAAGATAACCTTTAGCAAAAAGTGGGCTACCAAATTTGAAGAGACTGATTTTTTTAAATTTATGACGTTCAAATAAACAAACTGAGCTAGAAAATTATTGTTAGAGTTGTTATATCCACCAGTGGGGCAAAATCAAATAGTGGACATTGGGAATCATTGATTGTTTGTTAGGAATAATAGATGTTTTTTTTTTTCGTAATATCAACAAGAGCTATGTAACGCGTGATCTGCTTAATATGGCAATCAAATCACCATCAATAAGATGAACCTATTTAACTTAACTTCAATACATTTTTGTTCAGAAAACAAGACAGAACTCAATCATAATATTTATTCAGCCATAACAGGGCCTTAAAACATTCTAATACTACCCCAACTGAAGTACAATCGTATGCGCAATATCTTTTGCTCGAGTTATAAGAGGCCTGTAATAATTCTTATCGAGTGCCCACCGAGGTCTTTCGATGAGGTATTTTACTTTTGTTCAAGACACTGAGATTTCTAGGTAATACCTCTAAAATGAGATAAAATACTGATATTCAGCTGCATCTGGTTCGACTGGAAGCCGACCCCAATGTAGTTGGGAAAAGGCAGGCAGATGATGATGATGACCTCTAAAGTAAGATAGAAATACAATTAGTATCTTAAAGGGAGCAAATTAAGACATTCTTAGAAAGTATTTTTCAGGAATTCATCACACTTTTTTCTTTAGGTATTCTAAAAACTATCTACATAATAATATAGATAGTTTTTAGGATAAGGATAATGTAATGATCCGATGGAATCTCAATTTTATTATCATGGTGGGAAGATGAATTTTTGAAGTTCTAACAATACAAAGAGGTAGTATAATTTACAGAAGACGAATTAAGACGAATAAAGACTGCACGTAGCAGAGACGAAGACCAGAGATGACAATGTTCACCAGATTCATTTCGAGAGTGACTAAAATAGATAAAGTGAGAAATAAATATCAAAATAAAATCACGAAGCTCGTAATAAGGCCCATTATCTAAAATATGTGGAGAATGATACGGAAAGTAATCGTAAACTAAACGCATTATCTGAGCTTGGTCGTGGGTGGTTGGGTTAAGAAAATTAAAAAGAAGAGGAAAATAATAGTTATCTTTCTACTTTTATTCGGGTGCTAATTAAGGCAGCCCATTAAAATGTCATTCTCGTCTGCAAATATATTTAGTTGTCTAATGAATTAATAGGTCAGCGACAAACTTTTAGCGTCTAATAAATGGTTTATAAGCGACCATATATTGTAAAACAAGCTACTGTTAATATGACGCAACATGGTGATAATTCTTAAGCAACTAAATTTGTGATATGTCTACTCATTGCCAGCTTTTTTTTCTTCCTGGCAAGTAATCTAACACTGATGTACCTAGTAATAGTACCACCTGCCGTGAATCTTTGACGGAGCCCCGCTTCGCGGGGCTCCTATTTTTGCGTACAGGGTTTAAAGTAACCTAACACGAAGGGGATGGCGGGGTCTTTCAGACCCCGCCATCCCCTTCGAACCTAACCTGTCCGTGTCGGTGTGCCCCAAGTCCACTCATTGCCAGCTTCTTTTACGCTCGTAAATTGACGCTGGTTTCTTGATATTTTGTTGGAATAGTAAAGATGATGAATTAATATAATTGAAGCTGTTCTATTAACTCGTCGCTCACATATAAAAAAAACTTTTTCAAAAAAAATGTGACCGCCTTCAAAAACAACCACAAAAAAGAGTAAAATAACCTACAAAACTTTTCTTTCGGAAGTCGGTGACTTTTTTATTAATTTATTGTCTCTTTTGCCACCGACTTCCGAAAGAAAAGTTTTGTAGGTTATTTTACTCTTTTTTGTGGTTGTTTTTGAAGGCGGTCACATTTTTTTTGAAAAAGTTTTTATTTTACTCTTTTTAGTTTAAATTTCAACCAAAATTCTTGTCAAATACATCATTTTCTTACATGTGCACTAGAATTTTGTAATCCGTAGCACCGGTAATAACATCGTTAACATCTCTTTCATTTATTCCCTATCTCAAAAACTGCTGAACCGATTTTGATGAAATTTGCAGTATTCCCTAAGTTGAACGATACCTAGTACAACAAAAAAGAATTACTTAAATCGGACTTATAGTTCCGGAGATATGCGAACACAAACATAATTTTCTTACTTGAGGAGTTGTACCTTCCATCATCAGCTCAGCTACTTGAGATGATGATTTCCATACGCAAGTACTTGAATTACTTCATAAGATTAGCGAAAATCTATGTGTCAGCTAATAAAATTTGAGGGTTGCCCTCGATTTCTCCAAGATCCAATCATCAGATCCTAAAATGGTGACAATGGGACCACACGGGAAGCATCAGCTTTCGAATAAAAAAAGAATCATGAAAATCGGTTCACCTAGTCGCAAGTTATGAGGTAACAAACATAAAAAAAAAAAAAAAAAAAAAAAAAAAAAAAAAAAAATACAGTCGAATTGATAACCTCCTCCTTTTTTTGAAGTCGGTTAAAAAGACGCTAGGTTGCAGGTGCTAAAGAAAACTTTTGTTGCCGCACATATAATTTCCCCTTTTATTCTACTAAATTACTATTTACGTAACTTTCTAAAAAGGGGTACCTACAACATTTTTGCTTTACGTGTTGAAATAATAATATAGATTTGTGAGGTCAATGCTTCACTTTAACTGAAAGTTTTTCAGATGTTTCATTACATTGATGATTTCCATCTGGCATCAGAATTAACCAACTTTTACCAAAAGCATTAAAAGTTGCATCAAAGAGAATTAAGTGAAATACCTAACATTATAATAATAGCTATCTTTTCCAGGAAAGAAAATAAAATACGGAACAAAACCGTTCTAGTAAAGCATTTTTCTAAGAATAAGAAAGAATACCTGACTATCTTTAAAGTGTTCATTTACAGTGTCCGATAAAAGACAGAGTGTGAACGGAAAAATGTTTAAAAATTGTAGCTATGAACTATTAACGCTAAAGTGGTTATTTCCTTCATTTATGCATTCATTCTTATTGCATTTTCTATATTTGAAAATAAGAAAGGAATGTTAAATAAGGAAATGTTATGAAAAATATTTAGTTTTAATTTCGCGACAAAAAGCGAAATTAATACTAAATATTTTTCATAACATAATTATGTCATGGATTTCCGCAAAGTAACGCCTGATTCTATAATTTACAATAAGAAAGGTACCTACACAAGTGGTGGTAAAAAAAAAAAAAATAACTAATCGCTTTCAAAATACACTACAAAAAGTTTTTTTTTTAAGTTAGTCGCTTTGCTTTATAATTTTGACCACCAATTCTTAAATATGGAATCAGATGGTAGATAATACTGCATCGAACACAACATAATCATTATAAACGGTTCACCCAGCCCAGAAACATTAAAAAATACAGTTGTAATAAGAACCTCGTCCTTTTATTGAAGTCGTTTCAAAACTATGTACTACAAAATACAAATAAATGACTCAACATGTTCCCAGTACAAAAACTCAAGAGCGACTGTAGGAATCAATTCAAATGATTCTTCTTTTCTTTTGTTGTAATTTTCGAACGAAAATTGAATGAAAATGTTACTCATTTTCTTTTATTTAAGTAATTTGCCATAACAAACTGGGGCAGGTCGCTAAAGATAAATCAATCAGATGAATGGTAAAAACATGAAAATTGGAAACTTGTTACAAATGCATGGAAATTCGGCCATTTGTAGCGTACCGAACAATCATTCTCGCAAATAGCTATGGTGACTGCGGAAATATTCTCTCACAGTCGAATTTTGAAAGGGAAATCGATTTTAATTTTCCATTGACCCTAATAATATTTGTCTTTTTCAGAGTATCGTTGCGTTGCGATACAAATACATTTACAAACAAGATACAGATAAGAGAATTTTGAAATGTATTTCACAAAATTATAATTACGTAATATTTAATGGCCTAATAATGCCAGATTAAAATAATATATGAGAGCATAATAAGACTATATACAAATACAAAATACAAAATGGTTTACAAAAATACAAAATGGTTTATTGCTTTAACAAGTAACATTAACAATATTTGTGTTTGAAGCTCCCCTGTAAGCAAGTAATGCCTGTGTTGGGGAGCCCCGCTCTTCCATAGCTAAGCAATACAAAATATGAACTAACCTAGGTATTTACAGCTAGGTATTACTTATCTTAATCGTGTGTGTGTGTGTGTGTGTGTGTGTGTGTGTGTGTGTTTGTGTGTGTATGTGTGAGTGTATATGAGTGTGTTTGCTTTTGGTGTATATATATATGTGTGGATAATAAGTGTTTATTAGTGCCCAATGAGCACAAAATTTTACTTAATGTGTTCCAAAAGTGCCTCCGTGTCCTCATAATTTAGTAATTTTATCCAATCTATTAAAGTTTTTTTACATTCGTAGTATTTTTTTGGGTATATGTTAATTTTACTGTTAATTTTATTATACAGGAAAGCTGATCGCTTGTTATATTGTCTCCCCGCAAATATAGTTTTTGTGGGGGGAATTTGAACGATTAGATCTTTTCTTCTCTGGGTTATTTTACGTGAGTCATACTTTAAGGTTTTATGCATTTTTAGAACTATTTGAATGATGTATAATTTACGAACTGAGAGCAAATCACTTATCTGATACAAGGTTTCAGTAGGATATCTTAACTTTTTAAAATACATAATCTTAATTAAGGCTCGTTGGGCGCGTTCTACAGTGATAAAATTGGTTTTTGCAGCCCCACCCCAAACGGGGATGCAATATGTCAAGACAGACTGGACTAAAGCTACGTAAATCTCATTTAATATGTTTCTAGACGAGTTTCGTTTACTGTTCGTATTTATTTGTTTTGGTGCGATATGTCTGAGAGACTTAAAAATCCAGCTTAATCTCCTAAGTCTGTTCGTTACTTGATCAAGGTGGGCATACCAGGATAATCGTTGGTCGAGTATCACGCCTAAATATTTTGTCTGTGTGACTTGCAGAACAATTACAATGTCTATTCATAGTATCACCGCATACATGAACTATTATGTTAAAATTATCACTAGGTAGTGTGTTTTTGCTTATACTAAAACATATATAGTTCGTTTTAGATGTATTTAGTGTGAGCAAGTTATTGATAAGCCAGTTAGCTACATGGGCCAAGCCTATCTCAGCTTTTTGCTTCACATCATTCCAGGAGTTACCATAGAAGACTATCGCAGTATCATCGGCATAAGAGAAAACCTTTGCGTCATTGATGTTCATGTTGCAGAGGTCATTAACGTACACCAGGAAGAGTGTTGGGCCTAGTACGCTTCCCTGAGGAACGCCGAATGATACCGCCGCTTGATCACTTGTAACCTCACCTACCCTAACTTTTTGTTTTCTCTGCGATAGATAGTCTTTTAATAAGTTGAGTGCGGTTCCCCTTATTCCAACCTTCTCCAGTTTTTTCACTAGGACTGGGATAGAGACGGTGTCAAATGCTTTCTTGAGGTCCAAGAATACAGTCAAGCATTTATTCCCAGAGTCAAGATGCTTAGTTATTAATGAGCTCAAACCAGTAACTGCATCTTCAGTGGATAATTTTTGTCTAAAACCGAATTGTGAATTTGATAATATGTTGAATTTGGTTAAATATTGGACTAATCTATGATTTAATAATTTTTCCAGAATTTTTGATATGCATGGTAAAACAGATATAGGTCGGTAATTATTGACATCGTCTCTATCCCCCCCCTTGTGAACTGGGATGATAATGGATTGCTTTAGCAAATCAGGAAATATACCTTTTTGGAAACAGAGATTAGTCAGGTGAGCTATAATGGGGACAATTTCAGTTCTAGCAAATTTTATAAATTTTGTGGGTATATTGTCACATCCGGGGGCACTGTCAGACTTAAGACTCATCAATGTTTTATCAACTTCATCAGGGTCAGTGTCTAAGAGAACGAAGGTGTTATTTTGGGATGGTAAATTTTTTAGATGATTATTATTAGGATTAGTTATAGTAAGCTGGACTTCTTGAGCTAACTGTTGACCTACATTAGCAAAATGATTGTTTATAAAATTTATTGAGTCATGAGGTGACATTCATAAGTTGAGCATTTCAGAGTTATAATTTTTACAATTGTTAGAATAGGTTAGATGTTTAATACTTTTCCAGAGCAATTTACTGTTCGAAACCGAATTTGTAAGTAAATCTCTTTCATACTTTCGCTTCAATTTTTTGATCAAATAATTACAGTAATTCCTGTACCTAGTATAGGTTATTTTAAGGATCTCATTTTGTGGGTCAAGTCTAGATTTTTTTTGTAGATTATTACGATTTCTTATGCAACGTAGAATACCTGTAGTAATCCACGGCTTGATTATACGCTTATTATTAGGTATCGTTCGGATAGTGGTATTATTTTTTATGCTATCTATTAGTTTATTAATGAGAAGAGTAGTTAATAAGTTGGGATCATTACAGAGGAGTAATTCAGATAAGTTTTGTTGTTGTAAATCTTTTAAGGCCTGATCATAATCCAGTTTAGTGATAGTTTTGTCAGGGATGTGAACGTTTTTTAATTTAGTAAGTGCCAGGAAGGTGGTATAATGGTCGGTAATTGTGGTATGTAATATAGCAATAAATGGTGAGACCTTTTTCGTATGTACTTTTATCATAAAATGATCAAGGCAGTTCCTTTCTCTAGTAGGCAGTACATGACCAGGTAGGATACCATACAATGCCAACATATTGAGATAGTTATTTCTATTGTTAACCCGGCGAGCATGAGGTGAAAAAAAATTACTCCAAGAATGTGGCAGGGTGTGACATACCCTTTTCTTAATGTACCGTAATATAGTTATTTTTATTATTATTTTAATTTTGTTGTTTTTATTTTGTAAAGTAATGACTTATTTAATGGAATTAAATGAAAGAAGTTCTTTATAAAATAATAATTATTAATTTATTCATATTTATTTTATACTATGTAATTTTGGGAACAAAGTATAAGGTTTTACAAAAATTAAGAATTCAACTAAATTATTATTCTTTGGAATGTAAATCAACTTAAATCTAAAAGATAATGAGGTCCACCTCGTAAAAAACTAATTAAGTATTTTTTTTTTATTGAAATAGGATTAATCAGCACTGTTGAGATCAGCACAATTTTCGCAAAAAAAAAATTGCATCTTCCAAACATAATTGGGCTTGCATTGCCGAAATGTTTAGTTTTTCTGTCCTTCTTATATGGACAATCCTGGCATCTGACATATCGTCCGGGTGCAATTGTAGGTCTAGGTGGGGGCTCACCGAGCTACTATTCGATTCCCTAGTGTAGTCAAAAACTAAAAGAAAATATAAAAAAAAACGACAAATGAACGAATAACAAATTGATATAGTAAAATAATAAAAAAATTACAAACATCTAAAAACAACAAACAAAATCTGTAATTAATTGATAAAAAAAATAGTAAAACAGTTAAAATTCATTATTAAATCATTACGTAAAATAAATACGTCAAAAATGAGGCAGGGTATAACATACCCGAGACAAGTTTTTGCACGTATAACTTGGCCGATGCCTCGCCCCACGCTGCGATCACGCCACTATCCCGTTCCGCACGCCCCTACCTTCAGCTACTGACCGATCTAGTGTCGCCAGACGAGGATTTTAAAATATACAGTACTTTTAAATTTTAACAGGGTATGAGATACCCTGGATCATGCTCGCCGGGTTAAGGTCACTGTTCGTCTCTGATTCTTTTGGTTTGATATTAATATTTATGTCTCCCGCTATGATGATATTATTGTCGGAACTTAGTGTTTCTAAGTGAGCACTAAGCGAACTCACGAAGTTATCAGTGTTAGTGTTAGAAGGGGAACGATAAATACCCAGTACAATATTGTTAAGTACGTCTAATTGAAGACAAGACGCTTGAGATAGCTTGATTTCTTTTACTTTGTGTTTTAATCCTTGTTTAATATAAACAACAACTCCATCATTTTGGTTTAATTGGCGTGACGTAAAGTAGGACTGATATTTTTGTAATTGGGGAATTGGTTTAGAAGAATAAAGCCTACATTCCGTTAGAATTATGATATCAGCATTAAAGTTAATTGTTGATAAGTTAAGCAAAAAGTCGTCGAAATTGCAGTAAATGCTCCTTATATTTTGGGAAATAATAGTTAGGTCGTTTTTGTTTATGTGAATATGTTTTTTTAGATCTGAAATATCACACTCGACGGTACGGGCGATCTCAATGTTGTCTATTTCATTTAAAGTTAATAACGTGTCACCCATTTAGAGAGTAAATGTTTAGAATTAATGTGTATGTAAGATTTGTAGGTATGTAAATATGAACTAAGCACGTATCGGAAGGCTTTCTTTGTGTAAAGATTAAACAAATAGATAGTTTAAAGTATATTTGTTTTGAATGTATGTGCGTAGCGTGTATATAATTGTGAGTACTGTGTATGTAAAGGAAAGAATTTGCATAAATGTTAACGAAACAGTTCGAGCTTAAAGATAAACTGACATTAGCAAACTGCAAGTAGTTGTAAACAAGGTAAGTAACAATAAAATAATTCAAAAACAATTTCAAAGCATTATTAAGCAGTAAAATTATACGTAATATTATAGGTAGGTAGCATATATATACTAGTCATGTTTTCACTAAAAGTTGGTGTATTTGCACCTCACAATGAATAGTTATAGTGGGTGAGGCCTCATCTTTCTTTATATATACTTTGCCATAGGCAGTCCAGCAAAACTTATAAGCCCCTGACTTGGTTAAGTCGCGCGCGAGGAAGTGTAGGCGCGATCCCTTCGGAGTTAAATGTTCCGATAAAAATATAGGGGTATCTTCTAAGGTTTTATATCCCAAATGCTTACAGCATAATTTAGTTTTGTTTTTTATATTGTAGGCCTTACCCATTTTTAGAATTTCATTCCTTAGAAGAGTGGAGCCAGTTTCCACTACTATCGGAGTAATTTGTTGAGAGGAGTTTTTCCCACGTACTCTATAAATGTCCTTAACTTCATGTAGATTAACATTGAGGTTTAAGTTGCGGGACAGGCACATGACCATTTCCATTAAGTCTTCTTTATTTTCGTTATTTCTTCGTGGTACATTCTTTATGACGAAATTAGTTTTCCGCCCTCCCATAAGCAGATCTTCAAGTTTGCTTTCCAGAATAGTTATACACTTTTTGTCCTCCTTAGACTGTTGCTCCAGCTGATTGATTTTATTCTTCAGTTCCTCATTTTGCGCTGTTAAATTAGTTATGGAGCTTTCTATATTGAGGTTAGACTGTTGTATTTCCTTGAGGGTAGTATTCATTTGCTTAATCTCGTTGCCATGTTTATCTGAGAACATTGCCATCATTTTACGCATTTCAAGCATAAATTCTTCCAGCTGTTTGCCGAGGGTGTCCTCCATTTCGTCCCTGTTTCTCTTTGATCTTTGAAATACGTAATTTGGTGGGGTTTTGCATACAGAACCCATCAAGTTAATGCTCGTATCAGAAAGGGATTTATCCATTTTCTCTGCCATTATTCCTTAAAATAATATGGTATGCAGCTTATCAGGCAGTGTAATAATTAAATAAGTGTTTTTGCTTTTGGTTGCGCACACGGTGATTAGAGAATACCACTAATGGGTTTAGGAAAGGGTCTCGCAATTGGCTGCTTAAATACTTCAAAGGTGTGATTTCACTAATTAGCTCATTAAGCTCTCGTAATTGGTTGTCCTTGAGGCAGTAGGCGGGGTCAGCTATGCACACGCTTCCAATGTCACCGATGAAGGGCGTGGTTATTTCTCAGGTGCGATGAAGAAGGGCGCTCGCGCAGATATGAATATAATAGAAATTCTTACGTGACGTAAGTGGGGGTGGGGCCCAGTCCGCTTGCGAGCTACCAGGCGCACAGGCGGGTTGGAGTATCCGTAGACAGAGCCGCAGCCGTGGTCACTTGGGAACTTCTACAGTCTTTATGCACTCCTAGTACAAGTGTCGATTTAATTTACTGTATTATTTTATTAATTAAATAAAAAATAATTTAGCGCGGTACAGAAAACACGTTAACACCTTGCGGCGGTCCGGGGGAAGAGGAAAATATAAAATAATAAAATTAAATATAATTTATCAATGACTGGGAATTAGCCTTCCTCCCTATGAGAAGTAGTGGGCTTTACCAATTTATTACCACTATAGAAGATTACCACACTGGCCCAGTGCGGGCAAGTAGATGTCCCATGTCTTCGAATTTTAGTTATAAGGGATGTCTGCTGTTTATCTAAAAAGTTTTAACCTTCATCATTGTGTAGACAGTGGTGATTTTACCTAATGGAACGAGCCTAATCTAGGTTTTAAATTCACGCTACGCCCTACCAAGGAATGCTCGACCCTAAGTCGATTTTTGGATTTTTTTTTACGTATTGTCTTTATAAGAATCGCCTGGAGTCAGTGAGATCGGGAAGTAACAATAAAAACCCACCTCTATTATGTAGTTAGGTTATTCAACCTTTAACATTATTTCCCGTGACGTGTTTTTACGAGTTTCGACATTTTTTCCACCCTTTTCCTTGTTTATGAACTTTTTTGATTAATTGTGCTGTTTCTCTCGCGTTTAGGAGGCCCTTATTATGTGGAGGCACCCAGTCGGCAATAAATCTGGTTTTTAATGTTAATTTGGGTAAAAAATATCCTAATTCGTCTCTGTCTGACGGCTGTGGGTGATGCGAAGGGTTATTATGGCGTAATTTTTGCTTTTACAAATCATCTTAGGTATTTATTTGTAACTAGCTTATTCCTTGCGGTATCACCACTGCTGCTCAGTTCTTTTTGGTTATAGCGTGATATTATGTAACCTATAGCCTACCTCAATAAATGGACTAAGTATCTAACAAAAGGAAAATTATTAAATTCATACTAGTTGTTCCCGAGATCAGCGCGTTCAACCAAAAATACTCTTCACCTTAAAATATTAAGTATAAAATATCTTTACGCCTTTTGGATCTTACGTTTTTCCAAACATTTGTGTATTACTCTTCTTACTCCCATGTTTTCACACAAAACCTTTCAACTAAGGTACTATGAATCCTTTTTGGAGAAGGTTCATATCTGATGTAAAATTGTACGTCGAGCGTATCATCGGTTGAGTGTGAACAGTGAAGTGTTTTTCTATACATTTGTCTGTTTTAGCGTTACGCGATCGATAATACGCGACGCATTTTCCGTCAAATATGAACCTTCCCTTACTTTGTTCTCAATCCGTTTCTCACTGAACTAATTGCTGTAGGCCGCAATGTGTTAAAACAATAGAATTCTTACCTACTACCTCCGTTGTGGCCTACACAACGGAGGCGACTCATGCTCCGTTTACACCAACACTATCTTAGTAACAAAAGGTGAGTAATTTTCCCTTAATCAGTTTATGCATACGCCATTTTCACGTGGCCATAGAATTGTTTTCACAAACTCATTAGACATTGGAATTACCACTGTTCTCATGTTAAGACGAATATTAGCACATCTTTTCACCTTCTTATTTAGACTACGAGGTGTCTACGGCTAAAACATACTTATTCGATTGAATACTTCAACCGTTTAACAAGTAATGGTAGCCATACACCATCCTGCCTATCGTATGACGCTTGCAATTATTTAAAATTGGCAGTTCGTCCATATACACCATACTGCCTATCGTACGATCGATTTGACACAACTTCAAATCTGCGCAGCGATGCCAACTAGCAACTTTATAGCTAGATCTAGCTATTATTCGGTGATCGATAGCTACAAATGTATAAAATTGTAGCTGTCGTCACCGAATAATAGCCAAATGCATCACTGCTGCCGCTTTGACGTTGTGTCAAATCGATTTGAAGACCTATCAAATTGGCATGTCATGCCATCAAATACAACAAAACAATAAAATTGCAAGCGTCAAATCGATCGTCGAAAGGCAGGATGGTGTATGGCTACTATAAGATATTTTTCCTAATTAGTTCGAATGTCAAATTACTGATTTGTTTTTTTTTTTAATTTGTTAGGAATATTAAGTCACACATTTTTATTTTCGACAGCTATCTTTCTATTCCACCGTTTCAAGCCTTATTAGGTACAAAGTCAAGGAAGTAATTAAATATCTATAATAAGCATTTTAAAAGTTTTCCTCCTTCCTTTGACAAGGGTTGACGTTAAAAAGTAGTTCTGTGAGCTTGCAATGAAAACAGTCTTATATCAAAGTGTATTTGGGTGTTACCCATCGATCGACATCGGTCGACGTCGATCGATTGGTGTGGTAGCTTTAATTGATCGACGGATACCGGTCGACTAACCAAACGATCAATTGCCGGTCGATGGCATCGGTCGACGGCATCGGTCGATCGATGGCATCGATCGACTGTCGATCAATTGGTGTGGTAACACCCTTTTGTGCTGTCTTCAACGAAAATTTAATGAACTATATAGCTTTTGAAAGCGGCTTAGCCCAATCACCCCCCTTCCGCCCTTATTGCCTGCTGCAGCTGTGAACTACTGTGAACGTCACTAAAAGACGTTTAGCAATGAAAAATTCAACTTTCAACAAAACAATCCAAAAAAAAATCAGTAGTGTTTACTGCTATGCCTAAAATTGTTAACATAATAATAAAATATGTGGTTTACCGAGCTTCTCTCGGTATTTAAAATGTCTATATTTTGGGAACCGAGCTTTTCTCGAACCTGGGACCTTGATAAATCGATTCTTTGAGCTGAAAAACCCCTAATCTGTAACTTTCGTGAAAATCCTTGGAGCCGTTTCCGAGATCCTGATTATATATAAATATACAAGAATTGCTCGTTTAGAGATATAAGATATCATAAACTAAATTGATGCAGGATTAAAACTATTTGACAATAATACAAATTCTGGTTAAGTTAGAATGCGAACCATAATTCCATTTTCTAGATTGTCACGAAACGAAAACTATGTTCATAGTTGAAGTTTCAAACGATTTGAGCACTGTTTGAGATTTCGTGTTTGCAGGGGAATTAAATTCAAAGCACTGCTTGAAAACTGAATAATTAATCAAATGTACGTAAATGATTGTTAAGAAATCAAAGATTCTATATTTTACTTTGGCTTTGACAGATGAATGTACAAATATTCAATTTATATATTCAAAAACACACGCACGTTCATATTACTTCTATGGAAAAGACAGAAACAACAAAAACAGAAATTCAACGTCTTATTATTTCGCGATTTTCTAATAAATCTTTAACTTCTTGACTGAGCTGAATCGAAAATATTTCAAAGCAAAAATTTACCGTCAGTAAAATCTGAATAGGATATTCAATAATTCATCGTTAAATCTAAGAATATACAGATCAATCAATCAGGTTTGTTCATGTCGTCTCCAAAGGCTCGAAGTTTACCCAACACTTTATAGGCAAATAATAAAAATGTTTTGAAGCAAATCAGTTGAATGTTTTGTAACCAGAAAATGCCATGGGAAAAATTTTGGTAATTTTAACATTGGTGTACAGTGGCCAGAACATTCACCTTGCCCAGTCCTTTTTTTATTTTGTGATAAACTTGAAAATCCACAGATAGTACCTACGTTTATGAGCTGGTGGACTTAGGTGTCAACTCATCAAAAAAATATTTACTCCGTGGATGAAATGACAACCTTCAAAAAATGAAGGCGTAATAGTCGACTCGACCGCAAGTTCATGTGGTCATTTCATACCAATGTAAGGTATTGACCACATCAATATTTGCTATGCGACGATTCATTGGAACTTGCGGATGAGTCGACGATTTCATTTTTTGAAGGTTATGGTTTCATCCACGGAGCAAATATTTTTCGGATAATTTTTCATTTCACTATACAATATTGTTATCATCTACAGCACAACTGGCTCAGGGAGGTTCTTGTTCCGGGTCGGGTCAATTGTGTAATTAACTTTAAAAGTTTGTCGTTTTCATGATACAGAAGAAATACCTAGCGTGAAAAAAAGTAAAAATCCTTAACCGTTTTAATACCACAAAATCTTAGGTTTCACTTTATGTCACCTCTTTAGAGCTTTGTCGGATTATTGGTCTATGTAAAAAAAATACACGGTTCACAGGTGAAAATCCAATTTGAAGCGGTTTGAACCAGTTCGCACCGGTTCGAAGCGGTTCAGAGCGACGGCGGCGGCGGCGGTTGGAATTATTTGCATTTATATTAAAGGAAATAAACAATGCTGCGTCTGTCAGTATGTGGTTTTGTCTTATATTTTGTGTGTTTGCTTAGTTGGTATATATAGATGATGATTTTCGTGACACATAGAAAGTTCTATCTTACACAAAATTATCATGCTGAAATAAGGTGAATTATAATGTTGCAAAGATATATTCAGGGATAAATATACATTCAGGGTTTCTCAATGAGCGATGGGCCACAGTATACTAAATGTTAAACTAACTGACCGAATTAGAAACACCATACTGCGCTCCAAAACGTAGCTCACAAGAACGGCGCGAAGAGACACTTTTGCCAGTAATATCATGATGGTCACAGATTCCGACTCTGCCGGATTTTTTTTTCTGAGCAATACTGTGGAATTCCTAAAAGACGAACAACGGACTCCGAATTCAACAGTCGTGGTTGTGGCCATTCGACATTGAGGCATATTAATAAAATATAATTATGCTCCAAATGTCGCGTGCTCACCGTGATCATGCAAGATTTTTTCATTTCTTCTTATAATACACCGGTGGATCTTATAAGGACGTTTGAGGGGACAAATGTCATTTCCACTGTTGGGACAAATAACATTATCTCTCTGTAAGAAAGAAAAAACATTTCGTCATTTTTCATTTTCCTGAATTATTAACTTACTCAAAATTTGCTCGTATAAAGTTTAATGTCTGCTCAAAATAGACACTGACTGACTGATTTGACGTTTGTTACATTAATGTTGAAATACTACAGATTATTCATAGGATTAGGTTCAATAAATTATTCAAAACGTGATGACCGCTATTATCAAAGGCGGAGGCCGCAACGTTTTGTCTATTCCGATAACGTCTGTTATTGCGATCGGATATTATATTGAACTCCCTAAGGGCCTCGAAAATGTCGACGAAATTAATAATGGAATAATCTTCTTGAACGTTCGGGCAACAATAGGGAACTGTCTCATTCGTCAAGTTAGTGGTCGCAATTTGTAACTGCTGAGCAAGGTTTAAGAAAAAACTGGTTCCAGAAAGATTAGAGGTCCGGAAAGGTGTTGGGCTAGGTTTGTCCAGCATTAGGAAGAGACAGACCTACTTATAAAAAACAACAAACCGAATGTTCTGTGATATACTTTTTATTATACCTATATTATGATGTTATATAAATTTCTAGACGCTTTCTAATCCATCAATCAGTTAGACAGGCTGGCCTAATTTAATATCTTATTGACAAAATACGAGTAAGAGCTAAAATAGCTAAAAATATCTCCCAGCTGTAATAAAGAGATAACTTTATCACATCAATCATTTTCCTCTAAGATACCTACTGCCAATAACTAGTAAATGAAATAGATTTAGGTTCTTCTAAACTAACAGACTGGTTGTTGGGGAGTTGATTTCTCCACATATTCCCGGTCAAAACGCTAGGAAATGGTGAAGCTTGGGTGTTTTAATAGTACTAATAGTAATTATTATCTATTTATATTCGAATTATCACATATACATAAATATTCATGATGTTTGAGAGAAAAACAGTTTCGTATAAAGTTGTGTGTGTTGTTTAAAGTTTTTTTTGTGAGACCGTCTTTTGTAAATTGCCGTACTAATAGTGTTAATTATTCTGCCTAATTTCATTAAATTATTTGGTTTTGATTACTTTTTGATTTCCCAATATTGAGAATATTCTGCCCTCATTGAGACTCAAGCTTTAAATGTCATCAAAAATGTTCAGATGTTACCTTCGTTCCGTTTACTATAACAATAGACAGCTACGCGCCTTTCTTAAGTTGTATGCAGGTAAAGCAGCATGTATTTTACATGGAGCGAATGCCTATCTTAACTCCACAATTATGAAGAACGGTAATGCGAGACTCCTCGGTAAGACTGGTTGACTGTGAAAGATGTACAAGGAATAGCTGGGATTAACGGCTTTACGGGCTTTCCAAGCCACGAAGGAATTTCTGAATGTTTCTGCGGATCCCCGGACATTCGACATAAATAGATAGAAATTATTGTACATTGTTTTTATAGACACCATACAAATGTAATTTAAAACTTTTTTTTTAAGCAGGGTGACACAGTGGTCGCTAAATGAGAACTGTACGAGACAAACCTTGTATGAATTTGATGGCGGCTCCACATAGTGCCGTGAATTCTCGGCGGAATAGCGACACTGATCGGGGAACAGGCGCGAACGCGCTTGAACCCCGCGACATTCTCGTTTGCGCCTGTTCACGGGGGTTCACGGCGCCAATGTGGAGACGCTATGAGGAAGGGGGACATAAAACGCTGTAGATCGATAGATAAATATGTAGGCCTGCTATAACATAGTCTCAAAAATAATAATATCTATCTTATTTATATGAAATACTTAGAACTCCAGATCAAACTGTGCGTACCCTTTGAAATACTGTCTCTTCTAAGTTCACAGATGGCTTGTCAGAGCGGCAAGTTTGTTAACGATCTAGAACGTCTCTTGTCTTTGTCTGCGTCTGTTTTCCGTTTAAGGACTGTTTTGAGTCTATTGTTAAGTTTTAATAGGCTCTTGTCATACGACCTATTTTGATATTGTTTTGCTCGTTTTTGCAAAAAAATTGTTGATATTTTAAATGTTTGAATTAAATGATTAAACTTGCTTTAGATACCAGCGTCTGAGGAGAAAATTGTCCCGTAGGATCACAATATTAGCGTAAAAAGTATCTAATCTACAGTATAAACTATATCTGGAAGCCAAGTTTTATCCAAATGCTTTTGCAGTTTTCACGTGAAAGTGTAACAGACATCCATCCATTCATCGTTACAAATTCGCATTTATAAGATTCATCTTCATTTCAGCCTATTGTAGTCCACTGCTGGACATAGGCCTCTCCCAGGGAGCGCCACAGCGCACGATCTCCAGGTTTTTTCCTCCAGCCAATGCCAGCCACCTTCTTCAGGTCATCGGTCCATCTTGCCGGGGAGCGTCCCACCCTACGCTTACCTACACGCGGTCTCCATTCGAGAACCTTCCTACTCCACCTATCGTCGGTTCTGCGGCAGACATGACCAGCCCATTTATAAGATTAGTTAAATAATTATAATGTTATCTGGTTTTACAAATTAAAATTTTACTAGAACACTTGGATAAACCTTTACTGGATGATAAAGCCTTTGTTTCCTATCCGAACATTCAGTGAAGAAATACTAATACAAAATTAAAGGTCACAGACTTTTTCGTAGTTCGAGCGTAAAAACGTCTGGCATTGTTAATATTAAGGCATGACCGCAGCCATTGTGTAAGACTCAATTAGGTACTAAAGTACAAGAACTTTAGAAAGTTTTCTGGTTCGAAGAAATGAAAATATTCTCAGGTCAGGAATTACGAAAAGTTCCTACGAAATGATTGCTTGAAGGCACCTTCAGCTTAAATCGTCTTGCTAGGTTGTCGGCTCATTAAATAGAACTCAATTTACTTGTTGAGTAGAATCGAATAAAATACGTGCAAGAAATCACACAAAAAAACAAGAAAAAAGTATAAATGTATCGGCTTTAAACTAGATTATTATAATAATTATGATTTATCACATCACATACGCATAAACTTCGAGGTGATGTCACCCAACTAGCGCAGACCGCGCGGAGGAGCGGAGCACCGCTCGACTATCATGTGGGCGTCGGACGTCCGCGCAGTCGCGTGGTGACATATAAAAATCAGTGTAATAAATGTTTTATGACACGGGACTGTCACTTCACTGTGTGGCGTCGGAATTCTGAGATTGCGCAATCATGTGAATTAATCTTTACGGTTAATGGTCGACTACCTCAGGTATGAGGAAAGACAAAAATACTTTGCCCAACCCTTAAGAGAACAGTATACTTTAATAGGGGTGACGTTTAATGGCGGTAAAGCTGATTTAAGGTGATTGTGTAGAGTTAGCCCAAAAAAAATTGTTTTTTCTTCTTCTTACAATTTTTTGGTCGGTGTCAGTTTGTTACTTGATCAAAATATGATTCGCGACAGAAATAAGTATATAATTATTATTTATATGAATTTAAGAATAATCAGTAGGTAGGTACATCGCTCTTAGATTTGTGGATTGTTCATAGTGCAATAAACATTTACATAATTTATTAATGTCATGAATTATAATTTGATCAAGTTATAACATGCCACCGACTTGAAAATGAGAAAAAAATAAGAAATTTTAAATTCGGGTGCAACTTTTACCCAAATCATAATCACAACCTACTATGCTACTACTGGGACACATGCCTAATCCTATTGAGAGGGAGGCAATCTGCTGGCTACTTACTATCACAAACACTTACCGCTACACTATCTTCGTTTTTGTGTCTGCGACCTATAAACTTAGAGCAGGTTATCAATTAGACCAAAACAACGTACTAAAATCTATTCCTGTACTACTTAAATACTAATGTGGGGCTAACACTTTATGGCTCTATTAGGCTAAGATATGGTGTCTCTAATGTTATTTAGTGTAATTAGTGGTGAAGTCACTATCGCAGTTGGGCTTATTCAGACCGACACCGACACCGGTCACGACGGATGGATATTCACAACGGAATCGTGTTATTTCAAGACGATTAATTAATTCAGATCTGTCTAACCTTTTCCCAATTGTATTGGGGCCGGCTTCTAATCGAACCAGATGCAGCTGGATATCAGTGTTTAACATGGAGCGAAACCCAGTACAACACAGTAACTGGGCAACGCGATACCCCATGGTAAGACTGGTTGTCAGACTTTACAGCGTCTGACTAACAGTAACGACTGTCAAAGATCTACAAATGACACCGGCTGTCATTTACCAACGGCGGCGGCGTTACGTGCTTAGACACTGAGGAAACTAGCTATGGCAGATGGTCATGCATGCATCCACAGACCAACGTCGGCAAGCACGGCTTAATCCGGAAGATCAGCCTGTGCGGCTGTAGGTAATTATTAATTCAGATTTAAGAAATTAAATTATGTGTTTTTAGACGAACGTGATTGAAACAAAAATGTTTAAGAGGGGATGGACATTTATTAATCAATAATTGTCGACATAATTTTATTTTTGTGTTTTTCGAACGGGATGGTTTTTAGTCAGAAATAATTAAATGTGTTCCTTCCATTCCATTCAGAATATTAGATTTTTTTTTCTTTTTGTTTTTATTTCATTTCTTTTTTATATTTTCAGATTATATTTATTGTTTTAGATTTTCAGAGTAGGTCTATATCGTTTTCACAATATTTATTTCAAATTTTGTACCAATGTTATTATTAAAACATTTGGAAAACTAAATTTTTGCCCATTCTTCTCGTGTAAATCAATCCCATTTCTTTTAATTTTAAAATTCGAAGTTTAAAAGTGTATCTTTGATGGCCTAATTGAAATAATAGATTTGACTTTAAATTTAATGATTTTCTGCAAACAAAAAAATAAGGTTCCTATTGGAGCACACATAGGTAAAAACTGCAGTAATTTGCTGGTCACGTTCTGTCAGTATATCACTGTTGCCGTTGCACTGCGCCCGTCAAATAAAGGCACAAGTGAAAAATCTCATGCTCTATTTCGCGCTCTTAGCTAGAGCTCTAAGCCATAATTCTTAACAGTAATTTTCTTGACACTCATCCTTTACAAACAGGAACCTAAGTAATCCTACTACTATTATAAAGGCGAAAGTTTGTAAGTATGGATGTATGGATGTATGGATGTTTGTTACTCTTTCACGTAAAAACTACTGAATGGATTAGGCTAAAATTTGGTACACAGATAGTTTATAACCTGGATTAACACATAGGATAGTTTTTATCCCGATTTTATGTTCCCGTGGGATAATTTTCAAGTTGTAGCGGGTGAAGCCGCTGGCAACAGCTAGTAATATATTTTACTCAAAAATGCATGTAATGTGGTCATTATTTTGACAACCTTGTTTGAGCAAAGTCGACTTTGCGGGTCTGTTTCAAGGAGCGGCCAGCAATGTTTTTGCTGGCCGCTCTAACAGGTCGGCAAAACATTGCCGGCCGCTATTCTGACGTTTCAACGTTTTAAATAAACAAATGCAAAAAGATTTTATGTAAAACACAGCTGTTTGTATTTAAAGAGGTAGGCACAAAAAGATTGCATTCCATATTTAAAAAAAAAATCAAAGAAGGAACAAAAGCGCGGTTCAGCGAATTTTTTATTTTTATTGAAGTGAAAACTTCTTTAGCGGCGTTGTACACTTTTTCTGTAATGGGTAAAAAATTTAAAACTCGCGTCAGGGTCACGTGACCAAAACTCGCGTCAGGGTCACGTGACCCTGATCGAAAATGAGTAAGACGTCATTCAAATTAAAAATAAAACATAGTAACAAAAAAGTTTTCACTTCTACCGGCACTCCTGGAGTGCAACCTTTTTTAGTGACTTTTTTGCTTTATGTAAATGAAGTAATAAATGAAATGCAGTCAAACATCGCATTAAAATTATCGCAAACTATTAATAAGTAATATGAAACCGGAAAGTCGGTGTTGAATTTTAGTAACTGTATTTTTCATAATTGTTATTTTAATTAAATTTCTAGTTAATTAATACATATTTTATTTAAATCACTTGCTGGTTTTATGTAGGTTAGGTACTTGCATTTTTGAGTAAAGCACTATACAAGCCTTGGCCCACTATGTCTGCTTCGCTGGTCACAATATGATTGCCTCCAGCTAGCTTAGCTACGCTCTAGGCCTTCCAGCTTGGCCATCATGCAGCCCTTGCTGTCCTCGCTGTAAAGGCCTCGGCCTACGGCCTCGGCCTTTATCTCAGCTCGTCCATCAAGTGGTGCATGCTGACCGCGCTGTGTCGGCCTGGAGCTGCGCTAGGCTGCGCTGTCGGCCATCATCAGTGCGACCAGCAAAGTAGCCATTATAGGCCGCGGCAGTAATGTACTAATATGTGTTGTGAAAGGGAAACAAGAACTAGGTACTATTGCAAAACAAAGTAAAAAAGTTTTTTTTTTTGCATTTAGTACTTTATACGACACCAAAGGAAAATTAGGTACTCAAGTACCTAATTTTCCTTTGGTGTCGTTAACGTAAAATACAAGGAAATCAAACTTGTAAATACAAAAATTCGATACCTAACCACAAGAAAAAAAAAGTATGTTATAATTATTATGATAATCCGGGGTACACAACATGATGGTATGTCCCAAATTACATTTAAATCTGTTCAGTAGTTATTAAATACGAGTAAAAGAAGTAACAAACATTCATCTTTCTACACAAAATGTCGCATTTATAACACATAGTAGTTAGATGTCATTCTTATATGACCAGGGTGTCCAGTCTGCTAATTATTAGTCAGAATGGCGCCACAATGGCGTTTCAATTGTAGTGCTTATTCGTCTTCGCCTCTACAAATCATTTTTGTGTCCTAAAATGCTACAGTACTCGTTTCTAATTTACGTCGAGCCTTCGTAATAATGTCTCACAGTAACTTGTTGTTGCGCAATTAACTTTGTTAACTCAATCGCGATTGTTGTCGAACTTAATTAAAGATAACGAGTGTTTACTACAAGAATACTGAGTGCTGATAAACAAGCAATCAGAATTCTTAAGGGGGATGCTCCAACCAGCCCGCGAAATTCAAATATTTTTACGTTTTTTGCAATTTGCAGGCCAGTGACATGTTGTAACTTTATAAATATATGAGTTGCGGTAATAACAATTATAATTTTAAATATAAAAATTATCAAAAAAATCGCTCCATCAGCTCTCACATAGAAAAGCTGCATCATGTTAAAATCTCCGAAATCTAACTTCGATGCACCTTTTCTATGTGAGAGCTGATGGAGCGAATTTTTTGATAACTTTTATATTTAAAATTATACTTGTTATTACCGCAACACATATATTTATAAAGTTACAACATGTCACTGGCCTGCAAATTGCAAAAAACGTAAAAAAATTGAATTTCGCGGGCTACATCGAAGCAATCACCTTAAAGAAAACAGTCGTCAAACTAATTAAATAAAAGTTGACGAACTTTTAAACTTCGCCTTTGGTTTAATTTTTAACTAACCCGTTAAGGGTGGAAATGATTTACTCGTGATCAGCTGAGACTTATTTATGCCTTGCAGGTGGCAAACAAGAATGCTTAATGAGTTTAGCTATGCAGATTTTGTCGAAAATGAAAAAGCGCTTCTAGTGTACGGACAAGGAACAGCAGTTATCTATCAAATTAACGTCAAAGTCCCCATTTACTTTGTGTCAAAAAGAAGTGAAAACTCGTGGTAAGGCCGCTGTTTCATAACTTATCAATGGTTATTTTGTAATAGCATTGAGATCCTCCTTCCATGTAGAACTTTAAACTCAAAAGATTGAGTAGAGTGCAGTTACTTACTTATCAATACAGAGAAGTTGAAAGGTCAAAGCTTTTTGAAGTTAAGGATCTGCCGTTGAACTAGGAGAGAGCGGAAGTAACATTCTATATAATATGAGAAGTTGACACTATTGACAAAACATTTAGATTAAAATAAGAAAACCAAAAAAAAATAATTATGCATTTCGAAATTTTCTTTTATGAGAACCTAGATTGGATTAGGCAATCGACCCACTTGCGACGCATAGCGGAGCGGGTTCCGCTTCGTGAGTCACCGCTCCGCTATTTTGCCTTTCCATTGTGTTAGAAAGACAATTTTTATAATGATTAAAGGAAATACTTTATTAAAACGTGACGCGCCAAAATGTGTCGACCACGATTGGGCTCGCAATTTTTAAACACAGGCTCTGTACAGCAGTGACCGTGTATGGTTTTGTGCTATGCAACTACTAAACTTCTCGCACAAATGACGGGTGGCGTCGGGTCTGGACTAGGAACACACTACATGTGATGCATCAGATGGCGTGTTCACCTCACCCTCGGCAACACACCGACCCGGCACGTCTGGATCGGGTGGCGTGTGCGCGCATGGCTTCGCGTCGAATATTCATAGTATGATTCTGGTCTATAAAAAACAATACATTTGATTCGACTCAACAAGTCAACACGCATCGCGTTTCATCGGGTCGCGTCGCATTTTAAAGCCGGAAACACATTATTAACACCCGACCGACGCCACCCGATGAAACGTGATGCGTGTTGAGTCTAATCAAATGTATTGTTTTCTATGACCAGAATCACAATATGAATATCCGACGCGACGACATGCGCTCACACGCCATCCGATCCAGACGTGCCAGGTCGGTATGTTGCTGATGGTGGGGGTAAACACGCCATCCGACGCATCACATGTAGTGTGTTTCTAGTCCAGACCCGACGCCACGCGTCAGTCGTTAGAAAACTTCGAGAACTATCACAGAGTATAGACACAGAAATCATCAATCCACAGAAAAATCCGGTTAAGCAGCTCACAACCTCCTTAGGTGAGCCTGCAAGATGCCACTCACAAAGAAAAAAAATATCCCTATTCTTCAAATTGTCAATGTTGCGTGTTGGTTAATGTGCACGGTGCACATCGGGTGTCGAAACGTTACGTCGCGTGGCGTGTCAAATAATGTGTATCCGGCTTAATAATGTGTTTCCACTTTAATGCTTACGATATCTGCGAACCCGCAGTACGCGATGGATCGCGGTACAGAGGGCTATCCAACATAAACTGTATTCATTACATAAACAAACTGGAAGGAGAATATCAAATACCGGATCACCATCGCTCGCTACAATACCACCGCACTGAGGCTAATATTTGTACAAGCATCGGCTGTTTGTACGAACCGTATGTCTTACTACGATCCGCAGATATTGCTCACGGATAGAGCAAAAGATCTGTTTCATACAATAAGCTAAATTAAACGCACTTTTCAAATATTATTTTTACCTCTTTTGTTTAGTGATTTTGTTTGTTAGTTTATTTTGTTTATTGGATAAACTAATTTTATTCTCATGAGAATACCAACATTATTTCATGTTGTAATTTAGCACTAGGAATTTCTCCTGTGTGATCGAAACTTACATAAACAACCACCCAGACCCGGAACAATTACTTGTGAGTCATACAAAATGTTTGTTATGATTATGGTCATACAATCGCTTAGCCACTACGCTAACCTTTAATAAAATGATGAGTACGAAAATTCGTTGATAATGATGGTACCTACTCATCATAATCAACGGATGGTTTTAACCCAACCACCCACGTAACGATGTGACTTGAGGACATCAACATGTTTTTAGATAACATCTCTGTAATGTTATCCTGATCTGTAATCCATCATTAAATGTTAACCCTTTAAATAAATCCTCCAAAGTTCAAAGGATCAGCAAAATGGAAGATTTTCATTGGTTTATTCAAAGATAACTTTTGTTTACTGGTTGACATCTGAAAACGGTAGACTATTATTAGACTGTTTTGAATATTATGGTCATATTTCGAAGGTGGAAACTTGAAGGGCACGTGCCTAAATAATTAGTAGCACGTGTCGATTTTCAAAGTTTGCTGCGCACAATCCTTGACAATGATTTGTAAATCTTTAATCGATTGGACCAAAACTGGTATAACCAATACCTCTATTTTACCATTTCCCTTTATTAACCTTTATTAATTATTTATACCGGTAATTTGAAATGTAACCTAAATTAATGAAGTAGTTACTACAACCGGTTCAAATACCTGTTACCAAATAATATCTTAATAAAAAAATATATATCTTTCTTTAGTGCTTTTTCATACGAAATCGGCGTATTAAAAGTCGAGAGACTAATAAAGATCTAGCAACAATAGATTTTCTACCCTGCAGCACACATGGTAAGGTATACAATGGATGAAATAGGTTGTAAAGCTATTGTACGTTTCTCATTCAAGATATCTGCAAGTTCTTTTTAAAACGATGCTGCATACGATACCAAGGTGCAGTCCGTATCCATCATTATATGACCTAGGTATCTAATACGGCAGAATAAGGGAAAGTGGGTCAAGTATTACTGGCCACTTACTGCATGAACGTTTAGGTACCTATACTTATTATAATACTTATGAAAACTTTGTTAAAGACCGTTTTGGTATGAGGAGAGCGTTCAAAATTCAAGAGCACACATTAAAATTTATTAAGATAATGCAATTGAATGTCGTATAGTGTTAATTAAACCAAATATGTAGTTGTTTGTGGCATAATAATTAGCTATAGAATTAGTGCTGACATCATGTTGAATGGCTTGACATTTATTTATTATTCCATGAACATCGATTTACGATTGCTAATGGTACGACATTAATTCACAAATATAAAATTTGACATACAAAACAAAATAATGTATGTACACTCACGAACAATGTAATGAAAACAACTTTGCAAAAGTCAAAAGTAATCTCTCTTGATAGGTAACGATTTCTACTTTGAGTACTTTCTTGGAACATTTGACATAAAACATCAATTAACAGGAATGGATAAAGAAAATCGCTTTTGGATTTTGCTAAGGAGATATACATACAATACATTTTATTGCTTGTACGTATGTAGATTGCACGTAGGTACGTTTTGTATGAATTCTTGAAAGTGTCATAAACAGATCATTAACATATCGAATTTTAACTTAAACTAAACATAAATAGCTGTTGCTAGCTATTGGCACGAAAACACAAAATTGAGGTGAAATCATCCTATATTTAGATTGAAAACTATCTGTGTACCTAATTTTATCGAAATCGGTTCAGTTGTTTTTGTTTGAAAGAGTTACAAAAATTGATAATTCTAAATCCTCGCAAACTTTCAAGTTTATAATTATTAAAGTAATGGTAGCCATACACCATACTGCCTATTTGTCGATTCGGCATAAAACTGCCAATTTGCTCAAATAGAATTGAACGTGTATGGGGGTGGAATGCCAATTTGATGGCATGACATGCTAATTTTGATAGGTCGTCAAATCGTTTTTGACACAACGTCAAATCGGCAGCAGTGATGCCATCTTAGCAACTTCATAGATAGTTAGCCAATTTTATAAAGGTGCCAGAAAAAAAGCTAAAAAGTGTAACTTGTGGCTAAACTTTTTAGCTACTTTTCTACAGGGACGGTTAGGCCACGTTCACACGGCGATTATTTTCCCGTATACCGTACACGAGATTTTATCGAATAGAGTTGACCAGTTTTAGGACAACTTTGCACGGTACACGGTAAAATATTATATTTCTCAAACACGGGATTTTCCCGTATGAACGCCGTTTAAACTATTTTTAAGTTTTCATTTGTGAACTGTTATTACTGCTCTATTCGATAAAATCTTGTATACAGTATACGGGAAAATAATCGCCATGTGAACGTGGCCTTACCAGGAAAACTGAGGCTTTTCGCACATGGATCGCATGTACACTCGTAAAAAAAAGAGTTATTCATTTTATTTTAAACCAAAATACGATTGAAAACTTGAGAGGTGTCAAGGGACCACGAAAGCAAGTTAAAAAAAGGTTCATGCTATTTTCGACCTTATTGACATTTATGCAAACACCTGATTTTAATGAAGGAGCAATGTTAACGAATGAGAATGTGAGAAAAACAAACTAAATTTTAAATGTCGATAAGGTCGAAAATCGCTTGCACCACTTTTTTTAACTTGCAATCCTTAAGCAAATGTTTTCCGACCTTCAAGCGATTTTCGACCTTATTGACAACGATGCAAACACCGGATTTTAATGAAGAAGCAATGTTAACGAATGAGAATGTGAGAAAAACAAACTAAATTTTTAATGTCGATAAGGTCGAAAATCGCTTGCACCACTTTTTTTAACTTGCTATCCTTAAGCAAGTATTTTCCGACCTTCAAGCGATTTTCGACCTTATTGACAACGACGCAAACACCGGATTTTAATGAAGAAGCAATGTTAACGAATGAGAATGTGAGAAAAACAAACTAAATTTTAATGTCGATAAGGTCGAAAATCGCTTGCACCACTTTTTTTAACTTGCTATCCTTAAGCAAGTATTTTCCGACCTTCAAGCGATTTTCGACCTTATTGACAATGATGCAAACACCGGATTTTAATGAAGGAGCAATGTTAACGAATAATAATGTGAGAAAAACAAACTAAATTTTTAATGTCTATAAGGTCGAAAATCGCTTGCACCACTTTTTTTAATCTAATTCGATAGTCTCATGATGAAATGAAAAGGTGCTAGAAATTGTAGCTGTCGTCACCGAATAATAGCCAGATCTAGTTGCTGAGTTGGCATCACTGATGCAGATTTGAAGTTGTGACAAATCTATCGTATCGATAGGCAGGATGGTGTATGGTGTATATGGACGAACTGCCGATTTGAAACAATTGCAAGCGTCAAATGAAAAACAATTGCAAATATCGATAGGCAGGATGGTGTATGCCTACTATAAGAAGTGAGATTAGTGTTATAAGTAAGATTTTTATTTTCGTTGTGTTCCAATACAATATAACATTCTTTTTTAACCTTTCTCCATATTTTAAAACCCTTTATGAATAAATGCAAAGAAAAAATCAACGTTATTGGATCATAAATAAACTAAAAGGTACCAGTCAAACGGTTCGTTAAAACCAATTTAATTTACAAAAAGGTTTCAATTGGCATAATTTTGTTACTCCATTTGGTCAGCATATTATCGTATTTATTTAAGGTAGTAGATAAGGTAAATTGGACGATTTATTGCGGTTATTGCTTTAATAGGTACGACATGTTTTCACATAATATAAACATAAGGGTCAATAAATGGAAAGGGTCGGGCTTCGAGGGTGAATGTTGACAGTGTAAAAACGTTTGGTAAAGCGGTTTTCCTTTTCATGTTCAGATCGCGTTTAAGATGATACATCAAAGAAGGACATTCATAAATTATTTCATTTATCTTTACAATTTTATTATCTTTTAGGCTGAATTTTAAAACTTTGCTGCTAATGTTTATTTAACAACATTCATAAAGTGTGGATAACGTAGTGAGTTACAAACTTATAATAAGCATTATGTGTACCTCCTGTTATGTTTATTTCTAGTGTGAACTGTTTGTTTTCCCAAACTAATAAATTAATAAAAATAAATAACTCAAAATTACATAATCTTCAAAGAAAACGTTCAACTCGGCATAAAGAAGGGCAGAGATAGAAAACTTTCAGTCCATATTGTAACACAAAATTCAATTAATAAACCATTCGATTTTAACTGTTTTTATCGTTTTAATTAAAGAGGCGAACATTCAATAAAATAAAGGGTTGTACAGGGATTGTCATATCTTACTAATAATATAAATGCGAAAGTTTGTGAGGATGTATGTATATACATCCTCACAAACTTTCGCATTTAAGAGTTTAATTAAAGAGTAACAAACTTATCTACTTATGTACACATAAATAAAAACCACTGAACGAATTTTGCTAAAATTTAGTACACAGATAGTTTATAACCTGGATTAACACATAGGATATTTTTATCCCGATTTTATGTTCCCGTGGGATAATTTACGAGTCGTAGCGGGTGAAGCCGCTAGCAAAACAGCTAATAATTTATAATTATTATGTTCGCAATGTGACTGGTAAAAACAAATCTGACACTCCAATGTGAGAATATTAAAATGTTGATGAAATTCTCAGTTATTGATGGTAGGAGTAGTATTCAACAGATTTTCCAAAAATAACTGGTATAAAATAAAAGGCTCGAGATACTGAATTGTTCAGTTATTTGAAGCAGAGTTTCTTATAAATACGACCATTAAACTGTCAAGGAGTCACGCTCATAATGTGCTTATTAAATATTCGTTTTTTTCCATCATCATCATAGCAAAACTATCTTAACAGGGCACCCAGCCCAGAGCCTGTAGCGAAACGGCAAGCGACAATCGTTAACGTTTAGCAGTCGCTAATACATTTTCAACTTTATACTTCATTAAATAAAGTTTAAAATCTAGTAAAGGCTCCTGAGCGATAGCGAACGAAACAAACGAAAACGATCTGTAGTCTTTAATAGATTTAAAACTTTATGCAATAGGCTATTAAGTTGAAAATGTATTAGCGACTGCTGAACGTTAGCCATAGTGATCCCCAGTGACGGTCTAAGGGGCAGGACTGTGTTCAGCAGACGGACGTCTTCCGGCTGGTGAAGATGATGATCCCCAGAGAACAAGAACATACAGTGATTGATTTTTGTTTTCTTTTGGCTGGCCCACGCTTTCCCACTCATGGGCAAAGGTCAACCCCAAGTCCCTGCAGGAATTACGTCAAATATTAGACCAATAAAAATAAAATGTCATGCTAGCATCTAGTTGTCAGACTCCTGGGCTTCGGACTACTAAAATGTTAATTAACAGGAACTACTACTACTACTGCTAACGACCGACCTTCATGTTTACATTCATGTTCAAATTATACAGTCCCCTTATTTAAATACGGAGGTCTAAAAGACATAGGTACCAAGAAACTATTTCCTAATTGGAAGTTGACATAGGGAAGCAATTAAATTGATATGGTAAAGGAACACGGAGAATAAAAACGGAACCTATTCTGTGTCTCAGGTAGTTTGAGAAACCCGATGGTCATAGTAGGAAGTTGTTTTTGATGAATACTGCCGTCCTTTAACAAGAATGCCGTTAAGTGACATTTTGGCATTTTTGACTTTCTGATGCCATTTTTATCAGAAAAAAAAGCTCTATCGATCTGTCTAATTACGGTTTCAATAGCTTTTATAGTTTTCGAGATATGAAAAGAAGAAATGCCGTTAAATGCACAAATTATATAGTAAACCTACGCTAAAACGTAGTTATGTGACATTGCAAAGCTAAAACGCAGCTAAGGCTCCATAACTACAGGTTTTAACAATCAATTTGTGATTTGTTACCTAGCTAAATTGCCGTTATTTAAGATTCCTATTCATAAATGCCGCTAAAAGCCCTTTGCTGCATTTAAAGCATTGTATAGTACAGTTAGAATTCATAATAGCGGCAGTTATTTAAAAATCTAGCAAAATATTTGAATTATTGTAAAATACTAAATTGCCGCTATCTAACATAACTAATCTAAAATGCCGCTAAGTATACTTGCATCGTTGCACAAGAGGGGTTTTGAAGTTGATCTTTTAAGAGGTCCAGGCTCCTTCCTACTTGTGCTGATGGTGATCACCGGGGTTTTAGTGAGGTAATAATTCCACACTTCCCGGTCTTATCCCCAAAAACCAGGCGCCTTTTGAAAATTTCCCCCCAAAACAAAAAAAAGTGTTCTTGCGAGAGTAAGTTTGGGTGCTTCTGCTCCCATGGCAGCAAAGCGGGGACCGGGGTCCGGTGCGGGATTGACGCGCGGCACTCTGAACTCCGTTCCCGCGTCGTTGGAAGACGGAGAAACAGGTCCTCATCAAAAAACACGGGCGCCCTGCTTAATCTCGGCCCATAGTGCTGCTCGAATAGGTGGCTAAGCTCTTTGAAAGAGTGATTGCGGATAGCCTTGTCGGTTTCTAATGCATGAGAGCCAGTTTGATTTCAGGAGCGCTCGACTGTGGACGCCATCATACGCATAAGAACCCTCACGACGGGGACAGTATCCCTGAGCAGAGTCTTCTTGGCGGTGTCACTAAACATCACCAACGCCTTCAACACCTTGCCATGGAGTTACACCAGGTCCGTCAGCTACTCCAGTCATCGAGGAGAGTGGAACCGGCGAGAAATATCGCGTGGTGTCCCACAGAGATCGGCCTTGGGCCGCTCTTGTGGAACATGGGGTACGACTGGGTGCTGCAAGTGACCTCAGCGTGTGCTACGTTGACCAGGCGCTTGTCCTAGCGCCGGGATAATCACATCAGGTGACAGACGACCTGGCAATGCAGGATCCAGCAGTTGGGGCTTGAGCTGGCGCTGCACAAGACAGAGAACGTGTGCTTTTATGGCCGTCTGAACGTGCCACTTTACGGTGTCTTGGTGGTGCTTTACGGAGTCCCAAATATGGTAGAAAGGGTTGACATCGGCGTTGAATTGACGATGAAGTACCTAGGACTCGTCCTCGACAGCCGATGGAACTTCAAGGAGCATTTCGTTTAGCTCCAAAACGGAATCAGGCTGAGGCCGCCTCCAAGTGACTCCTGCCCAATCTCGGTGAGCCAAATGCCTCCTGCCGTAGACTGTACGTCGGTATCGTGCGGTTCATGGCCCTCCACGGGGCTCCTGTCGACCGGCACGGCTGGTCTGAGGGTCATTGCCATCCGGACGATCTGGGGATACCGCACGATTGCCGGTGAATCAGTCAACCTCATGAAATGAAATGGGAAGCAGTTGCCTTCTGCGAAGCAGTCATGCTAGCGAAGAAAGAGTCGGGACGCGTCAGGGAGAGAACCGTCTTCACTTTATGAACTAACCAAGGCCGAGACGCCCATGGCAACTGACGTCGTGACTGATTTCCGTCCACCGCAACCGCACCGCGTAAGATAATTAATGGGTATCTCGCAAACGGCGAGTGTCTCATGGACCAATGTCCGGGTCGATGGCGCGTCGTTTCACGGGCGCTTCAAAAAGCTGTCAGCAATCTGACGGGGTCCTTAGAGGGCCAAGGGCCAAGGCTACCTGTCGCAGAACTCTCCCTCCAGGTAACCGCGACCTTGGAACGAAAATTGCTATTGAAAAATCACCGTGGATTTCAGTCAGTACAAGTCTGACAGTCCCTTGCGTCCCGTTTGACTTCAATTTTATTGATTCTCTATCAATTTATGAAACGTAATCCAAATCTAAAATGCCGTTATCATGAAATGTTTTGTATTTAGCGACACTTAAGTTATTTAATAAACAAAAAAATATCTACGGCAAAAAATAGATTAAATAATTATTGAAATTTACTGGTCTTGATTGCCGTTAAGGTGTCTTAGCGGCAATATAGCATGGTACGAGCCTACTTGTTTAACCTAACCTAGCTAACCTACATTGACATTAAGCGTATTTAGCGGCTTTTAAAGTTAGTATT
Source organism: Agrotis segetum (assembly GCA_036375495.1). Lineage (NCBI taxonomy): Eukaryota > Metazoa > Arthropoda > Insecta > Lepidoptera > Noctuidae > Agrotis > Agrotis segetum. The sequence continues at coordinate 1,536,150 of JAQSVV010000130.1, forward strand.
ATTATAACTTTTTAAGTGTGGTAAATAACTAAATTATTAGTTTAAAATCATTAGCAAAAATGCCGTTAAGGTATGCATTACGGCATTATAGTTATGATTTTAGGGCTAGATATTTTAAAGATTACTTTAACAAAATGATAAATGTTTATTTTCTCTAATTTACGGAAACGTTTTTGGCTGTCAGCTGCACTGTCTAAAAGAGCCTTTTAAAATATATTTTTTGGTATTTAAAAGTTTCGAATACGACTCCTGGTTAGGAAGTAGCATCAATTTAAATTTTTTCTTTCGTTTTTCCCCCGTATCTCAAAAAGTGATTTTTGTACTTAACGGCACTCTAGTTAAAGGACGGCAGAATAACTCTGTGTGCTATCAAGGACAGCTTTCTCAGTTATTCTGCCTCAGTAGACTTTATTGTTTATTACAATAATCTTTCTTGTACTTGCTTAATTATACACTCTTTGTTATTCACTTTTTGTGAAGCATTTGGTAGAACTTTTTAAAGTTGCCTAAATAATAGAAATATATTTATTAAAAAAACTTTAAGTAGTTAAGTTGTCACCGATACCCATGTTTATACCGAGGTCAAATCCAATAATAAAGGGTTACCTTCCTAATACCTGTAGTACCTAAAACGAACGTCCTTTTGTACTAAAATTCTGAGTAAACAGTTTCTTCTAAAGTTGCTGTAAGAAACTTCTTCGCTTACTCGTATAATAGCACATACGAATCATACGAGCCAGTTTGCATCACCAAATATTTTTATTAAAATATTCCTTGAAGAACAACTATCCTTATTCGTGAAAATTTTCGTGATAACTTATAACTTTGAAAAGCTTTATGAACAATATTATTGACTTTTAACAAGAATAGGCAATCAAATAAAAAATTCTTCTTGTGTTATACTTAGTGTGTTTGAAAGTATTCTATCTTATTTGTCATTTCTTTGTCACTCATTCAATACACAAGATAACTTGTAAAAATCTAATTAGACCGATTAGTTTCTAGATCTAATTAGACGAAGATACGACTTTTAAAATTCACAACTCGTTATTTGATGTTTTTTTCCGTTTTGATGTTGCATCGTGCCTAATCGAGCAGTAGTTCCCCCCCCCCCTCACGTCATTTTTAAAGTAAATGCTGACTATACTTTTGCTTAAAAGCGAAACAGGTACTGGCTTGTACGAAGGTACTTTATTTATAACTCAATAATAAATAAATATTTAATATTTCAATAGAGCTATAAAATCAACATCAATTTGGAACTTGGCCATTGTTGTGTTGGCGTAGGCGATAATTTGACACATTTCTGTTAGTACCAACAATAGCTTTAATAACTTTAGTATTTTACTAAAACGTTAAATGTAATATTGGAACAATTTGTTTGTTCACGCTGTGTTGTATAGAAAGTAATGAATTAAAGTCGACTAATATTGAAGGTATAATAATATAATTATAATTACGCGGGGTATAGAAAGGTAATACTCACAAAATCCCAATTCATTTTATTCTGAATTATATTATAAATTACGCTTTTGCGGATATTATTATCTTTGACACTTCGACAATGATATTTATGACACCTACTAAGTAAAGGGGAGAGTTAAAACGTAAAAGAAAAATACACTTCAGACAATAAATATCGGGCAAGCATCCTTCTTGTAGCACAGTCGGGTAAAATACGCGTAAACACCCCTTCATGTTTTATTATTTTAAAAAAAGACGTAAGCAGATGTTGGTTGCAGTTTTCCATATTGATAGGAAAATCTACCAATAAGGTAGACAAAATTGCCATGTGTTCATCTACCAATATGGTACAAAAAGGTGCAAGATTCTGGTCTAGAATGTTAATGGACAAATAAATTGAAAACAAAAAGTTATGAGGCTCCCGTTGCTCAAAATACGAAGTGCAAAACTAAGATAAATCTACACTCTCCGTTCGGGGAAGATGGTTTTATTTCGACTCGAAAGTCTTTTCGCCTACTCCAGTAAAAGTTCGTAGCGTGAAATAAAATGTTGTTGAAAGCTGTGAATTGCGCTGCGTTTATGTAGTATGCTCTTGCACTTTGAAAAGGATAAATATGATATTATTTTATAGGTGTTGTACCTATGTAATGCATGTATTTTAAATCGTGGGTATTTACTGTCTTGCTGGTAATTATGAGACATAAATTATTTTCTCTTTACTTTGTATATTAAGTAATCATTTTCATGTTTTTTTTTATATAGTTTTTATTCTCTTATGTTGGCACTAACTTCGTTTTGTATTTGCATGATCGTAAATGTATACTGGTATAAATAGTCCAGTCAACGAGGATTTTTTTGTGTGAAGACTTTCGAAAAATTCCTCCGGCGCTGGAATTTGGCATAATGGTGAGAGTAGGTGATACAGATTAACGAGTAGATGCAAAATAATCCAAATTTTTATAGCCGAGAAGTTCCGTTTTTTTTACCAAAATATGAAAATTGCCTATAACTCTCTGCGAAAAATTCCTCAGCTTCAAATTCTTTTTGTATTTGTTTAAATGTATTAGTTAGAACAGGGAATTATAAAAATCCAACAAATTTTCGATTTCAGTGTCACTCCAAATTAACTTTTTACATAACGCGCTCTAACTTCTAGTGAAAAATTGCTCTTCCGATTTTAATTTTTTTATGTGATTTCTTATCCTTAAATAAATAGGTTTGACTGGACTACAAAATTAAAAAGACTAAAGACTTTGTCTAACTCAGTTGTAAGTATTAGTTGCACTTAAAATTTTGATAAATACCTGAGGCCATTCAAATTGTTGTTTTTCTCCTAATTGTATCATTAATTCCGGAGATTATTTCCAACTTTACGTCGTCCTTCGTGCAACTTTACACCTTGTATAAATGTTAGATTGAACTTTTGGACTATCCTAAAACTCTTTCACGCGTAACAAATATCCACATATGAGATATTTAAAAGGGAAATCTCACATACGCAAATAAAAAAAATAATTTAACGAAATACAAAAAACCCGACTGCGTTAAAAATACACTAAAAAGAAGGAAACAAGCCCAGTAGTTTAGAATTCACTCATTCACACTCACAGTCGGGGCCCATTCAAATTATACCAATCAAATCTTCTCAAAGGGCCCCGACTGTGAGAGTGAATGAGTGAATTCTAAACTACTGGGCTTGTTTCCTTCTTTTTAGTGTATTTTTAACGCAGTCGGGTTTTTTGTATTTCGTTAAATTATTTTTTTTATTTCATACTTTTTAGTTTATAATTAGTGTGAATTAGTCTCTCTAGAGACCTAACTCGGCTTGATACGACCTTTAGCAAAAATGCGTGAACTTAAGTCAACCACAGCTCGATCTAAAGTAGTTCCTTGGAGCTCGTGTACAGATTATTTTTACCAAAAATATTTGTTCGTCATTCTTATTCACTCTATCTTTTTTGTTTGTATACCGTTTATATACGAGTACTAGAAATAAAAAATTAAATCAAAAAGTAAGGAAATGAGCGAAAATTATTGTTTTGTTAAACAACTTTAAATCGTTATATATCCTAAACTTTTATTTAAAATGAAAAACGACAAAGGGAACCTAAAGATGATTTTAAAATACCTATTCAACGATACCCCGCATGACATAGTACATCGAGTTTTATTTTTTTTTCATTTTTACAATATGGCGTCTGGTTGTCACTGTGGTGAATATTGATTACTGTCATGTCTTTAGTGACACTCGCAAGGTTAAGACGAATCGATTGACGTAAGAATTATCAAAATCGGCCCACGCATTTGGTCTCTAGAACGCCACATAGAAACAAACATACATACATACATACTTACATACATACATACATAGACTGATAAACACATTACCCTCCTTTGCGTCGCGCAGTCGGGTAAAAAGGACTCGCATTGCTTTTGTAGATCTCCCTGAAATCCCATGTTAATAACTTTTAAGGAAACAAGTTCAATGCCCTTTTTTTTTTTCTCGTGGCAAAATCATTAAATGAGTCCTCCCACCCCGGGCAGGGCGGGAGGGACTGTCAGACTCGTACTGACTAAAATCCACGGTATCCCTCGGCAGCCCCTCATGTGCCGGAATCGCGGTATACGTATGTCCCGCAACCCCGGCAGGACTGTGGCCCTCTATAGGGGGGCCCCGTCATTATGCTGACGCTCCTCTTGCCTGCCCGGCGGCAGGGTTAGTGCACGCCGTGCCCTCTCTTACTCCAACCACTGTGCCCTCTCCTAAACAGACACGTGGTGGAGCGGTGTGACGGGACATTGGCATACGGGCAAGGAAACCCCTTACGGGGAGTTCTTGCCCGTACCCCGGGGCGCACCGACCTGAGAAACTGGGCTTCCCCCCGGACGTATCCGAAAAGGAACTTCTAGTCCTCGGGCACTCGTGGAGGTTTCCCGTCCTTAGCACCCCAAGTTCAATGCCCTGACAAAAATGATTTTCAAGAGTATCTTCTTAAATTAATGTTATGAGAGTGATACGCCCTGGGAAAATTCATCAATCTTGGTAGACATGGAATTTCTCACGTGAAACCTCGTCGCAACATTTTAAACTATCATTTATCTTAAGTGTTTGGTTTACATCCTGTGTTATTTTCTTTTTTCTTTCGTTAGGATAAGGCAACCCTTTGGTGCCACAGTTAGTTAAGCCCAAAAGACCCAGATGACATGTTATATTTCTAACAAAATTGTCCCAGAAGTGTTGAGAGAAAGTACGGAATGCCTACATTGCAATCCTTATTCCCTGTGTTTTGTCAGTACCATAACCCAATTTTAATTGGGGTTGGAGCTGCTTTCTTTTTCTATATTGCTCTGTAAAATGACTTGGCATCAAGGACGCTATTTCTTTTATATCATTCCTTACACAATCGACATCTTTTCTTTGGTGGTCCTCTTCCTCTCCTTACACTCCCCCACTTTATAACATTTCTTGTCATGAATACTAAGTCCTTGTTAAATCTACTACTTACTACTTAGTATTTATTACTTAAAATGTTTTAAAGTCAACTTGTTGCAGACGACGAACTCTTAGGAACACTAAGTTAAAATTAGCATAGAATCATGTAATTATTGTTAATCGTCAGTAAATTATGTATGTCAATCAATAAAAACATGTTAGGCCCGCACAAGGCGGGAAAAGTAACAAACATTCGTATAATACCATTTTGTTACCATATAAGGAAGCGAAAATGTCGTCTTCATGTTTTGACAAGGTCATGACCAAATAAGGTCACGAAAGCACCTCATCGCTCGTTGTGGGCGGGGCCTCCGACAGGTCGAAACCTGTCCGCCTGACGCATGATAAAGATAAGTGAAATACAGGCCTATGATTGGCTAGAGGGCCACTTGTATAAACAGGTCCCTCCACGGCCTGCGATGTGGTGTTTTAACATAAATATAACCAGGAAGAGAATTCGAGTTCAGTGTTCAGTGTTGTCTACAATTTTCTACAAGTTTTTACATTTTAGTCTTTATTTTCTCTTATGTTTTCAAGTATGTTTATAGTGTTTTAGATTTTAGGTATACTGTGAGTCCCATGTGCCCTAAGTCGTTGTTATTATTGTGTGTCTAGTGTATAAAGTTAGTTTTATGTGGAAACCAGTGTAATAAAGTGTTAAAATCGTCGAAGTGTTTTGATTCCGAGTAAACCCTTGAAGTAAAGTCAAACTGAGCTATCGAAGAAGGGAAATAAATAGAATAATACAGTCCACACCCTACAGTCTGGTCCTACTACGCCGGATAAAGTGAGAATAAAGTAATCATCGGAACCGCATTAAGTGATAAGTGCCGGTATAATACATAAACGCGTAAATAAGTGTTGTGAACGGATACATAAAACTGTAAGTACTGAACAATAATAACTGAACTAAGTGTATGTATAACTGTATCGTGTACATAAGTGAATAAAGTGTCGATGCTAGGGCAAAGTGTGTTCTCAAGTGTCGAATATCGCGATTATAGTGCGCGTTAAAGTGACCGGCAGAACCGTGGGACTCACAGTAAAATAATAAGTGAAAATAAAACTCTGTGCGCGTTATAATTATGTACTATGTACATATCATTGTACGAACGTCGGGAGTGACCGCGTAGCGAAATATAGTGAGTTCGCGTCTCGTTTAAACGAAGTGACCGTCGCGTAATAATAAAAGTAAATACGCGTCGTACATAAGCGCGCGCTGTAATATAGTGCGCGCCGCGTCGTCCGTCGGAAGTATATAGTGCCGTCGCGGTAAATAGGGCTAGTCGTGAATATAGTAAAGTATCGAAAGTGCGCGTAAAGTGTAACGTCGTAGTGTACGGATCTGGACAAGTCCAAACCGGGTACGAACTGTCGTGTGTGGTGTGTTGTGCTCCCCGCTTAAAGTCAGTGCAGTTTACCATCAGTGAGGAAGATGGTCATCACCCGTAGCCAAGGTGATGCTGCAGAGGCAGAGGACCAGAGGCGGGCCCTACAGAAGAGGGCAGAGGAGCAAAGGGAAGCAGCTCGCCAGGAAGCGGAACGGATTCGAAGGGAAAGACTACGGAGGATTTCACTGGACCCGCCAGCGTCACCAGCTATCACAGGTGACCAAAGTACTATTAATTCACGACTAATTACCGCGCCTCCTACGACGGTGGACACGGCCACAGCGGGACCATCATCAGGTCTTCTACTGAGTGAAGACCATGGACAAAGGAGGAGGTCACCCGCAAGGTCAGAAAGGTCACAGAGGTCACAAAGGTCAACGAATAGCATGATAACGCGCATAAGGCTAGCAGAGTTGGAGGCTGCAGAAAAGCTAGCAGCCTTACAGAAGAAGTCTCTTGATCTAGAAGCAGACCTAGTCAAGAAGAGGCTAGCCGCCGAAGTGTCCGTTATACAGGACGAACAGGAGAGCCTGCGGGACGAGCCCCTCGCTCCGCAGGAGGAAGGCCACCACAGCAGAGTGGACGAATGGCTTCAAACGAATCCCCTCAGAGCACGGGGGGAGGGGGGCACGGGAGCCCCCCAGGAGGACCCAAGACACATCAAATTCGACATGCCACGGGGGAGGTCGCCGACACCGACGAAGCACAGGAACAGCATCGACAACTTAGCAGCGACCTTAGAAAGGATGGCAAGACCCCGACTACGGCATACGGATCTACCGGTGTTCTCCGGTGGTGTCAACGAGTGGCTACCATTTAATGCGGCCGTACGGGACACCACGAACATGTACAACATTTCGCCTGCTGAGAACATACAGCGACTAAGGAGCTGCCTCAAGGGAGAAGCAAGAGAAGCGGTGTCAGCTCTACTACACACCGCTACCGATCCGGAGGTCATCATGAAAACACTCGAACAGTGTTTCGGCCGACCAGAGGTGCTCATCGACCGCGCCATCGACGAGCTGAAGAGGATGGCGAAGCCCACTGCATCAGCCGCGGACCTGAACACTTTCGCGATCAAGGTGCAGAACACGGTGAGCGTAATCAAGACAGTCGACCGAAGAGGATACTTATACAACCCGCTGCTGACACGTGAGGTACTGGAGAAATTGAGCCCGCACATACGAGCAAGATGGTGCGACTTTGCCTACGACAACGACGACACAACGGAGCCGGAGATAGTCATGCTGTCTCGCTTTCTGATGCGGGAAGCGGACCGGGCGTTGCGATACAGGTACGCCCCGCCCACCAGCGCCGCACCCGCCAGCCAGAAGAAGGAGACCAGGCAGCCAGTGACCACAAAGAAGAAGGCCAGCCCCGTCTACACAGCTGTCGAAAACCAAGAGGAAAAAGGTCAGTGCCCTAATTGTAATTTAGATCACGTGCTACCAAAGTGTCCCAAGTACAAGAATATGAGTGTCGACCAGCGGTGGGAGTACCTGAAGACCAACGGCATATGCTTCCGGTGCGCCGAGAGGAAACACAGGCGATTGAACTGTAAGGCCAGGTTGTGCGGCGTGAACCAATGCCGCCGACCTCATCACGCCTCCCTCCACCAGGAGAGGGCGGCGAGCAAGGAAGAGACGACGACCGCGAAATCTACCGCAGAATCCAGCAAGGAGGAGGCAGTACTGTCGGTGGCAACCAAGTCCGCCGCCGGCCCGCAGGAAGTACTGTTGAAGATGTGCCCCATCATAGTCACCGGGTCACGGGGGGAGGTAAGGACGTACGCGTTGTTCGACGAAGGAGCAACCGTCACCCTCATCGATGAAGACCTGGCGACCAGCATCGGAGCGGAGGGTACGTCACGCCCGCTGCGTATACGCGGCGTGAACATGGCGTCAGAAGAGCAGGAGAGCAAAGCGGTACGGGTGCAAGTCAGAGGCATCCAGGAAGACGGCCAGTCGCACGAGCTTCAAGCGAGGACCATTAAAAACTTGAAGCTCCATCAGCAGTCCATCCCAGAGACCCTGCTGGATCACAAACACCTGCGAGACCTGCCGAGAGAAGAGGTTTGTTACGGGCAGGCCCGCCCCGGACTCCTGGTGGGGACAGACCACTGGGAGTGTATCGTGACCAGGGAACTTCGAGTCGGCGGCCCCAATCAGCCAGCTGCCTCAAGGACGACGTTGGGATGGGTGGTGCACGGAACGGCGCCACGAACTATCGTTGCTGACGAAGAGAACGTGCTGCACGTCATCGAGTCCAGAAAAGGAGACGAGCAACTTCATGACCTAGTTGAAGCACACTTCAGAATAGAAGCATTGGGAGTAGCCAGAAAGCCCCGGGTAAGTGAAGCAAACCAAAGGGCGGAAAATATTGTGAAGAGCACAATCAAGAAAATAGATGGAGGCTACGAAGTGGGGCTACCGTGGCGCACGGACAACGTGACCATGCCACCTAGTTATGGAGCAGCGCTCAGGAGGCTCAAGAAAATCGAGCAGAAGATGGACGCGTCGCCGGACTTCGCAGCGCAGTACACCACGCAAGTGAACAACCTACTAGAAAAAGGATACGCCGTGCCATGCGACGGGACAGAGTCAGAAAGTAACGTCTGCTGGTACTTACCTCATTTCGCCGTGCAGAATCCGAACAAGCCTGGGAAACATCGACTGGTCTTCGACGCAGCGGCATCGAGTCATGGAAGATGTCTGAATGATGAACTGCTGGAAGGTCCGGACCTGCTGCTGTCCCTACCGGGAATAGTCTTCCGATTCAGAGAGCGGGCGGTAGCGGTCACCGCGGATATACAAGAAATGTTCCTGCGGGTGAAGATACGACGGGAAGACCAACCGGCTCAGCAGTTCCTGTGGAGAGGACAAGACAGGACGTCGCCTCCGCGCCACTACAAAATGACCAGCATGATATTCGGAGCGGCAAGTTCCCCATACATGGCTCACTACGTCAGGGACTACAATGCGGAATTACACGGCAGTAAGTATCCCAGGGCCCTGGAGGCCATAACCAAGGGTCACTATATGGACGATCTGGTGGTGAGTTACAGCGATCCAGAGGAGGCGTGGAAGGCAGTAGAAGAGACAAGGAAGGTGCACGCGGCCGCCGGCTTCACGCTGCGAGGTTGGAGCTCCAGCGACGCGACGGTCTTGCGCGACGTGCCCCAGACGCTCCACGCCACCGCCCCGACGCAGCTGGGAGGGGAGCAGCCGGAGAGCAAGATCCTCGGGCTGTACTGGAACGCCGAACGAGACGAACTCGGATTTAACACGTCCATGAACCGAGTGCCATATGAGGTGAGAGAAAGAATCCGTGCGCCCACAAAGAGGGAGGCACTGAGCGCCGTAATGTCGATTTACGACCCGCTGGGTCTTTTGAGCAATTTTACAGTGCGAGCGAAGATAATACTCCAAAGCCTGTGGCGTTTGCAAACCACGTGGGACGCGCCCATCCCGGAGGAGGAGAACGAACTCTTCGCGGCCTGGCTGGGTCAACTACGGGAGGTGGACAGACTGCGGCTGCCCAGGTGCTACCTCAGAGGGAAGACGAAGCGCATGGAACTGCACGTGCTGTGCGACGCCAGCGAACAGGCGTACGCAACGGTGGCCTATTGGAGGACGGTGAACGAAGATGACAGCGTCGACGTCGTGCTGGTCGCGGCCAAAGCGAAGGTGGCACCGCGGCGAACTCAAACTATACCGCGATTGGAGCTGCAGGCAGCGGTAATAGGGGCCCGACTCGCCGACACCATCAAAAGGGAGCACCGCCTCGAGATCGACAGGACAGTCTACTGGACAGACTCCTCGACGGTGGTTCACTGGATCCATCACGATATGAAGAGGTACACACCGTTCGTCGCGCATCGCCTGGGAGAGATCGCCGAGCTCACCAGCAAGGAAGAATGGCGCTGGCTACCGACGGAGCACAACGTGGCGGATGACGCCACCCGACTCACCGACGCGCCGATCAGCGCGACCGACCGCTGGTTCCGTGGGCCGAGTTTCCTGTGCCTACCGGAGGAAGACTGGCCCGGGAAACCGGCAACAGAAGACACGCAAGAAGAGGTCCTGCACATCGCGCCGGGCCCTGAACGAGACAGCTGGCTTCCCGATCCTGCCCGCTTCTCGAAGTACGAGACGCTGGTGCGCGCAGCTGCGCGCGTACTGGCCTTTACAGACGCGTGCCGCCGCGTCTCGACTCGACTTGAACATCGGCACATCGAACGCGCCGAGAAGGAGCTCCTGCTGAAAACCCAGCGGGACAGCTTCGCCGAAGAAATAGACAAGATCCGGTCTGCTCGCCCCATCAGCCGGGGGAGTCGCCTGTACAGACTGGACCCAGTACTGGAAGACGGCCTATTGCGCGTGCGAGGACGAATTGAAGCCTCAAACGCACCAGTGGAGGCCAAGCGACCTATCATCCTGGATGGTCGACATCACGTAAGTAGATTAATAGTAATGCGCGAGCATTGCGCCGCTGGTCATGCCAACAGGGAACGAGTGACGAACGACCTGCGACAGCGCTACTGGATCATCCACCTGCGGCCCACGGTGCGGGCCATCGAGAAGGCCTGCGCGTACTGCCGCAAGCTGCGAGCGACGCCACAGCCGCCGGCTACGGGAGACCTGCCGCGCGCCCGCCTGGACCCCTTCCACCGCCCGTTCACCAACTGTGGCGTGGACTACTTCGGGCCCATGATGGTGAAGGTGGGCCGGCGCCGCGAAAAGCGATGGGGCGCACTGTTCACGTGCCTCACCTCCCGCGCCGTGCACCTCGAGCTCGTCGCATCACTGTCTACGGACTCAGCAATCATGGCGCTGAGAAGGATGGCTGCGCGCCGCGGTTGGCCGCGGCTCATGTATTCAGACAACGGGACCAACTTCAGGGGAGCCGACCAAGAGCTGCAAGCGGCGTATGAAGAATGGGCGCCGGCGCTCCGAGAAGAGGGGCTGCTGCACAGGATGGAGTGGCGCTTCATCCCACCTGGCGCGCCCAACCAAGGCGGTGCGTGGGAGCGGCTGGTGCGCTCCGTAAAGACTGCCCTCGCTGCAACTCTGCGCGAACGGGCACCTGCAGAGGAGGTGCTGCGGACTCTGCTCGCTGAGGCGGAGTTCGCCATCAACGCGCGCCCCTTAACTCACGTTAGCGTGAGCCCTACGGATCCAGAGGCCCTCACCCCCAACCATTTCCTGTTGGGGTCCTCCACGGGCCTACCCTCAACCGGGCCTTGTGACGAGGCCGACCGACGTGCTTGACGGGCCAGTCAGGCCCTCGCCGACCACTTCTGGCGACGCTGGCTGCGGGAGTACCTTCCTACCCTGGTACCCCGCGGCGAGCCACAGAGCAGCCGACGTCCGCCGAGGATCGGCGATGTCGTAATCGTCGTCGACAGCACACTGCCACGGAACGTGTGGCCACTAGGAGTCATCGAGAAGACCTACCCGGGACCTGACGGCGGCATCAGGGTGGTCGACGTGCGCACGAGGACCGGCATCTTCAAGCGTCCCGTCAGCAAGCTCGTCGTGCTGCATCGTGAAGAGGAGGCTGCGCAGGCTACGCCGGGGGGACAGATGTTGCAGACGACGAACTCTTAGGAACACTAAGTTAAAATTAGCATAGAATCATGTAATTATTGTTAATCGTCAGTAAATTATGTATGTCAATCAATAAAAACATGTTAGGCCCGCACAAGGCGGGAAAAGTAACAAACATTCGTATAATACCATTTTGTTACCATATAAGGAAGCGAAAATGTCGTCTTCATGTTTTGACAAGGTCATGACCAAATAAGGTCACGAAAGCACCTCATCGCTCGTTGTGGGCGGGGCCTCCGACAGGTCGAAACCTGTCCGCCTGACGCATGATAAAGATAAGTGAAATACAGGCCTATGATTGGCTAGAGGGCCACTTGTATAAACAGGTCCCTCCACGGCCTGCGATGTGGTGTTTTAACATAAATATAACCAGGAAGAGAATTCGAGTTCAGTGTTCAGTGTTGTCTACAATTTTCTACAAGTTTTTACATTTTAGTCTTTATTTTCTCTTATGTTTTCAAGTATGTTTATAGTGTTTTAGATTTTAGGTATACTGTGAGTCCCATGTGCCCTAAGTCGTTGTTATTATTGTGTGTCTAGTGTATAAAGTTAGTTTTATGTGGAAACCAGTGTAATAAAGTGTTAAAATCGTCGAAGTGTTTTGATTCCGAGTAAACCCTTGAAGTAAAGTCAAACTGAGCTATCGAAGAAGGGAAATAAATAGAATAATACAGTCCACACCCTACACAACTAGTGAGCTTGCTGTCATGGTTGCAACCAGAAGTTCTCGTATAGATAGGTAGCTAGACATTTCTCTGCATGCATGAACATAATTATCTAAACCCACATCTTTATTAGTCACATGCATATCATCTCTCATCATTAAATCTGGGATATAAAAAGGCTACTCTAACGGAAGCATAACATTAATTTCATTCTAATGTAATAATTTTATTTAATATGTATTCTAATACTTGAGCAGTAGAATAGAATATTCCATTTTGATCCGCCCCATAGTCGTACACTCACCTGACCTTTGACGAAAATCATCGCGTGGAAAATGTTTGTGGCCTGATTTGCTTAGCTTTGCAGATAAGGTTACTGTACCGCGGATCATAGGTCACTGTACAGGTTATCCTATATTTTTTATCGTTTTGGATTTACGTCTGATCTTTTTAAGATCTGATTTTTACTCAGACATTGACCTACCTTCTTTATTCACTGTTACCAGTGCATGCGGACTCCTTACGACAAAATCTTTTAGCGCCACTTGCAGTGTGAGCTGTGGACAAATTAACACTAGAATGCCGGTGCCTTAAAATACTCCTTGAGTGCTCACGTGGGTCACATAAAATTATATAAGTTTCCTTTAAAAATTTAGATTCATTGTTCCAAATATCTCAAATAACAAAATCAAGTGATAGGTAATTTAATATACTGAATCAACTTTTTTTTGTTTACCTTACCAAAACTCAATAATTTGCTTTACTTTTATTTAAAATCAATATTAATTTATTTGTACTAGTACCTTTACTGTTGAGTCTAGTCTAGCGCAATAATGAGAGATCTGATATTGAAAAAATATTTCAAACAAAAAAAAAACCTTAGGTACATAAAAGCTCCATTTCACAGTAGTAATCGTTAGAGAGCAATAAATCTAGCAGTCACTATTCAATAATAGATAAAACGCAGAACGTATTGCTTCTAAAAAACATTATTCATTTCAAAATTCCTCCACGAAGTATCTAGACGTATTTTTTTGTATGTTATTGAAAAACTTGATCCACTCCTGCGTACTATTGATATTTCTCGGGAATATTTATCACCACAGAAGTTATTTTACATTGATGATAAGTAGCTTTCGATTGAAGTTTCGTGGAGCTCAGAAATTTTCCCAGAAGAGCCTTATTTTATGATTACGTTCTCGACAGCACGCAGGATTACCGCTGCAGTAGTATTGGTTCCCATTTATGTTCTCTTCAGGTTTATGTGAGACTACATTTCCAGTTCGGCATCAATGCAACGGTAACTCTGCTGTATAACAGTGTCGCAGAGACAGCAGTGCTGCGTAGCAACATAGTAGCAGCTTTGCAGCATTATTACGGCATGCTACCGAGTACAAAATCACAACTCCATACGTCCGTCTACCTGTATGTCAAACATTGAAGTCAATTGGGCGCTGAAGGCGGAAAAAACTAAGTAAATTAAAAAGTTAAAAGTTACCGGAATGTTTGTTTCTTGAGGCGATAAAGTCGCTCCATCGTCGACTTTGTCTGTATTACCGCTGACCCAGGCTAGAGTCAAGAGCACACCCATCTCAAATAAAAGGTTTGTGGCAAAGAGTTTGTGGTCAAAGTTCAAATGAACGAATCATCGACACAACGAATACAAATATTTGCAGGGACAACCATTGGATAAGTGTGTATTGACCTCAAGGAAGGTGATAGACCGTTTTTGACGATAAAAAATAGCATCATGGGCCATACAAACAATCGATCATTGCCCGGTCACTGACACTAAACATCTCTGCATACTCTCAAAAGGGCATTAGCTACTCGTACATTGCTTTGTATTTTCTGTACTCCATTTCTGTTTGTTCAGTACATTTGATCTTGGTTCAAAACACACCTTTGGGTCCTCTTTCCGTTTATTTCTTTTATTCTTTTTATTTCTAAAACCGTCTTTTGTTGGTTTTCTATTGCCATAGACGTACACAAGTACGTAATCCTTGGTTTTACCATTGAGGATTGGAAAAATAAAATATGAATGAATGTTTACGGTGTTACGTTTTAACACGAATAATACAACAAGGAAATAGTGCCGGTATTTTAGGTTTGATATTGAATTTTGATTGTAAATATATTTTGTTATCATTCAAATTTTTTGTTCCCTTATCTAGGATTTTCTTCTGTATTGGCCATACAATTATAATCAAATGTAATAAAATTAAGGAACATACACAGCCGCAAAACTTTAATTAACAACATAATATTACCATTTATTTTTCTTTTCTCTGCATAAAGTGAGTGAATGTATTATGTATGTATGTATTTATATATATTTATTATAATTATGTAATATCTCTAGTAAATGGTTCTCTTTTTTCATTGCACTATTTTTTGTCTCTGCATCAGCCCTAGTTAGACTGATAGAATATAATAAAAAAATATCTGAAAACCTTTCCAAGAAGTTTTTCTTATTGAAACTATTAAAAAAAAAAAGAACAATAAAGTTCGATTGAAAATATCACGTAACACAACAACAAAAATTCGGCAGCTATTCAAATAAAATTCACAGAATCATAATACCAACACATTCTCTATTGTTCTAATTTTCAGTATAATCTAAGGCTATTACCGTAACAAATTAATTAGGATTAATTAACGTTTTCGGGAACAAACCCCTAATAGATCCAGGAGGCCTCAAGATTAGCCTCGGGGGATAGATTTGCTGAACTTTCTTTCTAATTCCAATTAATTAATTAGTTACTTTAGTTTATGAGTCTTGTTCCCCTATTGTTACAGATTTTCTGGTTTATTAGGTCCAAGCTTTAGAAACTGTTTTAGGATTTAAGTACTTTTATGCCTTTGTCGTCGTTGGATATTATTTCTAGCTATTTCACGGCACAGATTCCACAGCTGCGCAGCGTCTCGCAGGTTCGATTCTCGCACTGAATAAATAGTTTCATGACTTACAAGTAGATATTCCAGGTCTGGTTGTATGTGTATTTGAGTTTCTATGCTTGTAAACGCACCCACAACACGTGAGATATTCCTAGTGTGGTATTCAATGAGTCATTGCCAGCGGTTTTATTTATTTATTTATACTTCATGTACCGCTACTACTCGAAAGTAATCCCAAGGAAACATAATATCGGGATTAAAACTATCCTATGTGTTAATCCAGATTATCAACTATCTGAGTACCAATTTTCATACAAATCCGATTTTTTTTTGTCCAAAAGAGTAATAAACATCCATCCAAACAACGTTTATAATATTAGTAGGATAGACAAAATAACATACAATGTACGAATATGTCAGTCTCTTTTCAGATTATGTTAAATATCCTTATCATACTTATTTAATACTCATTATACTGTAGGAATGCAAAGTATTTCACTGTAAGCTCACCCACGTAAATATTAATGTCCCAAATATCTGAGGACTAATGAGATGAAATAAATGAAATTCAGAATAAGATTCTGTCGAGAGAGAGTCGAGATTAAATTTATGCATAACAGTTTTTAAACGATAATAATGAATAGATTAAAGATATATTTTATGAATCATCATCACCAGCCTGTGATGCTCCCACTGTGGGGACAAAGCCGCCTGACTGAGAGGGAGTGTGCCATAATTACAGAATAAATAATCCGTAATTCACCACGCGGGCCCAGTGCGGATCGGTACATGTCACATGTCTTCGAATTTTCGATTCTAGGACATGACGATTTCCTCATGTTTTTCTTCACTGTTTTGAGAGCAGTGGCGATGAAATAAATCACACAAAGAAATGCTCCTTGCTGGGTTCGGACCTACGCCCTGCAACTCGTAAGTCGTGGTCAATTCCTCTGGGTGGTCACTGCCCTCTAATTTTATTAATATTATATTATTATGCATTGTTTTTCATCAATTAAATAAATATACTCTGTCCATCTTATGAAAACCACAAGATCACGCTGCATGCAAGCCGCTTCTAATCGGGCCTATTAGAAGTCTGTAAAGGAGGCCTATATGTTCAGCGGTGGCTGTCTTACTGGTGATATGATGATGATAATGTATTAGAGTTAATTTTATTCCTCATTTTTGTACTACAACATCTCGCCCATCATTCACGAAGTTGTGAGTTCAAACCTGGGCCAGTACCAATGTTTAATTTTCAATGCAGTTATTTTTTTTACATAATTTTACACATACCTACATTAATTTACAAACTGTTGGTGTCCCTTTGTTAATAAATAAATGCAGTGGTTTCTTAATTTATCTTAGACACTACTTATAATTGCTGAAGGATATCATCGCGAGGAAACCTCGATAATCATTGTAAGTAAGTCATATCCTGTAGAACCATAAAGACTTAGACATACAATGGCCACATTCGCACACGAGAAAGAAACAAAGGACTTTTGCACAAGAGCTCCGTGTATCTAATACTCAAGTTTCAGTTATCATTCCGTCATTCCCAGTTTCAAAATATTAGGAATAAAAAGGACGATGGCTTATTTTGTAAGTAAAAGTAAAATTCAACCTGTGCCGATTTGTTCTAAATTACTTTCAAGCAATTGGCACTTAAGATAAATTGCTACAGGCACGTGAACGCAATAAGTACGCAAACAGCCAAAGTGTCCCGAAAACATTATAAATCACGTAATCAATCAAATGGAAACATTACATCAATTTGTCATTTCCAATCGATTCCACTCGAACAAAAACAAAAAGACGAAAGAATGGAATGGAAGTTGATAATTGAGTCATTTGTCTTTTATTTCATAACTTGGGAAGCAATTGAGACTGTAATGGAGTGATCACACTTATCAACAAGATTCTGTACCCATTAGCCGACAAAAAATAGGATTAAGTCAATTAAGTGTATTCGCATAGAGGACGAAAGTCTGCCGGGGTTGCGGGACTGTTTAAATTTGTTATAACCCGGTTCATTGAAGTAAGGAATCAAATGGCGGCGCTTATCGTGTTCTCTCGCTCGCACACTAGTGCCATCTATACTCACATCCGCGTGTAGCGTAAGTAGAAAAAAAAATAGTCTTGATGCCTTGACGCGCTCTGTGATCTTTGTGTACATAAACAAGATACTAAAAAATAATAATGATTAAGTTTTAGTTCCGACGATATCCAATCGATACCGCGTCTAACTATTCATTTAAGCAAGATACACAGATCTAAACACTTATCAGAGAACATTTACGAAATATATGTTATGTTTAAAATCTATGTAATTAAGCAAATTGATAACTTTCCATGCCTACGGATTTAGAAGTTTCATTAAAATCGGTTCGGAAAGGACTTGTTTAAAATGTTTTTCATCATACAGGGTCTTACTTAACAAAGGAAATAATATTACTGCTTTGTGTCCTTATTAAAACTGCCTGGAAACCGTTATATAATAATACAACCAAAACACAAAATTGGCTTGTTCTTTCAAGCGTCATTATTAAAAATCAGCCTCCTTTCAAGATACAAGACAATGTCAAAAGCTGTATCTTAATTGATTGTTCATCTCTAATTTAAATTCGCGAAATAAACGCTAATTGCTGGTTATTTCTTCTGTCAGAATTGTTGCGGTACTTTTAGGATATTTTAATTATAATCATTATTTTATTGAAATTCGGTTTCTAAGCGCCGAATTCTCGCTTATTTTGCATGATGGTAAGCATAATGTGGTCAAGTGTTTTTAAAATGACAGACTAACATATCAATCTGCCACAATCTGTCAAGCTTCTTTAATAGATTTTCAATCTTATCACAATATTGTGGAAAGTTAATGGTCGATTAATAAAAGTTGACAGATTACCCCAATCTGTCAATTTAAACTAAAGTTTTATCAGATGCTGGCGTCAGAACCAAACAGACTTTTTAGCTTTACAATATAGTATCGATTCTTTTAAAGATATGATTAATAAACAATTGAAATCGATGTTATTCCACTCCCTAACGTTGTGTATAACGCTCGTAAAAGTAAGAACACTAACATTACATTTTAAGGCTTTCGTGAATATTACAGAATCACAAAAAATCAAAATTAAATTCTGACAACCCAGTGTCAGAAAAGGAGTTGAAACGAAGCATTTTACAGTAGAAAAAATAAAAACAAAGGTGTGACAAAGGTAGATAATAATACTTGTTATAATTTAAAACATGTACAAAATAATCCTGCTGCTTATAAATTAACATTCAGACCGTAATCTTATTTTAAAATTAATCATCTAAAACCTTTTCATATGAAATAAAGCTGAAGTTTTACTTTGCAGAAAGATAAGTATTTTGTTTTCTATACCTTTGTAGCTTTTTTCTGGACTTGAAGGCCAAAACAATAACTCTTTTGTTGTATTATTGTTTTCTTTTTATGTTTAATCGTAAAATAAAATAACATGATATGTGTGAATGTCATTTTGTTTTGTTCACGAAATAAAGAATAATAATAACACTTACTTAAACAAACCTATTTGTTTTATTTTATTTAGTTATCTATATCTATATATACAAAAGAACAGGGGTTTTTCTTTTGACTCGACTACAGCCGAAACCGCTAAACGCAGAAACTTGAATTTTGGACAGCATTTGCAGTCTACCATGTAGATTGGCAATAAGACGCCCTTTTGCGAAAATCCTCCTCTAAGGGGGTGAAAAGGGGTGAAAACGTTTGTATGAAAAATCTTATTCCTTGGGTTTATAAACTTGAAACTTACCACGAATGAGAACACAAGTAAATAAATAAGATTAGCACCATTATTTTTGTAAAACTACCCTCCATTGGTAACCTAGGGGTTGTTAAAGTTTGTATGGAAAAATTATAACGCGTGAGCTGATGAATTTGAAAATGAGTATTTATGTACTAGATAAGAATTAATCAAACACGTGTTTTTGGATTTTTCGAAAATCTCCCCCCAAGTTGGTGAAAAGGGGTATTCAAGTTTTAAGGGGAGGATATTAAACCACTAAACGTAGAAACCTGAATTTTGGATGATAGTTGCAGTTTATAATGACTGTAAGTAAGCATTAAGAAAGGATTTTGCGAAAATCTACCTCTAAGGGGGTGAAAAGGGGTGAAAACCTTTGTATGCAAAATCTTATTCCTTGGGTTGATAAACTTGAAACTTAGTACGAATATGAGTATAAGTAAATTAAAAAAATGGACATTATTCTTTTTTCAAAACTACCCTCTATTTTTGTGTTTATTCTAAAATCACCCCCTAAATTGGTGGAAAGCGTAAGTTTTAAGGGAAGGCTTTTACTGCTTGCTTCGATTAACTCAAAACTGGGCATTAATTATCTCTCAATCTAATAAAAGATGAGTAATAACCCCTAACGGGAATAATTAATAATTAATTAAATAAGAATAATCGGAAAATCAGT
Source organism: Agrotis segetum (assembly GCA_036375495.1). Lineage (NCBI taxonomy): Eukaryota > Metazoa > Arthropoda > Insecta > Lepidoptera > Noctuidae > Agrotis > Agrotis segetum. The sequence continues at coordinate 1,556,140 of JAQSVV010000130.1, forward strand.
TTGTCTACTACGATTGATTGTTTGTTTGTAAGTATAAGGAGGGTGAGCGGAAATTAAATTCACTGAGTTCAAAGTTAGAAACACGCGCAGACGAAGTCGCGGGCAAAGTGCTAGTATAATTATAAAAGAACAGGGGTTTTTCTTTTGACTCGACTACAGCCGAAACCGCTTAACGCAGAAACTTGAATTTTGGACAGCATTTGCAGTCTACCATGTAGATTGGCAATAAGACGGGATTTTGCGAAAATCCTCCTCTGAGGGGGTGAAAAGGGGTGAAAACTTTTGTATGAAAAATCTTATTCCTTAGGTTTATAAACTTGAAACTTACCACGAATAAGAACACTAGTAAATAAATAAGACTAGCATCACATTTTTTTAAAAACTACCCTCCATTGGTAATCTAGACGATGTTAAAGTTTGTATGAGAAAATCATAACGCGTGAGCCAATGAATTTGAAAATCAGTATTTATATACTAGATACGAATTAATTAAACACGTGTTTTTGGATTTTTCGAAAATCACCCCCCAAGTTGGTGAAAAGGGGTATTCAAGTTTTAAAGGGAGGATATTAAACCACTAAACGTAGGACTCTGAATTTTTGATGGTAGTTGCAATTTATTATGTAGGTGAGCATTAAGAAAGGATTTTGCGAACATCTACCTCTAAGGGGGTGAAAAGGGGTGAAAACCTACGAATGTAAAATCATATTCCATGGGTTTATAAACTTGAAACTCGGTACGAATATGAGTATAAGTAAATAAAAAAGATAGTCATTATTCGTTTTTTATAACTACCCTCCATTTTTGGGTTTTTCAAAAATCACCCCCTAAATTTTGAAAAGGGTTGATTAAGTTTTACGGGAAGGATAAGGAGGGTGAGCGGGAATTAAATACACTGAGTTCGAAGTTAGAAACACGCGCAGACGAAGTTGCGGGCAAAGTGCTAGTTTGCATATAAAACATCGTCACAAAATGTTTTCTTTCTGAAAATCATGCTATTTAAAGTTTTTGATAAGTAGCTATTTATCAAATCATATGTAGTTATTCCAACAATTAGTTAAACATCAAACGACACGGCTTTAGTAACACAGCAACAACTTTACTTCTCTATTGTTGACGTGCGAGTCTAACTTATGACTTCGCTCGTTTTCATTTTGTCACCGTCTCTGCAGAATGTGTTCTAAACTAAGTGTTATTAAAAAGTTAAACCTAGAGGTCAAAGTACTGGATACTAGTTTAACTTTCAAACTTTAGTTTCCATAAGTTCTGACTTAAGATGTCTGCAGACTTCAGTGAGAAGATATAGTTACTGGTATTAAGTCTACAAGTAAAAGAACTTGGTAGTAGCGCATATTCTGAATCCGCTTTTTTTATTCAAAGGAGTTAGTCTATTCGGTTAATGGTATCTCATGAAATACTCCTTCTTTAATTTCGTCGGTTAAAAATGTTTCAATAACTAACAAAAAAAGTAAATTATTTAAATTTGGTTCTAGTGTAATCAGAAATATAAGATCCTCCTTCATAATGCTTTTTCTAAGTGAAAATTTTAGCGCCCACCAAGGTAGTCTAATTGATCGAAAACAAAATGACACTAGGGTTGATTATGTATTCAAATCAAATTCCAGAAGATATTTAAGCGTCTGATTTATATATAGAAACTATCTAGAACTTAAACCGGTGGTACTTGGTACAGTACAGATCACTCATTTACTATGGATCGGCCGCTACCCTCGGTGTCATGCGGACGTGCTCTTTTTACTCGCGTACATTTTAATTCATAAACCCAGTATTAAGTGCAGTTATCTACTCCAAAGTTACACTAAAACGTGCTAAATAAAACCCGCAATAAGCTGTGAAAAAAATATAACAGTGTACAGACTATCAACAAAGTTACAAACAAAAACAACACTAGTTTTAAAAGTGAACGTTAAAAACCTTCCTTTGTCTCAGTGTCGAAGTGCTCTGACCTTTGAATCGGTCAATGACACTTGTCTGCGTCACTCAAAATACTTGAAGGCGAACACCTAATTCGCACGTTCCATCATAGCTCCGGTGGTCTAGAGGCGCAAGCCGCTACACACCTAAGGCCGCTGCTAGGAGCTCCGAGTTCGAGCCCCGCAAACTGTTTCACTTTTTGAAAGTTTAAATTATTTATTAAATTTAATACCCATTATCAGAACCGTATACAAACATCTACGGTGACGTACTGACGAGCTCCGCTCACTAACTGCTATTTAAAAATTCCTTTTCGCTGGAATAAATAAGTCAATCTGTAACTACATAGATTGGATTGGCAGAGCTCAATTAATAGTGGACGGCAAACTGTTTCAAACCAAAACGTCGATCTCGACCACCTTAGCCTGAGCTCTGAGTGTAACACCGTCCGAATTCGACCACACCACAGCTACGAGTTACTCAATGCTCACGCGCTTATCGACTGTGATAAAGTCTACCAGTTTTTTGCCATTGGCTACACCCTCACAACTATTTTGTAAACATGTCCACTATAAGACGCACTCCCCCGAGCACGCCGAAAACGCAAACAAACAAGCTTTGCCAGTCCCAGACCAAATCGGAATCGGATATAGCCGATGCAGTGGTGAGTGATTATGTCAACCGAAATAAAAGAGCCCGGACGGCAGACTCGCCACAAGGCGCCAGTGCTACATTAAGCTCGCACGACCTACAAACTCAACTCGCGAATTGGAAGGAGGAACAAGACTCGTCAATTGCGAAGGCACTTGCGACTCAAACAGCTTTAATTTCTAAACTGGCGGTCGACATAGGTGAAATTAAATCCCAGAACACCCAGATTCAAGCAGCTAACACGGAAATACAAAAATCAAACGAGGGGATTGTTAGATCCATGTCTTTCATAAACCAACGGTTTGAAGAGCTGAAGAAAGAAGTTGAAGACCTAAGAAGGGAACGCCGGGAACAAAAGGAGTATATAGAAAGCTTAGAGAAAAAAATACTAGATCTGCACCACAAGTCAAGGACGTCGGGCATAGAAATCCGAAATATACCGCAAAGTAATACTGAAACCAATGCCACACTTGCAAAAACAATATGCAGCATTGGTGAAGCTGTCGGTGTCTCCATTAAAGACTCTGAGCTGAGGGATATTTATCGCTTGCCGGGAAAGTCATCGAACCCATCGACCACATCACGACCGATTATAGCAGAATTCTCTTCTGTTATGATAAAGGACACACTCATATCTGCAGTTCGAACTTTCAACAAAACCAAGGAAAAGCAAGATAAACTGAACACTGGTCTCATTGGCATCACCGGAACTTGTCATCCGGTCTTCGTCACGGAACAGCTTCCGAGTAACACCAAAAAGCTGTATTACCAATCAAGAGAGTTCGCGAAAGAACACAATTTTAAGTTCTGTTGGGTCTCAAACGGTAACATATTTTTACGCAAACGAGAAGGTGACAAACAAATGTTAATTAGTTCTGAAAAATGTCTGCAAGATATAGGCAACACTGGCAAGTGACTAGTAATCCATATTGTCAATAACTTTATTATATTAGCATCCGTCTGCTTAACATTATTAATTTTAGATTTTGCGTTTGCTTCTAAATTTATTTATGTGTATATTTGCAAATTACTAAGTAACATTCACTTAATCACACAAACAAAATATCAAACTGGCACACATACCCTATACGAGAATACACTCACAACTCACTCATACAAAGAAAACACCTATAACATTCAACCTTACACAAAAAATCAAATGACAGATGGCATATTGCATATTAGACAAGTCATAACTATACAAGACCTCGCTTTGAATCACCTTTTGGTCCCTCTGCACTCTCCTAATGGATAGCATAATCAGTTTAAGCAGCGAGCTTGACTCGCTAACTGTAGGTGAATCATTTAACTGTGCCCAGAAAATTGCATTGACTATGTTAATAACAATGACAGCAACATAAAAATACTACATTTAAACATCCGTAGCTTAAATAAAAACTTTGACCAAGCTCTGCTATTACTACACTCACTGAAACTTGATTTAGACGTGGTAGTCTTTACAGAATGCTGGCTTAGTAAAGTCAGTAATATGCCTGTTTTAGCAGGATATGATTCCTATTGTACCACTATAAACAATAATCAAAATGATGGGATTGTTATCTTTACAAAACAAACTCTCCGGACCTCAGAATGGGAACCAGAATTTGTGAGTGGAAATTGCTTGGTATGCAATATGGCTAACCAAAATATCGCTATCGTGGCAGTGTACCGATCCCCATCATACTGTTCCAAGGAAAGTACTGAAAATTTTCTAATTAGCTTAAACAATGTCTACGCAAGCCTATCTTCCTTTAAAAATATAATTCTCGTAGGCGATATTAATATAGATCTTAAACCGAATAGTACGGATAACCGCTGTCTCGAATATCTCATGGTAAATGCTTCTCACGGTTTACTTCCAACCCATCGATTCAACACTCGACTGGATAGCTGTCTGGATCATGTATTTGTTAAAAGTACCCACTCCGTTACTACCCTTGTACTAGACTCACACATCACGGATCACAAACCAGTGTTATTTAATATTGCTAACAAAAACCCTGGCACTATACCACCTCACTTCGCTACCCGCATAGATTACGAAGCAGTTAAGTTAGATTTAGAAAATTCAGATTTTTCCGCCTTGTATAATATTACTGACCCTAATTTATCCATGAATATCTTTATAAAAATCATATCTTCAGTCATTGAGAAGCACACAAAACAAATTAAAATCTCTCGGAAAAAAAGAGTTATAAAACCATGGATAACCACAGGTATTTTAAAGTGTATACAAAACCGTGATCGAATGCATAACAGATTAAGGAAAGATCCCAACAATCTTATTCTGAAAATTACCTATTCGCGGTACCGGAATTTTTGTAATGACCTGCTCCGAAAACTAAAAATTGCCTATGAGAAAAGCGAACTTGAAAAATCTCGGAATAACCCCAAAGCACTTTGGAAAACGATAAAACAAATCACAAATACCACCAAAAAGAAAACTAGCCCCATCGAACTGTTGGACATCTGTGACAACGCTACATTGTCGGCTAACGAAGTGTGTAGATTTTTCAGCAATATAGGAACGAGCTTGGCTGAAAAAATCTTGTCCAAGTCTCATCAGCCTACAAACCTACACAGGAGATTAAGGCACAATACGGCACCCAACCCTGCCAACTCTCTTGTGATACTTGAGGTTGATGAAACAGAAGTGGAGTCACTTATTCTGCAACTGCGAAATGACTGCGCAATAGGTTGGGATGGCATATCTCCCCTAGTGTTAAAGAGTTGTCGGCAGATCTTGACGCCACCATTGACGTATATTTTCAATTGCTGCCTTCGAAAAGGCATCTTTCCTGATGCGCTTAAAAAAGCTGTTATTCATCCAATTCATAAGGGAGGGAACAGAGGCTGTGTCAACAATTATCGACCCATATCAGTCCTGTCAGCGCTCTCTAAGATACTGGAAAGGATCTTGAACAATGCTCTAAAAAAATTCCTCAACAAACATCGGCTCATAGCAGATAATCAGTATGGTTTTCGATCAGGAATCTCAACTGAGGATGCAGTTCACGATCTAACACAGTTGGTTGCGAGGAAGCTTGACAATGGTGTTAAAAGTCTAGGGATATTTTTGGACCTATCTAAAGCTTTTGACACAGTTTCTGTTCCCAAACTTATATCTAAATTGGAACTCCTAGGCGTACGCGGAAACACCCTCGAAATTTTTAAAGATTATCTCAGCAACCGAACCCAACGAGTAAAAATAGGAGAATATCTAAGTGATGAAATTATAAATAACACTTACGGTGTGCCCCAGGGAAGCATTCTAGGCCCCACCCTCTTCCAAATATACGTCAATGAGTTGTGTAATTTGACCATTCCCAACTCTAAAATCTTCGCGTATGCAGACGACACCGCAGTCATAGTTTACGGACCAAGTTGGGATAGTGTTAAAAACCACGCTGAAGTGGCAATAACAACTATCATGACGTGGCTCAACCTAAACTTGCTTACCCTAAATTGCGATAAAACATCGTACATTCCATACGCCATTCGACGAAACAACTTACCTGAAAAGTCATTCTCCATAACAGCTCACACCTGTTCCACACAATCCCGACATTGTGTATGTCCAAAACTCACAAGAACAGATAATGTGAAATATCTGGGTGTCCAAATAGACGGAGGACTACGATGGGACAAACAGGTTGACGCTGTCACGGCTAGGTCTATGAAACTGTTGCATACTTTCAAATCTCTCAGGGACTTGGCAGCGCCTGAAACCCTGAAGATGGTGTATTATGCTTTATGTCAATCTGTCATTGGATATTGCATCACAATATGGGGTGGTGCAAACAAAACCTGTTTCCTGAGGATTGAAAGAGCGCAGAGAGCCGTGCTGAAGGTAATGCTTCGCAAACCTTATCGCTATCCCACTACGACACTATACGCTGACTCACAAGTACTTTCTGTTCGTCAGCTCTTTATATTGCGGTCAATCTTAAGAAAACACGGCAGTGTGCCTCCTACTGACCCTAAAAAAAGGAAGAAATTACCCATTAGCACCCCCCACAAAACCGTCTTCGCTCAACACCAATACTACACACTAAGTACATACATCTACAAACAAATTCACAAAAAACTAAACATAGTCGATCTAAATAAACATGAAATAAAATCAAAACTTACGGAATGGCTTCTGAAACAGGACTACATGAATACAGAGTCGTTACTCAAATATGTCGTCTAACTATCTATTATATAATGTCTAATTACATACACAAACATACACACCCGCGCATACACAAACATACACACACCCGCGCCCACACACATACATGCTCACTCACAAACACATAATATCAAGTGAATGTAAGTATATTATATCTCTCGGTATAATATTCCTTAACGCTCGGGTAGATCGACACAGTCTGCTATTAATAAATTATATCAATAATTTTAGGCCGAATCACTGTCTCTCAAGATACAGGTTACCTAGTTTGAGAGGCAGAGTTTCCCTTATTGTGTACAGATTTTTCTTTCTGGATTGTACTGTATTGTCTACCAAAGCTCTCATAAACTGTCCTTATTTTACATTGTGAAATCTGTATATTTTTTGTGAAATAAAGTTTATTATTATTATTATTATTATTATTATTATTATTATTACTATGAAACCGACCGAAATTACGCAACTCACGACTTAAAAAATTTACGGTCGGCTTCAGCCTTACAATTAAAATGTCAAATGGAACGTGCACGGTAACAGCGCACGTGCTCATAATTTTAGTGTCAGTCACCCACAGCGCTATGTATTAACCACTTCCCTGTCCGATGAGTCACATGTGACTCACGACCATTGTTTATCTATTGTGTCTGCTGCGCGGACAGTGAAAGTGTTAAGTACACACACAGCTGCTAGAGCTGTCCACGAAGTCGTCTGCGTGAATGCGTTGAAGAAATAAAGGTACACTGCTCGTTCCCCGTAGGGGAGGGATGTGAAAACATATTTTTTCTGCTCCTACACTATTCTTTTCTGATTAATTTCGTTGCAGGATGCCAGACAGGTAAATTCATTTTCCGGGACACGTCGAGCTTCATTGTCTCGGCGCTTTTCTGGTGGTTGTCACTGTTGATTCTGGCTCTTAAGAGTTGCAGTGGTTTGGGAATAGTGTGGTGGGTTTGTCCCGAAAAAAAGGCTATACACGTAACAATACGCTACAACTAGGAGACGAGCAGCAAAAGAAACCGTTAGGAATAACTAAATAATTACATGCTACAAATAAGTACGCTTACAAATTACTAAGCACTTATACCAAATGTCATTAAAAGCATGCTTTTTTGCTATGGAATATAATCGTTTTGAATACCATCATATTCGTCGACGTACAACGTTGTTTTCATCTCGATTTCCGTGTACGAGTTCATAACACAATCTGTTAATTAAAGTCGAATCACTAGGTCCATTGAGTCTGCACACCAATCACTACCCGATACACTCGATAACAAGTCTTATAGCTGTGTGACGAGGGTATCAAATCCTTTAACTAAATATAATCGATTAAGAAACCCCTTGGGAGGCTGTGACTGACGTCTCTGAGACGAAGGGACTAAATTAATTAAAGGCTTACCACTATTTTGTAACGAAAATTAGTTGGTCCTTAGTTATGGGTGACAGTTTGTTGTTTAAATGCTATAAAATTATATAAAGGAGGTTCAAATAACCTTTATTTAAAATTTCTTTGTTTTTTTGTTTGTGTTAAATCATTAAATGAGTTTTTTTTAGTATAGGATAAACCCACGGCACTATTTCCAAACCGCTGCAACTCCTGAAAGCCAGAACCACCAGAAAAGTGCCGAGACAATGAAGCTCGACGTGTCCCGGAGAATGAATTTACCTGTCTTGGATCCTGAAACGAAATTAATCAGATAAGAATAGTGGAGGAGTAGGAAAAGTATGTTTCCACTTCCCTCCATGCAAGTAGGAGACAGAATAAAACAAGGCCAATAGGCGCTAAGGGACATTACAACTGGGAGAAACCCAGTTGCCTAGCACCACAGATAAAAATGACTACTAATATAAATGGGTCCTATTATATCTAATGTTCCATAAAATAAGTTGTCCCGCCGTCGCAAGTCCCGCAGAAGACATTGTCAGACTTGTATAGACTATAAAGCACCCAGTTCCTTCAGTACCTTTGCATTCCCGTGCGTGCGTGTTTAGATAGTTTCATGATCCAAGCTGCTTTTCCTATTCTACTGCTTACCAGTCCTATACACCAGCAGTGGGAATGTTATATAGGCTATTATTAAAAAGCTTCCCAAACAATTGACAAAATCCTCAAAAAAATTAAGCTGAACAAAATACTCGTACGACTAACATTTTGAAGAAGTACTAAAAAGTAATTAACTTAAACACAACACAAACGTTTCCTAGTTGTGAACGTAATAAAGAGAATGTAGACTGAAACGTGATAGAGCGTGACCTCAAGGGCAGTTTATATGACCCGCTGTTAACTTTAAGGTGTTAGCTTAGTGAGGTGGGGCCACTTGACCAATATTCAAGTACTTAGACTCATTGGATAAATAATAATAATATTCCACAACTATCACACAATGCCATCTAGTCCCAAGCTATCAAGAGCTTGTGTTATGGGTACTAGACAACTGATAAACATACTTATATACATATTTCTAAATACATAAATATTAAAGAAAAATTACACCCAGACATAGAAAAAATGATCGTGCTCATCACATAAACCTGGGTGGGAGTCGAACCCACGACCTCCGGCATAGCAGTCAGGGTCACTAACCACTAGACCAACAGGTCAGTCAAAAAGGATGATTTTACCACTATAAAAAAAGCATAGCAAAGAAGAAGTATACAAGGGTGATTGAGAGTGGGGATTGACCCCACTCTAGACTCGAGATAAAACTTTCAATTATATCTTTACAAAAGATTATATTGGCTTGTTTTGTGCTCCTTGTGAATGGTATTGGTGTTACATCAAGTCAAAGGCAAAGCGGGCACAATCCCCGATCCCGCACTACTACATTATAATATCAATTCTTACGACAAAGAAAAAAAAAACAATAATATTAGGTTTAGGTGACAGACTCGCGACTATTATAGGGAAAGAAAGAAAGTGTATACCCACGCAAGCAAATTTTGGCGACATGATAGTATGTACATAGATTATCTTTTCTTTTTATATATTTTTTGTTTTATATCTTTTCTTATTCGCGGGCACGACATCGTCGTGTTGGAGAAATAATGTAAAGATGTTGTAATTATTATGTAAGTGAGTAATTAAGTTCTGTTTATATTTAACCCAATGAATATAATCAACGGTGGAATAAATAATAGGAAGAATAAATACGATTTGCTTCACTGACACAAAAAAAAAAGTTAACACACATTTCATTACTGGGAATATACCATGAATTCACATTTCCATTCACTTACAATATTAATACTAAAAATAAAACTCAGATACATAATCCAAGCCGCAAGCATAACAAAATAAATAAGGATTAAAAGTCCAGTTTTGCTTTTTAATAAAAATAACCTTCATGAACAAGAGTGATAACATAGATTTGATGGTTTATTCCGCGTTCAATCCCCAAGATTTTCTAATCTCTTCCGCGTTCTGCCCCTAAACGTTTCCATATTCAACCCCTGAGGGTCGATCAAATTTTATTTCTTAAATGTATTTGATGCCGCGAGGCATTCTCTGCTAGTCAACCTTATACCCAACAGCCAGCGCTAAAAAATATCTTACCTACCTATTAAAAATATTTCAAGAATTTCCCAGAACCTAGCCTGGCTTTTTGGTTAGAAATAGATTTAAAAATAATATAAAGAAGCACACTTTTGTTTTTAAATAAATCATCACAAATGAAATAAATAACGAAGAGAAATTGTGAACGAAAGGAATCGAACTAACTTTTCATTAGTTTTGAGTGAGTGAGCAATTTTGCGATGAAACCCTTTTATTTATATTATACCAATGACGGGCATTTTCAAATTGATATAACAAAATATTAAGTGATATAAAAGATTTTGAAATCAAAACGATTAGGCTAGTTTAAAAACAATTAATTTATTCTTTTGTGTCTGATGAAAAATGTATCAAAAATAAATTCATTTTTTTTAACAAAACGCTTTTATATTTGACAAACCCGTGAATGAATGAAATATTTGTTTATGAAAGGAGATTTTACTCATCTTTTTACAAATGATGCGACCTGGGACCGGTGTTTCATACTGACTACTCAGCAAAAATAAAATCAGAGGGTCAAACCTTTGACTATGACCAGTTTCACAGTACCAACCTACACAGTCCTCGTAATTTTCTTAAAAAGTAGTATCAAAGTTTTGGCTTCACGTACTACCTAAAGCTGGGTACTCACTTAGCAGTGTTGCATGTAACTTATCAGAGTATCAACCTGCAAGTGGGTACGGCTCGTCCGAGTACACTGCGAGCCATCTTTGTGTTACAAATATGGCTCGCAGTGTGTAGCTTACAGCGCTCCACAAGCGAGCGGTTTGCAGCAGCCTCGTACCTCCTACTTACTCAATAGATACCGTATCCGATACGTTACTTGCAACACTGCTCAATGAGTACCCAGCTGAACATAACCTACGTCGTGAAAAAGGACACAACGTCACATCACCTCCAATTCACTGACATTCGCTGTGATTGTATGTGACAGACGACATGACATCATGGAGGTTTTCTTATAAATAAAATAACGCCTGTCACACGAGATTTGTTCCGTTCAATCTTAGTAATAAGCCTTTTATTCCGAAGAAATCTGGAGAAAACAAATTCAAGTACGTTTGGTATTTGGTTTCTAAGAAAAACAGTACAGTTTATGTTATTGTTTTAACTGAACTGAACTTGATAATCTTATTACTTACGCAGGGAAATGCGGCCTAAAGGTGCGTACAGACCATGTAACATGTTATATAACACTGCAACTCTATGTAAAATGTTATATAACAATGTGAGATAACATGTTATGTTAAATAGTCTGTACGCACCGTAAGATCCGAATATTTTTTTGAAGAGGACTATGTTTTTAACTTTAATAATAATAATAATAGTCAAACTTTATTTTAAGTGAGTGTATGGGTTTCATAATTAACCTAGTTATTATAAAATATTTATTGCATACCAGTTTTTCTTCTACCAAAAATTCTTCTGTCTAAAGTCTGGAAAAATATTTCTTTTTTATTATATATTCTTAGAAATAAAAAATAAGCAGTCTCTTTGTGCTCTTCTTTCCAATTATTATTTTCTTTAACATTTAATATAATGTAACGAAATTATTAAAACATGATTAAACGAAAATTTATGAAATGAAATGATGAAACGAAATGATAAATGAAATGATGAAACGAAATGATAAATGAAATGATGTAATGCAATGATAAAATACTCGTAAAATGAAATGATGAAATTATAATATGAAAACTCGTCAACTAAGACATAACCAAACGATGTTGTTGCGTAATGTTTTAGCAAAATAATAATAGACCAGACTTTTATTTTACGCTTGTTTTTTTTTTTGGTTCGATAATTAGAAGTCACAAAGCAGGATTTGTCAACTACTGTCTCTACGTAGACGACATAAGCCCACGCTTTAGTAAAACCCATTCATTGAATGAATGTAACTTAAAACTGTAATGGGCGCTTCGTCTTCGTCGTTGAATTATAAATAGAAAGAAAAATATAATCTGAGCCGTGATTTAGAACATTTGGCCGACTTGTTTTATCACAAGTTTTAGTAAGATGGGTTTAAATTGGCCGTAGGTCGTGAGTCTGTTCTAAAGATGTGATGAAACAGAGATAATTCCGAGTAAGTATCGATACTTTTCGCCCGAAATTGGTTTGCGCTTCTAATTGTCATTGCTTATCGTAAGAGGAGAGGCGATATATTATTACTGAGGTATCGATACATTAACTAGGTATCAATTAAAAGTATATATTGATACATAAGCAATAACGTTCTAACCCCCTGAAAAATAAAAGAAACAGATTATGCATCTGCACTTTACATTACGGGAAAATCGTGTAAATCATAGATATATTATAGAAGGAGATATGGCGTGGAGTTCAAAATGTATAGAAAACCGGTGAAGCCACAACTGCCCCACCATCAAGATAACATTACGCATGTAGTATATCAAAACAATACTACGAACAAGTGCACACACGCGCCGTCGAAAACTCTGTCATTTAAATATAAACCTTATTCTTTAAACCACAGCGTACTTTTTCCGTGTAATTTACTCACACTAAAACAATTATCATTGTGTGTCGTCGGGACACGGGGGCGGACTCGACAGTGTTTGACTAAATCGAAGAGTTCACGATAAATATATCGATAAATTATAAAGGTTTGGAAATAAAATTAATAAAAAACGATATGAAACCGTTTTTATTATCTTTCTTGTATAGATTACTATTAATTTAGTCCATAGATTACTAAACTAAACATTAATTTATTTATTTAAACATCTTCGGTTTCGCATTTATATAATACTCTTATTACAAGATAAAAAAATTCAAAAAAAAACTGAAATATTAAAATAGCAATTAGCAGTCGACTTTCTTGTCGATAGTCTGTCGGATCTCCAAAAGCACGTCACTAGCTCGCACTAAAATACGCGGACCTGAGCAGCGGCCGTACCATGCGACATTACGGCTGATTGAGGTATCGTTATGTCAGTTATACATTGCTTGTTCAGTCACTCTGTGATGCAATGATGTGGTTGTAAAAGAGCAATGTATTTATTGCAAAAATAATATAGTCGGAGTAATGTAGGAAAACAAAAGTACAGTAGTACAAGTCAGATATATTTTACTGCTTGTTGTTTTTCGTGATTTTTAAGACAAATATTGTAAAATACTTGTAATTACATGTGAAACCCGATGCCATGACTTCTAAAATATTTGTTTTGGTTTCTATTTTTGCACAAAAGCACCGAACAAGACGGCATATTCGTTTTTTTCACGATCGCGGTTGACAACAAACTAACTCGCGGTGACAGCCATTTTTTCATTTTCTGAGCGTAGCGCTCAGAACTACACGGGAGCGGACACGCCCCCTTGCCACTTCTCCTGTTTTTAATATTTCTGTGGTGTAAATACTAGCATAATCTCGCAAACAAATGTCTACATTGCAAAAAAAAAATGTATTGTAAAACAAAATCGCTTGGCAGATTACGACTCCATCAAAGACGTAGTGCCTTGACAGTAAGCATTTTCCCATTAAGCTTAATGCTTCCAGATGTCGGTTTCAAAACGAACTTAGATTTAAACGTAGCAATGCTTCAGCGTTCTAGGCAATGCCTGGCGAATGTTGTTTTTCCTCTTTATTCTATTTGCATTTGATTTCCTTTTTCTTTTTAATTTATGGTTCGTATACTTTCGAAGGTTAAAATTATATTATTATCTGACTAAATAAAATAATAGTAGATTATTAACCAAGGGCTGTATGCAATTGATGCTTACGCCCGAGATAAATACTCTGCTTTACATATCGATTGTGAGGTAAGTAAACAACAAGACAGCAGGTTTCAATGAACATTTATTAAGAAGAAAAAAATGTGTATTTAATTAAAATTAATAGTAAAATTATTACAATTTGTAAGAGATATGGTCACGTTCTTTTTAGGTATATTTATAGTTTGAATATGAGTTTGTGATGATAAGACTTGAGTTTGAGTGACTTGAGGTTCTTGCATCGTAAATGGCGGCAGTTGACTGGTACTATTTTCTTCATTAAAAAATGGCTCAGATGATGTGCTTTGACGTGGTGATTTTAAGTTTATATTTTCTGTTATTTTAGAAGTAATTTTGCTTTTGTTTGCCATCGAATCTTCGATATAACCTTCGGCCACTTTGCTGGACTTCCAGCCGCCGTGCCTTTTTAACAGAGTGAGGTTGGCTCCCGAATCAGCCAATAGAGTCGCTGATGTTCTGCGAAAGCAATGCCCGGTGTATAACTCTACGTTACTCAGTTTTAAATATGTGGCTATTTGCTTTGGCATGCCTGTAAATTTGTTTTTTCCTATTACTTGTCTGTGGCATTTTCCTTTACTGTAATTAAGAAAAAAACGATTTGTATCCACGTTTTCAGGCCGAAGAGCTTGATATTTTTCAACATAATTTGCAAATTCTTCATGCACAACAAATGACCGGTCAATTTTAGTTTTCGTGTTAGGCAGTTTTATGAGTAGTAATTTGTTATGTTTTTCTACATTTTCTATTGTCAAGTTTGTCAATTCCACGGTTCTGCAGGCTCCCGATATCCCAAAAATTAGAACAACCTGTAAAAAAGACATAAGTTGTATAAAAGGCACCAAATTCGCATAGTATTTTTGTGAAATATTTTGGTAACTTATTAAAAAGGGCAAGTAAATACGTAGGTACCTTTATTGCTAAATAAATTTCATCCGGAGCTTCATTTAAGAATTTCTGTACTTCTTCTGCAGTAAATACCTTCGATTTCTTGCTTTTAAAGCCGTCAGACTGCCTTTTCAAGAAAGCAGTAAGTTTAGAAAAATCTTTTAAATTCACGTCATGTTTTGTCATCATTGTAGATTTTAGCATGGAATAAAAGCACCATAAACTGGAAGGTTGTAGCCTCTTAGATAATTCATCAAAATATGATATAAAAACACTTTTAGAAAGAGATTTCACTTTTTTTTCTGACCGCCATTTCATATATTCGTCGTATGCCTTTACATATCTTTCTTTCGAGTTCGGCGGTAATATATTTTCGACAACTGTTTTTGCCCTTTCTTTAATAAAATCGGGCGTTAGATCTATGTCTTCGTCAATAGACATGTTTAAAACTTTTGAAAAAGAACTCAAACAAGAAAATTAATTATTTTCGCGATGCTTTCGCGCTTACTAGTAGACTGCCTTTTTTTTTTCACGCACGCAAGCGCGTCAAATCTTGCTGGCCTGTTTGATTTTTAAATCGATTTCATCATACGATGTGGAAACAAATAGTTCCATATTTAAAATAAAATCTTTATAAAATAAATTGTCTAGATTCCGATTCGAGTAATTAATCGATACCGAGAAAAAAAAATTAACTTTTTAAAAATATTCTTCGTGCAGTATGAGTATGACAGTTCTTTTTTCAAATTCCAAAACCTATGCTGTAATGATAGTCATACACCTCGGCATTCAGGGGTGTAAGGGTGTACTTACAGAGCAAGAGATATGTAAAACATAAAAACCCATATTTTCTAAAGTTCTTCATTCCTCTTTACCATCAAAAGTTTATCATTCGTGTAAGCTGTTATGATTTTAACATCTGTGGAAGTAAAAGTTATAATTGCTTGAAATTAATTTATGCGTAATTACTACGTATGTGCTTCGTAATTAGCGCATTTAAATTACAGAACGCTAACTCACTAAAATCGTTTAAAACATGTAAAAATATGCGACAAGCATTATTTGAAATAAATTGTTTTGCCTGTTTTGAAATAAAGGAAATGTGGAATTTGAAATAGGCTTTATTTGTCTATTAAAAGATGATTAGGTTCACGTAAATTCCACTAATTACACAGTTTTGCCGTTTTAAAATTGAAATGCGAAAATGCTATCGCATACTGAGGCTCTCAGGTAATTGGCATGAGCTTTCGGTAGCTTAGCTTTAAATATTCAGTTTTCAATCGTCATAATCAAATTTATTTTTATTTAGAAGTAACGTGCCTATTTTAGGCTCTTGTAAACTGTAAGTTTAACTACTGATTAAACAACGCGGCCTTACTGTGTACATATCGTGTTTCGCATTATAAAACTATTTCCCACTGGAAATCGGCCTGCAATTCGCAGTTACCTAACAATTCAGTACATGTAGTCACCAAGGTTCCACCTGCTTCTCGTGCATGTGGCTTCCAGCCAAGAATACCAGGGCGTAAGATAACAATATCTCTTGACACTTGATTTAATACGAGCCAAGTCCATTTATATTGTTTTTATTGCAAAAAATATTAGTAGGACGAATTGTTATGCATCGCGAATTTGACCTGGTACGGTTGAAGTGTGAAGTTTTGTCTTTTGCTATTATTTCTAGAAAAAGAAAACGATTTTTAAACGACGAAAAAGAGACTTAATCAATTCGACAGTTTTTGAAGTGAAAACTTCTTTAGCGGCGTTGTACACTTTTTCTGTAATGGGTAAAAAATTTAAAACTCGCGTCAGGGTCACGTGACCCTGATCGAAAATGAGTAAGACGTCATTCAAATTAAAAATAAAACATAGTAACAAAAAAGTTTTCACTTCTACCGGCACTCCTGGAGTGCAACCTTTTTTTTTGAAGTGAAAACTTCTTTAGCGGCGTTGTACACTTTTTCTGTAATGGGTAAAAAATTTAAAACTCGCGTCAGGGTCACGTGACCCTGATCGAAAATGAGTAAGACGTCATTCAAATTAAAAATAAAACATAGTAACAAAAAAGTTTTCACTTCTACCGGCACTCCTGGAGTGCAACCTTTTTTTTTTTTTTCCTTCTTTTCCTACCTAGATAATTTCGCGCTTTTCCAGGCAGAATCCACAGATCGCCACATTATTCAATTAAAAAACAATGTTTATAATAGATGGAAAATGGATATTTATTTGGAAGACTAAAATACAATAAAATTGGAAGAGGCTCAATGTAAAATACTGGTATTCACTTGCTTCAATTTAAACTGGTAGACGACTCCAATGTAGTTGGGAAAATGGAAGTTGTCCATTATTTTTAATGTTTTCAAGTAGATAAGTACAAACTTACCTACAACTTCAATCTGAAAAAAAATCGTTGAAGTTGAGGATCTGGCAAAAATCTTGAGTTAATTAAACCGTCTCTGGGAATACTTGGGAACACCATGGGCCTCTGATGTGGCTAAAGAATTAAATAACTTTTAGTGCAACCAAAATATTGAAACAGAACAGAATTTTTTTATGTGGCATTGCTCAGATCAAAGAAATAGGCAGATAGAACGCTCAGAACACGCGAGTGGTTCCACCAAAGTTAATACAAAATCAAATCGAATTACATTCCATAATGTTTTCTTTGTTTTTGAGAACAACTTTTACAATGGTTAAAGACACGTGACGGCATATTTTGGCAAACAACAACAACGACACGCAGCTTGGTACGACGCGTAGCTTGGTACAGTGATTCGATTTTGATTTTGTATTAACTTTGGTGGAACCACTCGCGTGTTCTGAGCGCTCTATCTGCCTATTTCTTTGATCTGAGTGGCATTGGTTAATTTTAACAGTGAAATGAATATACCAACTTGTGCAAAAATTAAGTATCTAACCAAGTTTTTTAATCTCTTTCATAATTGCAGATACTTTGCGCAACTCATATTCTCTCAAAATGTCTACAACACAGTTCTTTTTAAGTGACATAAACATACTCGTATATTGAAAATACTGAACCTACTTTACAACTGACATTTACGTTTACGATTCTACTTTACGTAAGTTTTATTGAAAAAGTTATGCATTATGTTAAATTTGACCTCCAGTAAATTCTTACCTACTTGCAATGTTTGTAAAACAGCTTTCTTTAGAGAATAAAAACAAATAAACAGCATTATCCTACTTAATACAATTATGTAAATCAAAACAACAACATAAAAGAAATATGGGTAATGCCTGTCTTTTTTCTAAAGACTTTCTTGCCTTTAATGTAGTTTCAGCTCTAAAACATGAAATGTAAGGTCGAATTTCAGCTGTTCTAAAACTGTTCAGCGCCCACTCGCATACTAAACTTTAGATCAGATCCTAATCGCATGCTTCGATTGATTTGATCCAAAATTTAGCCTTTTGCCCATAAAGTACAAAGCTCTTTCATATATTAAATCTTTAGAAAGTTAGATAATCTCGTATTTTGAAGACATAAAACTGGCAACATGACATGTAGTGGATTCAAAACATAATTGTTATAAACTAGCATTTGCCACGGCTTTGCTCGCGTCAATTCAGAACTCGACGGTAAATTCGGGATGTTGCGCCATCTGTTACCAATGAACATTACTGTTTTTTTCCTCGGGAACTCTACCGTTCGTTTCATACCTGACAACGTAATAGTATGTGCAAAATTATAATCGGTTCAATAATTTAGTCTATTATTTTTGTGAGGTGGACTAGTGGTGGCTCAGTGGTATCAGTCCCGAATTACTTGTAGTAAGTCGTGGGTTCGAACCCCGCCAGGCGCATTATTTGTGTAATTTATTTCATCACCACTGCTCTTAAAACGGTGAAGGAAAACATCGTCAGGAAACCGGCATGTCCTAGAACCAAAAATTCGAAGACTTGTGACATCTACCAACCCGCACTGGGCCCGCGTGGTGGATTATGGCCCACTCCCTCTCACAGAGAGGATGCCTGTGTCCCAGCAGTGGGAACATTATAGGCTGATGATGATGATGATTTTTTGTGATAAAGTTTCTACAAAAAACATTTTATTGAACTTAATTAAAACTAAAAGTAAATAAAGAAATAAAATAGAGGCAACAATAATTGGTCGTCAAAGTACTCCTCCGCATCGATCGCTGTCATCCGAAAACGTGTCTAGGACTAGCAGCAATAAGTTAGGATTAGGATTTCGTTTCTATTTCTAGTAAAGAAAGAAAGAAAAAGGTAAGTACGTCCTTTTGCATTCAGTGTCTAGATGGATTTAGTATCAGGTTTGAAAGTACATATACATATATTATGTAGGCGAACTTTCATACGGTTTTCTTTTACCAAAGACTTTCGTATTTTACAAAACGAAACAAATCTGTCTGGACCCGTTGTCAGATTAGTACATCTTGTAGAATAGATACCCTGACGACCCAACAATAGATCTTACTTTCAAATTCTTTATGAAAATTGAATTAAGTCATAATCCAATCTACAAAAAAGGTCCAAGTGATCCTTTTGCACTCTATTTCTGTAGAAATAGGTCAGATATTGATTGATTTATCAAAAGGCTTTTAAAGTTGAGCACAAGTGCTAATTTTCTAAACACTCTTATTCCAAGACCTACCTTAAGTCGATTGCTCAGTTTAGCTTGGCTCAGTTGTTATGACAACGACCACAGTTTTTCACATTATCTTCTACTACATAAAAATAAGTCGGGTTTTCCTTCCTGACGCTATAACTCCAGAACGCACGAACCGATTTCCACGGTTTTGCATTCGTTGGAAAGGTCTCGGGCTCCGTGAGGTTTATAGCGAAGAAAAAAACACAGCCATCTAGTGGCGAAACGGAGTTCGCCGGGTTTGCTAGTATTACATAAAAACCGTCATAATCGTTTGGGTTTAAGTCAATTTGTAACAACATTTAGCCAATTCTGTAATGGAGTGGAACTGGGGCATTTTGAGCTTGACTTAATGTGAGTGACTTTTCGTAGCGACGATATTTTGTTGCTATTTCAGCTTGAAAAGGCCAGTGTAATATTAATTTATTATCAAAACACTTTTGTAGTTCTATATAGAAGTAACAATTTTCCAAGAACTTGAATACTAATAGGGTAACAAGGTTTACCACGATTAATGTCATCGCCTACGCCTCTTCTTTAGTGGCGATATGCCATTACGAAAATGAATTTATAAGGATTTCAACAGCAGCTAGGCGTAGGCGTTCACACAAACGCCAGCGGCTACGGAGGACGGCATGAGCAGAGAAAATCTAAATTATTATTCTTTGTTGTCTTACTGTATGCTTATAAATGTCTCTTATGTGCTTGTATGTATGTCTCCAATGGCAATGGATTTCCAGTGGCATTTTTGGCTAATACTTTTTTTTAAGAATGATCAATTTTACAAAAACTTTAAATAAATTGCGATTAAATTATTAATATAAAAATATTCCATTTATTAAATATTCCAAATGGAGCAAGCTCAATCAGAAAGAACGATTTTAATTCTGTTTTACGAATTTTATAATTTTTCACTTTAGACATCCAGTTTATCCTTCACCATTTGAGATCGCTGGATGTAGTCACTTCGGCCCATTGCGTCTCTGAAATTATGACATCTCTTATTTTTCCCCTCAACGTGAATTCATCTATGACCGTGGTAACAAGATAGTGATTTCAGTGCTTAGAAATAAACCTAACATATCAATGGGATTTCAATCGGTCATCAGCAACCTATTAATATTCCCACTGCTAGAGGACACATGGCCTCCTCTCTGTGAGTGGCAGTGGGCCATAATCCACCACGCGGGCCCAGTGCGGGTTGGTAGATGTCACATGTCTTCGAATTTCTGGTTCTGAGACATGCCGGTTTCCTCACGATGTTTTCCTTCACCGTTTGAATCGGTCACTTTGAGTAAATCTGCTTCTTATAACCACTAGCTACGTATCAATTTACGTTGGGTACAGATAAAGTATTCTATCTTACCGTCTCTGGTGTGCGATAGCCCTGAATAAGGACATTAACAGATGGGCCTCAGATTCAAGTTGAAGATGAGATATAACAGCTATTTGATTGTATAAACTAAACTACAATCATTTGTTAGCTTAACTAAGCCTTGCTGAATAATTATAGTACGAGATCCGGTAGAAGAAATATATACCCTCATCTGTTATTTGAAAATGGCATATGATACACGCTAGATACTCTAAACGACAATATTTTGGTGATAGGTTGTCGGCCTGAATCGCGTACCGTCAATGTTAATTTATAAAAATTGTCCTCAAAATTTTCGTCCCACTTCCCTCATCTGTTATTTAGAAAAATCAAGCATTAACTGATAGGATATACCTCAATGAATCTAAAAAATATAGGTTGTCGGTGTCTAACCCTGTCCTTCTAATTAGTTGTCGGGTTTAAACAGGTGAGTTACCGTAGATAATATACCCTCATCTGTTATTTAATCGAATCAGATATCAAATGATAGGTTATTTTATTCTGAAACCAACAGTATTTAGTTGTCGAGTCAAAACTGTGGCTGAATTGCAGTTGTCTACATTTTAATCGTAAATTTTGTTCTACAAGCGTTGAAGAACAAAAGACAAGATAATGATGCAGGTGTGTAGTTCTGCACCCAGACAGGTCGAAAAGTATTTGGAAGACTAGTTTCACTTCCTACTAAGGTCGCGGCAGTAGTGTGAAGTGTTGTGCGCGAAACTGTACAGACAGGTCGAAAAGTGTTTTGAAGGGGCGCGCCAAAGTTCACCTTAAACTCTGATAATAAAATAAGAAACCCGAAAATGTTTTTCATAACATTTTTCATCCTAACAATCACATTTCCTAACTACTCTGTATTAATGTTCCTACTCCGGAGCATTCAACTTCATAATGTCAGTAGCAAAAAACATATATTATTATACTTTTATTTGTTTTCCTATATTTTCTCAACTAAACCATCTTTTACACTATTTTTAAAGTCATATATTTTATCGGTTAGAACTAGGTGCAGCCTCGGGACTTGCTGGTACCCTGATTCGGACAGTTTAGATTAGAAGAATGGTGGGGTCTTTTACACCCCGCTATCCTCTTCGTGGTTATTTTTTTAAACTAACCAGAAGTAGTAGGTAAGTAAACCACCCGGTTTTTTAATTAAATGCAGTTAAATTACTAGCCGATAATAAATGAACATGTATCATTATTATTAATCTAGTCTGCTACCAAGAAAAGAATAATTATTTCATCGTTGTTTCTATACCAATCGACTGTTTTTTTACACCAGTATGACACGATTCGTACACCATTAAAGAATAGAAACATATCTCTTCTATATTTTTAACATTGCTATGCTTAAATCGATAAAAATCTTTTACGTTCTGTCATTTTGTCTATTCTCGCGTCGACAAAACCCATTTCTACGGCGGGCGCCATGCTACGCGTGCAGTGGTTTGGTCAATGGCACGCGCTTACTTAGTCGGAAAATTATTTAAAACGGATTTATTTTATCTTTGTCTGCCGCATACAGTTTCGCGCACAACACTTCACACACTACTGCCGCGACCTTAGTAGGAAGTGAAACTAGTCTTCCAAACACTTTTCGACCTGTCTGGGTGCAGAACTACACACCTGCATCATTATTTTGTCTTTTGTCCTTCAACGCTTGTAGAACAAAATTTACGATTAAAATGTAGACAACCGCAATTCAGCCACAGTTTTGACTCGACAACTAAATACTGTTGGATTCAGAATAAAATAACCTATCATTTGATATCTGATTCGATTAAATAACAGATGAGGGTATATTATCTACGGTAACTCACCTGTTTAAACCCGACAACTAATTAGAAGGACAGGGTTAGACACCGACAACCTATATTTTTTAGATTCATTAAGGTATATCCTATCAGTTAATGCTTGATTTTTCTAAATAACAGATGAGGGAAGTGGGACGAAAATTTTTGAGGACAATTTTTATGAATTAACATAGACGGTACGCGATTCAGGCCGACAACCTATCACCAAAATATTGTCGTTTAGAGTATCTATCGTGTATCATATGCCATTTTCAAATAACAGATAAGGGTATATATTTCTTCAATGTATCCTAGACTATTAGTTTAGTGTTAGTTTCTTATAGGATGTACAATGTCTTGCCTCTGTCAAAGTCTCAGAGATACCGTAAAGATATTTCTGGAACTTTGAAATTCGAATTTCCTTTCGTTTTGGTACATCGCGTCGCGGGTTCATGTGCCCATGATACTAGAGTTTCCAATGTGGTGGCTAAATTTTACAAAATAAAATAAATCTTGTAAACTGGGATGTTATTTGTCAACCAAATAAATTAGCTCTCATTTGCAGTTTGTCAAACAGATCATTAATAATCCTAGTAATATAATTATGAGCCTTTGAAGTTTTCAAGAAAGTCTGTGTCGTACATACACATAGCCATTATTAGTTCTCCAAAGTTCATATCTTGTACGTATTGATACGTATTGATTTAGGTCTAATACTCTTTTTCTCGAAATACTAAGCGACACCTAAATTAGTGACTAACTGAGAATTTCAATTCTCGATTCTCCAAGATCCAACATGGTTCTTTACCTAAGTGCTTAATTAGGAGTTATTTAATGTAAGTGATAACGGGCTGCAAAAGTAATTTATTAAGCCCTACATCAAACCCTTACATTATCGTATTATTAATGGTAGCCATAAATCACTCAGAACTTATCCAATTTGCATTTTTTGCTTCCTCATCGGCAAAAGTAATGGCGTAAAGGATGTAAATTATACGAGTTGAGTAACGAATTATTACATGGCGCATCTTCAAAAAACGAAAAGAGAGATTGTTAAACAAACTTTTAATTTGAAATTAAAGATTGTGAGTGATTCGTTGCCTGATAATAATATCGAGGGTATAGTGCTCAAACCCAATAAGTACGAAATTGACACTTTTGAGATATTCAATATTTAAGTTTTAAGGACATAAATACCTATGTTATTCAAATAATGTCGGTATAATGAGTATTTGTGGTAAAAGTGGATACGTTGAATTAGTGTAAAACAGTACTTTTGAGTTTCTGAGGTAGTCCATTTTGTCATAATAAAAATTTAAGTTACAAAGGGTACCGACTTATTGGGTTTTAGATCTAGGGAAATCAAACATATTATGTACTTCGAACAATTGTTTTTTTTAAAGAATCACAAAAATAATCAGGAGAAATCACTTTTCGTCACTTTCGAAAGCTGTCGGTTTGGTGCACGTCTTCATACCACACATCCATCCATGAAATTCCTCTGGTATGATAAGTTTTTCGAGAGATATTTTTTTAGCAAGACTAAAGTGGTACGGCGACCTCCCCGATGGCGTCAGCGTAATATGTTGCGCTGACGACACGCTCGTCCTGGCATCTTCGACAGCCGGTGGAACTTCAGGGAGCACTTCCTGCGTCTAGCCCCAAAACTGAACCGGGCAGCAGCCGCCCTCAGGCGACTCCTGCCTAATCTCAGCGGGCCAAACACCTCCTGCCGTAGGCTGTACGCCGGTGTCGTGAGGTCCATGGCAATCTACGGGGCCCCTGTGTGGGCCCTGAGCATCCGGACACGACCACTAAAGTTGGTCGCATGCCAGGGGGTCATGGCTATCCGGATGAGCCGGGGACACCGCACGATCACCGGCGAATCTTTCAACCTTGCCGGATTACTGCCCTGGGATTTCGAGGCGCCCTCCAACGTGTCTATGAGTGGCGCGTGGAGGCGTAGTGCCGGGGTGTATCCCCGCTGCCTCGACAAGTCGAGGCGCGGCGTGAAGCGCGATCTTAGGGCAGTATGGAGGGGACGACTGTCGCGACCGACGTCCGGGCACGCCGCAATCGCGGCATTAAGATCCCTGTTTGAGGAATTGCAGGATAGGCGTCACGGCGTGACCTACCGCATGACGCGGGTCCTTCGACGGACACGGAAGTTTCGGGAGGTACCTGTGTCTGATAGGGAAGGAGGAAACACCCGGGTGTCACCACTGCCAGGATCGCCCGGAGGACACAGTACAGCATACGGTGCAAGACTGCCCCACCTGGGCAGAGCACCGACGTGTCCTCACGGCGGCGATAGGCGGAGACCTCTCGCGCCCGGCATTGTTTGTGGCCATGCTGCGGGGCGAGACGGAGTGGGAAGCGGTCGCCTCTTTCTGTGAAGCAGTAATGCTCGTGAAGGAGGAGGCGGGCCGCTTGAGAGAGAGGACAGCGTCCTCCCTCCGCCCCAACCGCAGTGGTAGGCTCCCGCGGCGTCGGACGTCACCGTATGCGCGGGCATGCGGGCAGCGAGTAAAGGGCAACACGCTGCCCGACCATGGACCATGCCCGGGTCGACGGCGCGTTGTGTCCCACGCACGCCTCAAAGAGCGTCAGCATAATGACGGGGCCCCCCTCTCAGAGGGCCAAAGCTTACCGGGGTCGCGGGACTTCTCCATCACTGTGACCCCGGAACATAAAGGGCTATTGAAGGACACCGTGGATTTTAGTCAGTACAAGTCTGACGGTCCCTCCCGCCCTGCCCGGGGTTCAGGACTCATTTGATGATTTTACCACGATAAAAAAAATGCTGCTTTAAAAACGAATTTCTACTCGCATAGGCTAAATTCGGACTACGCTAGTATTTTTAACCAACTTCAAAAAACTTTGCTTTAGTTTATTGTAATATCGCACTAAATAAAAGAACTTCGATAACAATACGCGCGATGCAAATGCGCCTCGCAAACTGACAACAGTAAATGCTAGAAGTTCATAGGTCCAATTGATTTATATTGGGTTCTTCTTCGAACAAAGTATCAAGAAAGTTAGTTGACGATGAGAGCTAATTTACAATATAACTAAACATAACTTGTTACTTTTGAAACATAATCGAACAGTAAAACCGTGGTAAAACCCAACAAATACATTTGTTTTTATTTAACTTTTGGTTTTGTTTGTTTTTTTAATCTACGTATTTGAAGGTAAAACCCGATAAATAGAAATAGTGATTATTGCCTCGAAACAGTTGGGTCATTTTAGTTAAAATTGTTGAACACTCAATACCAATAAAAAGTTTTATGTGGTTTAAGCGTGAAACAAAAATATCGCACCTTTAAAGTAAAACCGTTACTACACGAAATTATACAATTTTACAGGAGAGCCAAAATTAGAAAAAAGTCAAAATTTTTTGTCAATAAAATCTGAATGCAGGGTTTTACAAGACGTTTAATAAGGTGTTATTGTAGATCTCTGTTTACGTTACAACACGTGATTTAGAAAAGTTTTAAATTTTATTTATTGTATTATTTATTTTAATTTATATTATTATAGTAACACTTTACCATTAATAATTTTGGTCATTAACACAGAAAACAGTGTTTAAACAAATTGAAACACTTTTCCTATAATAAAAAATTAACATCTTCATTCATTGTTGTGACATTCAGCGCCGTGTTTATCCAAATAATAACAGTTTTGCTTTAAACTTCCGTTATCAGTCTTCCAAGAACACGTTCTTATTGGTATAGACACAATATTGTATTTCGTGAGCCGATCATAATTCGGTTTAGTAACGCTTTGATTTACCGCCAGATGGCGTAAAATACAATATTTTGAAAAAATGACAAGTTTATGTTGAAGTTTACGTATATTTTACATAGATGGCATTGATAACTCAATTCACGAAAATTTTCGTTTAGTAACGGTTTTACTTTAAAGGTGCGATATTATGTTACAAGATAACACGCTTTATAGGGTACCAGTTTTAAAGTCTTGACCAAACGTGGTGACTTTATTGGGTTATTATCTTCAGTAACTTTCTTTCTGCTGCGAATTCAACTTATTGGATTAGACCACTGGAAAGAGCGTCAAAAATGCATTAAGATGTACTAATAAAACGATTTTTGATTTTTCGGCACTTATTGGGTTTGAACACTATACCCTCGATATGATTTGACGTCACGTCATTGTACATGTCCGGCGGCCATGTTTTCACGTTTTTGGTTGAAGTAAACGAGGGCTTTGATGTAAAAAATTATTCCTCGTTCGTAAACTAAAGCCTCTTCTTCATTTTCCTCATAATTTACGTGATACGAGTATTACTAACTTCAAGTTAAGTAAGTTAAAATACAGAAATAATGCGCTACTAAGGCCTTTGATGTCTACAACTCACATGAAATAGTGGACGAAACTTATGCCTAAGTTTTGGGTCGTCTCAAGATAGCAATCTACATTGAGATCACCCAAAACTTAGTCCTAATCTTAAAAGATAATTAATTATATATAATCAACGAAGAAGACAACGCTATTAAAATTTTTAAACAAAAATAGTCATTGTAGAGCTATTCCGCTCCACACAGGCCGGAAAAGATTGAAATAATGGTTTTTAAGCCCTAAAAAATTTTTTAAAGCTATTGCATAGCTATTATCGCGGGATTTGAGCGCGGTGACTGATCAAGAAATTCCGTAACGAAAATAAACCTAACACCCCCGCATCGTCTAACGTCCTTCCAGTTCGGCAGACTTGACTTTGTTTTACTTGATTGACGCGGCTGACCATAGTATATAAAAAAAGAATAACATTTGATAAAAATGATATTTATGCAATTGTAGCTTTACGACGTTTTTTTTTGTTATTTACAGAGTGTTTTCTTTTGTTTCAGCGTGACGAACATATTCCTCGTGAACCTGTCCGTAGCAGATCTACTGGTGACTCTGTTCTGTATGCCCGTGCAGATCGCGAAGTCAGTCACATTACTGTGGTACTTCGGAGAGGTCATGTGCAAGACTGTCAACTTTTTGCAAGGTGAGCTACAAAATAACTTCATCATTGCTTCCTGTCAGACGAGACGGAAGTGAAACGCGAGCCTATACTTAGCGAAATAGAAAAAAAAACAATTTTAAAAACTACCATTTAATATTTATTTACTGAAAGTATTTTTTCATTTCAACATAAATCTGTTCTTCAAGTGTAAAAAAAACGAGTGCAATTACTACTTTAAAAAAAGTCTGACACGACACTATCTAATCACCTACTTTACAAAACTGACAGTATCAAATTGGATCTTAAAATATAAACTAGAGAATACCTTTTAAAGTGCATTAACTTTGAAGGTGAAAAGCGGACGAAATAACGAGTAATTTTCTTGTCAGAACAAAGACTGGAGCTGTCGACTTTGTGCAATACCAGGAACCAGGCAAATTATAATAATAATACCTCTTAAATACTGTTGCAAAGCTATTTATATTACATAAATATTGCACGGATTTGACGGAACTATTTATGTAATTTAAAAAGCATTTCATTTTATTGGAATTATCAGATGCAAAAATTCACGGAAGTAATTATAGTTGTAGTTGAAAACTTTTCCTGAAAATAGCCCGGTAAGGTTATTTTCAGGAATTTTTCAACTGGGATTTTGAGGATTAAAAATAATTATTAATGTATCGCGTCAAACGCGCGTCGACGGCGCGCTTTTATCAAACAGAGCAGTTTGTTGTTGTGTCAAACGCGCGTCGACGGCGCGCTTTTATCAAACAGTGCAGTTTGTTGTTGTGTCAAACGCGCGTCGACGGCGCGCTTTTATCAAACAGAGCAGTTTGTTGTCGTTTGTATCGCGTCAAACCCGCGGCACCGGCGCGTCTGTATCGATACAAACGCGCCGGTGGCAAGCGTTTGTAATTAATAGGTGAGCAAAGCTCTTCAGGCTGCGTCTGACTTGCGTGTGTATCGCGTCTGTATTGGTAAAACACGCGTCAACGGCGCGTTTTAAAAACGTGGCGTGCATGGGCTTTAATGGGTTCAACGAACTCAAACTTGAATCGTAACAAAATTGTAACTTGGAGTATTGTGACTTTCGTGATATAAGAGTCAAGCAAAAGCAAGCATCGTAAACACCTTTCCATTATAGAAATGTGTCTTTTTTCAGTTCTTACTTTCAGTAGAAAAGAATTTGAAATAAATGAAGGAGAACATTTGTAGGTAATGGTTTTATCAATAATATTCAGGTCATGAATTTTTAGACCTATTCTTTCTACGTTCACGTAGATACTGTAGATAGCGACGCTTTGAAGAATTTTAGTATCGAAAAAGAAACACTACAGCAGCTGTGAAGGCCTATAAACTAAGATTTATGTAACACGTGACTCGGTTTATGCTACCATCCCGAAGTTTAAGCCTCTGGCCACAACTTAAACAGTCAAATAACATCGTATCTTTTACGCAACCGCTCAAAAACGACTCTTCTGCTAATGTGTGGCGCATATTATAGTCACTCAAATTAATTTGATTGATGTTATGTTTTTTTTTTTCTATGAACATTTTAGTGGTTATTTGTGTATAAACAAGTGGCTAAACAAAGTTTTAGTTAAGTTTAAGATGTTGTGTTTGTGCTGTACTGATCCGAGTGCAGTCTGACAAATCAATTTTGCTGCTATTTATATTGTGGATATCATAACATATTGGCCTGGGCCGGCAACGTCTGCGGCATGCCCAATTAGCTGTGAGTCAAAATAATCACTTTGTGGAGCCCTGTCATAGCCCGAAAACGTCGCGACAGTCCTCGTAAATGATGGCGGGATGAGCTTGATAAAACTAACGGTCAGTGGTCTATTTTCACCCTGGATCGCGAAAACTGGAGATCACGGGGAGAGGCTTTTGGCCAGCAGTGCGAAGAAATTGGCTAGCAGTATTATTATTAACATTGTACGTACATCGTGTCGCAGTCTGTATCGCCCGAGTTCATGGGCGAGGCATAAAGGAATTTTATCGCTATCAAATTAAACTCGCTCAAACGTACCTGAAAATGTACGCGTTCGGAATATCTGATGGAAAACTTAAACTTTCATAGTTTAACATTTATTCCAACTGAGCAAGTTTTAAGTACACGTAATTTAGGGAGTAAACTTCTTGGCGTATACTGTCAACAGTTTCGAACTGAGAATTAATATGCTAGAAATAGTTACTGAGAATCGTTTTCAGTTTGGGACTTTGTTCATAATGACGTAACCAGATAGACTATGTTACCAATTACTAACGAATCGTCAATCTAAGATGGAATAAAACAGAATATACTCTACTAGCAGTTGCCAGCTGCTTCGTCCGTGTTTAAGTTTAATTTCCCACGGGAACATACTCGTAGTATAAGGTTTCCTTGCGTTATTTCAGACCTAAACCTGTCGCTGTACCATCTATCAATTTCATGCAAATCCGTTCAGCAGTGTTTGTGTGAAAGAGCAACAAATATCCATCCATCTTCACAAAGTCTTGCATTTTATCATTTCAAGATTGTACATAAAACAGTTACATAAATGATCTATAAACATTAATAGTTCTATGGCTAATATAAATCTTCCTGTCAATTTTTGAATGGCATGTACGATTTAAATGAAAAGGGGGGATCAGGTCGTCGCCTTAGATATAGTAAAACGCACAAAAAATGTGCGAAAACGATTTTTTTCATTATTTATTATGACTCTTGACTTCAATCTAGGTGAGAGGTGATAGAGACAAAGTCTACGCCACCGTAGACTTAAAGCAAGCTCACTTAGAAGAAACATATTCACTGCAACTTCAAAAAGATATGTACTTTAAAATTGGTGGCAATTAAATACATTATAATACTTAATTTGTATTTAATTGCCACCAATTTTAAATGTAATCGGGAAAACTGTTTTGATATACCTATATCAAAACAGTTTTCCCGATTAGATTTACGATACTCATGAATTTCTACGCAGTTTTCATCACCTGACTGCTTAGTTGGTTTAGAAGACTCAAGACTCAAGAACGACTGCTAAACATTTCCAGTCCCAGTTTTGATTACTAGTCGGTAAAAGTGTTATTGGGTTTTAACTTTAGGAATTGCTCAGCAGCCAAGGAGTCTGGAGTTGTGCCCGGCTGATGGTAATAGGTTTTGCCATAAATCCATAATATTGCATGGAAATTAGAATCATAAATGGCGAAGTTTGGGTGATCGCTCGGAGTTGAATTAAAGGATGTTTCGTTATTACTCCATTTATAAGGATTTTAGGATACAATCATGTGTAAAACCTACATTGTAGGGTTTTCTTCAAAACTCAACTTAATCAATTAAAATTCAAAAACACATTCCAGAAGTTTTCATTCAAAGGCGACGAAAGTTTCAGCGTGAAAGGTCAGCTAACTTGAAAAAAAAAGTTTATTTACAGAATTTATTCCACATCAACGGTTTTAGGATTGAATGACCGCTCCAAGGATTCAATCAGTTCGTCAATTTTATTATTGTTTTTCTCTCAAACGGGGTAGGCGAGCAAAAACGGTTTAATTAAGATCAAGTTCAAAGTTCACTCTGTTTCAATACACTATACTGTGACGGGTAGAGAAGGTCAATGACTCTTCTACTTTATAGAGATAAAACTTTTTGGGAAAAGTCACTAAATGTTTTTTTTTTTTATAACTTTTCCCAACCAACTGCAACTGAAAACCCAGAATAAAGAGAGGTGACCGACAGAAAAATGTCTAGACAATAACGCTTGACGTATCCAAGAATGAAATCTCAAAGATTTCTATTGCATTCGTTGTAACTAAAAGGCATCTAGGTTTACCATAGTTGGTACACAACAAATAAAATAAAAAAGAGTACATTATTTTTAGGAACCAAAGGAAAGGGGTTAATGTATGTTTGGGACAAGTATTGCTTAGACCGAACAAGTAACCTTTTTATGTAAAAAAGGCCCGAGGTCATCTGGGTACAAATGTGGAAATAATATGGGAGCAGTTGTTGTCTATTGGAAACGTTAGAAACTTAAAGGTTAAAGATTCGAACCCACAGTCTTGTCGAAAAAATTAAAGAGGATGTTTAAAACGTGAGACGAGTTTTTGCTAACCAGCTGGTGGAGTGAAGCACTTAATTTTGTGTAAATTGTTTCAGTATCACTGCTGTAAAAACGATTATATTTTTTCTTATATTTAAGTAGAAGTGCTCTCAAAACTGCAAAATAAAATATCGTGACAAAAGTTTTTGTCTTTTAACAAAATATCTGACAAATTTTATTGATGCCAAAGTTTGGATTATTGGACAGATATTTTTGTTATTTCATTTTGCCAGAAGAGTCTCTTATCACAGAAAGTAATCCTGTGTCCCAACAGGAACATCGTAGGCGTATTCCACTCATAGAGATATTAAACGAAACAAGCATTTCTATTTCTGATACAAAGAAATTCTGGTAAACTTTCGGGTACATTTCTACCGGCTTTTGAGACATACTTAGAGATTTACCATTCCTACAAATATCTAAACTGGCAAACCTTTTGAAGTAGTCCTTCTGAATCCTGAAAATTGCGGCAATAGGATCTTAACTTGTATAATATCGGCCAAAGGATGTTGATAACAGAGTGTAGAAGCTTGATTAAATTTCGCAGATTCAACTTCGTTCATAACCCGATTCGTTTTGAGAAAGTTTCGGGTATAGCCTGGTTGATTGGATTTATTTTTCAGGAGCTTGGAGCTTTTATGTGGTTTGCAATTTGCTGGATAATTCGTTGGAGTTCTTTGGCTTAACTTTGGTAATACATTTGAACTGAACAATATTGGATCCATGCTATTCAATTAGGATCTGGTACACATTGAGCGTACGGCGCTGAGTTAAGCGCATGGTAGCAAACTACGTATAAACAAGTATTGGTTTTCAAATAGCGCATTAACAAAGTATGCGTTTGAAACATTGATATCAGTGGTTTAAAGTGCCAAATGTTTACATTTTTTTTTGTGAGTGCGTTTACAGACATAGAAACTCACATACTCAAACTGCCAGGCCTGGAACAACTATTTCTGGCTCATACAATGTTTGTTCTCAAGAAGTCAAAATCAGTAGTTTTCAAGAAGACATTGATAATTATTCTGACTTCAATCATGTAAAACAGTAAATATATATGACACCCATTAAATTAAATTACATAAGTAAATCAGTTCTGTTAAAATAACTTGCTTTTTCATTTAATGCAAGTCAATTAAGTGAGTTTGCATAAGAAATGGGTTTCCGCTACGATAGCCGATCGACCGCACCTGAATTGTCGGGAGTTGTTTGTTTAATTTTTCAATTTAGAGAAATGCTTTGCTTGGCAGTTAATTTATTTATCGATATTTACAAAGATTTATACTCAAATCTATAGAACTATGTAGATACATAGGAATGAAGAAAAAGTATTTTTTATTCTGTTTGCCATGATTCATAGCTTCGTAAACATTATCGCGTATTATTTTCAAGCCCACATAATTACTATGGTTTAGAGATTGAATTGACGAGAAAATTGGTTTTGAATTTTGTTAAGGTATATACATATTTGAAGTCAAGACTGGGTGACAACTAGAGTGACGGACGTTGACTTAACACTACATAATATAAAATCTAAGTCTGTATACCGGCACTGCGTATGTGTCTCTACACCGGCGCTGCATCTGTCTGTCTAAAAACGATTAAGTCAAAAACTTCCGAACAAAATTTTAATTTAGCTATCACCAATGGACGGAATGATCCATGAAGTACCTAAAAAGAGTAAAATGCATAAATATTTTACAAGAATTATGATGATAATATTGATGAAAATGTTTCAAGACATCAATTATTTATTTACCACTACTGGAAATGGTTTCTTCACTTTCTTTTTATTTATTGTGCTCCGGAGTGAAGTCGGGTCGTGATGCTAGTAGATATCTTGATAGGCAAAAGAAACACAAATACAAAACGTACCTATTCAGACTCGTTTGACAGAATTGTCGTGATAAAATAATATACATCATTGTATGAAAAAGTCACGCGTCGCTTTTATTACTTTTTTTGGAAAATTCTTTTACAGAAATGGTTCTTATTTTTTTTATTATTATCATAATGTTGTCTCAGGTGAAAATAATATTATTTTGTTTTTGATTGGAATAAATATCGAAAAAATCTGTAGGTACCTAACTAAAAATGTAATTGTCAACATAAGGGCTCATGTACACGACGCCGCCGCCGCGCCGCCGCCGCTCCGCCACCGCGCCTCTAGGCTGTGTACACAGTCGCTACCGCGCCGCCGCCGCTCCGCCGCCGCGCCGCCGCCGCGCCGCCGCCGCGCCGCCGCCGCGCCGCCACCGCGCCGCCGCCGCGCTGGCACCGCGAATCCAATTCGATAGTGTTTTATTTATCTGAAAAAGGAGGTTTCTCATTTCGGCCATAATGTTTTTTTTAATGTTTATTCGCGGATTACTTCTTTGTTCATGAACCGGTTTTGATGATTCTTTTTTTGTTGGAAGGCAGATATTTCTTACTATTTAGCTCCACTCGATTTCTCTGGTCTTCCATCATCAAACCCTAATCTCCATATCATGGAACCGCCTTTGAAATACCTTCTTTCCAACAAAAAAAGAATCATCAAAACCGATTCATAAACGAAGAAGTTATCCTTGAATTATCAAAAAAAGAAAACATTATATGGCCGCAATGAGACATCTCCTTTGTTAGATAAATAAAACACTAGCGAATGGCATCGCGGCGGCGGCGCGGCGGCGGCGCGGTAGCGACCGTGTACACAGCCTAGAGGCGCGGTAGCGGCGCGGCGGCGGCGCGGCGGCGGCGTCGTGTACATGAGCGCTAAAAGAGTGGCGCAGGGGGCGAGCGACCGACTGCAGTGGTGCGAGTCACAGATTGAATTACCGTACGGAACAAATAGATGTTTGTATGATCTCTAAAAGTATTGGTCTGGCTATTTTTGCATATGAGCTTAAAAGTTCAGTCGTCTATAACTTTTTATTAGAATCTTTTAGTAAATTTTCCTTTATTCACTTTAGGCTAAATGGAGAAATTATAAGGAACAACTGCCTTTCTGACCTCGATAACCCACTAAGTATTGAGTAATACAGACTGGTACGACTTTGGTAAGACTGGCCGTCAGACAGTCAGACTCTGACTGACAGTAGAGATGAATCAACGACTTTATGGTTTCACCATTAGGGGTAACCCGTTGATGGACTCAACATCCGGAAATTGTGTTTCCCAATCCAACCTTATTAAAACGACAATAAAGTTCAATTGACTTTGCCGGACTGTTTTCACATTATGAAGGCACTGCGGTTTGATATTGGCAGTACCTATGTGGTTTCTTTATTGGTTTAGAATAACTGTTAGATACTGTGCCAAACCACGTAATAACTCCATAATTTGAATGGTATTTTTTTTATGGAACAAATAAAAGGTTACCTACTGCCAAAAGATAGGAGCTATGTTTTATTAATGTTGATATTATGGTAAGTGGCAGCATATAAGTATGCTATTACGATATTTAGTACAACGTATCTTCATTGTAATGAAAAATGGGCCCTGTTACGATTTTGTAAAGCTTTTTTTCGTATTTTATGAATTTAAGAAACGTTTTTGCGATCACAAAATTGGTAGACTCATTAGATACTACTATTTCTTGAAAATAAAGTTTATTTTAAAGTTATTATGAAGTGCTCTTTTTGAAATTTCACAACCGCCCCTGTTAGTTCGATAAAATTAGAATCAGTACAGCTTTTTCTGAGAATTTGTAGATAAAGGGTACCTCTCCGCCTTCTTATCGCGTCTCAAGCACTGACGGAAACAATCTCAGACTCCACTTTAGTTTGATTTACGTCAGCACCAAAGCTCTCCCCACCACTCACCCCCAATAAAAAAAATAGTAACATAATCAGCCTGTAATTTTACGACTGCTGGGACTCAGAGACTTCTTTAGAAAGAAATGAAAGACATTTATTGGAACACAGGACAGAACAAACAAAAATTAAATGAATAAAAACAAACAAATTAATAAAAGAAAAACAAAAGGTAAAACAACACAAAAAAAAAACAATTTAGTCGAGGCCAAAAGGCTCCTACCTCAGCATGTGCTGCGATATTTGTCACAGCGCTGGTTTTCTGGTAGTAATACACCACGCGGGCCCAGTACGTGACGGTAGATCTGAAATGTCTTCGAACGATGTTTTCCTTCTCCGTTTTGAAAGCAATAGTGATAAAATAAAATAACACAAAGTAATGCGCCTGGCTGGTTTCGAATCCGCGGCCTACAACTTTTAAGTCAGGGCCGTTTTCGTTAAGCTCTTTGAGTCCAGCTACACGATAACTGGCAAATGCTTGCACTGAATGGACAGGTCCACTCAAATCTGTGTGGTTCTTTCCTTTAAAGACCATTTCAGATAGCTGAATAGCCTTAGTACGGCTTGAACAGTAAGTCTGGACTTTAAAAGAGTTCCTCTACTAGTAACCTCCGAGTTTGTGTCGAATGTCTCTTTTCAGACTAGTCAGGTTTGAAACATCGACCACACGTAGTTTTAAAAAATTAAATATTATTTGACGTGTAAAAGATTTTTTAACGACCACTTTGCAATATAAATATAATTTAGGGTCACCTGCACTGCACTCAAAAATTATCAGGAAGTAACTACCTACTCCCTATCTTCCCCCTCAGGTGTTGCAGTAGCGTCCAGCGTGTTCACAATCACAGCGATGTCAGTGGACAGGTACCTGGCCATCACGCAGTCGCTGCGTCAACCCTGGATGCCGTCCAGACGAGGAGCCTGCAGTCTCCTCGCGGCACTCTGGCTGGTATCCTTGGCAATCTTCGCGCCTTTGCTGGCAGTAGCCACCGTGGAGAGGGAGTATGTTCCTTCGTTGTCAAGGACGAGGAATGGATCGGTGAGTTTTGTTTTTAAAATTAGTTAATTAGCGAAGAAGTGAGTGATTCCAGGCTGAGAACCGTTATCATCAAAATAAAAAGTTGTCACTACATATTTATATTTAAAAACATTCATGACATAAATAAACCTATTTTATGTTATCACAGCCACATAACAAGCATAAGAGCCATTACAACATGACAAATACGGCGTACTTAGCACTCCCAATAACATTGCCACTATTAAATAACTGTTCGGTATTTACCATAATCTGAACTGGTGGTAACAAATCGAAGAAATAAGAATAGAAGTAACCTATTCACTCTCAGGTTTCTGAAGATAATGATTTAGAAATCTCAGTAGGTGTATTATCCTGTGTGATAATTAGATTAATGGGGTAACTTATAGGCAACCCGAACAATCTTTGACCCGCTGAATCTTAATGCAAAATCTAGAAATCGAGACAAAAATAGAAACAAAGTTCTTTTGGTAGCTGTAGCCACCAGAGGCACAATTTTTTTTATGGTATCCTAAAGAACGTGAATGGTTATGATTATTAAGAGCCAAAGTATTGGGTAAAATTTTGCTTAAAATCTTTTCAAAAAGTTGAAAGAGTAATAATAGAGTCAATACTTAAAAATTCAGACTATGCTTCAATATTGACAACAACGAGAGTGCTATCTGTCATCAAACGCTGTTCGCAGAACCAAGCATCTAGTCTGAATAGCAATATCTTAAAAAGCCCTAGCACAAACAAAACTGTGCGGAACTTTGAACGATTTTGGATCGAAAATTAAATTATCCAATAGGCATTTTTTTTTAATGATTTGCAACTTTGGCGACACGACTGCTGAAAGGTTTTACTTTAAAAAATATATTTTCATCGTACGTAATTGCGTTTGTATTATATTTAAAACGTATCTATTTTTACAACTTTCAAATCGTTATAATTAGTTTAGTGTGTGGCCACGAATTATGATACGCGATTGGCAATTGTGCGAAAACAAATAGAGGAAACTGCATGCCACTTGCGGCGGCGCCCGTCTGGAACGCTGTCGGCTGACGGTCGGGTCCGACCGCGGACGCAGCTTGTCGAGACGGATGCGCTCCCGGCCAAGGTCTTGCAAAGGTCGATTGACTCCGCCCATATTTGGTCGTCCGACCAACGTCTACACGGTAGATTTTCACACCCACCGGACCAAGGTCACCTCTGTCGGGCAGTCGTGTCTGATCGTGTAGAAGGGGTTTAAGAGCTATCCTGTTGAAATTGAAACTTGGTAAGTAGATGTATTAAGTATGTGAACCGCATTAGGATCTTAACACAAAAATAAAAATAATTTTGGAGGTTGCCCCCATACTTACAATTGAAACATTTTTTTTTTACCGAACCCACACGTGTAGTGTATCTATGGATAGGTCTTTAAAAAAATGATATTGAGGTTACTGATATCCTGAACAGTTTCCGCGAGAGACACTTCCAAAGTGGTAAAATGAGTGTTCCCTCCCCCCTGTAACTTCTAAAACTAAATTCGAGAATGATGAAACTAAGAAAAATATAATAATATGATCTACATTACCATACAAACTTCAATGTAAAATAGGTTTGAACGAGATCAAGTATTTTTTTTAATCGGCCAAGTTACATGAACAATATTATGTTACTTGCTGCTACGAAACCCTTCATGGGCGAGTCCGACTCGCGCTTGGCCGGTTTTTTTAATTGGCCAACAGTTGGATATCTGAATCTCTTTTTAACAGTCTTCAAAAAGGAGGAGTCAGGAGGTTCGATGCAGTATACTTACAATTTGGTCGCTTAGGTCTCATAAAAAAACATTCAGATTGGTTCAGTCTTTGAGGAGTGGCTGAATAGGCGTCCTGCACGGCGCATCCTGACCTACCGCATGTCGCAGGTCCTCACCGGACACCGAAGTTTCGGGAGGTACCTGTGTCGGATAAGGAGGGAAGAAACACCGGGGTGTCCCCACTGCGAGGATCGCCTGGAGGACACAGTGGAAAAAACGTTGTAGGACTGCCGTGCTTGGGTAGAGCACCGCCGTGTCCTCACGACGGCGCACAGTGGTCCGAAAATCGAGCTCCATACTCATAGAAACTTAAAGTGAGGAATTAAAAAAATAAAAATTGTAATGGCTCTGGTATACCTCCTTTGACAACATATTAAAGTATGGATGGTATAAGTTACACTAGGCGTGAGAAAAAAAATATTTTCGTTTTTTTTGTATGGGAGAAAACACTAAAAGTACGTTTTCTCGAAACTTAATAGAACTGTTAGGCTGGTGGTCACACGAGCTATAGTCCCATACACGGCGATCAAGATGACATACAATTCATGTACCGTTAGGCGCCGCTCCGCACGTAATCAATTTTTGAAATTTTGAATTTTCGACATGTGATTTTTCAAGTCTTTGGCTTGGTTAAATGACGTTGCCAGTCGATTTATTTTTATTATTATACGATTAAGCCTGCGAATGACTATTACGATGACAATAATTGAAAAATATGGTTGTACAAGTTTTTTTGCGCATTCTAAGGACTAACTCATAACTAATTATTTCATCTAAGAACTTCTCCAACTTTTTCATTCCCGAAGGAGTATCTTCACTTATATCACATGACTGCTCTGCTTTACAACATGGCTTCCCATAATAATCCAATAGAAGGCTGCAGTGCTTCAATCTCAGCCTCAATCAAAGCCTGTTCTTCCGCGGTGTTTCTTGTTTTCGTTTGAAAACTTAAAATAAGTAGGTCTGTAAAACATGGTGGAACATATCTAAAAAAGTATGAGACACGGCTTCAATAGAACATCAAATGGCCTGTGATCGTGAGGGTAAAAATGACTACTTCTGTAGTGTCGCAAAGTAGAGCAGCAACCATGTTCCAGTTCTGACTTTGGTGTAAATGAGGGTGCATCAACATCCTACACACCGGAGACATGCAATGTTGGAACATCAACACCAGTTGTGACGCCGAGAAAACCATTCGTGGAGCTAAGCCCGCTATAGCGAAGAAGGAGAGTGGAAGAGCTCCAAACGGATAGCACTGAAAGCCTTGCTCATGCAACTGGTTTGAAAGCACAAATCAAGAATGTGCCTAGCAGATATCATTTAACTGGTAACGGAGAATCGCGAAGACTTGATTGACACAGCTTTAGGTATTTTGACCTCATTGAGGAAAGTCTCTCTAGCCACTTCTAAAGAGAAGTGGCAGTATATTATAACATTAAGATCTTGTGCAAAAGAAGAAGGAATACCATTGTATCCTTCTTGTACTGCCATCCCTAGAGCGAAGAACTGCTAACCCCCAAAAGATACCATAGACATCACGGAAAGAGATTTTAAAGTAAAGCTCCAAGCAGTTTTGGACATAAATGTGGCTAGGCTTGGAAAGTTGTCACGTGTGCAATCTTCCCTGGATGGCAAAGAGTTGATATATGCAAATGGGGCTTTTATACAAGCTTTGCCCTGAAGCACCAGCTTCAGGGCAAAGCTTGTATAAGCAAACTATGGCAGACGAAGATGATTGCAGTATTTTTATGTGTTCTTTTGTGTCTCTGCGTTTAGTTTGTGGCGATGAAAAAAGTATGGGAGAACACAAATCCCACCCAGACCTATGCATTTTAGGTTTACAAACGAAAACAAGTTAAACATCGTAAAGGGCTGGATCTGATTGAGGCTGAGATTGAAGCACTGCAGCCTTCTCTTATGTGAAACCATGTTGTAACGCACTCAATGCTAATGATAGCTTCAATGAGGTCAAAATACCTAAAGCTGTGTCAATCAAGTCTTCGCGATTCTCCGTTACCAGTTAAATGATATCTGCTAGGCACATTCTTGATTTGTGCTTTCAAACCAGTTGCATGAGCAAGGCTTTCAGTGCTATGCGTTTGGAGCTCTTCCACTCTCCTTCTTCGCTATAGCGGGCTTAGCTCCACGAATGGTTTTCTCGGCGTCGCAACTGGTGTTGATGTTCCAACCTTGCATGTCTCCGGTGTGTAGGATGTTGATGCACCCTCATTTACACCAAAGTCAGAACTGGAACATGGTTGCTGCTCTACTTTGCGACACTACAGAAGTAGTCATTTTTACCCTCACGATCTCAGGCCATTTGATATTCTCTTGAAGCCGTGTCTCATACTTTTTTAGATATGTTCCACCATGTTTTACAGACCTACTTATTTTAAGTTTTCAAACGAAAACAAGAAACACCGCGGAAGAACAGGCTTTGATTGAGGCTGAGATTGAAGCACTGCAGCCTTCTATTGGATTATTATGGGAAGCCACGTTGTAAAGCAGAGCAGTCATGTGATATAAGTGAAGATACTCCTTCGGTAATGAAAAAGTTGGAGAAGTTCTTAGATGAAATAATTAGTTATGAGTTAGTCCTTAGAATGCGCAAAAAAACTTGTACAACCATATTTTTCAATTATTGTCATCGTAATAGTCATTCGCAGGCTTAATCGTATAATAATAAAAATAAATCGACTGGCAACGTCATTTAACCAAGCCAAAGACTTGAAAAATCACATGTCGAAAATTCAAAATTTCAAAAATTGATTACGTGCGGAGCGGCGCCTAACGGTACATGAATTGTATGTCATCTTGATCGCCGTGTATGGGACTATAGCTCGTGTGACCACCAGCCTAACAGTTCTATTAAGTTTCGAGAAAACGTACTTTTAGTATTTTCTCCCATACAAAAAAAACAAAAATATTTTTTTTCTCACGCCTAGTGTAACTTATACCATCCATACTTTAATATGTTGTCAAAGGAGGTATACCAGAGCCATTACAATTTTTATTTTTTTAATTCCTCACTTTAAGTTTCTATGAGTATGGAGCTCGATTTTCGGACCACTGTGCACAGTGGTCCGAAAATCGAGCTAGCGAGATAAATGATGTTGCCAGTCGATTTATTTTTATTATTATACGATTAAGCCTGCGAATGACTATTACGATGACAATAATTAAAAAAAATGATTGTACAAGTTTTTTTGTGCATTCTAAGAACTAACTCATAACTAATTATTTCATCTAAGAACTTCGCCAACTTTTTCATTCCCGAAGGAGTATATTTACTTATATCACATGTCTGCTCTGCTTTACAACATGGCTTCCCATAATAATCCAATAGAAGGCTGCAGTGCTTCAATCTCAGCCTCAATCAAAGCCTGTTCTTCCGCGGTGTTTCTTGTTTTCCTTTGAAAACTTAAAATAAGTAGGTCTGTAAAACATGGTGGAACATATTTAAAAAAGTATGAGACACGGCTTCCTAAATACCTAAAGCTGTGTCAATCAAGTCTTCGGGATTCTCCGTTACCAGTTAAATGATATCTGCTAGGCACATTCTTGATTTGTGCTTTCAAACCAGTTGCATGAGCAAGGCTTTCAGTGCTATGCGTTTGGAGCTCTTCCACTCTCCTTCTTTGCTATAGCGGGCTTAGCTCCAGGAATAGTTTTCTCGGCGTCAAAACTGGTGTTGATGTTCCAAAATTGCAAATCTCCGGTGTGTAGGATGTTGATGCACCCTCATTTACACCAAAGTCAGAACTGGAACATGATTGCTGCTCTACTTTGCGACACTACAGAAGTAGTCATTTTTACCCTCACGATTTCAGGCCATTTGATGTTCTCTTGAAGCCGCGTCTCATACTTTTTTAAATATGTTCCACAATGTTTTACAGACCTACTTATTTTAAGTTTTCAAAGGAAAACAAGAAACACCGCGGAAGAACAGGCTTTGATTGAGGCTGAGATTGAAGCACTGCAGCCTTCTATTGGATTATTATGGGAAGCCATGTTGTAAAGCAGAGCAGACATGTGATATAAGTAAAGATACTCCTTCGGGAATGAAAAAGTTGGAGAAGTTCTTAGATGAAATAATTAGTTATGAGTTAGTTCTTAGAATGCACAAAAAAACTTGTACAATCATTTTTTTTAATTATTGTCATCGTAATAGTCATTCGCAGGCTTAATCGTATAATAATAAAAATAAATCGACTGGCAACATCATTTAACCAAGCCAAAGACTTGAAAAATCACATGTCGAAAATTCAAAATTTCAAAAATTTATAACGTGCGGAGCGGCGCCTAACGGTACATGAATTGTATGTCATCTTGATCGCCGTGTATGGGACTATAGCTCGTGTAACCACCAGCCTAACAGTTCTATTAAGTTTCGAGA
Source organism: Agrotis segetum (assembly GCA_036375495.1). Taxonomy (NCBI): domain Eukaryota; kingdom Metazoa; phylum Arthropoda; class Insecta; order Lepidoptera; family Noctuidae; genus Agrotis; species Agrotis segetum. The sequence goes on from JAQSVV010000130.1 coordinate 1,598,967, forward strand.
AAACGTACTTTTAGTGTTTTCTCCCATACAAAAAAAACAAAAATATTTTTTTTCTCACGCCTAGTGTAACTTATACCATCCATACTTTAATATGTTGTCAAGGGAGGTATACCAGAGCCATTACAATTTTTATTTTTTTAATTCCTCACTTTAAGTTTCTATGAGTATGGAGCTCGATTTTCGGACCACTGTGCGGCGGCGGCGGCGGTATTAATGTTTGTCGCATATCATGATGTCGTCGCGCGTTCGTGCTAGACTCACAGTTGCATGAGCATCGGTTGTGTACTTTGACGAAGCAATATCTGTACTATAAATAAATAGAGAAGTCAAGTTTATTCACGGATGGTGGCTGAACCATCTTGAATACTAAACCATCTCATCTCCTTAAGTTCATTCAAGCACAACTTAACTTTGACAGCGCTCTTATTTAGCAGTACGTTTTAGACTGTGGTGGTTTTTATAGTGAATAAGTAGGTACTGCTAAATAAGAGCACTGTCAAAGTTTTATGATGATTGTGTGTGACTGTACGAAAAAAATATAAGAGAACAACGTTTCTATTAAGATTAGCATAGATATTAGAACAATGAGATCTTACTTATATGTCAAGAGTGTCATATTTTTTGCATCTGTAAAACATTTTCGTGTAAAAGAAGTTTGCTACTTCAGTGTAAAATGGTGGGAGGTTCATAAAGATTTCGATGTTTTGATGGCAGCCATATGAAAAAGCAGCATATGTATTTACAACGAGAAATTGCGAAGGAAAAAAACATAAGCAGTATTTACTGGCTAGTATGTTTTTTTTTTTAAATAGACATAAAACGTAAAACATGTAGATCAATATCGGTGACCTGACCACATGCAATGAAACAAAAATCTCTATAATTAAACACCAGATAAACGATATTTAATAGCAACCGATGACATACTAGAGCAGTGGTGGCCCAGTGGTATCGGTCCCGCCTTACAAATTGTAGGTCGTGGGTTCGAAACCCGCCAGGCGCACTACTTTGTGTAATTTATTTCATCACCATCTCTCAAAACGGTAAAAGAAAACATCGTGAGGAAACCAGTACCTATGTTATAGAACCAAAAATTCGAAGACATGTGACATCTACCAAACCGCACTGGGTACCGCGTGGTGGATTATGGCCCACTCCCTCTCACAGAGAGGAGGCCTGTGTCCCAGCAGAGGGAACATTATAGGCTGGTGATGATGTGTCCAGCCCTGCCAGGAGCAAATGAGACAATGAGACTCACTGACTAAAATCCACCGTGACGTAACGTATAAAGAAATGCATAAAACAAAAAAATGCGGGAAAGACTAAATTCAGTTTTAGGTGTGTAGAAGATTGTGTGTCCAATTTACCTGTAGATCATAAATATGTAATCGTTCCGTGGCCTACCTACACACGACTACATACATAAAACTATTAAAAAAAAACAGCCAATTGCGAGTTGGACTCACCTATAATGGGTTCCATGCAGCAAGTATGTAGGTAACATAATAAAAAAGTTTTTGTAGTTGGTTGTAACTTTGCAAGGTAAATTGCAGTTTTGATGGTTCTCTTATTTTAGAAGTTACAGGGGGGGACATGATAATGATGACATGCTTATATAACTGATACAATTCAAAAATATTTCACAAAGGTTTATTTTCCCGTTCAAATCTTCGGCCTAATTTCATCGGTCGAATCGTCGAGTGGCAAAAAGGGTCACATCACAAATCCTCAGAACATCTCTGAGTGCTCTGGAAAGCTCTTAAATATTCCAGTTACTGCCGTAATGTTAGCTTACTTTCATCCTTTAAAAGTTAATTGGATCTTTCCTTTAGTACTTAAAGATGAAGTGGATATTTTTCCATTTGTTGGTTTATTTTTTGAGGGTACACGACATGAGGCGTCGTAGGCGTATGAAACTGTCTGACACTTACTAGCTAAAAATATCCAGTTCTTACAGTTACCCTTTACCTTTAAAGGTCCTGGTATCTCATTTAAAGAGTCCTTCGACCATTTTTTTTTTGTTTTTGGTTGTAGAAAAAGATAATTAAATGGGTCTTTCGCTTTTGTATCATTTTTTGTAGAAAAAGACAAAACAGGGCTAGATGTTATAATATGACTGTTAATAGAAAAAAAAAACACAAAAACTGTTTTATAAGATTACTCGTGTCTTTTAAAAACATACAAGTATTATTATTGACATTTTGTAGAGGCATTAACGTTCAAGAAGAAAAATCGTAGAGAAAAACATATTTTATCTGAACGTTAAAGTTGCTGCTTTTATTGAATTATATTTTCGAATTGAAAACAGTTGAACAGAACGATTTGTGCTAAGATATAGAAGTGCAAATAAAACGCGCGTGTAAGCTCGTAATATACAAACCAAGAGAAGTTGGTCTACAATAGTAATATTAGACCGACTTCTCTAAAACCGAGACTTTTTGGTTAAACATCACTATTTCATATTTGCCTCTGAAGCGTTAAAACAAAGTAATAATGAACATTATTAAGCACTGTTTCCCTCAGTTTCCTATAATGAGTTTACCGACATCGTTACACATCAATGTCACTGATATTACATGACAAATAATTTGACATAGTAAAGTTCGTGTAGTATATTCATGTGACAAAATTGCTTTCGTCGTGGTTGTTTAAATAGCCGTCATACTGTCTTAAAGAGCCATTGCTTAATTATTGTTTGATGATTATTTTGTATGTCTTTAATAAAACAAAAAAAAAACGAGTAAAATTGTAATAGATAAGTTAAAACTCATTAATACAGTTGGGCTTTTTCAGGGAAACACAATGAAATTGAATGCATTGGGCACTAGGAATTTGTCTTGCATTTACAAAATATAAAACTCACATACCTACACAAACACCCAGACCCGGAACAACTACTAGTCTATTTGGTAAATATTTGTTGCGTACGGGAATCGATCCCACGACACGCTTTGTAGCAATGAATAGCCCAATTGCTCAGCCACTCATTGCGCTAACCGTGCTGTCTAAATATATTTTTGAAATAAAGCTTGTGAGACGAGCAATAAAAGTTGCTGAAAACTTTTATATTAGCTTTAAATTGTGTAATTTGTTAAAATGTGCCAAATAAATGTACCGAAGCGTTGTCGTGAATCATGAACCCTCAACTAAAATATTTAAGTAGTACCTTTTTGTTTTAGTTACATCAGCACTTAATTTTCTCTGAAGTCATTTCGAAAAAAAAAAAAGTTAGTCCATTGGTAATTATTTTAGTAGTAGTTTACGTCAGTCTGTCAATCGATGAAAAAAGAAAAAACCGGCCAAGTGCGTGTCGAGCCACGCACAGTGTAGGGTTCCGTAGTTGCCCATCAAAATACTTATGCGAACTAACTAAACTGATTCGCTGAATTTAATTTTTAAAAGAAGAATTTTCAAAATCAGTCCAGGAGTCTTTGAGAAATCGGGGATAATACATAAAAAAAAAGATTACGACGAATTTAGAACCTCCTCTTTTTTTTGAAGTTAGTTAAAAATAGTTGAAGATAAAAACCTACCTATCCCCAAAAAACATACCTATAAAAGCTGTAAAAATAAAGTTGACAAACTTACATTTGCAGTTGAAGAACATGTTCTTCGATACATTTTGTTTAAGAAAATTGTTTTCCAAGTACATTTATAAGTTGGTCGACTATTACTCGTAAAGTTGTGAAGCCTACTTAGTCATGATAATTTTCTTTTAAACTTCGTTATATATACTACTATTGTGAATTTTTTCACACCCCCAAACATAACCGTTTAGCTGGTAGAGGGGGGGGACACTCGAGTCGAGCAAAATTTAGCACTTTAAAGTTTAATATTTCACAAACGATTTTTTTTATAACAAAATTGTTAATGGAAACTCACATTATTTTTTAAAGACCTATTTAATGATACCCCACACCAAGGGGTACGCGAGAAAAAAAAAATTCTCACTTTACGTGTAAGTACAGGAGGTACCCTAAAAAAAAATATTTTAAGAGATTTTATTTTACCACTTTTTCGGCACAGCCAATCCGTATATTTACACCAAATTACAGTTCTCTAGTACTGTGCGTCTCTGAGCTAAACTGCGGTCAGACGGACGGACGGACGGACGGACGGACATGGCGAAACTATAAGGGTTCCTTGTTGACTACGGAACCCTAAAAACTGCGTATTAATGTTCGCAAAAGTAAAGTAGTTACCGAAACAGAGCAAAGTTGGGAAATTGACTGAACGTGATTCTGCAAAAGCAACCAAAATAACTTATTACTCACCACAAACAACGTAATACCATAAAGTTCATTATCAATCAATACGTGAAGGAAAATCGTGTACCCCTTTTAAGAAGGTTCACTTCGCGAGAAGAAAAAAAAATTACCCTTAGAATCTATTCACACCACTTTTTAAACGTGCCGTTGACGCGCGTTGGCAGCGATATAGACGCGATACGCACGCAAGTCACACGCAGCCTTTGTAGACCTTTGCACACAAACACGCAGCACCGGCGAGTTTGACGCGATACAGACGCGCCGGTGCCGCGCGTTTGACACGGTACAAACAACAACAAACTGCTGTTCGATAAAAAGCGCCATCGACCAAGCGTTTAAAAAACATGGTGTGCATAGGCCCTTAGATAGATACTGTGTGCCAATAATCGTAAAAAAAAAAACGAATTACTTGATCTCGTTCAAACCAATTTTCAATTGAATTTTACACGGTTCATATAATACATCTACTTACCAAGTTTCAACAGGATAGCTCTTATACTTTCGTCAAAAAGGACTGTGACATGGGACGGACAGACATGTTGAATCAATAAGGGTTCCGTTTTTTGCCATTTGGCTACGGAACCCTAAAAAAGCGTATGTTTTTTTTTCTTAATGTCCATGAACATGACGGATGAAATTGAAACACGCTTACTTTTTAATTCCATTTGAATACCAAAAACGTTCAACTTCATTTTTTTTTTGGCTTTTTTTTTCAACGCAAGTTCTTTGTGTTTGTTCGGACTTTACGAGAATATTCTTAGAAGAAAGTTTATTTATTCGAAAGATACATAAAACTGAAATATGGTTTAAGGTTGCTCAAAAGCAAGCTAGGTATAAAGTCATAAATTTAATTAAAAAAGGAAGGTTTCGTATGTGAAATCTTTATAAAATGAAACCTTATTGTTCGCTAACATTTTCATTTATTTATGTAGCAAGCCCAAAACGACCGGTCCGTGGGTTATTGGTCTTAGCACAAGATTTCCGTCCTGAAAAAGTCGTCTTGATTGAATACTTTCAACTTGAAGGGCACTGGATGTTGTATTCAGCGAAACATTTCTGCAAATTTTCATGAACCGGATTTTCAATTCTGTTCAGTTTCAATCAACTTCACCATCCCTTCCATAGCATTAACCTACTTAATTTATCATTCCAGAGTGTTCCGTCACCTTTTACAAAATTTATTTTGGTAAAAACTTTGTAATATTCAAACATTTTTGGGCTCCTGTGATGTTGAGAACTTTGTTTCAGTTCAGAAAATTAAAATTGTAAACGTAACGGAACTCTGTAGTTAGCGGTATTTTCAAGTAAAAGTTTTTCTGATAAATTATAGAATAAGGCATTTTGCGAACAAAAAACATTTCAACCTTTTTTTTGTTTTAAAATTCCAGAACCACGCGCAAATTTATTTTTGTACCTATATATTTCAAATAGTTGAAGTATTTGTGTTGCTATTAAGTTTTCTTCTCCCAAAAGAGGTTTGAATTATTTGACCTGCCAACTGCCACCATTTCATTTTATTTTCCTAATAGCAACCAGGCTGATCAAGTTTCCTCGCTGCCTCGGAAAGCACATAAAGATGTTGGTCCCGGCTATTATTTGTAGATCTTTGACAGTCGTTGCTGTAACTCAGAAGCTCGAAAGTCTGACAACCAGTCTTACTAAGGGTTGTCGTAATACCGAGTGAATGGGTTGTGGGAGACAAAGAGGCAGCATCTCTATGTGAAATATTGTTATTCAGTAGAATTCTGTTCCACTGGGTGCTGAAGAACATATTAGGAAAAAGCCCCAAGCACACAATAAGTAGCGACAAAACGCTGACAAGTTATTTCTCAGAAACGTGACACTTTAAAATATATTTTTGTCTTAAAATTACATACTTATTTGTTTTGAGAAGAGCTATTAATTTAAAACAGGTTGTATAAGTGTTCACTAAAATAAAATGGCTGAAATTCGGCTGGCTGAGCTTTAAACAAAAACTTCTAACTCTGTTTTCACTTTTATCTGTTTTAATAAGTAATAATGTAACGCTGCAAAAAATCTGTAAAAAAAAGGAATAGTTACCGGTGAACCAATACCTATAACATAAATGCTGTAACCCTTATATTTAGCTTTAAAGAAAATGTTAGCACTGCATTTTCAACCATCATAATCCTTCCCGACACCGTACGTTCGTACGTTGGCACCGTGCCAGATAAATGCTCAAGAGAAATAATCCTACTAAACCTCTTAGCCAATATATATTGGCTCGCCAACTGGGATTACGCTATTGAACTTAGGAATATTAACACGCCATTCTTGTGGTGTAAAATCATCAAAATGAGCCTTCAAGCCGTAGGTGCGCCAGTTTGCTAAGAGAAAGTATGGATGAACTCCACCATTAAATGATTGGATGTTTAGCGCAGTGACTGAGCGATTGTTGGACTGCTGCGCTGCGTTTCGCGGGTTCGATTCCCGTATAAAGCAAATATTTGTATGATCTACAATTAGTTGCGGTCTGGGCATTTTATATGCGAGTTTATATTATGTTTGTAAATGCACCTACGATGCTGGAGAAATTCTAGTGTTGGGACAACATTAGAAAAATAATAAAATATTAGCAAGGGCAAAATTCATAGAAATTGACCAAACCCCGCATTTTTTTATCAAGAATGCATCCACCCTGGCCCTTGCACAAGAAAAAATTGAAAACAAAAAAACTCACAAACTTAATTTCTTTATAATTTTAGTATAAATAAAGATGAATTTCTATAATACCTTTTTTACTAAAATAATATAAAACTGCCGATAAGCGCCTTTGTCATTAATTATATTTTTTACATTTAATTCGCTAGTTTAACAAAATAAAATTAGACATCCTCTTTTGGGTTAAAATTTTCTTTTAAGAGACGTCTTAATAAATACGAAGCAATTTGTTTGTCTACTTTAACGATTACTTAAAACAAAACGCTTCTTAACAACCAAGTACGGTTCTCTTACAAATTGGATTTTTATGCAAAAATCAGATTAATAATATTAAAAATTTCAGCTTAAATTATAATTGCGATTCGAATATAAATAAATTATGATAAAATGTTCGGTATAGATGAATACTAAATTGATTTTATCTGAAACTGACTATGAATTGCAAATCAAAAATTCATAACGAAGATATTAAGACCAAAAAAATTGTGACGTAACTTTATTGATTCAAAAATCTACGGCCGTTTCTAATTAGATTTTAAAAGGAACTCTTTGCATGAGATACTCGTATAGGCACTAGTTTATTTACTTCGTAGGTATTTTTATAAGCCTTTATTTATTTAACTTTATGCACAAGACAGTGCAAAGGCGGACATAATGCCTTAGGCACTCTCTCTCAGTCTACCTTGTGGTAAAGCAGAGAAATAAACATAGAAGGTGCAACAATACACTAAATGAAAAATATTTATATGTTTCGTTGACTGGACAAAGACCGTACACACACGAGACATAAAAATCTTTTCAATTGCGTGTTCAGACTAGCCAGCTCAGTCGTCCGAATCGCCTATTTTTGGCCCTCGGCGACGTCGACCATTTTCAGGCACCCATCGTTGCTCTCATATTTTATTCACAAATACAAATAATTACTTGCGGTTTCACTGCCGCTGCGTGATGTAAGAAGCTTTCCTCGATAAATGGACTATCCGGCTAATTTGTAGTCCTTGAAATTTGCGCGTGCAACAAACAAACCTTTCACCTTTATACAAATATTAATATTAGCAATTCCCGACCCTACATTATAAATCCCACAACCCTTTTGAAATTGGCTCTTACATGATAATGTAATTAGTATTTAATAGCCAAATATTAACAAAAGGCCTCTAGAGAAATCTTAGATTTAAGTGGGTCTCGTAGTTCGAGATAAACCACAATACTCAAGGGGCAAACAGTAATAGTTAGAATCATAAATCTTTCGAAGGGACATAATGTTTAATGAAAACTTATGTAGGTGTGAGAAAAAATGTGTTTTCGATTATAGTCACATCTGACTTACACTAGAGGCGAGAGCAAAACCACCTTTATTGAAAAAATATTTTAGAAGCCACAGGAATCTCTGTTAAAAAAAAAAACAAAGCCACCGACTTCCGAAAGAAAAGTTATTTTAAAGGTTGTTTTACCCTTTTATGTGGTTGTTTTTGAAGGCGGTTAATTTTTTTGTGAATTTTTTTACACTTACACACTAGGACTTGCCTGTCGGTTATGCATGCAAGATTAAAACCATCATGCAAACGCTAACGTGTCTGGCCTCGATAATTTATTGTACTGAATGTGAAGTTTTTTGTTTTCATGTTTTGTCAGCAGTTTTATTCTACTGTTCTGCCTTCATTTGGGTTTTAAAATATCTCGCCAGTTTCATCCAAATTTTGTTCGATACTTAATATCTGACAAAGTGATAACCGTAAGTACCCATCGTCACAAACTTTCTCATTCATAATGTAAGTTAAACATTTTGGCTTTAATGTCAACGCTGATACGATCGATTTTGTGTTGTAGGCTCGATTTCCGCATGGAAAAAATATTTCATGATAATACAAGGTTCTGATGGTTACATACGATTTATCAAAAGTATGGGGAAGCCAAAAAAATAATCATACATTACTGTCTCATGACCGTTACCAAAGATAATGTATTTTTATCCAGGCATTGTAATGCTCTGTTAAATTATAGCTATTGAAATAAAATGCTTTTCTATAAATACATGTACATGAAAGAACTTCATACATTTAATACAAGTTATTATATGGGGACATTGCGACGACCAAATGTCAACAACATTTACAAAATGACATGGAGACCTCTTTCTGTTACACAGATATGAAAATACTTCGTGTGGCATTTTGTAATTTCATTTAGCTGAGAGGTTGCTAAGCCTGCTTAGTGACAGTTCTTGCGAGTTTAATCTCTAAGTAGGTAGTACTTTTTCTGTACTTATAGTGATGGATATAAAATATGTCCCTCAGCTAAGAACTGTACTTTATAAGTCTCCTACTACACTAAACGAGTGAAGTTCTAGTCTCAGCTTCACTTTTTTTTCGTGGTTAATACACTAAAATGAGAACTCCCACCCAAGGCAAAAAACAAAAGGGACAGTCAGACTCATACTGACTAAAATCCACGGTGTCCTTCAATAGCCCTTTACGTTCCAGTGTCACGGTAATTCAGAAAGTCCCGCGGCCTCGGCGGGCAGTCTCAAAATCAAAATCAAAAGCGAATTCGTGTAATGTTTAATCGTGCCGCCTGCCGCTGATTGCAAAAAAAAAAGTGAAACTGTACCGTGCAGCAACCAACGGCTCAGACACTGTGCTAAACGTGCCCTGAAATTCTATAGCGTCTAATGATCTATTTAAACTTTCTGACATTTAACCTATTCCTATGTGCGTAACTTGAGTATGCTTAGAGAGTGGGAGCATAATGAAATGTATTTGACTGTAATTAATTTTGTATGAGATATACATAACGCAAAGGTACCTCTACCTATGTCAATAGAGAATTCTAAAGCTGTTTTTGTACGGCGCAAGTCAGTTCGTGCCTTCCGCACCCTTTGCCTTCGGCCTTGAGAAAACTTGCGCCATGAGAAGCTAGATTTAATGAAAGGTAATATGATAACTTGGAGTGATATTGTAAACCCACCAACATAATTATTATATACAATATGTAATAGCTAGTGTGGTTAAATCGCATTAGACGCGGTTAGGGCATTATACCCCATAATCTCGTGGATCATCTTGTTAAGACGAGATATTATGTGAACATAATTATAATTATTATACTAATCGTTAAAGTAAATTGAAATGTTGTTAAATAAATAATGATACAGAAAAAGGTTTTCGGTTAACAAAGGACACGAAAGGTAATGAATAACAAAACGTGGTTACCAGTTAAAAATTGGTCTTACCATCTTCAAGTGATGTTCTGATTTACACACTGTACTTAACATCATGTATTAACATATTTTCATACTTACTTAGGGGCCAAAGAAATAGCACAAAATGAAACTCTTCCGTGCATATTGAAATAAAAATACTTGAGCGCTTTTCAATGCCAACGACGAAACATTCACGGACGCGCTCATTCTTAGAATTCTCATACAAAGATTGAACCATCTCGCTCGTCACGAAAATTTCATGAAAAATGGTAAATGTTATGTAACGAAGTAGAAATAAACCAAGATCGAGCCTACATAATCTTCATATTTGACGGTGGCTTCATACAAAACTGGTGGTGGAATTGTTTACTATTTGAAGATATTTACTTGCATGTTTTGAGTAGTTCTTTGAACTGTTTAACTATATAATACACGTAGAATTCACAACGAAGTCATTCGCCAGAGAACTAAAGTCGCTTAGATAGAATCAGCATGCTGAAGTAGAAGTTGGCCGCGCAAGTCTGCAAACCAACAGATGGCCGATGGAGTAGACAATTGTACTCACTGGAGTACAATTGTCTACTCCATCGGCCATCTGTTCGTTAGAACGAGTTTGCCCATAAAAGGACTTCACTGGGAGTCCTTTTATGGGCAAACTAGTGTAGGTCGCTCTGCGGCAAGATGGATCAATGATTTGAATAATGTGGCTGGCACTCTGGCAGTGGATGGATGCGGACTGCCCAGGAGCGTGAGGGTGCTCTTTGGAATGCTTACGTTCAGCAGTGGACGGCAATTGGCTGATACATGGAACTGTTACAAATACGATACGTAATTTATATTCTGTATATTGAAATTAATAATTACTAGCAACCCAACCTAGCTTCACTTGTGTGCAAGGTACATGTAGTATAGACAGTTGATAATAGGATTATCGTTGTAAATGTTGTAACTTTTCAATGAAACGGACGCTCTATCAAAAGGCTGTTCGAAAATATGGTAAATCGATGTCATGCAATTTCTGCCAACCGGACCTACTTCGATGAAGTGACATGTGAAATGATATTGGACATTAAGCAGTAAACCCATGTGTTTATAAACCTTTCTCTGCATAAATTAGTTTTCAGATCTCGATTTTCGTTAAACTGATTTCACCAGCACGCGTAGCATGGCGATTCTATCTCTATTCTACCAACAAAAGACAAAGTTATTTCATCGTTATTCATATACAAATCGACTGTTTTTTTTTGCACAAGTATGATACAATTACACGCCATTAAAGAATAGAAACATAATTATCTCTTCTATATTAACATTGCTACGCTTTAATCGATAAAAATCTTCTACGTTCTGTCATTTTGTCTATTCTCGCGTCGACAAAACCCGTTTCTACGGTGCCATGCTACGCGTGCAGCAAGAGTTGAGAAAATCTCTAAACAATCGTTACCAGTAGAAAAATTCTAGTTTGGTTTGAAAACGATCGTTGCCAAAAGCTAGCAAGCAGATAAATTATGGAATCAGGCGTTACTTTGCGGAAATCCATGACATTAAATGTTATGAAAAGTATTTAGTTTTAGTTCCGCGACAAAAATCCAGGCTTGTTGCAGGATGCAATCCCACCCTATGCAGTCATGCATATGCACATGCAGCAAAGGACGTGGGTCCTCCCGCCCTCGTGCATACTCGGTTTCCGTTAACTATGCTATTCATCACTTAATCCACGCTCAGTCGTTACAAAACATCAGCAATTTGTTAGCTCCCTAAATATTTTTTGGTAAGCTTGTGAGCTTATCATTAATATTCTGCTTCGAAAACAGTTGTAAAAACATTATGAATTTAACCAGTTCTTTACAAGCGACTATTTCAAAAGCCCGGATTCCCTCGGATGGGATTAGAAAGATAATATGGAATCTGTTTTACGTAATAGGTCAACCGAAATAGGCAAAATAATTCATTAGCTTAATGATTAAGGAACCTTTAGGAGACAGGGTTACACGAATTACGTTGATTTATTTAGATATTTATCATTTTGTACCCTAGTGTCACGTTTCTTGTGTTTCATAATAAAGATTGTTTCAATTTTATTTATTACACATTTCTTGTGCTTCTGCTTTCAAAAGACAAGCCACAAAACGCGAGCTGAAAATTTAACGCAAAAACTGAGAACAAAATGTGAACACAGGTTCACAACAAAAAGCGGATACATGGTTGAATATACGGTTTATCCTTTTACATAACTTCGTTTCACAGCGTAAATATTGTAGCGCTTATAATAAATATTTGGTTTCAGTATTTTGGCCGAACTTTCACAATTTATTTCTGAATCGGTAACTGTAAACGGAGTTGTTTGAACACTCTAGTTAAACATGAAGTAGTTATAATAATATAATAATAATAATAATATTTTAAAAATATATAAGATTAATCCGAAAATAATCGATTTTTTGCATCATATAATGTTACAGTGGAAAACGACATTACAAATAAATTGTAACAACAGTAATGTCTCTACACGACAGATATCGATAAAAAAAGGCATTTATCAAGGTGACTCTCTCAGCCCCCTGTGGTTCTGTCTTGCCCTCAATCCTCTATCTAATTTGCTGCAGAAATGCGGAGCCGGGTACAGCCTTAAACACACCACAGACGAAACAACAATTTCACATCTGATATACATGGACGACATCAAACTGTACGCAAAATCAGAAAAAGATATGAAGAAATTAGTAGATGTTACAACAGAGTTTAGTAAAGATATCAATATGCAATTTGGTTTAGATAAGTGCAAAACCCTTCACATTGTTAGAGGAAAGGTACGACCCGGTGACTATACAGTAAATGAGTCGGATACTATAACCGCATTGGAACCAACAGACTTATATAAATACTTAGGGTATTCGCAACTAAAAGGTCTTGACCACGTAAAGATTAAAAATACACTAACTACAGAGTATAAGAAAAGAGTAAGCGCTCTCTGTAAAACACAACTTTCTGGTAAACATTTAATTAAAGCCTTAAACACCTTTGCCATTCCAGTACTGACATATTCATTCGGAGTAATAAAATGGACCAAAACCGACACAGAACAATTAGAACGAATTACCCGTACAACACTCACAAAACACAACAACCTTCACCCTAAATCCGCCATAGAGAGACTAACAATAAAACGAGAACATGGAGGGAGAGGCCTTATAGATATCCAGCACCTACGGCGGAAACAAGTTAGTCGATTAAAATCATTCTTTCACACAAAAGCTCGCACTAGTCATATGCATAAAGCCATAGTAGCAAACGATCTTAACTACACTCCACTCAACCTAAATGATCAGATAGAAAACCAAAACACTACAAACGATGACCCACAGACACAGAAAATAGAAGATTGGAAAAGGAAAGTACTCCACGGTCGGCACCCTCATGACCTGGAGCAACCCCACATTAATAAAGTAGCGTCAAATAAATGGCTGAAAGTAGGCACCTTGTTTCCGGAAACTGAAGGATTTATAATAGCAATTCAAGACCAAATAATAAACACAAAAAACTACAGAAAATACATTATCAAAGACCCTGCAGTCACTAATGACAAATGTCGCAAATGCCACACACATTCAGAAACCATCCAACACATAACAGGCGCATGCACAACTCTCACACAGACCGACTACACTCACAGACACAACCAGGTAGCCAATATCATTCATCAAAAACTAGCACTCAAACACACACTAATACAAGACGCCGACACTCCTTACTATAACTATACACCAAAACTCACCTTAGAAAATACTACACATAAGCTTTTTTACGACCGTGGCATTCTTACCGACAGGACAATCCACTATAACAGACCAGATATAATCCTACAAGACAAAATAAATAAAATAACTTACTTAATAGACATAGCAATCCCCAATACACACAACTTACAGAAAACAATCACTGAAAAAATTAGCAAATATTCAGACCTCAAAGATGAAGTCACTAGAATCTGGCGGCAAGAAAAAGTGTATGTAGTCCCAATAGTCCTTTCCACAACTGGCATCATCCCTAATCATCCCCTCCATAGTTTAAAATTATTAGACCTTAAAGAATCCCTTTATATTACACTACAAAAAGCTGCTATATTAAATACATGCAGAATTGTCAGAAAATTCATGCAAATAGAAGAGAACGAAATAGGATCTAATCACAACACGTAAACACTCACATTAAAAAACACACGCTACTTTTGCTTTGGCTTCGGCCCGTAAATGTAGCTAAAATCCAGCCTAAGAGCTGAGAAGTTAAAATACTTACCGTAAATAATAATAATAAAGTTTATTGTTTCTTTGTACATAGACGTGCAGCACAAAAATTGAGGCATCCCCGTTAAGTTATACAATACTTGTGATGGGATTGCCTCGCCCTACCCTTAGCTTCAAAGACAATAGTATTGGATTTTAAACCTTAGTAAAATAAAATAAAAACTAAAAGAATTAAAAGAAAAACATGTTTGGACAATTGAAACCAAATTATTAACAAACTGAAAAACTGGAGCATGTATGCATAAGTGAATGTATGTGTGTGTGCGCGTGTGTGTGTGTGTGTGTGTGTGTGTGTGTAAGGGAGAGTATGTGTGTGTTTGTGAATAATTATGGACTGTGATTGTGAGACTTTCGCTAACAAATGCGGGCTAGGATAAGTTCTGTTTCATCATAAGATAAATTTTGTAACCATTCAGTTAATGCTATTTTACATTTATACAGTAACATGGGATAAATATTTAATTTGTGGTTCAAGCTATTATATATATAAGTTGACTGCGTAGTAAATTGACGTCTGGCAAAGACAGTTCTGACCATCGGTGAGTAGGCCACGATGTCTTTACGTCTTCTGTTTAATGTAGTAGGATCATATGACAGTGTTTTATGGGTTGTTATTATAATATTCAATATGTATAATTTCCTGACCGAAAGCAGATTACTAGTCTTATAAAGATTATCTGTGGAATATCTAAAGTGCTTAAAATACATAACCTTTATAAGGGATCTTTGGGCTCTTTCAAGATCCAGGAATTTTGTTTTCGTGGCTCCACCCCATACTGGTATACAATAGGTTATAACTGATTGTGCGAGAGCGATATATATTTTGTTGAGCAACTGAGGCGGTACTACATGACGCAAGGTTTTGAAGATCCATATTAACTTTCTGATCCTGGTCATTGTGTTTTCGATGTGGGTATGCCAGGATAGTCGTTGATCAATTATTATACCTAAGTATTTTATGGATTTAACTTGCGTGATGTTGCTACAATTACACTGATTGGATGAATTAACACACTCATGGATCACAACCCTAAATTCTGGACCTGGCTGTGACCTCTGGTTAGGAGTAAAGCAGATGAAATTGGTTTTACTGACATTTAGGGATAAAAGACTTGCGTTTAGCCAACCAGCTATCTCCTTCAAGCCACGTTCAGCAATCGTCTGCACGGCAGTCCAAGATTCACCGGTAAATACTACTGCAGTGTCGTCAGCATATGAAAAGATTCTTCCGCCGCTGCACCCAATATTACATAATTCATTTATATAAATCAGGAACAGCGTCGGACCAAGTACACTGCCCTGTGGCACACCAAATTCAGCCCTTTCTTCATCACTAATATATGATTCTCCAAGTTTAACCTGCTGTGTTCGATCAGATAAATAACTTTTGAAGAGAGAAAGTGGCAATCCCCTTATACCGATCTTTTCAAGCCTGCGCAGAAGGATTGGGACAGAGACGGTGTCAAAGGCCTTTTTTAGGTCCAGGAAAACTACTAGACATTTTAATCTCTTATCAACATTGATGACAATATCATTAGTTAACGCTTTGACTGCATCTTGCGTAGAAAGTCCCCTCCTAAAACCAAATTGTGATTTAGATAGTAAACTATATTTATTCAGGTAACTGACAAGCCTTCGGTTTAGTACTTTTTCGCAGATTTTTGCCAAGCATGATATGACGGAAATCGGACGGTAGTTATTGACATCGTTCATGTCCCCCCCCTTATGCACAGGCGTGACTATAGATCGCTTAAAAGCAGTAGGGAATTTTCCGGTTTTAAAACACAAATTAATCAATTGAGTTATTAGTGGTACAATAAGGTCTCTGGAGATCTTAAGGAGTTTTGTTGGTATGCCATCCCAACCAGGCGAGCCCTCAGAATCAAGAGCCATGAGTATGCCATCCACCTCTAAAGGATCAGTATCAAGTAAAACAAATGACGAGGCAGTACAGCGAGAAGAAGTGTAGCTAGGAGAAATACCTTTTTGTAATATCTCCCCGGCCAAAATGCCACCAATTTTCACGAAAAATTGGTTAACGCGGTTTAGCGAATTTATAGGGTGTGGTGTAATATTGAGAAGAGATATGCTAGGTGATTTGAGGGGTTTAAATCGTGTTATATCATTTATTTTTGACCAAAGTTTTTTCGGATTGTTTACAGAGGCATCTATTTGGTCTCTTTGAAATTTTCTCTTTAGTTTTTTTATTAAATTTGTGCAGTAATTACGGTAACGTCTATATGTGATTTTTAAAGTTATGTTATACGGGTCTGATAAGGTCCTTAGTTGCATTTTGTTCCGGAGATTTATACAGCGACGTGCACCGGTAGTCATCCAGGGTTTAAGTAACCTCAATTTGTTAGGAATTGTTTTGGTTATAGTATTAGATTGGATAGCCTTATTAACAACGTCTATAAATTTATTTGCAATAAGATCAGGGTCACTATACAAGTTGAAGAATGTCATGTCAGTACTTATAAGACTAGTGTGTGTGTTTTCAAAGTTTATTACACGTTTTTGTTTGACAGATTTTTTACTTACAACAGGTTGATGGCTAGTGGTTATACTAGTTAAAACCATGGCATGGTCTGTTATAGACGTCTTTAAAATACCCACAAAGGCCGAATGACATGTGTTGTCAATTTTTATAATAACATGGTCTAAACAATTTTGCTCCCTAGTAGGTAAGCAATGACCCGGCAATAGACCGTGTACTGCTAGCATATTAAGATAGTTCAGCCTATTTCCGCGCTGCTGTGAAACTTCTGTGTCTTTTATTATTAAATTAATATTGATGTCCCCCACAATTACAATGTTACTGTGTTTTTCCAGAGTACCTAGGTGTAAATTTAGAGAATTGATAAAACCTTCAGCACAGGCGTTGGATGGAGAACGATATATACCTATCACTGTATAGTCATTTATTGATACCTGGATAGCCGATGCATTTGCAATAGCAAGTTCTGTCACCTGAGCTGAGAGGCCGATTTTTATATATACTACAACTCCATCATTTTGGTTATGTTGTTTCTTTGTAAAGTAAGACGAATAATTACTAAGTGAAGGGATGTGTTTATTACAGTTAAGCCTACATTCAGTCAGGATGATGACATCGATGTCGTGGTTTATTTGTGATAAGTTAAGCTGAAGGTCGTCAAAATTCTTGTATATACTTCTAATGTTTTGCGTGACAACTGTGAAATTACAGCGGTCCGTATGTAAATAATTGTGAACGTCTCCAATACTTATTACTTCTGATTTTGCAATCTCGATTTCATCGAGGTCCCGTAAAGAATTAAGATTACTATCCATTGATGAGTGAATGATGTAAATGGTGCTGCTTGTCATATATGATAGTTGTTAGCCACTGCAAATCATAAGTGTAACCATAAAATAATTGTTTTGAAAATGTGATGTAATTTGAAAGTTTACAAATGTTTGGAAGTGCGTAAAGTCTTTGTGTAGGTGAGAGTGTGGTTCGAATGAGAGAGTAAAACTGTGTAATCGTTGGTGATAATTGTTTTGAGTACATAATGTGGTTATTAAATTCTATTTCAATAAATGATAGTTGAACATGCTCCGTAATAAAAAAGTAATAAATTAAAATTAATGTTAAGATATGCGCCTTTGCTAGTGAAAAACGATAGGCGCTTAGATAATTAGTACATTCAAAAATTGCAGTTAGTGCTTTGTATATTTTTACATAAAATAGTCATTTTTCTTGAGTTAATTGATGTACCTGAGCTTCATTTTTGATAAGAATAGCCCTTGAATTTTCATCTTGTTTCACGAAGACTCGTCCAAATGACGTCCAGCAGAACTTATATTTCTTAGTCTTGACTAAGTCCCTCGCTAAAAAGTATAATCGGTTTCCTTTGGATGTAAGTTGTTCTGATAAAAACACGGGGCTGTCTTCATTACTAGTGAACCCGAGATGTTTAGCTTGGAGCTTGGTTTTGTTTTTTATATTATAGTTCTTAGCTTTCTGAAGAATATCCGATTTTATTATTGTTGAACCCAGTTCGACAATAATTGGGGTGTTTTTAACTTCTACTTTTTTGCCTTGAATTCTGTGTATATCTTTTATGTCTTTAACATCCAAATCAAGACTAATATTTTTTGAAAGGCATAAGACCATATTCATAAGATCATTTCGTGTTTCTTGCGGTTTCCTAGGAACATTTTTAAGCTCAATGCTGGTTTTCTGTGAACATCTTTGGAGGTCTTCCACTTTTTCTTCCAACATTGTTATGCATTCCCGATCTTTTTTACTCTGCAGCTCAAGGAATTCTATCTTTTTTTGAAAATCTGCATGCTGATTTGTCAGTTGAGCGAGAGTAGCTTCTATTTTGTTATTTGACTGTTGAAGTTCCTTTAAATTGGTCGTTAATGTTATGAGTTCCGATTTTTGAGTAGACATAAATTTAGAAAACATCTCCTTCATCTCTTCTTTAAAATTATTTAATTCCGTAGTAAAATCATCCTCTCTCCTCCTTTTATTGCGCATAGAGACAAAATTTGGAGGTGTTTTATTGGTGTTCAGAACACTCAGGTTTGGTTCCGACAGTGATTTATTTAAATCTTCTACCGACATGTTAAACAAATTAATGTCCTTGCGAATTCGTGTAAGCAATTAGCTCGATCTTGTGCTTTCTTAACGAGGTCTGTCGGTTACAAGTAATCAGAGAATCAATGCAATCTTCCAAAAAGTGATACTGGTCGCGGGGTTCGAACTCGAGACTACACGCGCTGTTGGACGACGTCTTACGCCTCGAGACCACAGACGATTTGAAAACGGTGACGAAATAGATGTTTAGTTTCTGGCAGTTTAGGGAGCCCAGACGTGTGTCATTGACCCATTCAAAGGTCAAGACACTTAGCACCGACCGACACAGAGAAATTAATTTTGTTCACTTTAAAATCCAGGTAGGTACTGATTGTTTTTGCTTATAAATCTGTTTATTGGTTATACACTGATTTCAATTTTTCACTTATTTGTTCCAAGTATTGTTGACCAAATGATCGTGAAACTTTATAAAAGATTACTGCACTTTATACTATTTTGCGAGAATAAAATGCTCGCAAGCACAAAAAACACGTCCACTCAATACGGGGTCGCGCGGGGCGGGGGAGTTGATTTAAAGCAATACTGTTTTGTCAGAAATAAATATGAGTGGTCTGCAGGGAAAATGTTTCTTTTTTTAACGGCGTATGGTCAAGCGAAAGCGTCGTTTGATGAGTCGGAAAAGTTGCCACGCACCGCCACCAGTAGGCGCCGGTATCGCGAAATTAACGCAATCCAAAGTTTTATGAATTTCATTTCGTCAACTTCGACATTTCATAAAGTGTTCCCTTTACGCAAAATACATGTACTACTCTAGTAGAAATATTTTGATATAAGGATATCGAAACATTTACTAAAACAAAATGATAGAAATACTTATTGATGTGGATAAATATTTTGTAAATATTTTTATCATTCACAGTCTTAAATTTATTTTATAACATTTTGATGTCCCGAGATTACGAACAAAACTACTATTTTGGTAGAAAATTAATGATAATTGGCATACCTTACGAAAGTGACAATACCCATTATCGTTAAGCTTCAAACACACGCGCGCACGGGGAAGGGCATGTGCTTTGCGTTCCACGCGCGCCTGAAAGAGTGTCAGCACAATGGCAATGACGGGGCTCCCTTTTAGAGGGCCTACCTGGATCGCGGGCTAACGAATACCATGACCCCAGAACGTAAAGGGCTATTGAAAGACATCGTAGATTTTAGTATTCCGAGTCTGACAGTCCCTCCCGCCCTGCCCTGGGTAGGAGGACTCATTTGATTATTTTAGCACGCTAAAAAAAGCCCCAAACACACGCTCCTTTTGTTAACGTGCGGTCACAAAGCTGGTTGCGTGATATCTTTATATGTTCGAGAGTGGAAAGCTAAGGGTGCTTGACACCCTGTCCTCCACCATCTGGTGTTGGTACTAATTTTTGTTGCATTTTGATGTAATGACAGACACTAGAACAATTTAATGTCAGTAAGCTCTTTATAATTAAATCTTCATTCTATAATATCTTATCCACAGTTTTTTTTTTGGGACAAGGTTGTAATAATCACTTTTCTGATAAATCGACGGTGTCCTTCAATAGCCCTTTCTGTTCCGGGGTCACGGTAAGGAAATAATCCCGCGACCCCGGCAGGCTTTGGCCTTCTAAGAGGGGGGCCCCGTCAGTATGCTGACGCTCTTTGAGGCGCGCGTGGGACACAAAACGCGCCGTCGAAACTTCCGTGTCCGGTGAGGACCTGCGTCAAGCGGTAGGTCAGGACGCCATGACTTCTCTCCAGCCACTCCTCAAAGAGGGGTCTTACCGCCGCAATTGCGGCGTGCCCGGATAAATGAAACCCTTAAAAGAGATATTATCTATCGACTCCAAAAGCATGAACCCAGTACTGATCTTTTTTTACTCCAAAGCAATAAATAGAGCGAGAAGCAACTTGTACCGAATACCACCACCGATTTTTCATCATAGGCGATATTTAACAGGGTGATGGGAGCTATGCCTTATTTGTAGTTGACAAGTAATTTTGAAGTATTCAAAATGACAACAGCAGTTTTCATTTAATTTATTTTAATCCTGTTTCTTAGAAATTGTTATAAATCTGTGACGAAACTAAATAAATAATAATAAAAGTGAAGTGCTTCTTATCCCATATCGCAATTTGATACGAATATAAGTTGTTTTCAGTTACATATCTCAAAATGTTGACTGCAAATCAGTGCATTTATCATTAGTTTATGTGAAATGGTATTTAGATGCATAAAGATTAGATGGGAGGAGGATGGACACAGAGGAACCATCCGACAACAATAGTACGATATCACGATAGCATTGATATAATATCACTGTGAGTAATTTATTATATTGATAGGAACAATTCGTAATGTATAGAATCATACGTATTCTAACATTTCCCTTGTTTGCTCAGTAGGGGTCGTCAGGAATTTCCTGCGATGATTTTCAGTAAGTTTGGTTTATTTTATTATAATATATTCTTTATTTATTCATCAAAATAATGTGTTATTTAAAATAGAAAGTTTACGTGACTTATTTACAGTCATGTCCGTTTAATCACGTCCCATTGAACACAGCGGAACATAGTTTTGAATAATCTATAAGCCTACGTATCATTCGTTTTTATTTTCTCGATCTTTTTATCCATTCCAGTTTTATTATTACGAAAATCTGACAGCCGCGATCTGAAAAAGTCGCAGGTCTAGCCTGTAAGAGCCACGCTGGCTGACTGATTCGTCAAGGAACGAAAGTGATGACACTACTTTTAAAAGGCAAAAGATGAGAGGACGATAGTGAATGTGTGCTCAGAATAAAACGGCGTATGTGCCCAAACATATTGACGTCTTTTTATGAATTAAAATTGTTATTAATTGAAAAAATGTCTTTACAGAATTTAGATACTAGTATTTTATACAATTTAAAATAACATCCTTTCAATAACTCATAGTAGTTATTCCATAAAGTCCAAAAACTAAATTAGATAGACCGAACTTTGCATTTTTTTTGTATCGAGAAAATTTAATTGAATCGTGTTTTCAACTTTGTGAGAATTTAGATCATATAGTCAATAACTATATTCCAAGTTGTAAGATCTGTAGTCCAGATATGTACGAAGAAAAGTAAAAAACAAAAACCGTATTTTTACTGACCTATCCCCTTAACAGTATTTTTTATTTGAACCGGTTGCAATCTGCCAAACCGACGACGGCATGGTTGGCGCATTTTCCATGAGATGGACTACGCGCTGCGTGTCGGAGATTTGATTGCCGCACGGAGCAAATAATTATTCATTACTGTAATCCTTATGCAGTTGTTCCGGGTCTGGCTGTTTGTGCATGAGAATTTAAATGTGAATGCCATAGTTGAAATGTCCGGGAACAAGTGATCATTCTAGCTATTTTCCTTACACAGGCGTTGAAGCATAGCACAAGATTATGAAATGAGCAAAGCCGAAAATAATTTCCACGACTAATGGATGTCACGTTTGTCGAATTCTAGGCTAAATAAGCAACTAAGTGGGCCACTCAATATTTAAACATTCCAAAAGTACCTTATATTACTTTGTTGACATCTCGATGTATCCGATATTTGATTTCGTAAGTAAACGGTATATTGAATTTAGTTCAGCTGATTGACTGTTTACTTAGCATTCTTAAATGGCTATTCAGTAATGTTGTTAGTTGAAGCATAATCAGCATAGAATGTTCCCACTGCTGGGACACAGCTATCTGTGGGAGGGAGTAGGGATGAAATTTTATTTTTTGCATTTTGTGATCATGATTTCGCAGAAAAAAGAAATAAAAATCTGAAAAACTTTTTCTGAATAAATAAAAAAACACTACACAAAACTTCTTTAGAGGTATTCTTACGAGTATTAGTTGCATAATACACCAGAGCCTGAAGGCAAATGGCAAGTGACAATCGTTAACACTCAGCAATCGCTAATTTTCAACTTTATATCCCATCGCATAAAGTTGAAAATTTAGTAAAGACTGCTGAGCGATAGCGAACGAAACAAACGAAAACGAACTGTAATCTTTGATAGATTTTCAACTTAAATATTATGGGGTGAAAATGTATTAGCGACTACTGAACGTTAGCGAATGTCGCTTGCCGTTTGACTATTGGCACTGATAAGAATACGAGTATCATAGTGATTATGATACCTAACTGAACCACAGAACACTTAATAGTTTGAACTCAAGAGTGGTTATAACGTTTGAACCTTATAAAAATAATAGTCTCCAAGGTAAAAAAGATTAGATATTGCCTCTCTCATGATAGCCTGCATAATTATGTGTTAATTCAATTAATGAAATATATCAGTGTAACAATCATCCAAATTCGTTTTCAGTATAGTTATTTGTGTGGGAGAGTAACTAACTTCATCCATCCCCCCATCGATTAATGCTTACAAAAACTGTTTTCGGAAAACTCATTTCACTCTACATCAAGTGAATTTCAATCAGCTTAGTTGCAGAATGAAAATATAAATACAAAGTAATGAACTACAAAGCAATGAAGTACTAGTACTTCGAAACTTCCCAATCGAATAGCGATCCGACATCCAATTCACTCAAGAACCTGAAACTTTTGAAGCGAGCTGTAAAGTAAATTTTATCCTACAACTTTCACGAACGTTCGCAATATTATGTTATTCTTCATATCTCGTCAAAAGTGCTGGTATTTGATATGAAGTTAAGATATTATATGATCTAGTTTTAGATGAAAATGGAGAATTTTGAAATATGGCCAGAATTCAAATGGCTGGTAGAATAAGTTGGAAAGTTATTCAAAGACTGTATAAAATGTTGAGTATTGGTTTTACTTTCACATCACTTTGTACACATAATTATTACAAGTTATGTAACGTCACTCAAAAGTTTTAGATCAATCTGTCTTACATAATTATGTTTATTGTATTTTTAGGTACAGAATTAATGCTAAACCACATTAAACGACAACCAGGATTCCGTTCCCGATAGTGGTACATTAATGTTACTTATATCTATTTAAATGTTTTTGAAAGACTATGCGGAAAGATAAGTGAAAAACGTAATATAGGATCACTGTAATATTTCTGAAAATCCATTAATTATAGAAAATAAATATTATGTACTACCTGTTGCCAGCGACTTCACCCGCTACAACTCGAAAATTATCCCACGGGAACATAAAATCGGGATAAAAACTATCCTATGTGTTAATCCAGGTTATATATAAACAGTAACTATCTGTGTACCAAATTTTAGCCGAATCCGTTCAGTTGTTTTTGCGTGAAAGAGTAACAAACATACCTACATAAACAAACACATACATACGTCCTCACAAACTTTAGCATTTATAATATTAGTAGGACATGCGTTAAGTTCTAATTATATTGTTTTTGAGTCTATTTAGTAGAAGATTTTATCTAATGTAGTTTTTGTTCAAAGGAGTATCAAACCGTTCATAGATATTCACGATTATTATAGTACTATAATAGTAAGTAAGTAAGACATCATTTTCTTTCATACAATCTGGCTTAACAAGCAGAATAAACATAATCCTTTAAGAGAAATAGGGTCATTTTGAAGCCTTCATCTTTATATTGCGACAGTTCTGAAAGGGCGGGCAGTTCAGTGTTATATTTTCTCACACAGCAAATAAAAGCCAGTTCAGAGATACTCGTATGAAGTACATTTGGAAGGATAAAGTCAGGTTGTATCGTGTCTCAATGGACGTCAATTTTCCAGGGGTCGTGGAACTGTTTTAACAGGTAGCCGTAGACGGCCTGGAATATATTCCAGGCCGTCTACGGCTAAGCCTTTATAAAGGTTTTTGAATAATCACTGGATTTTGGTCAGTACGTGACACCCAAGGCGAAATAAAAAAATAGATGATTTATAATATCTGGTGAAATGCTTGATAAATGAATGGTTTTTTAACTAAAACCAAAAACATATAGGGTAAAACACCCAACTATTGACCCCTTAAGCGGTTTTCCTTGCTTCTTTCGCAAAATAAACTAATGTACGAGTTGCAAGTGGAAATGAATGTTTTTGGAAGATAAAATAAACATTGGAGAATGTAACTAAAACATTATTTCCAGTCATACAAAGGTTAAAAGTGTTTTTTTTCTCGAGTTTAGCAAGAACAGGCCATATGACCAGTTATTAACATGCTTGTACCAAATTTTCATCATGCAGATGACCAATTTTTGACCTCCTGTAGTATAAGAATAAACTCAAATATTTTTTATTATGAATGTGATACGAGGTTTTATTTGACAAAAAAAAACAAACAAAGCTAGTCTTATAGCCCTTCTCATTTTCTTTTTTCACACTATTTAGGTCTTCAGTTTTCAAACGCCGTGAATAATATTCTTGCACTTAATTTTGAAATTTTGTAGTTTTTATCACTTTTTGTTGTAGTTTTTTATCACTTTTTGTCCAATTTTTCTTCTTTATTAGTAGTTATTAATTTCACTGTTCTGTATTATGCAGCAGATATAAAAATACTCGTCGGCAAAATATAAATTGAAAGAACACGGCTTTAGTTCTACAAAGTGAGTTTCAAAACCTTTGAATTAATATTTTCCTAATTACATAAGACGGTTTTAACTTTTTAAACTTATGTAAAAAACCTCACAAATGAAGAAAACATAGATACAAATAAAAAACTAGCTCACACTTTGCCTAAACATGCAGGTTAGGGTATATTTTGTCATTTTATGCATTAAACCAACCTGTGGCTGAGGCATTGCTCGTGTTATATTCTGCAATTGTCCCACGGGACCATATACCGACATAAAAACTATCCTGCGTCCAGGTACACCCACTTAACCAGGTTTTAAAATAATCTGCTTGCCAAATTGTGTCAAAATCCATTCAGCCGTTCACTTTTCCTATAATTTTAGTAAGTCTAAAAGTCTAAAATATTCAGGAGGATCCAGAATGTGACAGTAGACCGAAAATTTAAGTACCTCACTCAAATTATTATGCTAGATAGTCAGGTTATTACGTAAGGTATTTTTTATGTTTGTGATTATGCAGATACACACCTTTAGGGGTGCCAACGCCCATGGGCTTAATACAGATGCATTAAAGTTAAGCTACCTCACCATTAAAAATGAACCATACGTACACACCGTGGTGTCAGTAACTGGTATTCTCGTACATTTGGTAAATTACCAGCTATTGACATGTCATGTTAATAAAATGGTTATTCATACATTTGAGTGTACCAGATATTGACCTCATCATTTTAACAAGTTAACGCTCATTAAAACTTGAAAATCATGTGGAAAAGCA
The DNA here is from genome assembly GCA_036375495.1 of Agrotis segetum. NCBI lineage: Eukaryota > Metazoa > Arthropoda > Insecta > Lepidoptera > Noctuidae > Agrotis > Agrotis segetum. The sequence goes on from JAQSVV010000130.1 coordinate 1,625,293, forward strand.
TTGTGTCTGTCTTAAATAACCAAAAAATACCAAACTCAAAGGAATCTATCGTGTAAAACTGAAATAAAATGACATTGAAAACAACCGTCAGCTTAGCAAATTGTTAAATTTCTTGATGATTTTAGGAGGGTATTTTGTTATCATAGGTTTACGGACGCATTATTGCTTTATTTAAATTTTCTGTGACGCCAATATATTACAAGATAAATTATATTTCATTTTCTGTATTCTTTATGCAGCACTGCAAGAAGATTTATTATTATTTTTTATAAAAACTGTTATGCGGTCAATAGTTGGTGGGAGGTCAGCAGTTGGGTACTTTACCCTACATATATTGTAACTGTTTCCCCTGTTGTCTCACCCATAATTCCAATGCCATCCTGCATGGCATCGGTCAATGTTGGGTGCGAGAGGACACCGCGCCTCCGTAAGGGGCTGTCTCCACGAGCGAGAGAATCGCGGCGATATTATCGCCGTGCCACGTTTTTCTATACACTCTCTATGGAACCGTCTCCACACGGCGATATTATCGCCGCGATGCGACGAGTGGCAACGACCGCGCAAAACGTCATTACATCGTCGCTAGCCCGCCGTGACTAGCAACGCGACCGCCGCGCGCTCGCGGCGCTCTCGCGACGAGCGCGCGGCGGGCGCGCTGTCAAACGCAGCGTTATTTCAGCATTGCCTAACGCAAAACGCGGCGATACCGTTACGAGTCGCCGCGGAATTGCCGCGATACCGTAACGACTTGCGACGATACGCGGCGGAATTATCGCTCGTTCGTGGAGATTATCCGACGATATAAGGGCGGACTCGTCGCGATTCTCTCACTCGTGGAGGCAGTCCCTAAGGACTGTTCAACACTTGTCTAAAAAATGACAGAATATGACGTTGAAGAAAGGTCCGTTTTGCAGTCACACTTTTTTTAGACAAGTATTCAACAGATGTTTAAGTTTTCGTTGTAAGGCTGTTCACCTTTATACTATTAGAATTAAAAAGTATTACTAAAAAATTATAAAATATACATTATAGATTTTGAAAAGACACAATTGTCTACAATTAACTAACCAACAAAGATTTATCTGAAAGAAAACGTCTTATAGGTGTTAAACTATGCAGACACGTGAAAAATACATTTTGCTTCGGGATTAGTGAGGCTTTTCAAGACAAACTGAAGTACCTCAGCAATAGAGACTGACCACTAAGTTTCAAGCTAAGACCTAGCAGTAAGTCGTTAAGTTGTGCTTTACTTAGTTGAAGTTTGTTAGTTTACAACTACAACATGGCAGCTTATACTTTCTAAAAGAATCGTTTCTCAGAATCTAGTCAATTTAATGATACAAATACAATAGTGATTTAGGTAGTTGAAATTAAGGGTGCTTGTACACGGCGCATGTAACCCGCGCAAGTGCCTCAACATGCTCAAGCTACATGCGCCGTGTATAAACACCACGCGGAAAACTTGATCAAGTAGCTTGCGCATATTACTCGCTCGGGTAACCCGCATCTTTACTAGCGCGGGTTACATGCGCCGTGTACAAGCACCCTAAGGGCCAGTTTCACCGGTTACGGATAAAGTGTCGGTTAGTTATCTGGTAGTTATTATTATCTATCACTTAAAGGCTGGTTGTAACTTTTTTCTGTTTCACCGTCAAACTTCCTGATAATTTATCCGGTAGATAGTTACCGGCCACTTTATTAGCAAGCGGAACGGCAACGTCGCTTCTTTGCGTTTCGATACCTACTACTACGTAAAATATTTTCATGATAAAACAATTTTGAAAACGTAATTATTGAAGTAATTTTTGTTCAATATAATCCAAGTCAACTTACTTTTTACATTTTGAAGTATAATTTTTCATCAATAAAGAACGAAATTATTAAGATTATTATGATTAGCGACATGTTTAAATTCCAAGTGTGTGTATAGAAACGAAACGCAAGTCTCAATTGTTTTGTGTTTGATAAAGTTTGTTTTGGACGCTTTTGCTTGTTTCGAACTGCGAAATAATTATTTTCGTTCCCGCCTGTTGGTCTAGTGGTTAGTGGCTGACTGCTATGCCGGTGGTCGTGGGTTCGATTCCCAGCCAGGACAAAATATGTTTGTGTGATGAGCACGATCATTTGTTCTGTGTCTGGGTTTATTATTATTGAGAACTGGCAATTATCGCACTATGATTACCCCTCTAGAGGGGGGGCCCGTTATGCCTGGGGCGGGACTGGAGGAACTGTTCAAACTCGTACCGACTGAAATAAAGGGTGTTCCTTCAATAGCCCTTTACGTTCCAGGGTCACGGTAATTCGTTAGTCCCCCAGCAGGCTTTGGCCCTTTAGAGGGGAGCCCCGTCATGCCCGGGGCGGGACTTGAGGAACTGTTCAAACTCGTACTGACTGAAATCCAAGGTGTTCCTTCAATAGCCCTTTACGTTCTGGGGTCACGGTTACCTGGTATATGACCGCCTAAAATGCAATAACAAACTTTTCCCACTTGAAATGTACTATAATGTAGATGATAACTCCTTTAACAGGCACTTGATCCAGCTGATAACTTTTTTTTTTTTTTTTTTTTTAGCGTGGTAAAATCATCAAATGAGTCCTCCAACCCCGGGCAGGGCGGGAGGGACTGTCAGACTTCTACTGACTAAAATCCACGGTGTCCTTCATAGCCTGTTACGTTCCGGGGTTACGGTTAGGGAATAATCCCGCGACCCCGGCAGGCTTTGGCCCTCTGAGAGGGGGGCCCCGTCATTATGCTGACGCTCTTTGAGGCGCGCGTGGGACACAACGCGCCGTCGACCCGGGCATGGTCCTTGGTCGGGCAGCGAGTTGCCCTTTACTCGCTGCCCGCATGCCCGCGCCTACGGTGGCCGGAGATCATCTTGCGACGTCCGTCGCCGTGGGCGCCTACCACTGCGGCTGGGGCGGAGGGAGGACGCTGTCCTCTCTCGCTCGCGGCCTGCCTCCTCCTTGACGAGCATTACTGCCTCGCAGAAGGAGCTGACCGCTTCCCACTCCGTCTCGCCCCGCAGCATGGCCGCAACCAATGCCGGGCGCGAGAGGTCTCCGCCTATCGCAGCCGTGAGGACACGTCGGTGCTCCGCCCAAGCTGGGCAGTCTTGCACCGTATGCTCCACCGTGTCCTCCGGGCGATCTTCGCAGTGGTGGCACCCAGGCGTCTCCTCCTTTCGCATCAGACACAGGTACCTCCCGAAACTTCCGTGTCCGGTGAGGACCTGCGTCAAGCGGTAGGTCAGGACGCCATGACTTCTCTCCAGCCACTCCTCAAAGAGGGGTCTTACCGCCGCAATTGCGGCGTGCCCGAGCTGATAACTTAACCAATACTTTATCTACCAGATACCGCAATCCGACACCTGTGAAACCAAAAAAAAAAAAAAAAAAAAAAATTGTAGTTTATCTGGCAGATAAGTTCCTAATAGGCTATCCGAGACTTTATCCGTAACCGGTGAAATTGGCCCTAAGTGTTATTATCGTAGAAAGGTGTCTACAAATCTTGCTACGGCGTAGCAAATGTCTACGAGTTAGACTACGCGTAGCCACAGTCGGTGCTACGACTGATCGCGTAGCACGGTGACGACGCAAGTTAATTATTACGATTATGCAAGACAAAACTTTTGATATGGGTGAAACAGAAGGGCCTATCAGACTCGTAGTGACTAAAGCAACCCTGTTTTTATAGCTCTTTACGTTCCAGTTCCGCGGTACTGTTTAGACAGTCCAGCGTCCTCGAGGTGTTATAGTTCAGTTGAACCGGTACGTAAAATTCGGATAATGCGGTGTCCAACAGCTGATAAGCAAGATTATCGACCTTGCGTAATTTGTTCGATAGATTTTTATACAGACAATATTTTTAAAAGACCCAAGTTAACGATGTTATACAGATAAATGACTTTACTTAGAGCTTATAGCAAGCACTGGTCGTTGCCAACTTCATTACTTCATACGTGATCTTTTGTCGCAAGCAGTATCGTTACGGCTAAATCGTTCTGAGTGTGGGCAGGATTCCAAGTGATTAGTGAGCCTTATTTTATGAAGAAAATTGGCGTCCCACAGTGCTCTCAATAGCACAGCTTAGGGATGTGTCAGTGGAAAATCACCTATCTTGGTTATAACATGATCTCAAGTTGCAATGTTTTGTTGAGGAGCTCATGGCACAGGCCGATCTTCTGGCTTAAGCCGGTTTTGCCGAGGTTGGTCTGTGGATAGGTGGCCATCTGTCATAGCGAGTTTCCTCCGTCCTCGGGAAGCACGTTAAGCCGTCGACTGCTCGTTATGTTCCACGCGCGCCTCAAAGAGCGTCAGTATGATGACCTCTAAAGGGGTCTAGAGGGCCAAAGCCTGAAGGAGTCGCGGGACTTATCTCATTACCGTGAACCCGGATCATAAAGGACTATTGAAGGAGGACACCGTGGGTTTTAGTCAATGCGAGCCCAACAGTCCCTGCTCGGGGTGGGAGGCCTCTGATGATTTTACCACGGTAAAAAAAGGTTTCAATATCCAATTCCCAAAATATCGAATGGTTTGAAATTATTTATTTCCAAGTATGTTTCTCAGGTGGATTATTTCAATAAAATGTCAATTTCCCAGAATTAATCATATGGAGTTAAAATGACTTTGTTTTATTTCGATGTATGAATTATTATTTTATAAAAATAAACCGACTTCGGTGAATTACTTAAATTACAAAATCTTAACACGAACAGTATTATTTAATTAGACTTAATAGCTATCATTAAACGCTAACTAACTACTCTTCGTGGAGCTAACCCAACCTTCGACATCCTTTTCAAATTAAATCCGAAGAAAAACTGACTGAAAGTTGTTCAAACTACTTTCTTGATTACCTAATGCATTATGTAGTCTGCTGAGACGATCTCTTCAAAGTTATTTAACGAAATAACCCTTTGAAGATATCTTTTGACCCTATCTTTATCTTTTAGAGTTCAAAATCGTCTTTTAGAATTCATTGCGTTATCAAAGATAATTGAATTAGAAAATCTGTTGTTAGAAGTAGTTTTGATCTTTATTAAGAATTATTCCCGTTGGATCCCGCTTTTGAATCCCACTTGAATATTTTTCCCGTTGGATCCCACAAAAAATTAAAATGTATTCCCGTTGAATCCCACAACAAAAGAAAAACGTTTTATTCCCGTTGAATCCCAAAAACTATTCCCGTTGGATCCCACATGCTTTAAAAAATCTGAATGCAAGTACTTTCAATCACAAAATTGCTATCGTAAAACTAACGTCTGCTTGCGGTTTCGCCCGCGTCATGTTAGGCGTATGGCCCTATGGTCCAGTCTCTTGAGGAAAACGTGAAACACGACGCGCCATGACTCGGGCCTGTCCTTGGTCGGACGGGTCCCGGACTCCCCGTCCAGAAGCGGCTGGAAAATGACTCGGACCACGGAGTAATTTAAGGGGCTTATATCTTAGAGCGCAGCAGGCATTTAGAGTGATTCCCCCCCCCCTGTCACGTAGCATCACAGCGATTTTCAAATGAACTTCGCTGACCCCGTTGAAAAACGTACCACCTTGAGCTTATGCTAGCCTAGTACTTTGGCAGGCCATTTAGAGTTGCCTTACCCCCGCGCTGCGTATAACGTGGCACCAGACTGCAAAACATACCTTGTTCTTATACTAGCCTAGTACTTTTGCTGGTTAGTGACATTCTATCAGTTTTTAAGCAAAGACTGAAACAAATTCTCAGAATGTGTCTGTGCCATCTTTCTACACACACTGGTGACCGGTCTATGGAAAGCCTATGGTGGCCGGATCTTGTGCAACTTTTTTTTTAGTAAAATTCATAAATTAGTTACTCAGAATACATCAGTAAAATAACGGTAACAGTTTTCTTCTGATATGTACTCATGTTGCCAAAAAGTGGGATTCAACGGGAATTAAAAATGGGATCCATCGGGAATACCTAAAAAATGGGATCCAAAAGTGGGATTCAACGGGAATAATTCTTTATTAACTGCACTAGGAATGATAAGAGACTCTGTTTGAGTACTATTTTGAAGTCTTTGTGGCGTTAACCTTTAGAAAATGTTCATGTTATTAAAAGTCCATTCTTGCTCTGTCTAACATTTTACCAACATTTTTTTTTCTTTCAAGTTAATCTGATGCAATGGTATACTTGAATAGTTCTATACGAAGCAACCGGGTAGTAGACTGAAGTGAGTTACGTAGATAATTAATTTGACCCCGTCGATATACTTATGTGTTAAAAAACTGATGTACAACAGAATTTTGAATTTACTGACTTCTTGCAACAATATTGTCAAACACCTACAAGATTACGTTTCAATAAATCTTTTCTTTCTTTCTTAAGTTTGGAATGAGCGGCGATTTCAAGGCTCGGATAAAACTCAGTATAAAATGAATGATCACCCATAGACGGACTGAACTTGGTAACATGGATCTTTATGAAAATCAGTGTAAAGTTACAGTCTGGAATAACAAATAGGATATCGTTGATCTCGGTATTACGTTTTCATGGGATAATTTTCTTGTTACACGCGAGCGAAACCGATGATGGCTAGTCATACTAATCCTACTAATGTTATAAAAGCGAAAGTTAGTGAGAATGTATGTATGTGTATGCAGTTATATTTGTTACTCTTTCACGCAAAAACTACTGAACCGATTTGGCTAAAATTGCACATAGGATAGTTTTTTATCCCGATTTTATGTTCCCGTGGGCTAATTTTCGAGTAGTAGTGTTTGAAGCCGCTGACAACAGCTAGTAGGTACAATAAATGAGGAAGTAAAAAACGGAACCTTTTTTTATAATAACCTTAGATACCACTGTATTCTCGTACATTCTATTTCTACTCGATAAGGGTAGTTCTTCAGAGACAAAATTTTCGATGTCTGTGGGTATATTTCTGTAACCAACTAACAAAACGGCATGTAATATTTTTTTCTGAACAGTTTAGCTTTAGCTCTACCTGGGACAAATTCTATTTTTTGAATAGTAACTATCTAGATACAAAATAAAAAATTTTGAAGTCTGTTCTCCTGATTCATATAGAGCGTCCGTTTCCCATTTTCCGGAACAAAATGATCGATGTCGCATTTTCCTTTTGATTCATCAATATAAATTATAGTTCTAACGAAAGGTAATTAATTGACCTCTTACAAAAAAAATACATATTAGATATAACTACGTTAGTGTAATTTTAATTAAGTAAATAAGAAGTGTCCGGCGTATAATACTGATTCATGTGGAGTAAGCTTTGCTTGACTGTACTTGGTCGAGGAATAATGATGAGAGTCTGGGATCAAACCTGTCGTACAACGGACGTGCTAGAAGGCGGACATGAGGCTGGTTGGCTTAGAACCTGGTGAAACACAGGTAAATGTCTGATTCATCTGTGCTTGGTTTAGGTACCTTGCTGATTACAATGCCTAATTTATTAATTTTATTTTGCTGTTTTAAGACTTTAATCTGAGTTTCGTGTGATGCTTTTGGGTTACAGATTCGTGTAGAAAAATGATAATACTGAAGTCTGTATGAATGATGAGTTAAGCATGATTTTAGGCAAAATCATGATTCATCTGTGCCTGATTTATATGTTCAAAAACCCATTTTAATCTGAAAATAAATTAGTTTTCCTCTTTTCCAGCCAGAAAGGAGCACTTTTGTTACGTTATTTTACTTTTTCATGTCAGTAGAGTGTGTGTGACATAATTTTGACATTATTCTTCGGTTTTTATTCATTAATAAGTCAAACTCTATCTATTTTATTTTATATTGCTGTTTACAACAATGCCACTATGAATAGTAGAAAAGATGGAACAAAATATATCTATGAGAAAAAGAGACTCACAGAACGTACGAATTTTTCATCCTTCTAAGATGGAAAGTAAGAAAAGTTCCAGGCAAGTATGCTGCGTGGAAATTAGAAATGAAAGAATTATATTTGAAAAAACAAAAGTAAACAGAGAGAATATTATAACGTATCATTAAAATAACTATCTAGTACCTATTTATAACAAAATTCTCGATTTTCTGTAATTGTGTATTTATTTCTGTAATTGTTAGTTTAGAAACAAGAATTTTATTGTTGAATTGACCAGATTTTTCCTTGATAATATGATCACTCTTAATAAATTAATTGTTTTATAAAAAAATAATATTGTTGTTATAATAATTATGATTATTTTCTTATTACAAAGCCCATTTTTATTTACATCTGTTAAAAATTCTGATTCATCTGGGCACAAAATTTTTAAACGTCGATATCTTAAAAACTACTTTGTAAAAAGAAGTCCCTCAAACAAATAAATGTTATTTGGAATATCTATTTTCATATGAACATGTGTTACTGAGCTGAAAGTGAAATTAAAATTTGACCATATGAATCAGTCAAAGAATCAAATTTCGAAGAACTACCCATAAGTGAAAAGAAGAAGAAAAATGTTTGTAAGAATTTATTATGAAATGTTTTCGATAAAAATACACACAATAGGGACTTGGTTGAATCATCCCTATCACTCGACTTTATCACTCCTTCTGATATTGTTGAGTGTTTAATTTTGTTCGATACATCCATTTTTGAATTTAATAATTTATGAAGTTGAAGAAAAATAACAAAATACTTATCGTTACGGATTCAGAATAAAAAAACTATAAAATATTTCAATAAATGTTGTGCATTTTCTTTACACAGTATTGTTTATCATTTTATTGATGGTTTCACTCACAACAGTTTGATTGATGTAGTGAATGAAAAAGTTAACGATTGAGTTAAGGTGCTTGTACATGATGCATGTAACCCGCGCAAGTGCCTCAACATTCTCAAGCTACATGCCCCGTGTAGACGTACCCCGAGGGTAGCTTGATCAAGTAGCTTGCGCACGTTACTCGCGCGGGTAAACCACAAACTACTTTTATTACTTGCTCGAGTTACATGCGCCGTGTACAAGCAGCCTTACCTACGTCATCATACGACATGCCTATTCAACAGACATTTTTTTACCGTTTTTTATGGAAAATGTACGAAACTCTTTGTGGGCGAGAAGTAGCTACGAGTAAGTGTAATTAAAATGTCAAATATGAGTTACGTTTAAATTATGGGACAAAATGGGATTGCGCAACATGCTCGATTTATGGTGCGGTGTTAACGTAATTAATTCAATTTATTGATAAATTATATGTATTTTAACATACGTAACGATGTACTTTTTATGTATACCAATAAAAAAAAACTATTTTGTTACACTATATTATTGATTATAATTTGAGATACAACTCATTTCTGCCGGAGTTGTGTTTTTTTTTCTTTATAGGGTGAACATTTTTAGAACATCCTAAATGTAAAATTATTGCTTAGACTGAAGTTGCATGCTATAAAAAGTTAAGCAAATGATATGCTTCTACCCAGCCCTTTAACTATTAAAGGCGGTACGATGCTAATTCCTATTACAATAGAGAGGTGCGGCAGTAGTATAAGCTATGTACATACAGTTTCAGTTTACTGCCTCCGGGAACTGCTCCAGTCTACATTTCCCTAAGGTGAATGATATTTCCATACCCATCTGCGTACGTAATAGGCTATAAGGTTGCAGTATAAAACGTCGCAATGGTACTATTGCTGTTTACTATTAAAACTTAAATTTGAACTTTAGTAGTATGGGTCTAATCTCTAAAGAGTAATTATACGTTTTATCCCGTTATTACCTTCTCGTCAAATAATAAGGCTTTAGACTGAAAAAAGAATTATTATTATCAGCTCGAATATAATATAATGAAAAATAATATATTGACACGTATATGTATGTTAATCCACGTCTTGCTTCATTCGGATATAATATTAATAATATATTTATAATATTAATAATGTAGGCGCCTGCGGTTAGAAAAAAAAAGGGTGTTCAAGAGTTTGTTAGTAAATGAAGTTTTTTCAACTTAATTAATCCTCTGTTAGAGTAAACCATGTAACCCATGGGAAAATTTAACTGGGGAGAAAATTTAACATGGGGAGATAACAAACAATTAAACTCCTCCCAATATAAAATCATTTTTTGAACCAAATTCACAAAATGGGCCTGAAAGGAAAACTCATTAGAGGAAGCTTTACAAAGAGCACACATCTCTCACCCAAAACCTATGTTTTTCTCCGCATTTTTCAATCTAAACAGTATTTAATCCCCACAGGTCTGGGTGGAGCGCAGCATCGAGTTCTGCACAGAGAAATGGCCGGACTCGATAAAAAAGGAATTATTCGGGGCGTTCAGCTTCGTCCTGGTGTACGCGGTGCCCGGTGAGTGTTTTAATATTAAAGCGTCTCCACGGAACCTCTGTGCCGAACAGATTGCATGGAGTTGTAGGTTAGTTGGGTTTTTGGACTGTCTGAGATATTGGTACTGGAAAAGTTTTTGTTGTCTGTTTTACGAATTGATACGGTTTAGTTAGGTCTATACAAAGTTCACTGTTTCCATTGTAACATTGTGTATTTAACTTTTCACAAATAGTAGATACACGGTTTTGAAATTCCATAATTATAACATGAAAAACAATCGTAAAAAAGCGAATTGTGTAATGGGCCCTTTGTTTTTTCAATAATAATGGCGTGACTTGATTATCACTAAAATTGTATAATGATAGTTAAATATTAAAACGTTGAGTAAAAATTAATTAATTATCAGTTTGTTAAATCGATTTAAACTTCTTTGTAAATAAAATCGATTATTTTTAGGAATCGAGACAAAAGCTGAATAAATGGCTGAAAGATTAAAGATTAATACTGTTATTGAAATAAATTATTCAGAAATTGCCTGTCTTTATCAATTTTCCATTTTACAGCCGTGTAATGATATTCATACGAGTTAAAATGTGATTTTCATTATATTACTCCTGTATTTAACGTACTTATTAAAAGCATCGCAACGCCAATGTATACTAAATAGATCCATATCTATCAGGTAAGGCTCGCAGGACTATTTTTTCAGGTAACTGTGGCCCTGAAACTTAAAGAACTATTGAAAAAACCGTAGATTTTAGTCAGTACAATTCTGTTGGTTCGATCTCACCCAGGTTGGGAGAACTCATTTGATTATTTTACCACGTCAAAAAAACATGTGTCATGATTCATAAAAGTTAACAAAAGTTGATTGAGACTTTCATAATACAAATATAAGTTAATCGTAAATCATCATCATCATCATCAGCCTATATTGTACCCACTGCTGGGACACAGGCCTCCTCTTTGTGAGAGGGAATGGGCCATAATCCACCACGCGGGCCCAGTGCGGATTGGTGGATGTCACATGCCTTCGATTTTTTGGTTCTAGGACATGCCGGTTTCCTCACGATGTTTTCGTTCACCGTTTTGAGAGCAGTGGTGATGAAATAAATTACACAAAGTAATGCGCCTGGCGGGGTTCGAACCCACGACCTACAACTCGTAAGTCGGGACCGATACCACTGAACCACCACTGCTCCCAATGCAATCGTAAATAGCAACTGATACTCGTAAAATATGCCTTACACATTATTATCTAGGTTTTGGAAAAACCACAACAATTTGTTCCAGCAACGGAAAGGATTAGTCAGATTAAAGTAAGAGTGAACACAGAGAAACACACTACACGTCGCTTTGTTTTGACTGTAAACCAATTAGGCGTATGAGGAAAACAAAGCAATAAAGTAACCCTTGTATCTTTCCGCGGACGTGCCACAGGAAACCTGCAGAGTTCAATGACCGTATTCTTCTGTTTTGTATGAAAGTGATTCTACGAGTATGTTGTTTAGGTGGGACAGAAAAGATAGCGAAATAAAATACTTCAATTGTAAGCTCAAAGGACGCATTCCCGGAAAAATGATTCCTTCACCGTACTTGTCCTAAAAAAATGTCCCAGAATGGGCCTATTTGTCACACGTTATTAGTTCATGAACTTCCTTTCCAAAAAAGTAAGAATACCTGTGAGAAAATAAAGGCGGAAATTTTCTACTGTAAAGCTATTGTCAAACAGACAGGGCGTGACGAACGCGAAGCGAGGCGTTTTTGTTTGTAATGTATGGAATTGTTTGAAGTCTGTCACATAGAATATCGGATCGCTTTCGCATTTTTATATGACATGATTTGGTTCGGTTCGCTATCGCCTGTCTGTTTGACAAAGGACTAATAGTAGGCATACACCATCCTGCCTATCGATATTTGCAATTGTTTTTCATTTGACGCTTGCAATTGTTTCAAATCGGCTGTTCGTCCATATACACCATACACCATCCTGCCTATCGATACGATAGATTTGTCACAACTTCAAATCTGCACCAGTGATGCCAACTCAGCAACTAGATCTGGCTATTATTCGGTGACGACAGCTACAATTTCTAGCACCTTTTCATTTCATCATGAGACTATCGAATTAGATTAAAAAAAGTGGTGCAAGCGATTTTCGACCTTATCGACATTAAAAATTTAGTTTGTTTTTCTCACATTCTTATTCGTTAACATTGCTCCTTCATTAAAATTCGGTGTTTGCATCATTGTCAATAAGGTCGAAAATCGCTTGAAGGTCGGAAAATACTTGCTTAAGGATAGCAAGTTAAAAAAAGTGGTGCAAGCGATTTTCGACCTTATCGACATTAAAAATTTAGTTTGTTTTTCTCACATTCTCATTCGTTAACATTGCTTCTTCATTAAAATCCGGTGTTTGCATCGTTGTCAATAAGGTCGAAAATCGCTTGAAGGTCGGAAAACATTTGCTTAAGGATTGCAAGTTAAAAAAAGTGGTGCAAGCGATTTTCGACCTTATCGACATTTAAAATTTAGTTTGTTTTTCTCACATTCTCATTCGTTAACATTGCTTCTTCATTAAAATCCGGTGTTTGCATCGTTGTCAATAAGGTCGAAAATCGCTTGAAGGTCGGAAAACATTTGCTTAAGGATTGCAAGTTAAAAAAAGTGGTGCAAGCGATTTTCGACCTTATCGACATTTAAAATTTAGTTTGTTTTTCTCACATTCTCATTCGTTAACATTGCTCCTTCATTAAAATCAGGTGTTTGCATAAATGTCAATAAGGTCAAAAATAGCATGAACCTTTTTTTAACTTGCTTTCGTGGTCCCTTGACACCTCTCAAGTTTTCAATCGTATTTTGGTTTAAAATAAAATGAATAACTCTTTTTTTTACGAGTGTACATGCGATCCATGTGTGTGCGAAAAGCCTCAGTTTTCCTGGTATGGCCACGTTCACATGGCGATTATTTTCCCGTATACTGTATACAAGATTTTATCGAATAGAGCAGTAATAACAGTTCACAAATGAAAACTTAAAAATAGTTTAAACGGCGTTCATACGGGAAAATCCCGTGTTTGAGAAATATAATATTTTACCGTGTACCGTGCAAAGTTGTCCTAAAACTGGTCAACTCTATTCGATAAAATCTCGTGTACGGTATACGGGAAAATAATCGCCGTGTGAACGTGGCCTAACCGTCCCTGTAGAAAAGTAGCTAAAAAGTTTAGCCACAAGTTACACTTTTTAGCTTTTTTTCTAGCACCTTTATAAAATTGGCTAACTATCTATGAAGTTGCTAAGATGGCATCACTGCTGCCGATTTGACGTTGTGTCAAAAACGATTTGATGACCTATCAAAATTGGCATGTCATGCCATCAAATTGGCATTCCACCCCCATACACGTTCAATTCTATTTGAGCAAATTGGCAGTTTTATGCCGAATTGACAAATAGGCAGTATGGTGTATGGCTACCATAAGTGACAATTTTTCTCTTCCGATTGGTCTATTTTAGAGACAGAAAAATGCGTTTATGGGAAGGAAGTTGGTTCTTTCATTTATCGAAATGTTGGTGTACAATTCACAAGCTTACCCTTTGAGCACATGTAGCATAAGCAAGAATAAATTAAGTCATTGTAATACGACTGTTTTTCCCGATAAATCGATTAAAGCAGAACTCGTAGATGGCTGAAGAATAAAAAAAAAATTAAACCTGGCAGCGGCCCGAAACGGCTTCGCACAAAATTTTTGAAATCGGCACTATATTTTTTTAGTTTATTCATTGCAAACATACACACACAAACAAAAATAAAAATCTTTTCTCTTAATACTATTAGTGTAGATATAGATTTATCATCATGCTCAATACGACAAAAACCTCTCTTCATTCTATCTTTTTATTTTTTCCTTTTATTTTTCCGTCGAGAAAATCAGTTGGAACGGTACCGCGGTGTTATGCCCTCACCTGCGTATACATCAAATGTTATTGTAACTAAATAAAACCCTTTTAGAGTTATTCCAACACTTGTTATTTATGGTAGCCATACACCATACTGCCTATTTGTCAATTCGGCATAAAACTGCCAATTTGCTCAAATAGAATTGAACGTGTATGGGGGTGGAATGCCAATTTGATGGCATGACATGCCAATTTTAATAGGTCATCAAATCGTTTTTGACACAACGTCAAATCGGCAGCAGTGATGCCATCTTAGCAACTTCATAGATAGTTAGCTAATTTTATAAAGGTGCTAGAAAAAAAGCTAAAAAGTGTAACTTGTGGCTAAACTTTTTAGCTACTTTTCTACAGGGACGGTTAGGCCACGTTCACACGGCGATTATTTTCCCGTATACCGTACACGAGATTTTATCGAATAGAGTTGACCAGTTTTAGGACAACTTTGCACGGTACACGGTAAAATATTATATTTCTCAAACACGGGATTTTCCCGTATGAACGCCGTTTAAACTATTTTTAAGTTTTCATTTGTGAACTGTTATTACTGCTCTATTCGATAAAATCTTGTATACAGTATACGGGAAAATAATCGCCATGTGAACGTGGCCTTACCAGGAAAACTGAGGCTTTTCGCACATGGATCGCATGTACACTCGTAAAAAAAAGAGTTATTCATTTTATTTTAAACCAAAATACGATTGAAAACTTGAGAGGTGTCAAGGGACCACGAAAGCAAGTTAAAAAAAGGTTCATGCTATTTTCGACCTTATTGACATTTATGCAAACACCTGATTTTAATGAAGGAGCAATGTTAATGAATGAGAATGTGAGAAAAACAAACTAAATTTTAAATGTCGATAAGGTCGAAAATCGCTTGCACCACTTTTTTTAACTTGCAATCCTTAAGCAAATGTTTTCCGACCTTCAAGCGATTTTCGACCTTATTGACAACGATGCAAACACCGGATTTTAATGAAGAAGCAATGTTAACGAATGAGAATGTGAGAAAAACAAACTAAATTTTAAATGTCGATAAGGTCGAAAATCGCTTGCACCACTTTTTTTAACTTGCAATCCTTAAGCAAATGTTTTCCGACCTTCAAGCGATTTTCGACCTTATTGACAACGATGCAAACACCGGATTTTAATGAAGAAGCAATGTTAACGAATGAGAATGTGAGAAAAACAAACTAAATTTTTAATGTCGATAAGGTCGAAAATCGCTTGCACCACTTTTTTTAACTTGCTATCCTTAAGCAAGTATTTTCCGACCTTCAAGCGATTTTCGACCTTATTGACAATGATGCAAACACCGGATTTTAATGAAGGAGCAATGTTAACGAATAAGAATGTGAGAAAAACAAACTAAATTTTTAATGTCGATAAGGTCGAAAATCGCTTGCACCGCTTTTTTTAATCTAATTCGATAGTCTCATGATGAAATGAAAAGGTGCTAGAAATTGTAGCTGTCGTCACCGAATAATAGCCAGATCTAGTTGCTGAGTTGGCATCACTGGTGCAGATTTGAAGTTGTGACAAATCTATCGTATCGATAGGCAGGATGGTGTATGGTGTATATGGACGAACTGCCGATTTGAAACAATTGCAAGCCGCAAATCTATCGTATCGATAGGCAGGATGGTGTATGCCTACTATTACAGAATCGCACCCAGCGTTTACAAATATTTAAACTCACATAGGTACACTACACCCGGAATAAATACTTGCAGAGCATACAAAATTATTAGTTCCGCACACCGGGAATCGCGCCCGCAGCGCAGCATTGGAGTGCTGCTGTCACTCAGTCAACTGCACTGCACCGACTTTTGAAATTGCACGAATATTATACAATTAAACACTGTTTTAAGCTTTCACGGTTTGTCTCTAACTTTAAATTGTCACTTACGGGATATCTTCCGTGATTATTTGATACTTTGAGTTCCCGATATTTCGACGCTGTTGCAAGCGCCATGATCGCGGGTTGACTGATCAACCCGCGATCAAATAATCACGGAAGATATCCCGTAAGTGACAATGTAAAGTTATTATACAATTTATTTTATATTTAAAGCTCCCAAATGTCACAAACACTCAAACACAAATTAGGCCAAATTAGAACAGTTTTCAGATTCGGAATCTGGCTTTGAAAGAAAAACTGTCTAGACTTGTTACTAGTTTACTTTGAATACCTTTATATAGGATCAACAAAAAATACCGAAGTTTTTCATATAACATCTGAAAAGGATATTTAGATAAGAATTTGATTTAATATCACTTTTTTACTATTTAAAGCTCAAAAGTATTTAAGATAGTTCAAGATGTTCAAAACAAGCTAAAGCTTCTTAGTTTTCTTCTATTTTTTTTTTTCTAAATAAATTTTATATTCACTACAAATTATTAAATTTTGTTCATGTTCTGGTATTCAGTTTTAGACCCATTAAACAGTAGAATATTCATCGACAAAGCTGAGTACGAGTATTAAGAAAATAGGAATATTATGTCGGAGTCTAATTTTGTCCAAATCACTTAGTATGCTACGTGTTTTCGTAGCTCGTAGTAACATAGCCTACGTTGCTACGCGCTACAACATTGCAATGTAGGCGTGCTACGATACTGTGAAGTAGGTTTCCTTATTAAGAATGTTTATAATTTAATTTTTTTCTACTTTTATATAAAGTAGAAAAAAGAAATGTATAATGATTGTAAACGTTGTTCGTTAAACAAATACGGGCTTGCAGATATTTAACCCTAGATTACTAACCTTATTTTTCGACGCTTATTACGAACCTTCGTCGTTTCGACTACGGTATATAATAAAGGGGATAATGGGTTTTATTTAAATCAAACTCGGTAATTTTTTATTTTTATTATTAATAAATTATATTTTTCTTATAATTTACTATGTTTACATAAACTAAAATGGCATGTTTAATAACCAATCAGCCTTATGAATGTGATCATCCGTTTTATGCTAAATTGAACATAGTGGCATTTTCAAAGTTGCTTTGTTAGTATATTACAAATAGTAAATTGTTAATTTATCTTTAAACATTAAAAATAAAGAATTAAATAAACGAATTAAATAAAAAATTTGCTAAAAATCCATCAAGTAATGTATTTGTGACATACGTCAAGTTCGTGTTCCCCGCTCATGGATTTATTGCACTTGGTGCGACTACTTTTAGTCAGATTTCGTTTTGCAAAGGGACACAAGGCTTATATTTGCTTTTTTATTGAAGGTAGGTACATCATTAGCATTACTTGACCTTGTTTTTTTATGAGGTTTAATCACCAAATGAGTCCTCCCACCCAGGGCAGCACAGATGGGGCTGTCAGACTTGTATTGATTAAAATCCACAATATCCTTCAATAATAGCCTTTTACGTTCCGGGGCCACGGTTACTTGACAGTCCCGCGACCCTGGCATTCTTTGGCCCTCAAAAGGGGGGGGGGCGTCATATTGCTGAAAACTCTTTCAGACGCGCGTGGAACAAAAAGCACCGTCGACTCAGGGACTCGTGCATGGTCGGACGGCGAGTCGCCAGTTACTCACTAAGGCGTGGGCGCCTTAGGTGACCAGAATTCGCCGAATTACTTGGCCTGAAAACTGCTGCTGGGTTAAAGTAGAAACTTTCTCTTCACCATTTGTTTCATAGGCAGGATCAATCTCTAGGTGGTCTTCTTTTCGCTTTCAGATATTGCTGTCATCTTGTAATAATAACTGACGAACTATATCATAAACAACGAATAATAAATAACATTGAATATAAACAAAATAAACCAAAGTACAACCCGAAAGTACTCCATTAAGTAACACAAAAAGTTACGTTATTACTAACCTTCGTCGATGCGACGAGTCATGGTTGCTGGAACGGCGCTCACGGGCCCCTTGGACTCAAAACAACACCGCCTATGGCAGGGGCAATGGGTCGACAGAGATTACATAAAGTGTGGAAAAAGTTTGACCGCGCGCGCAAAAGTTAAGGCGATTTAAACAAACCCGCGTCGTCGAATCGACGAAGGTTCGTAATCTAGGGTTAAATAATTGGCTGTGGTGACGATCATTAATAATTATCCATAACATATTTTTATTTTACTATGTCAAGAGAATATAGACAGATGACTTTCAAAATGGCGCCGAGTATTTGGCACTGTAGTTTTTGTTTTTAAAGAGGAAAAGAAAGTCTTCGTTCGATTAATTTACCAATTAATTTTGTTATTGAAACAATTTTAGGGTTCTATACTCTATTTAAATGAATTTTATAGTTTCGCCGTGTCCGTCCATCTATCAGCAGTTTAGTTCATAAACGCGTGGTAAGTACTAGAAAGCTATAATTTGGCATACATATACAGATTAATTACACCGACAAAAGAAAAGTTTTAAAATTATACTTTACTATACCTCTTGTACACGTTTTTTGCGTACCCCGCTGTATCCCTGAATGTGGTCCTGGGTTCCGATTCTGGATTCACAAAAATTACCTGCAAACAACAAAATTAAATCAATTGA
This sequence comes from Agrotis segetum, assembly GCA_036375495.1. NCBI lineage: Eukaryota > Metazoa > Arthropoda > Insecta > Lepidoptera > Noctuidae > Agrotis > Agrotis segetum. Next base: position 1,644,031 of record JAQSVV010000130.1, read on the forward strand.
CACAACAAAGAAAACACAAATAGAAGAAAACTATCGTATAATTTATTAGCAGTTCTAACTATTTCTATGATGTGTGAAATACACGAGGAAAAATTAAAAAGTTCTAAAAGCATTACAAAGAACATTCACATGAATAGTTCTTGATATTCCATTTCAAACATTTTTTTTAATTTAAATATTCGGGAAATTAGTGTATGTACTTCTAATTTGTCGGAAACAGCAGTATTTAGATGTAGTAAAAGTAAACTGAAAATCTCTTAAGAGTCTAGTAAGGAACTGGCTCACGGAGGGTTTCGGGTATCTATAAAAGGGAAAAAAAAACACATTTTGTTGTGTAGATACCCGGTAACCCTGTAGTACGTACTTAATTATTTTTATTCTAATTTTTAGGGTTCCGTAGTCAACAAGGAACCCTTATAGTTTCGCCATGTCCGTCCGTCCGTCCGTCCGTCCGTCTGTCCGCAGTTTAGCTCAGAGACGCACAGTACTAGAGAGCTGTAATTTGGTGTAAATATACGGATTTGTTGTGCCGAAAAAGTGGTAAAATAAAATCTCGTAAAATATTTTTTTTTAGGGTACCTCCAGTACTTACACGTAAAGTGAGGATTTTTTTTTTCTCCCGTACCCCTTAGTGTGGGGTATCATTAAATAGGCCTTTAAAAAATAATGATAGTTTCCATTAACAATTTATTGATAAAAAAATTCGTTTGTGAAATATTAAGCTTTAAAGTGCTAAATTTTGCTCGATTCGAGTGTCCCCCCCCTCTACCAGCTAAACGGTTATGTTTGGGGATGTGAAAAAATTCACCATAGTAGTATATATAACGAAGTTTAAAAGAAAATTATCATGACTAAGTAGGCTTTACAACTTTACGAGTAAAAGTCGACCAACTTATAAAATGTACTTGATATCATATTTTCTTAAACAAAATGTATCGCAGACAACTGCAAATGTAAGTTTGTCAACTTTATTTTTACAGCTTTTATTAGGTAGGTATGTTTTTTGGGGATAGGTAGGTTTTTATCGTCAACTATTTTTAACTAAATTCAAAAAAAGGAGGAGGTTCTAAATTCGTTGTAATCTTTTCTCTTATGTATTTTCCCCGATTTCTCAAAGACTCCTGGACCGATTTTGAAAATTCTTCTTTTTAAAATTAAATTCAGCGAATCAGTTTTGTTAGTTCGCATAAGTATTTTGATGGGCAACTACGGAACCCTACACTGTGCGTGGCCCGACACGCACTTGGCCGGTTTTTTTTTACTAGAAATAGAAATACCTGATCTGTAAAAATTTCAGCTGTGTAACTATAACGATTCATGTTAGACAGATTGTTGACAGAGGGACAGAAAGAAATCTAAAAAGATTTTTAAGTAAGATTTTACAGCGATTAAAGTTAGGCCGTTCAGAGAATGCGTTCCTGACAGATCGCGATTGAACTGACGACGTAACTTTGTAATGGCGTTGCAGTTACGATAAAAATATTTTTGCTGGTTGTTTACCGTTTTAACAATTGATGAGCATTAAAACAACATTATTATATCAATAATCAATGAATGTTATAATTTTATGTATTAACTGACAGGTGTCAGGAACGCATTCTCTGAACGGCCGAACTTTAGGAAGACCACTTAGAACTATTAACACGTTTTACTAATTATTTCAAGGCCAGCAATTAAGAACGTCACTGGTTTGAGTATTTTACAGAGAGGCAAATTAAATTATTACAATTGTTTATAGAAAAAGTCTCTTTTGATTCTCATCATAGAACGGGTGTTCAATATTTTTTTAGCAGAAAAAATATCATTGTTACAAATAAAATAAAAACAGACTTTCAAATAAAGATATTATTTAAAAGCTAGGCTAATAATGAAAAGCCTAGAAATCAAATTATTTGGGCTCCAATTGTAGGCATAAATTGAAATAAAATTAAAGATTGCTCACATATATAGAATTTATACAAGGAAACATTTATATCTAATATCTTTAAACGAGCAATTCTTGTATATTTATTTATATATAATCAGGATCTCGGAAACGGCTCCAAGGATTTTCATGAAAGTTACAGATTAGGGGTTTTTCGGCTCAAGGAATCGATTTATCAAGTCCCAGGTTCGAGAAAAGCTCGGTTCCCAAGATATAGACATTTTAAAAACCGAGCGAAGCTCGGTCAACCAGGTATTCACAGAATTAATATTTGTAATTCAAAATAACCTTGTTTATTTGAGTCGTTAATTTTCATCGTTTGAAGTTCTGATTAAACGAATAAGCGTTCATTAAAAGCGCCCGACTACCTTCCGTCTTTATAATTTGTGGAGAAATGTCTTCGTAGATCATTAAGTATTTGTGAAAATGTTTCTGCTATATTCTTGAAAATCAAGCAAAGAGTAAATCAGATGTATTATTTTATTTGAATTTTCCTTAGATGTGGTTGTTAACCATGTGTACGAATGTTTTGTTAAAAATGGAGATACCGAAATGAATATTTTAAGTAGATAAATATGTTTTTTTTCACTTTTCAAGTAATCTATCAGAAAAAAGAAATATTTGGCAGTTTCTTGAAAAAAAGAAAATTCTACCTCCTAATAATTATGATGAATTACGAAAACTAGAAGTCTTATATTCGTCTTTCTAAGAACATACGTAGATAGAAGCGGTCGGGCCCAAATAATTAAGAGCTGACAGTTCAAAGAATACGTTTGCTGAGCAGTTGCTAAGTTGATCGTTAAGGTCACTCACTATGACCATAGTTACTTTAGGGTGGAATTTTGTAATCCCACCTGGAGGGCAAGACGTACTCTTGATACCACATAGAAAATTTTACTCAAAGGAAACATCCCTTTGTTTATGAATAGAAAGCAAACTGCATACAAAGATTCTTCCCTGGCATTACAAAATTCCACCCTGTATATTCAGTATATTGAGATCCTCCGTGTATTCGATAGCAGTTTTGGCTTTACCCAGATGGCCTTTGTACAATTTCAAAAGCATCTTTTGAAAGTCAAAAATTTCAAGTCTGATAAGCAATATTTTCTAAGTATTTTGGGCTGTTGGTGGTCAGACCACTCTGAAAAGCAGTGAACATAACACGCCACCAACATTGCTGATAAAACTATTGTGGATCGCTATCGGTGATCAAACGTACAGTTCGGAATTGAAGAATAATTTGGAATGCTCGTTACGCTTCGCCTGCAAAGAAACTCGCATGTCACCGCATATAGCCTTACAACATTGTACATGCGATAAATAATTCAATAGAGTCATAACGTAAATCAAACTTAAGACTATTAATATTAATGGAGTTATTATTGGCTTTGTTAGTAACATCAACATGTTTCTGTTAATTGACTATTTATTGATAAGACAAAAAGATAATTAATAGCTTTACAAGATACTACAATCGCAGACGCCCGCATGATAGCAGAGACGCCTATATTCCTTTTGAAATACTAATTGATACCCTTAGCTTTAACAAAGGTCTAATAATATTGTCTTTTGATCTGTTTACGTCGTTTAGTCCCGAATAAAATAAATTAAATCTTGTAGGTAAGTTTCCAAGTTGATTTGTTTATCAACTTACGAGTATTATAAAGTCGAGGAGGATCAAAATATATAAGTAATTGCTGTTCTTCGATTTAGATTTTCCTTAATGTGACAGGGTAAAAATAAAGGTAGCAGGTAACTTTCACTGCTATTACATTTTAAGAAAAAAACAAATTAGCCCTCTGCATCTAGTTAAACTTTATTAAACGATAGGTTTTCTATATTTTGTTAAACTATAATGTTCAAATGTGCATTTTGGGAAAATATGACTATGTTATTATTAATAGATGTTGATTCATTAAGTTTTTACTATAACTCGAACATTATGCCATAGTTATAATCTAATTTAATTTAATTTAATATTGCTGTGATGTGTGAGAGCTATCGAATACCAATGGACAGCTTCGACTAAAAATCAACGAACTGACACAAAATGACACGCCTAAGGCTGCTTTTCCACCAGAGATGCGCTATGCTACGTTGCTAAGGATGCGTTTGATATCCACCAATCATACTCATTATAGTCCGGTCAATTTAGACATTCGAGGTTACATAAAGTCCCAGCAAGCTGAATTTCTGTGAAGTTGTTCAAAACATAATTATAAACAATGTCTAAAAGTTCCCCATCATTCCCCTGTAAGGAAAAAAAAATATTCAAGGTCAAAGGTAAAAAAAATGAGTTTTTTGCGATTTTCAGCAAAACGGTAAGTTTTATCATACAAGTACCTCAGACAAAAATTGTAGATCATAAAATTATCTATAAAAATGTATTAATATTTTTTTTCTTACGAGCCACCGTTTCAGAGATAATAACGATTCAAAAAGTTATAAAATTTGTTATCGTCAAGTGCATCTAATGAGGTAGTGTACTTAGCGCGTTTTTTTAACGTGGTTTCCCCAGTAGGCCTACTCCACGGGTCAGTTGTGATCCTGTTTATTGTAAAACTATTGCAAAATGACGGAAATGTTCAAAGATTGGGAAAGATAAAAGCGATGTAAATGAAAAAAAAGTGTTGAAGTTGATTCGTCTCATTCGTAAGTTTCAAATTCTTGTTCTTCTTCTCGATCTTCTTCTTCTGCTTCTTCATCATCTTCATTTTGGATGCAAGTAAATTGAACACAGGGACAGGCACGCTTTTATCTTTCCCAATCTTTGAAAATTTCCGTTATTTTGCAATAGTTTTACAATAAACAGGATCACAACTGACCCGTGGAGTAGGCCTACTGGGGAAACCACGTTAAAAAAAACGCGCTAAGTACACTACCTCATTAGATGCATATGACGATAACAACTTTTATAACTTTTTGAATCGTTATATCTCTGAAACGGTGGCTCGTAAGAAAAAAAGTATTAACACATTTTTATAGATAATTTTATGATCTACAATTTTTGTCTGAGGTACTTCTATGATAAAACTTACCGTTTTGCTGAAAATCGCGAAAAACTCATTTTTTTTACCTTTGACCTTGAATATTTTTTTTTCCTTACAGGGGAATGATGGGGAACTTTTAGACATTGTTTATAATTATGTTTTGAACAACTTCACAAAAATTCAGCTTGCTGGGACTTTATGTAATTTCACTCACATTTTTTTGTCTAAATTGACCGGACTATTATATGTGTGTGCGTTATGAAAACAAATGAATGTGATTGGTGGATAACAAACATATCCGTAGCAACGTAGCACAGCGCATCTCTGGTGGAAAGGCAGCCTAACAGTTTTATTAAATGACATGTGACATGTCGTTCTTCCGACATAGTCGTTTACGAAATTCCGGGAACGGTATGGCGGCATTTTGACATTTTCCTCAAATGTGTCATGTTTATACACGCTGTTTTTTTGCATTTTCGTCAAACTTCAGGTGGTTGTCACAAAAGTCATAAATAATCAATTGAAAGTACAGTACCGGGCAAAACTAATAAGGGCTGTTTTTTTTTTGTTGTTGAAATTTTACAGTATTTCAGAATTAAACCCTTAATTCAATACAAATGAAAGAGAATCACCCGACTACACAGTCCGCGCGTACGCACACAGCGATGAGCAGCTGGTGTGCGTGAATTGAATCTACTACTCTTGAAGAAACTAGTTCTCACTTACGGATTTCAGAAAAAGGAAAAAAAAAAATAAAAAAATACCTACCTATTTTATTGTTGATTTGGGTCGAGAATCATGAGTATAATCACGTCCTTGAATTTGACTAGGTTGCAGATCAACACATTGTATATGGGTCAAATTATGCAGATGTCGGTATATTCCAGAAAATATATTTTTCAAGGTAAAATTGCGATGAAAAAAATATATTTTTGGTAGGTTTGCTATATTCATTCTTTGCCACACATTCTTAGTCATTTTCCTGAAGTATAGGAGATAACTTTACCCTTCTTTTGTGAGTACGTTTTGACGGCACGGTTGGCGCAGTGACTGAGATAATGACTGTTGCTCTGCGTGTCGCTGGTTCGATTCCCGTACAATATAGAAATTGGACTTTGTCGGACTTTGCACATTGAAGGAATTCGTAGTTCAATAGCTTTCTGCATTTCTTCTCCACGTAAATCAATCACGTTTATACCCCTCCGCCGGCACAATTTTCGTCTAACTTCTTTTAAAAAGGGTTAAAAAGTTTTTGTTTCACGCCTATGAATACAATAACCATAAAATGTTATAAGCTATTTGGTCCAGGCTCCCCGCAGTAACAGTCACCGATACTTATGACGGCTGGGAATCTGGGAGCGAGTTTAGAGATGATTGATGTTGATGTCACGTACAAGACTCGGGAGATTCAAGTACGAGAGCTTTTTGTATAGAATTATGATTATTGTGTGAGCCATATGTTGGCTATTTTATTGTCGAGCAGAAATTGATGTTTCGTAAAACACTTCTGTGTTTATATTATGTAAAGTGTTTTTTTTAAGTCTTTTTAAATCGACCAACAAAAAAAAACTGGAAAGAACAAGATTTTGGAAAACACAAGATTTTCTTTATGAATTGGTATAAAATGAAAACTTAGCAAAAAAATAAATAGCCAATTACGATACTGGAAATGCATGAAGTGAATCATTGGAAATATTGCTTAAAGTGACTGTTTTAGACCTGCTGATCTTCGTCAGCTAGTTTATCTAACATGGTGTTGGCTAATCTCAAGCTTGAATGATTTCCGTGCAAACAAATATTTTGTTTACATAAACTTCAAGCCAATATTATTATAACCAAGCGTAAACCAGCTCTGTCCATAAGTGACTATTGCTTCCCTTAAAGTTAGTGAAGATTGTGGCTTATGTTATCTTGATCAATTACAAGGACCTTCCCCTAAAACTTTCTAACGACGCTTATCTCTAAGACCACGTCCATAGCCCCAGGTGATACAGATTATCTCAAGTGACTTGCATATTTTATGCCATTCATTTCGTTAGTTTAAAGATCGTCACTACGAGTTACTCAGGGCATGCTGTAAACAACTCTTTTCGTTAGTTTTCTCCATTGTAGCTGTCCCAAAATCCGTACTACATGAGTGAATAGCTACATTTTAACGATAAATGATATTTATTATGCAAGTTGGATGTTAAAAAACACTTTTATCTACACGTCATATGATATTTTTTAAAGCTAGATGAGGCCGGTGTTTCGTACCTGACAGAGTAGTCGAAGAAACATCCGAAACAAATTCAGAGGTCACTGTCTCTTTTAAAGACCATGCAGGTGTCTGAAATGGTCTTTTAGAGAAAGAACCACACAGATTTGAATGGACCTGTTCAGTCAGTGCAAGCATTTGTCAGTTATCGTGTAGCTCAACTTGTAACTGAATGAGCTCGTGGCTAAGATGACAACGACTACGAGCCCCTTTCAAGATGCACTGCTGATACACAAACAAGTGCGTTACTTAGAGCCTAGATCCTAGTGACTTAACATTTGATAAGTTACTAGGATACACGGTGACTCAACTAGGAGACATCCATCAAATAAGCCAAGTGCTCAATGGAACTTCGTCGAACTCGCGTGGCAATTCGGTAGGCAGTAAATAAGGTACCTGACATTGCGTATGACGTGAAACCAAAATACTTAACAAAGTTCGGCCGTTATTCTTACATAATACCCTATTAATTAATGTATATTTATTATGATCAAAGACATCTTTAGTTAAGCTTGTTATAAAGGAAATTCAATTACAGGTTCTTAGCTAAGGCTTATGGTTCCGACACTCAGTTTTCTTTTCTTCTGACATGGGTCAATTGCTGTGGATTAGATTAAGCTTCTTAGAGCCTTTTGTAGCTATTTTGGGCAATTACAATATTTGGTGTTATGTAAGATAAGGTTTAGTTTATTAATTAGCTTAGGTGAGCAGTTATGCAATAGTTTTGTTGTTGTTAAGGCGGATCACGTTTACAATCACGCTAAATTAAAATGTTCTCATATTTTGGAAAATGAAAGTTAGTGTGGCATCTGAAAATTCAATGGTTCTCTAGTTATTAAACGTTGCCAAATATTTTAGTGTCCCATAGATATTCAATATTGTTTATTGATCGACGTTTACAGGTTTATAAGATGTAACTTATAACAAGATATTTACAGGTTTATACCTAGTTCAGGTACAGTTCAATTTATTATTACCTATAGTTCTAAGGCCCAAATTCTAAATATTTTTGTCCATCCATTTATTTCAATAAACAATTATTCAATAAACAATTATTATATAGTTTATTAAACACTGTTTTAGGTTAGCGCCATGATCGCGGGATGACCGATCCAGACCAGTCATCCCGCGATCATGGCGCTTGCAACAGCGTCGAAATATCGGGAACTCAAAAACAAAAACAATCACGGAAGATATCCCGTAAGTGACATTTTAAGACGACTTTCACACGTTTCGTTGTTTTTGTGCGACTTTTGGAACCTGATTCTGGGTATGTCATTGCCACAAATGAGAAAAAAATATATACTCGAGAAAGTTTGATTATTTCTGTGTGGAGTGCATTGAACAAATTTTTAGATTTGTTTACATACATGAGTTAAAACCTTGTTTCTGCAAAAGATGTTTCATAAAATTCTGCTTTTTGTCAAACTTTGGTACCGAATTACATAGAAGGTATAATAGTAAAATAATATTTGAAAATGTCCATGGTAAATCTGAAAGATTATATTTGGACTGCATTAATCAGTTTTTAATTTTTCATTCAGAAATAAACCAAAAATATTTTTTTCAAAACAGGAAGAATTTGATATTTTTTCGTCCGAAATTATATTTTTTTATCTATCAAGATTTACTGAATATTCAATCAAAAAGTATTGAATAACTAAGGTTACTATGTTAGCTTGCATTGAAAAAATAATTAGCTCATTTAAAAGTAAAATAATAGTATTGTTACGAGCTGGGTATTGGGATAAATTAATTAACACCAATTAAAACCAAATACAACTTTATTCACAGACAAATCACAAATTAAAACAATCACAAAACACTACTCAACACTTTAACACTTATACACACTCTTAATCACACGTAGAACTCACTTAGATATCGCTTGTATTTCACTTCGAGTCGCCTCGATCGTAGTCAAAACTAGACTGAGTCGGTCGCCGATCGGTGCCCCTTTTTATACCCCGGCCGGACCCACTAGATGTTTCTAGAAGGTGGTCGAATGTTCTGGAAACATCCACAGACTTCGACATAAACCTATACCTTCTGGAACATTCTAGAACCATCTCGAAACATCTAGAACAGGGTAGAACTTTCTAGAAATTTCCTGACCGAACTTGAGTAGAATTGTCGAGAACCTTGTGGAACTTTCGAGAAGCTCTTAGATAGGTCTCGCAATTCAATCGACGTAACACTGCCCCCTCCTTAGACATGCTCGTCCCGAGCATCGTTAGTCCCGTTGTATCGCGCCAAACGGTCAACATGGACAATCTTGGGCGCGCCACGTAGACCCTTTTGTATCCGGTAGGTGACGTCGTTAATCCTGGTCACGACTCGGTATGGTCCTTCCCATTTTGCTTGTAATTTAGGAGACTTCCCTTTGCTACGCACTGGGTTATGCAACCACACAAGTGACCCCTCGTCGAAACCTCCATTGTTTGTCTTCCGGTCGTATCGAGTCTTCATCTTCTCAGACATTTGTTGGCCGGATAGTCTGATATGCTCATACACATCATTCAACTTGTTACGCAAGTCATTTGCATAATCAGTTACACTGCGTGGAACATCAGGAGGGGTTCCGGTGATTAAATCAGCAGGTAACCGTAATTCCCTTCCAAAGTTCGCGAAGGCTGGTGTCACAGCTGTACTTTCGTGAACTGCACTACGGTATGACAGAAGAAATGGCTGTATGTGCTTATCCCAATCTCTTTGCCTGCTATCCACAACCTTTGCCAGATATCTCTCCAACGTTTGGTTGAAACGCTCCACCATGCCATCAGATTGTGGATGGTAGGAAGTCGTCCTAGTCTTGTGAGTACCCATCAGCCGACAAGTCTCCTGGAATACTTGTGATTCAAAATTCCTTCCTTGGTCGCTGTGTATTTCCAAGGGTACTCCAAAACGACAGAAGACCTCCTGAACCAATTTATCTGCGACTGTTGTAGCTTCCTGGTTAGGAATGGCGAAGACTTCTGGCCACTTTGTGAAGTAATCCATGACAACCATGAAGTACTTGTTTCCGTTTTCACTTTCTGGAAATGGTCCTGCCACGTCTAGTGCTATCCGTTCCCACGGGGCTCCAACGTTGTATATCTGCAAAGCACCTCTGCTGCGTGTCTGGGGTCCCTTCACAGCCGCACAACTGGTACATTTCCGACACCAGTCCTCCACATCTTCACGACAATGGATCCAGTAAAATCGCTCACGTATTTTCAGTAGGGTCCTTTTTACACCCATATGTCCACCTGAACATCCGTCGTGGTAGAGCCGTAACACATCCGGTACTTTGGCTCTGGGGACAACCATTTGTAAGTGACAGTTGTCTCCTTGAGCGTTTTCCCATTTACGGCACAAGACTCCTTCCTGGATAACCAAGCTATTCCATTGCGCCCAATAACTCTTAGTGATGGAACTCATCGCAGCTACATCACTCCACTTGGGTTTAGGAGCACCAGCTTTAATCCAGTCGAAAATTGGTTTTATGTCTGCGTCATTTTGCTGAGCATGCTGTAAAGTTTCCTTCCATTCGTCACTGATATCCGTTCTTAGCATTCTTACAGGTACAACCTCCTTGGCCTCTTGCCTGTTGCAGTGCTTACAGTCGTCAGGGCAAGGTCTTCTTGACAGTGCATCTGCATTACCATGTGCCCTCCCACTGCGATGTTCAGTTACGAAGTCAAACTCTTGTAGTAGCTCAATCCACCTCGCCACCTGTCTCTCTGGATTCTTGAATTGCAGTAGCCACTTTAATGCGGCATGGTCCGTTCGCAATAAGAATTTTCGCCCCAGCAGATACTTACTGAAGTGCTGCAAAGTCTTTACTACGGCAAGTAATTCCCTTCTCGTAACGCAGTAATTTCTTTCCGGTTTCGATAGAGATTTGCTGTAGTAAGCTATAACAACTTCCTGATTTCCTTTCCGTTGAGACAACACGCCACCAATTCCAGTATTACTTGCGTCTGTGTCAACTATGAAGTCATTTTCAGTGTCAGGATAGTCAAGAATAGGTGAATTGCACAGACGTTTCTTTAATTCCTGGAATGCGATGTCACAGTTCTCGTCCCAACAGAATTGTTGCTTCTCCTCAGTAAGTTTGTGTAGGGGTTTTGCAATGTCAGCAAAATTCTTCACAAACCGTCGATAGTAGGAGCATAAACCTAAAAACGCTCTAACCTCCGTCTTGTCTTTCGGAACTGGCCATTCCTTGACGGCGACGATTTTCTCCGGGTCTGTCTGAACACCTTCCTCCGAAACTATGTGTCCTAAAAAGTTCACTTGTCTCCTGAAGAATGAACACTTTTCCGGACTTTTTTTTTTTTTTTTTTTTTTTAGCGTGGTAAAATCATCAAATGAGTCCTCCAACCCCGGGCAGGGCGGGAGGGACTGTCAGACTTCTACTGACTAAAATCCACGGTGTCCTTCATAGCCTGTTACGTTCCGGGGTTACGGTAAGGGAATAATCCCGCGACCCCGGCAGGCTTTGGCCCTCTGAGAGGGGGGCCCCGTCATTATGCTGACGCTCTTTGAGGCGCGCGTGGGACACAACGCGCCGTCGACCCGGGCATGGTCCTTGGTCGGGCAGCGAGTTGCCCTTTACTCGCTGCCCGCATGCCCGCGCCTACGGTGGCCGGAGATCATCTTGCGACGTCCGTCGCCGTGGGCGCCTACCACTGCGGCTGGGGCGGAGGGAGGACGCTGTCCTCTCTCGCTCGCGGCCTGCCTCCTCCTTTACGAGCATTACTGCCTCGCAGAAGGAGCTGACCGCTTCCCACTCCGTCTCGCCCCGCAGCATGGCCGCAACCAATGCCGGGCGCGAGAGGTCTCCGCCTATCGCAGCCGTGAGGACACGTCGGTGCTCCGCCCAAGCTGGGCAGTCTTGCACCGTATGCTCCACCGTGTCCTCCGGGCGATCTTCGCAGTGGTGACACCCAGGCGTCTCCTCCTTTCGCATCAGACACAGGTACCTCCCGAAACTTCCGTGTCCGGTGAGGACCTGCGTCAAGCGGTAGGTCAGGACGCCATGACTTCTCTCCAGCCACTCCTCAAAGAGGGGTCTTACCGCCGCAATTGCGGCGTGCCCGGCCGTCGGTCGCGACAGTCGTTCCTTCCATACTGCCCTGAGATCACGCCGGAGGTCTTCGCGCCGCGCCTCGACTTCGCGAGGCAGCGGGGTCACGCCCCGGCGCTGCGCCTCCACGCGCCACTCATAGACGCGCTGGAGGGCAGTCGCCTCCAGATCCCAGGGCAGCAATCCGGCAAGGAGGTTGGCCGATTCGCCGGCGATCGTGCGGTATCCCCGGATCATCCGGATAGCCATGACCCTCTGGCATGCGACCAACTTCAGTGGTCGCGTCCGGATGCTCAGGGCCCACACAGGGGCCCCGTAGAGGGCCATGGACCGCACGATACCGGCGTACAACCTCCGGCAGGAGGTGTTTGGCCCGCCGATATTGGGCAGGAGTCGCCTGAGGGCGCCTGCTGCCCGGTTCAGCCTCGGGGCCAAACTCAGGAAATGCTCCCTGAAGTTCCATCGGCTGTCGAGGACGAGTCCCAGGTACTTCATCGTCCTCCCGACGCCGATGCGAACCCCTCCCACCGTTATGTGGGACTCTGACCGCGGCGCATTCAGACGGCCATGAAAGCACATGGCCTCCGTCTTGTGCAGCGCCACGTCGAGTCCCAACCGCCGGATCCTCTGAACGACTGTCGCGACCGCTTCCGTCGCCACGTCGGCCGCCGCCTGGTGCGACTCTCCCTGTGCCAGGACGAGCGTGTCGTCAGCGTAACATATTACGCTGACGCCATCAGGGAGGCCGCTGCGCAGCACCCAGTCGTATCCGATGTTCCACAGGGGCGGTCCCAAGACCGATCCCTGTGGAACACCGCACGACATCTCTCGCCGGTTCCACTCTCCCCGGTGACCGGGGTAGATGACGGCTCTGTCCGTCAGGTAATCCTCGACTATACGACGGAGGTAGGTCGGCACCCGGTGATACCGGAGTGCCTCCCTGATGCAACTCCAGGGCAGGGTGTTAAAGGCGTTGGAGATGTCCAAAGACACCGCCAAGACGACCCTGCCCCGGGCCACTGCATCCCCCGTCGTGAGGGCTCTAACGCGCATGATAGCGTCCACCGTCGAGCGCCCCCTGCGGAAGCCAAACTGGCACTCCGACAGGTTCGGGCCCACCCGATTTAGGTGCCCGACGAGGCGGTCTGCAATGACTCTTTCCAAGAGCTTGCCCACCTCGTCGAGCAGCACGATGGGCCGGAATGCGGACGGAGAGTCCGCAGGGCGCCCGTGCTTCTGGATCAGGACCAGTTTCCCCGTCTTCCAACGAAGCGGGAACTGGCCCCTCTCCAAGCATGCGCTAAAGAGCCCCCCCAGTCGAGGCCCGAGAGTCCCCGAGGCCAGGACCCAGGCTTTTCCTGGCAGGCCGTCGGGTCCCGGGGCGGTATTTTTGGCTTTGAGCCGCTGTACCGCCACTCTCAGGTCTACCTCGGTCACCTCTGGAGCGTCGTAGACGTCGTCGTCGCTGTGGTCCGCGTTTGCGTCAGCTTCGTCCTCAGATTCCGTCGGAGACGGAGCCATAGGCGGGGGGGTATGCTCCCCCCGCGATGGGAACAGGGCGCTCACCACATCCTCCACGAACTGAGGCTGGAGACTCTGCGTCAACGGGGGAGCCCAGGGGCGGAGCTTTTCTCGCACCCACTTGTAGGGGCGGCCCCATGGGTCCCCGTCCAGAGACTCCAGCATCTCCTTGCGGGCCAGTTCCTTGGCCCGCCAGATCTCGTCGCGGAGGACGGTCTTCGCTGCCCTGTAGCCCTCGTACAGCTCCGCCTCCACAGCCGCCGCGTCCGGAGGTCGGGTGCGGCGCCTGCGGAATCTGGTGTACCGGCGGCGCGCGGCAACGCACGCTTCGCGCAGCGCTGCTAACTCGCGCGACCACCAGTACAGCTGACGCCGGGTGCGTCCTTGCCGGACCCGGGGCATGGCCACGTCGCAGATCTCCGACATGGCCTCCCGGAACCACTCGGCCTCGTCGTTTATGTCGGCAGGCCTGTCCGGTGATGACACCCAGGCCCGCACGATCGAGGCTTCCAGGAATAGCTCCCGGTCCAGCTGCTTCAGCGCCCATCGCGGACCACTTGGGTTCCGTCCACTTGGGACCGGCGCGTCTGAGGTCTGGGCGGAGACGTCGAACCGGATATACCGGTGGTCGGAATAGGTCTCCACCTCCTCCACAACACGCCAGTCGGTGACGCGCGGCGACAGGTCGGAGGTGGCGAACGTACTGTCCACCACCGACTCGCCCCGCATCCGCACGCACGTGGGGACAGAACCCCGGTTCTCGATGACCAGGCCATGTGCCCGGGCCCAGTGCTCGAGCATCCTGCCCCGCGTGTAGTCCGTGTACCGGGAACCCCAAGCCACATTCTTGGCATTGAAGTCCCCGAGGACGAGCGCGGGGAGGGAACCAAGGGCGACGACGACGTCTCCCAGCTCCACTAGGGAGTCTTGGAACTCGGCGAGAGATCGGTTCGGGGAGAAGTAAACGCCTACCACGGCGATCTCCCCGAACCGGGCTGCGACTATCCCGCGCCCTCTCTGTACGCGATCGAGAGGCGGGGTACCGGCGGCAGCCGACGAAATTAGGGTCACCGAGCCGTCCAGGTCCGCTACCCAGTCGTTCCTGGGCGGGACAAAATACGGCTCGGCGACCACGGCGACGTTTATCAACCACTGCGCCATGCTCTGGAGCAAAAGATCCTGAGCAGCGGCGCAGTGGTTGATGTTCGCCTGGAGGAAGCGCAATGGAGACATTATTCTGAATCCATTGCGGCCTCCTCCAGGGCCCCCTGCGAGGGCGCAGCCACGGCGGCGGCGGCGGCGGCAGCGGGAGCGGCGGCGGCGGCGGTGGCAGTGGCGGCGGTGACGGCGGCGGCAGAGGGCCTACCTCTGCGCCTGGCTTCAGTGGGTGGAGCGCAGGACTTTCCCCCAGCCCGGTGATCGGCCGGCTTGCCAGCCGCCTCACATGCGAAGCAGTGAGGCGGGGCGGAGCACGAGCCGGCCTTGTGACCGGGCTGACCGCAGCGGAAGCACCTATCGCTGCGGTCCACCTCCGAGGTGCAGACGCATGCCGCGTGGTTACCCACTTGGCAGCGATAACACCTCAGGGGTCGGGGTTCCAGGATCTTTCCGGACCAGGAACTTTTCCGGACTTAACTTAAGATTTGCCCTTCGGATTTTCGACAGCACTTTAGTTAGGTTTTGAAGGTGGTCTTCAAATGTTCGGCCCACGATGATGATGTCATCCAAATAGACAAGACATGCGTCTCCGATCAATCCAGCAAGTACTTGCTCCATCAACCTTTCAAATGTCGCAGGAGCATTGCACAATCCAAATGGCATGACTTTAAACTGCCATAGGCCCTTTCCTGTGGAAAATGCAGTTTTCTCCTTGTCTTTAGGGTCTATTTCCACTTGCCAGTAGCCGCTTTTCAGGTCTAACGTTGTGAACCACCTCATTCCTGTCAGCGTATCCAACGTGTCATCGATCCTAGGTAGTGGGTAACTGTCTTTTTTCGTGACGTCGTTTAACCGTCGATAGTCCACACAAAACCGTGTGTTGCCGTCCTTTTTCTTCACAAGGACCACAGGAGAACACCACGGGCTAGATGAGGGCTCTATAAAGCTGTTCTTCACCATGCGCTCAATCATCTCCTTCACTTCCTTTTCGCGAGCAACCGGCACCCTTCTTGGTCGTTGTCGGATTGGTAACTCATTGCCAGTGTTAATTTTGTGCTGAACCAGCCCTGTTCTCCCTATGTCAGCATCATCTGTAGAGAACATGACGGCATACTGGAGTAACGTTTTCTTAGCCTTATCCATTTCTACTCCAGTTAGATCGCAGTTTTCTAGAAGTGTTGACACGTCAAATTTCAAGCGAAGCACTTTTTCTGACGGTGTACTTTCCATTAAGATCTCTTCTTTACCACATTTCAACACTCCTCGATCAACATCAATCTCACAACGATATTTCCTCATAAAGTCCAAGCCCAAGATGCAATCGTCTACTATGTCGGCCACGATGACATTATGCCAATACGCTTTATGACCTAGTTTTAACTTCACCTCCTTCTTGCCTCGGACGGTTATGTGCTGACCGGTAGCTGTCAGTAAATGAATGCGGTCGTGGTTGTTGAAGAAGTCCCCAAGGAACCGACTTGCTAGGTTTGAATTGACGACCGTGTGAGAAGCTCCTGTATCGAGTGTCAATTTGCATGGTTTTCCGTTGACTTCGCCTTTGATGATCAGGCTGTTTCCGTCATGGGCCTGTGAGATCGAGATCCTCGGGGCTCTTTCCATACCAGCCAGCACCCGCCCCTCAGTCCTGGCGTTTACTCGTTTCCCTGCTGTTGCTGAGCAGTCTTATCGTTCCCTCTTCCCTGCTGGGATTGATCTTCTCTTGATGTATTTCGCTTGGGACAGCTGGACCGAAGATGACCTTTTTCCCCACAAGTATAGCACCTGGGACTGTAACCTTGTGGTCGGTCGCGTACAGGTGATTCCACTACTTCTCTGACGCGATGCGTGCGATGATCTTGCCTCACTGCTTCCACTTCCAACGCATGGGCCAACGCGTCCTTTAATGTTTCGTGATGCCCAAGTCTTACGGCGGCTCTGACTTCCAAGTCACGTATTCCGTCGACAAATGCCTGTACGAGATTACCATTGATCAGGGCAGGAGCAGACTGGTATGCCTTTCGGACCATCTTTTCAATTTCCAGGGCCCACTGCTGTAGGCTCTCAGCACTACGTTGAACACGATCCTTTAGCTTAGCGCGAAATACGTGCTCCAAGTGCGCGTCGCCGTACCTGGATTCTAACGCTTCCAGCAGCTGATCATAAGTCACATCTTTTCCAAGAGCCTCAAGTACGGTCAGGGCCTGATCTCGTAAGCCTAAGGTGAGCGCGGTCATTGCTTGCTCTTTCGTCCACCCATTCGCCTTCATAACGGCCTCAAACTGCATCTTGTAAGCCGACCATGAAGATGTCCCGTCGAATGGAGGCACCTTAAACCCTCGTCCCGAAGGTGCAGCAATCACTGGACACACAACCCCGTCTCCAGTCCTAAGTTCACCCAAAGCCTTCTTCACCCCAGCAATTTGGACCTCAGCTTCAGAGATGCGGTTCTCGTGCTGATTGACTTGCTCTTTAACCACTTTGAGCTCCTTGCCAAATGTCGAGTGCAGGTCCTTGATCAGGTACATCTGCTCCTCTTGGCGGCGGGCCTGCTCCTCTTTATCTTCCTGAAGCTGCTTTTGCAACAGGCGGGCTTGTTCCTCTTGCCGTTGGGCCTGCTCCTCTTGACGGCGGGCCTGCTCCTCTTGACGGCGGGCCTGCTCCTCTTGACGGCGGGCCTGCTCCTCCTTGTCCTTCTGTAGCTGCTCTTGCAGCAGGCGGACCTGCTCTTCCTTGTCCTTCTGTAGCTGCTCTTGCAGCAGGCGGGCCTGTTCTTCTTGGCGGCGTGCCTGCTCCTCCTGGCGGCGGGCCTGCTCCTGCAGCAGCACCATAAGCGCAGATAGGTCTGGGACCGCAGGTGCTGAAGAGACTGCAGATGGACCAGCGGCTGATTCTGTCGTAGGCTGAGCACCACCCGGCGTCTGTATCGGGGAACCTCCAAACCGTCTCTGTTCCATGTCTTGCTGGCGCTGACTCCTGGTACGAATACCGTCCGTGTCGTCCTTTGGTAAAATCGGCATTTTATCCCTCACTTCTGACACCAAATGTTACGAGCTGGGTATTGGGATAAATTAATTAACACCAATTAAAACCAAATACAACTTTATTCACAGACAAATCACAAATTAAAACAATCACAAAACACTACTCAACACTTTAACACTTATACACACTCTTAATCACACGTAGAACTCACTTAGATATCGCTTGTATTTCACTTCGAGTCGCCTCGATCGTAGTCAAAACTAGACTGACTCGGTCGCCGATCGGTGCCCCTTTTTATACCCCGGCCGGACCCACTAGATGTTTCTAGAAGGTGGTCGAATGTTCTGGAAACATCCACAGACTTCGACATAAACCTATACCTTCTGGAACATTCTAGAACCATCTCGAAACATCTAGAACAGGGTAGAACTTTCTAGAAATTTCCTGACCGAACTTGAGTAGAATTGTCGAGAACCTTGTGGAACTTTCGAGAAGCTCTTAGATAGGTCTCGCAATTCAATCGACGTAACAGTATTAAACAATTATAATATGCAATGACAAAATTCAATATAAAACCAAGAACGGTTTGTTCTTTGATTTAGACGGCGCGGGGCGCCTTCTGAGGGAGGACGTATCGCTCGCAACCATTTTGACATTAGTCACGTAATTATTAAAATTTAAAATACACGCCACCATTCATGACCTTTACACGCGGCGCCAGTGTCTTTGTCATGACATCAAATTCCATGTGAAAAATGTAGTACCTCGAATTTTCCGCAGGTCATGAGTGGTGGCCAGTAATTTTCCCAGTCGCCAAGAATACAGCATAACCTACCTTTCTTGATACAAGCTAATATTTTGAATTAATTTGATTGAATTATCCTACTATATTCGAATGAGGATATAATTGTAAATAAAAAATAATGTAAATAATAAAAAAAAAACAATTTAAATAATTCTGATAGCTTTTTTCTGAATAGCTATAGCTCTTCAGAATAAAAAAATATAGCTCGCTGCGGGACCCACCATACCACCGGTCAATGGTCATGCCCCTGATGGTGGTATGGCTTTTTATTACGTGGTAAAATCATCAGATCAGCCCTTCCACCAAGGGAAGGACAGGAAGGACATACAAACTTGTACTGACTAAAATCTACGGTGTCCTTTAATAACCCATTGCGATCCCAGGCTATGGATACCCGATAAGACAATTCCGCGACGCCCGGCAGGATTTGGCTCTCTAACGTGCGCTCCGAAAATCCGTGAAAAATTGATCTGATCGTTTTGAGGTAGCGGTTAGTAGAAAAGTTTTGTTTTAAACTTTTTGTATTCGTTTTTAAAGTCGGTACTTTTTTTCATCAATCTATGTATTTTTATTAGGTTTGATCGAAGAGAGTTGAAGTCTTGTATCAGGTTCGGCATCCAGTCAATTGCGGTATTCCGTTTTGGTAGCTGCATTGTATTTTTTTATGGTAAAATCATCAAAATATGTGTCCTCCCGAGCGGGACGGGATTTATTACCAGACTCTAGTACTGACTAATATCCATGGTGACCCTTTAGTAGCCCTTTACGTTCCAGGGTCACCGTTACCTGATAAGACAGTCCAGTGATCAAGGCAAGCTCCTTCCCACAAATAGAAATCTCTTCTCGTCGTCGTAGGTCACGCGGCTGTTCTCCCTAACGTGTTCCACCTCCTACTTCGCTAGCATGACTGCTTTGCATGAGGATTCGAGGTGACTACTTCCTATTCCGTCTTGCCCCGCAGATCGTGGCCTCGATCAATGCCGGGCGCTATTAAATTGACTCAAGTGCATCGAGTTGGGATTTGGCAAACCTGTACCACTTCATGTAGCTAACTTTTTTGCAGCCAACTCAATAAGAGGACTAATATTGTGGGTCGATGTCAACGGCACCCCAAAAAGGTCAAGATAGCCTGTCATTTTTACGGTTACACCTCAGAAAGATAGAACCGAGTCGGATTGGCTCCTTTTTGCGGAAAAAATCACGTCTTAGCAGCATTGAAGCTCAAGCACTCAACCGGCCATGGCTCTTTTGCCTGATATTACGAAAAACAGATACTACTCAGGAACCCCGAAGACTTCTAACTTGAACTACACAATCGCTTCCAGTGCCTAACCGAATGCGAAACTGTGGACGAGATTAAAAATGGGTTGGTGGAAACTGTCCAAGCTGTGGGGTCCAAGTTCTTTAAGACCCCGCGCCGCAATAAGCCTCAAAAGCTCTTGAACGGAAAAATCCGGTTGATGCAGGACCGGACCGAGATGAGGCTGCAATCTTCAGCTGATATGTCGGAATATGGCAAACTCAATAGACGAATCTCTAAATCAATGCAATGTGACCTGCGCTCCTTTAGTGCGGCACGGATCAAAGAGGCAATCGAGCGGAACCGGGGCTCAAAAGAATTCGTCTATTGGGCAGAGCCAAATGACAAAGCTGAAGATTAACGACGGCAGCATCATTTCGACTAAACCAGAGATCTTAAGGGAGCTTGAGAGGTTTTACGGACAGTTATATACATCAATACGACAACCCAGTGTCGGTACATCTTGAGACGCAAGAGCTAAACTGACGTGACACTACACTGAGGATATCCCAGACACCAGCCTGTACGAGATTAGAATGGCTCTTAAACAACTCAAGAATAACAAGGCGCCGGGTGAGGACGGAATCTCAACAGAACTTCTGAGAGCGGGTGGAAAACCGGTACTACTCTAGTCCTCCAGAAGTTATTTAATTCCGTCATACTCAAAGGTTCTACGCCAGAAGCATGGCACAGGAGTGTGGTTGTTCTTTTCTTCAAAAAAGGTGACAACACCTTGTTGAAGAACTACAGGCCAATCTCACTTCTGAGCCATGTATACAAGCTGTTCTCAAGAGTCATTACGAACCGACTCGAACGCAGGTTTGATGACTTCCAGCCTCCCGAACAAGCCGGTTTCCGAAAAGGTTTTAGTACTATAAACCACATACACACGCTCTGCCAGATTATACAGAAGACAGAGGACTATAATCGACCATTGTGTTTAGCGTTTGTGGACTATGAAAAAGCCTTCGATTCAATCGAAACCTGGGCAGTATTGCAGTCCCTCCAACGATGTCACGACTATAGGTATATCGAAGTGTTGAAGTGTTTGTATAGAAACGCCACCATGTCCATCCGATTTCAGCAGGCGTAGCATGGCGCCGTAGAAAGGGGTTTTGTCGACGGAAGAATAGACAAAATAACAGAACGTAGAAATATTTTTATCGTTTTAAGCGTGGAATGTGAAAAATATAGAAAATAAACGTCCTTTTCTTCAATAGTGTTCAAACGGTGTCACATTTGTGCAAAAAAACAGTCGATTTGTGTAGAAATAACGATGAAATAACTTTGTCTTTTCTTTGTAGAATAGAGATAGACTCGCCATGCTACGTGTGCAGGAAGAGAGCACGAAACCAATCCAATAAAAGGCGTGAGACAGGGAGACGTTATTTCTCCGAAACTGTTCACGAACGCGTTGGAGGACGTTTTCAAGCTCTTGGAATGGAATGGATTCGGCATCAACATCAATGGCGAGTACATCACTCACCTTCATTTTGCCGATGATATAGTCATCATGGCAGAATCGTTGGAGCCCCTAAATGCTATGCTCAGCGACCTCAGTATCGTTTCCCAACGGGTCGGCCTTAAAATGAACATGGACAAGACGAAAGTCATGTCGAATGTCCATGTGGCACCCTTACCGGTTGTTGTTGGGAGCGATACTCTCGAAGTTGTAGACCATTATACTTACCTTAGACAGATTGTTCAGTAAGGTAGGTCCAACTTCGAGAAAGAGGTTGCCCGAAGAATCCAACTCGGATGGGCAGCGTTTGGGAAGCTACGTGATATATATACGTGGTGTTTGACCAGTGTGTGTTGCCAGTGATGATATGTGGCTCCGAAACGTGGTCCTTGACTTCTGGCCTTTTAGAGAGACTAAGAGTCACTCAACGAGCAATGGAATGCTCGGAGTTTCTTTGCGGGATAAAATCCGGAACATGGATATTCGGCAAAGAACCAGAGTCACCGACATAGCTCATAAAATTTGCAAGTTGAAGTGGCAATGGGCAGGCCACAGCGCTCGTAGAACTGACAACCGATGGGGAAGAAAAGTTCTCGACTGGCGACCATGGACCGGAAAACGCAGCGTAGGCAGGCTTCCCACTAGGTGGACCGACGAGGGCAGCCGATGGATGCAAGTGGCGAATTGTCGTTCGGCGTGGCGGTCTAACGGGGAGGCCTATGTTCAGCAGTGGACGTCCTCCGGCTGATGATGATGTTGATGATGATGAGATACTACTCAGAATAAAACATACAAAAAAATAAGTTAGCATTCCAATAAATCGTAAAAATAAGCGAAATTGAATGAAAAGTGAGAAATTACAAGAATGTGTCAAGTTTCATATAAAATAATGAAATCGAAAAAATAATGTTCTTTTTTCTCTTAAACCCTGTGTTATTTTACTAAAGGTGAAATGTTATCTATTAAATAACGAACATTTTCTATACCGTTTCAATAGAAATTAGGTAAAAAGCCTGAGTGACCAATTGTAGCATCGTAATTCGAGCATAAACGGATCTATGCACTGGTAGTCGCGATTGATCGAAGATGAACTCAGGTACTACTTGCTGTGCGAATGGAATAATGTGGAGTTGAACCACCTTTTCTACCCAATTTTGAGCAGTTACGTAACTTCGTTAGGAAGTGAAAGCTCAGTTTTGCGAGATAGAGATTATAATTTAGAGCTCACCGAAACATTCTGTTTCAAGAGTTAAATGATCTGAAACCCTGTTGTTTAGATCTTCTCTACACTCTGATAGATCTGTCTTTATTAAAAAAATAACCCAGCTGTAACCCAGTATAAGAAGCACTGAAGCCCAGTCAAAACAGTTCAATAAATATTCTCCTTTGCAAATGTTTAACGAGTTGCACCATCCACTCACAGTTAACTGCAGGGGAACCAAGAATCTTCTCGAATATTTTTAATCTTCATGGTGTCGATTCGAAATTGTCTTGTGGCTGGTCGCAATGGACTTTGTATGATCTGCGTAGTAGATTATCGCTCTCTTTGCGCGGTTTAACGTCTTCTTGGGCCTTGCTCACTTTCTTCCTGGATCACGGCGTTTGGTGATATTACCCCTCTCTTAATTGACACTTTCAAATATTTTCAAACATTTCGTGACATTTTCAAATATTTTGAACCACTGGTTGGAAATATTCGAGCATTAAACCGACCATTTTTGGTTATATCTCCTTATCTATGTCACCTTAATCACCCCAAGTGGCTGGTTTTGCGTCCATAATTATGTCTCTGAATAGATGGCATAAATGACTGTTTGATGTAAAAGTCAAAGAACAAGTTTGAAAAATTTTAAACACCAAATCGTAAATTCTAAATAATTACAAAAATCTAATTAAAAAGTTATGAATTCCAATTAGTCACTAGAAACAAAATCAACGCCTGAAAGATGTCATAACAAGATAATTTACTCGTATAATACGAGTAAATTATCTTGTTAAGAATGAAATTGAATAATCTCTGTAATGCACACTTTGTAAATTACAAACATATCCAATTCGCAGTGTGACACAATGTGCGGTTTAAAGTGTAATTTATTGAGTGGCCCTTATTTTATTTTGATAGGTATATATTTATCATATTATCAATTCGTTTATGAAAATAAGTAGTGTCTAGAAGACCGGGATCTTACTTTGTTTATTCGAACGAAACAAAAGTGGCAAAAGCTCATGTTGTTTGCTTTCTGGTATACGAGGCATAGCTGTTTCGTTAGTGTTTTGTTTTTATGCGGGGGGCATCACGATGTCAAATTGACAGGAATTGTGTTCTTTCAGTATGTCATAGCGCCCTTAAATTACGACGTTTATTATTTGGTAAACTATTACCAAAATATTATGTAGAGCTCGTAATTTTATATTTATTATACAAAATACGAACTCAATATTTAAAAATCTCATTAATATTATTATAAAACATTGCTATCGTCTTGGCGGGGGCACTGCCGTGCCCACAGATTTGACTGAATTAAACATTAGCGCAACAAACAAAAATAAAAAAAAATATTATATTTTTTTACGGTTGTTCTCTTGCTTTCCAGGTTGTATAGTTGTGGTGTCATACTCCCTCATGGGACGCAGGCTCTGCTCCGTGCTGCCGCCGTTCGACCAGACGGAGGGCAGCGCAAACAGTCAACAGGTAATTTGCAGTTTTATACTCTTATTAAGAAAGATCCTTTTCTTATAGCTGAGATTATACAACGTGTAACGTTAAATGCGCAAAACCTTTCGAGGGGTAACTCAGCCCATGTTACTGAACATTGAACAATATATATGTTTGTTCTAAGACTTTTGCAAATTCGCCAAAAAAAATGATTTTTCATACAAAATGACAAATTGATCGGGCCCATCACTATGAACGCGACGCTAGTCACGAATACCTCACGACTTTGGTATCCCTTGACGCGTGACTGTGTAGGAACCTCTACGGATTTGTATTGCGATATTCGCCTGATAGGTACCAAAGAAAATAACATTTTCAAATTTTTCGCATCCAACAGGTATATGTGGAGATCGAAAGGGGAGGCCTATGTCCAGCAGTGGACGTCCTACGGCTGAGATGATGATGATGATGATGAGGTACCAAAGTCGTAAGGTATCGAATACTTGAGTCTGAGAGTATACGAAAAGGCTAATTTTAATTGTTTGTTTGTGAGCTGAATTATTTATGTTAAATGGCAGGCCAACCCATTTTACGTTTAAAAAGTTTTATTGTCTACAATAAATTTTCTCTAGACCATTTTATTATTTTAGCTAATTTCTTTCTAGTCGGTTTTAGATAGATATTGGTTTGGTCTTCGTTCTCGACCTGAACAGAAAACAATAAATGAATAAACAGGGTCACGTATTCATTCACAATTATGGTATCCATCAATAATTATACCTATCTCAAATGTTCTTTGATCTAAGAACAAACTTAATTAGTAGGAAGGTAGAAAGATAGTCATTAACTATTTCAAATTGGATTAAAAATTAGTAGCTGGAACTACTAAAGTTATTATTTTAATTAAAAACCTCGCGTGTGTATCATAAAAATGAGTTTTTAATTCTACGAACGTTTTTATCAAATAAACTTTTACAGATAAACATCAATTACAAAACGTCACGACCAAAAAGGCTGTCCAAAAATATTTTGCTTTTAAAATCGATGTTTTAATTAAAAGTCAGCATTGCCGAGTGACAGGCTGCTTTTATAGCATATTCACTGATTTTAATTAGAAGATTATTTTATATGTTTTTTTATTAGAATAAATAAAATAAAAACTTTTTTAAAATTTTGCCCGCTGTTATCAGGAACAGAGTAGGTAATTATGAACTGCCTTGCTTAGGGCACGAAAAAGAGGAACCTCCTAACAATGAACGCCGTGTCAAGAAGTAACTCTTTCTGAATCGCCTAATGAGAACCTCTTTCGGTGAAGCTCAAAGTTCTTGGCAATGACACTATTAAGTGACACGCCTATAAAAATAACTTAACATTACAATCTATATAGCCTCTTGCAAAAGAAAAAAAGACTGACTGATTGATTAACGCACTGCCGAAACCTGCACTGAGCATGAAATTCTGCACAATCAAACGTTCCTTATGACGTCGTAGAACGTAGACGATACACACTGCATTTACTGTTGTGAGATTTCAATGTTCTATACCGCATTGTAAAATGCCGCCGGGCCCGGCCGGTTGGTGTGAATCGTACCTAAAGGGACAAACATTTATGTTTGAATGAACTTCATAATTACTATTAAGCTTATTAATCAAACATGGTTTTCAAGATTTTTGCTAATTCCAAAATCTAAAATAATACGGAACACGTAAGAAATCTCTTACGTATTCCGTAAGTAAAGGGTGAGTTCTAGTAACAAATTAAATTATGTATAAATTCGCTGAATATTTAACGTACAAAAAGCCTCAAGGGACTAAGTTATAGGGACAACTTAACAGATACCTACAACCAATCTGGCTAAGTCAGGTATGAAATTCAGCCTAGACAGGATAATCAAATAAAGTAAACAGCGTACAATATAATTAATCAAATTCTCGTATGTAAATTACAAATTTGTAGCCTGACGGATCAATAACCAAATAGATTTGGCAAATTTCAAATTCGATATTATACAACGACGGATTGACACAGATCCCTTGAGATTCCCGTTTATATAGCAGCTAGGAAATCTACACCTCTCAATGGGTAACTCCACTGAATATTTGAACAAGCATTATATAATAAATCATCAGTTTCATCACTAACAACAAATATATGCTTGATTCAGAAATTGGTTTCCAAAAGTGTAAATAAACATGAAAGGGACATCGTCGAATTCAAGGGTTATTTTTATTGCTTGATGACGTATCGATTGATGTGTCACGGTAACCGTTTCTGTTCACCATACAGACTGTACTCTAAATAGTTTTATGTGCATTTTGTAAAATAATTATTTAGACACACATGAAATGTTCAGTTTACAAAATAATTTAAATGTAACATACCTACTATGCTTAAGCACTATCAGGTATTATTATAAAAAGAAGAAAATAATTTTATTTCAATCAGAAACAAAGATTTCAATAGACTATGTAGGGCGAAAATATTTACTTACAAACATTGAAATGGGGCTCATAAAACAATATATCGTATTTGTACTAGATGTTTGATGTTAGTGCCTTTAGGATATATCCACGACACTCCATTACTCAGTACTAGTATCTATCCAAACATTTAGTAAGTGCTAAAAATGTTTACTTATAGTTTTTGGTCTCTTAGCGATATTGGCATTTTTCTATAATTTTTTTTTTTGTTTCACTAGAATACTGAAAGCTTTCTTTGTCTTTTTCTTAAAAAACCTGCCCCACTCTAAGAATTTCTCCTGTGTCTGGGTGCGATTATAAACATTTAAACTCACATACAGAAACAGCCAGTTTATATGTATAATAAAAATATTTTGTTCCGAAAGAGAATCGAACCCGTGACAGGCAACGTATGAGTCGCCTACTTGGACTTGTGCCAACCGTGCTGCTAAAGCTTTTTGGTTTATCACAGACTTCAAAGGAGTCCAGGCTGTAATTAAAACATTAATTTATACCTAAAAAATTAATGAGGCCCTAAAAGATTTTCGGTTAATAAACCCTGGCAGGCGTAATGGGGCTCCACCAGTTTGCTGAGCGACTCCTGAGGCGCGCGAGGAATATGACGTGCCACCGAATCGGACGTGGTCCTTGATCGGCCGGCGAGTTAACCATTTAATATAACGGTTGTAGGAAATCGTCCCGCCATCCTCAACTTGCTGTGTATCTTAGCATCTGGGGCATCAGATGGAGGATTGCTTCACCCTGCTGATTCCGTCTTATGGTAGCCATACACCATACTGCCTATTTGTCAATTCGGCATAAAACTGCCAATTTGCTCAAATAGAATTGAACGTGTATGGGGGTGGAATGCCAATTTGATGGCATGACATGCCAATTTTGATAGGTCATCAAATCGTTTTTGACACAACGTCAAATCGGCAGCAGTGATGCCATCTTAGCAACTTCATAGATAGTTAGCTAATTTTATAAAGGTGCTAGAAAAAAAGCTAAAAAGTGTAACTTGTGGCTAAACTTTTTAGCTACTTTTCTACAGGGACGGTTAGGCCACGTTCACACGGCGATTATTTTCCCGTATACCGTACACGAGATTTTATCGAATAGAGTTGACCAGTTTTAGGACAACTTTGCACGGTACACGGTAAAATATTATATTTCTCAAACACGGGATTTTCCCGTATGAACGCCGTTTAAACTATTTTTAAGTTTTCATTTGTGAACTGTTATTACTGCTCTATTCGATAAAATCTTGTATACAGTATACGGGAAAATAATCGCCATGTGAACGTGGCCTTACCAGGAAAACTGAGGCTTTTCGCACATGGATCGCATGTACACTCGTAAAAAAAAGAGTTATTCATTTTATTTTAAACCAAAATACGATTGAAAACTTGAGAGGTGTCAAGGGACCACGAAAGCAAGTTAAAAAACCGGCCAAGTGCGTGTCGGGCCACGCACAGTGTAGGGTTCCGTAGTTGCCCATCAAAATACTTATGCGAACTAACTAAACTGATTCGCTGAATTTAATTTTAAAAAGAAGAATTTTCAAAATCGGTCCAGGAGTCTTTGAGAAATCGGGGAAAATACATAAGAAAAAAGATTACAAGGAATTTAGAACCTCCTCCTTTTTTTGAATTTAGTTAAAAATAGTTGACGATAAAAACCTACCTATTCCCAAAAAACATACCTATAAAAGCTGTAAAAATAAAGTTGACAAACTTACATTTGCAGTTTTCTCCGATACATTTTGTTTAAGAAAATATGATATCAAGTACATTTTATAAGTTGGTCGACTATTACTCGTAAAGTTGTAAAGCCTACTTAGTCGTGATAATTTTCTTTTAAACTTCGTTATATGTACTACTATTGTGAATTTTTTCACACCCCCAAACATAACCGTTTAGCTGGTAGAGGGGGGGGACACTCGAATCGAGCAAAATTTAGCACTTTAAAGCTTAATATTTCACAAAGGAATTTTTTTATCAAAAAATTGTTAATGGAAACTATCATTATTTTTTAAAGGCCTATTTAATGATACCCCACACTAAGGGGTACGCGAGAAAAAAAAAATCCTGACTTTACGTGTAAGTACTGGAGGTACCCTAAAAAAAAATATTTTACGAGATTTTATTTTACCACTTTTTCGGCACAACAAATCCGTATATTTACACCAAATTACAGCTCTCTAGTACTGTGCGTCTCTGAGCTAAACTGCGGACAGACGGACGGACGGACGGACGGACGGACGGACGGACGGACGGACGGACGGACGGACGGACGGACGGACATGGCGAAACTATAAGGGTTCCTTGTTGACTACGGAACCCTAAAAAGGTTCATGCTATTTTCGACCTTATTGACATTTATGCAAACACCTGATTTTAATGAAGGAGCAATGTTAACGAATGAGAATGTGAGAAAAACAAACTAAATTTTAAATGTCGATAAGGTCGAAAATCGCTTGCACCACTTTTTTTTAACTTGCAATCCTTAAGCAAATGTTTTCCGACCTTCAAACGATTTTCGACCTTATTGACAACGATGCAAACACCGGATTTTAATGAAGAAGCAATGTTAACGAATGAGAATGTGAGAAAAACAAACTAAATTTTTAATGTCGATAAGGTCGAAAATCGCTTGCACCACTTTTTTTAATCTAATTCGATAGTCTCATGATGAAATGAAAAGGTGCTAGAAATTGTAGCTGTCGTCACCGAATAATAGCCAGATCTAGTTGCTGAGTTGGCATCACTGGTGCAGATTTGAAGTTGTGACAAATCTATCGTATCGATAGGCAGGATGGTGTATGGTGTATATGGACGAACTGCCGATTTGAAACAATTGCAAGCCGCAAATCTATCGTATCGATAGGCAGGATGGTGTATGCCTACTATTATCCTAACCTTATATTGAACTGGAAGTCGACCGAACATAGGAATTAATGTAATATTCGTCATCTTATGGTAGCCATACACCATACTGCCTATTTGTCAATTCGGCATAAAACTGCCAATTTGCTCAAATAGAATTGAACGTGTATGGGGGTGGAATGCCAATTTGATGGCATGACATGCCAATTTTGATAGGTCATCAAATCGTTTTTGACACAACGTCAAATCGGCAGCAGTGATGCCATCTTAGCAACTTCATAGATAGTTAGCCAATTTTATAAAGGTGCTAGAAAAAAAGCTAAAAAGTGTAACTTGTGGCTAAACTTTTTAGCTACTTTTCTACAGGGACGGTTAGGCCACGTTCACACGGCGATTTTTTTCCCGTATACCGTACACGAGATTTTATCGAATAGAGTTGACCAGTTTTAGGACAACTTTGCACGGTACACGGTAAAATATTATATTTCTCAAACACGGTATTTTCCCGTATGAACGCCGTTTAAACTATTTTTAAGTTTTCATTTGTGAACTGTTATTACTGCTCTATTCGATAAAATCTTGTATACAGTATACGGGAAAATAATCGCCATGTGAACGTGGCCATACCAGGAAAACTGAGGCTTTTCGCACACACATGGATCGCATGTACACTCGTAAAAAAAAGAGTTATTCATTTTATTTTAAACCAAAATACGATTGAAAACTTGAGAGGTGTCAAGGGACCACGAAAGCAAATTAAAAAAAGGTTCATGCTATTTTCGACCTTATTGACATTTATGCAAACACCTGATTTTAATGAAGGAGCAATGTTAACGAATGAGAATGTGAGAAAAACAAACTAAATTTTAAATGTCGATAAGGTCGAAAATCGCTTGCACCACTTTTTTTAACTTGCAATCCTTAAGCAAATGTTTTCCGACCTTCAAACGATTTTCGACCTTATTGACAACGATGCAAACACCGGATTTTAATGAAGAAGCAATGTTAACGAATGAGAATGTGAGAAAAACAAACTAAATTTTTAATGTCGATAAGGTCGAAAATCGCTTGCACCACTTTTTTTAACTTGCAATCCTTAAGCAAGTATTTTCCGACCTTCAAGCGATTTTCGACCTTATTGACAATGATGCAAACACCGGATTTTAATGAAGAAGCAATGTTAACGAATAAGAATGTGAGAAAAACAAACTAAATTTTTAATGTCGATAAGGTCGAAAATCGCTTGCACCACTTTTTTTAATCTAATTCGATAGTCTCATGATGAAATGAAAAGGTGCTAGAAATTGTAGCTGTCGTCACCGAATAATAGCCAGATCTAGTTGCTGAGTTGGCATCACTGGTGCAGATTTGAAGTTGTGACAAATCTATCGTATCGATAGGCAGGATGGTGTATGGTGTATATGGACGAACTGCCGATTTGAAACAATTGCAAGCCGCAAATCTATCGTATCGATAGGCAGGATGGTGTATGCCTACTATTATCCTAACCTTATATTGAACTGGAAGTCGACCGAACATAGGAATTAATGTAATATTCGTCATCTTATGGTAGCCATACACCATACTGCCTATTTGTCAATTCGGCATAAAACTGCCAATTTGCTCAAATAGAATTGAACGTGTATGGGGGTGGAATGCCAATTTGATGGCATGACATGCCAATTTTGATAGGTCATCAAATCGTTTTTGACACAACGTCAAATCGGCAGCAGTGATGCCATCTTAGCAACTTCATAGATAGTTAGCCAATTTTATAAAGGTGCTAGAAAAAAAGCTAAAAAGTGTAACTTGTGGCTAAACTTTTTAGCTACTTTTCTACAGGGACGGTTAGGCCACGTTCACACGGCGATTTTTTTCCCGTATACCGTACACGAGATTTTATCGAATAGAGTTGACCAGTTTTAGGACAACTTTGCACGGTACACGGTAAAATATTATATTTCTCAAACACGGGATTTTCCCGTATGAACGCCGTTTAAACTATTTTTAAGTTTTCATTTGTGAACTGTTATTACTGCTCTATTCGATAAAATCTTGTATACAGTATACGGGAAAATAATCGCCATGTGAACGTGGCCATACCAGGAAAACTGAGGCTTTTCGCACACACATGGATCGCATGTACACTCGTAAAAAAAAGAGTTATTCATTTTATTTTAAACCAAAATACGATTGAAAACTTGAGAGGTGTCAAGGGACCACGAAAGCAAATTAAAAAAAGGTTCATGCTATTTTCGACCTTATTGACATTTATGCAAACACCTGATTTTAATGAAGGAGCAATGTTAACGAATGAGAATGTGAGAAAAACAAACTAAATTTTAAATGTCGATAAGGTCGAAAATCGCTTGCACCACTTTTTTTAACTTGCAATCCTTAAGCAAATGTTTTCCGACCTTCAAGCGATTTTCGACCTTATTGACAACGATGCAAACACCGGATTTTAATGAAGAAGCAATGTTAACGAATGAGAATGTGAGAAAAACAAACTAAATTTTTAATGTCGATAAGGTCGAAAATCGCTTGCACCACTTTTTTTAACTTGCTATCCTTAAGCAAGTATTTTCCGACCTTCAAGCGATTTTCGACCTTATTGACAACGATGCAAACACCGGATTTTAATGAAGAAGCAATGTTAACGAATGAGAATGTGAGAAAAACAAACTAAATTTTAATGTCGATAAGGTCGAAAATCGCTTGCACCACTTTTTTTAACTTGCAATCCTTAAGCAAGTATTTTCCGACCTTCAAGCGATTTTCGACCTTATAGACAATGATGCAAACACCGGATTTTAATGAAGAAGCAATGTTAACGAATAAGAATGTGAGAAAAACAAACTAAATTTTTAATGTCGATAAGCTCGAAAATCGCTTGCACCACTTTTTTTAATCTAATTCGATAGTCTCATGATGAAATGAAAAGGTGCTAGAAATTGTAGCTGTCGTCACCGAATAATAGCCAGATCTAGTTGCTGAGTTGGCATCACTGGTGCAGATTTGAAGTTGTGACAAATCTATCGTATCGATAGGCAGGATGGTGTATGGTGTATATGGACGAACTGCCGATTTGAAACAATTGCAAGCGTCAAATGAAAAACAATTGCAAATATCGATAGGCAGGATGGTGTATGCCTACTATTAAACCAGTAGGGAGAAAGATACTTCAAAAACATTTCAGTATCTCAGTACTAAAGCTAGCATTTCACGGCGCGTGATATCGCAAAAAACGCGTCTTGATATTATCTGGAAAAGCGGGGAATTCACTAGACGGACATGCCTGTGCCTGTCTGTGGATGTCTGTCGCCACAATAATATTATCACACGGAGAGATAACCCGCGAAGTTAACATAAGATCGCTCGAACGATTAACAGAAGTCGAACAATTCTGCAAGAATGATTGTGGCGGTCCTACACTAGCAAATATTACATAGAAATAAAGTTTCGAGGTCCGGCGAGCATTTCTGCAGAATCGCCTGCATTTCCGAGAAGTGGATTCTATACTTCACGAACCGGACGCGCCAGCTCGATTCGTCTGTTGCCTGGTATGTCTCGTTATTTTCATGTGCCGTGTGAAGCCAGTTTAAGATAGGCCATTAGTTAGACTTCTAATAAGCTTAGTAACTTGTCGAACTTATACACCAATTTATTTTATCATAGTAAGTATTCCTGTAATTACTTATTAAAGAGAAATTATGGAAGCTCAAGTTTTGATAATTTCACTTAAAGTTTTATACAAATAATATACTTAATTAAGTAGATATTCCTTTGGTTTCTCTGAGAAGAAAGTAATTATGGTATTTAATTTTGTTGAAGATAAGTTTCATAATGTGCTCTTCCATGTAATAAGGAGGGGCAATATCAGCAGCTTCCTGTCTGAGATAATAATTACTTACTTAACTTATGTAATGGTGAAGTAAAGTTGTTTTAATAATGAAAGAAAAACCTTTAAAAAGACCTCGGTAATTTTCATTTAATTATTGGAAAGATACACCTTTTAAAATTTTAAACATGCAGACAAAAGTGCATAGACAGACTAGCTTTTAGTAAAATGTTATGATGCGATTTACATTGAAAATACAGTAACCTAAAAGAGCAAAAAAATTAATATAATTATGTCTATCGTAGGGCTGATTTTTCAATAGTCAGATAACCTCTAAAACCGCCATTTTTATTCCTCAGAAAGAAGTTATCTGACTCTTGAAAAACCAGCCCTTAATCTTTAACTTACTAAGAGGAGGAAAATATGACGTGAAAGAAAGTAGTTAGAACATTTAAAGAAAAACGATGATGTGTTCATAACATGAAAACGAATCAATTTAAACAATACAATAGCATTAAACCAAACGATCAAAGAGAAGCTTATACAATAATCGTTATTGTTATACTAAACATTTTATGAGATGGTCGTCAACTGTAGTATATACGACAGGAAGTATAAAAAGTTTGTTACTGTTTTGTATCAACATTATAATGCACAATTCAAATGTTCGACACATTGTAAAACACGGAAAAAGCCGGTTGGAAGCAAATCAAGAGATACGCCGTTTCAAAATTAAACTATGTTGAGTCAGCTGTGCCAAAATAAAGCCTCATTTAGACGATGCAAGAACTCGAACGCGAGTTGCGTTACATTGTGGAATTTATAGGTAGAACAAATTCAGTTAATGAAACAAATGCCGCAATGTAGTGAAACTCGCATACGAGTTCTTGCTCCGTCTAAATGGCGCTTAAGGCTAAGACGATTAGACAAACAGAGGCGCCAACACAAGTGCGCAACGCAAACGTATTTAATCCTTCGATTTTGAAATTGGAAATTCGTGTTTGATTCAAAATAGACAGTTAATTATAATGCTTTTATTTGTGCTCTTTGCAACAATAAATTCTTAAATAATAATTATAGGATACGAGTATATACCCAGGTACTTAGATTGTTACGTTTACGTTACGCACTCGTGCTAGTGCTAAGCTCAGATAGACACAAGTAGACATTTTATTATCACCCAGTATGTACATTTCTGGAATATTTGCTTGTTTCATATTATTAGTATTGCTGCATTATTGTCATTGCATGATTTGCTTTTCAGTTCTCTGTAGTTTACTGTTTATTTTTTGCATGGATTCCAGTTTTTTAAGTTAAATTCTAAATAACCTAAACCACTTAATTTTATCGCCCAAAATATCAATAAAAATAAATCCTTCCAACATCAAAGCTGCTTTTGTCCAAAAATCCAATAAAAGTCTTTCACAAATAAAAAAGAAAATACAGCTAGATGTGTTGCCAGAAATAAACACGAGATGGGCCATAACGTCAGTAAATTAAAGAAGATATCCTTTATTCAACAGGTTTATGTTGGCATTATTGTCGGCCATTAAACATTGACCCTGGGTGAGGCAACAGGTGAAATGTTATCATGACTGAGACTGATCTTAGGACTTAACGTTCCGTAGGCACGAAATGGTAGGTGAATAAAAATAATCACAAGTGTCAATTTCACGGTTAAGTAACTCTTGCGCAGATTTGATCAATGGTGAAACTTGAAACGTTAAGCCATTGATCCTGGCTGTCATTTGTAGTCTATGGGATTAGCTAGATACTGGAAAATCCGTCAACCCGACTTGGACTTGTCGCCCAATGATAAGGTGAGACAGCGGCGGCGCGGCGGCGGTGCGTTGCAGCAACGGTCAAATCGTGGTTTAAAAGAGACGTCTATACTTTCAACTTTTTTTTTTAAATAGCTTCACATAGTAAGAAATGCGCCAGCTCCGCGATGTCATCTAGATTTACGATCTTGTGAGCGACGTTCTTAGACATGAGCATCTTGTTGCGTAGTACCCAGCATCTTGTTTGTATATCAGCTATATTTTAATAAAACCGCCAAAATGCATTAATTCAAAGAATAAAGATCTCAAAATATTGAAGACAATCTAAAATGAGTCGATCAAGAACTAGGTTGCGAGTTTAGTACCTTCGGAGGATTATTTTGACACCGACAGTATGGTGGTCGCACCACCACCACCGTCAGCGTCATAGAAATCGCTCAGTCGTCACCACGGGTTACGTGTACCCTTTGTTGCCATTGAGTGGGGTAGACTGCTTGAAGGATTGTTGGATCTACCCTAAAACGTATATCAGTTCTTCTGACTAAAAATCAACATGCAAGAAGTGATACTGAGTGCGCCATCGTTTGTGGAGCAGCAGATTTATGATGTTCCAAAAGCACCAATGTCATTAATCTTCAAATTGATTTACAGTAGTTCGTTTATAGGTAATAAAGTTTATACTGGAGTTGTAAGGGAACCCACTTTCCACGCTATGAAATACTCATAAGCTAATATTAGCGCTTAGCATTTCTTTGATTTAATTAGAAATTTTGCGGCACTAGAATTTCCTCCTGTTTTGTGGGTGCACTTATATACAAACATGGGAACTCACATACATAAACAACCAGAACCAGAATTACGGTAGTAGTAAAACATAATTTTTGTTTCATGTAGTTCGGCTATTTTATTTGGGCAAAAGTAAAGTGTTCAAAATGATCTCAATAGAGATAATTTTGAACACTTTTACAAGTTTCATAACAGTCTTTTAGTTAGACTGTACGGTTGACGCAGTGACTGACTGATACCATGTCGTGTACAGTTCGATTTTTGCAACAAATTTATATGGCCTGCTGTTAGTTGTTCCGAGTTACTATTCATGTATATGAATTTTACAAGTTTGTAAACGGTGCCACGATACCAGAAAAATGAGTACCTTGAGGGGTAAAACGTTTATTATATAAAGCATCATAATAATTATGCTTCATTTTAATATGTTTTTATTTTATTTTTTATTCCAAAGAATTCTAGAGTACCCACTATATTTGCGATAGTTACGATCTTTGAAATAGCAAACGTGAGTCAACATCGGACCTATTATCCTAATCTCCTTGCGGAACTCCAAAAAGACTTCACGACGACTTTTACAGCTCATAAAATTCTTTGTTTCGGATTTCCTTCGCTCAGACTAGGTTGTTCACGTAAATCAAATTTTAAAATTTGTATACTTAGCGTCGATCGTAATCGTAAAACCGGTGTAATGTCTTGTTGATATTGATTTAAATGTACGTTAAACTTCTTGCTGTTTCCCGGCTGTTATAGTTTGCTTTGGTAGACTCTAAATTAAACCAAAGCAAACTGTCTGAGCTCTCAGTTGGGATTCGGAGAAAATCCAGATAAGATCATTTATAAGATCGAAATACGTCGAAATGATCTCCGGAAGATATAAAGGCTCTTTGAGTTTGACTTTGGCAGTCACCTGAATAAGAATTACCGAGAATCGAAATTGATTTTCTCGATGGAAAACAAAGCAATTGCGGTGTCTTTAATTGGACCAAAATTGTTTAACTTTCGTCAAACGAGGTTTAAAACATAAATATCACGAAAACTTATCAAAAATATTAATAACCTACTGAGAATAGTCCTGTTGGCTAGTTGCTATATTATAATTGACGATAACTTCAACCACCACTTAGTAGCCAGGCGGTTAGCAGTTAGGCAGAAAGCAGTACTTTTGGACACGCAGCGTTTTTTTGGAAGGTTCTTTTTTCAAGAACCGACTACTGTTCATAATTACAATGTTTATAATTGTTTTTTTTTTCAATAACAAATCATTCAATTATTATTTGAATTCTATATTGCCTTGAATGCAGTTCAATGAGGTCGGAATAAGTTGGTCTAGGGGCAATATTTCGTAGAAAGTTTTAAACTATACTTTTACAAATGAAAACTATAAAATGTCGGATTTTTACCCTTCTTTTGATTTAAGTCCCTTTTTAATTCAATTTCAGCGCCTCAGAATTGTCCGAGAAAGGAAGCGGGTGGCCTGGATCCTGCTTCTCCTGGCAGTGCTGTTCGCACTGTGCTGGCTTCCATACAACATTCTGCAGCTGCTGATAGATGTGAATGCTGTCAATGTGGAGTCTGTATCTGCGATGTTGCCTTATACGTTGCTACTGGGTTAGTATCATCATCTTCTATGGTTCTTTACAAAAATCAAAAGTCTCATTCGTAATTCGTTATTTTGGAATTCAATTTTTACTTAAGACAGTCTCTAAAACGCCCGAACTTTGTCATGATTTGGTTCAGCTCTAAATGCATCATCTATTTATAACAGATTTATGATTTATGACAGACACAGATTTAGAAGCTGTTACTGAAATTCCTTATCGGGTAACTCAAATAACATTGATCCTCGACATAAAAATCGAAACTTATATAACTATAGACCAACGGAGCAGCTCGAAATAATCAATAGCCATATTACATATCCGTGATTCTCTCTCTCGATTTTACTGCAGTTATTTTCATAATGATCAGGTTGTGATACGTGTAAATTATTTAATGATGTTGTTCATAATAAAACTGGTATGCCCCAAATAATAAAATATCTTATTTCTAACATTTACGTTAAGTAGAAACTAAGTAATTTAGGCCATAATCTCATCACTTAATCTGAGTAACTTGGAGTAAGTTTTCAATCAGAATACCGAAATCGAATCGCTTAACAGATTTGAGCAGCTTTAATGCGCAATTTAAACTTCACGGTTATTACTTCAACCGACCCAATAATGATTTAATCTAACTAGACTAAGACCAATATTAAATTAATTTTGTTTGAAGCGATATCCATCTCATCAGAATGTCCTAAAACAAAATCGATGTTCAAAAACATTTCATAGAAGTAAAAGTTAAAGAGGTGGTCAAAAAACAATGTAATAGCGGGATGAAATGTACAATTCCCAGCTGTGGCTAGCTGGGTAATATAATTATGATATTCTAGAGTATAAGTATAAGTCTGCCAAATTACAACCGAACCCGTTTTGATTTCTGATTGTATTGAAATGACACTCCTCAAAAACTAAACATCTTCGAGTAAATGTACGGGAAAAAAGTAAAGGGGTTTCCTAAAATGAAAATAACATTTGAATTAATATGTCAATGCTGCTTAATGTTGATTAATAATTGAGTCTATTAAGAGATCCATTAAATAGCCTATTGTCTGTTAACCGGATTATGTAGATGCATTTATTAACAGCATTGTTGACTATTGAGTTGGAACTGATGGAATCCAGTGGAGCAATCTATAGGATTTCTTTAACTCGATGAATTGTAAGGGTAGATACCAAGATACTCATCTTTTTTTTTATACTGAATAGATTTATTGTTTAGTGGTAGGGTTTTAATGAATTATAAGAATTTACGAATTACCTAGTTTTTACGTACGATTTCGTCCAAGAGGAAGTCAGTTGTTATATCATAAAAATATAATACCGCAGTTAAAAATATCTGAGGTGTAAACATAATCTGGGGGCACGGCAGTGCCCCCGCCAAGACGAGCCAAGCGAAGCGCAAGGGCACTACCTACCTTTTCTCGAAGTGTTTCGCCGTTTTTTTGTTATAATTATTACAATTACACTTCCATCCATCCAATATTTAACACGTCATAATCTAATAATTCATTTCTGATTAAATTCTTGTACTAACAAGTACAAGTATCTTCTTACTTTTTCATGCGATTATATATTAATTCCTTTAAAGAGCGAAGAGGAAGTTGTAGAGATAATTATTTATGTATAATTCAATTTCAAAATTTTATACAAGTATACGAGTACCATAAAAAATGTAAGCCCAATTATGAAGGAGTTTCATAATAGAAGGTAAAAAAGATAAACGAGATGATATTCGCCTACGTTGGGGAATTGTTAGCTTATTATTTTGGATTTTCATAATAAGAATCAGTAGGTACTTACTTTTTGTTAAGATTAAGGTTAGAAAACAATTTATTTTGAATGTTATAGAGTTTGTAAAATCACTATTGTAATTTTCTTTAAGTACTTAATTATCTTAAAATCGTTAGCCTAGTCGTTATTTTACTTGCGAAATAACATTATAATAATATACGAGTATATTTAAGTTTTTCTGTTTACTAAAGTAAAAGTAAGAAAAGCCTTGAAAATTTTGCATTTTTCCTGTTCCTATCCGCGACGCAAGTTTTATCACCTGCACGCGTAGCATGGCGATTCTATCTCATCATTCTTACATTATTGAAGAAAAGAACGTTTATTTTCCATATTTTTTACATAAACATGCTTAAATCGCTAAAATTATTTCTACGTTCTGTCATTTTGTCTATAATTCTTGCGTCGACAAAACCCCTTTCTACGGCGCCATGCTACGCCTGCAGATATCGTGAAAACAACAGCAGTAATTTTGGTGAAAACATGAAATCATGAACAAGAATCTTTAAAGTTAATTTTAGTATTATACTATACAATTTGTTAAACATCGTGTGACATCAAAAATTTACCTCTAGTAGTTGTGATTCCTGCTCGCAGTTCTATTTTTTTTCTTTTTCAAAAATAGCTTAAATATTCACCACCGAGGCGATAATGCGCATAAAATATTGAAAATTAACGAATCTCTGATTTTCAATTTCAGGCCACACAAATTCAGCGATCAACCCTATAGTCTACTGCCTGATGACGCGTAACTTCCGTCGGTCGCTCCGCAAGCTCATCTGCCACGATCCGGGTAACATACACTCTAGTACTCATTTCCATGTAAGTTTACAGAAAACCATAAAGTCAAACACATTGATTCACTCAATAATGTTTTGTCACTAACGTTTTCATAATCCGGACTCTAAATAAATCCGTGATGGCATGTAATTTTATTATTCTCTTTTAACTGGCTTAAAATATCCTTCGGCTGGAATTACAAGCAAATCTGACATGAGCATGATGAAATAAAAACAAGAGCCGCAAAAATCTCATTTGTGAACATACTTGTAATAAAAAATAAAATCAAAAATAGCATTACGCCTAATCTCTGAAAGGTCAGGGAGTTGAAATCCCATTACATAGGGGTTTGGCTTATTGCTAACAAAGATACAAATCCTGTTTCCGGGCAGGTAGTGCAATTTCACATACTTCGCTCTACCCGGGAATCAAATCTGGACCTCAAGCACAGCAGTACCACTTGCAACCACAAGACTAATGAGGCAAATTTTGTTAAATGTTGCAATTTTTATTTCACTAATTGTTAGCACATTTTTGGGTCTTGCCACCTCACGCAGAGTGATTGTTCTTGAAATTATCAAAGAAATCATGTCTGTAAAATGTATCCTCTGTACTGACAGTCTATTTGAGTCTGACAGTCCCAAAAATCTACGTTCATTCGATTCTATTAGCATGAAAGTGTATTGTTATCAACTTAGCCTTGCTTTTAATTTTGTGCGAATGCTCTTAGAACATTCTTGTGTTGTCTCAAAGTTAATATTAAAATCAATTTATTAAAACTTTGTGTAAGGCTTGTAGTCTTAGTGCTTATTAAAATTAGTTTGTCTAAATGAGTTTTGATGTGGTAATAAACGAGTAAGTTAAAGTAATGGGTAACTGCAAGCTTGTGTTAATTGAGTAAATTGTGGTTACTTAGCGTCACACTTTTAGTTAATCAGGTGTGTCATGTGCGTGTGTGTGTTTGTAGAGAAATCGAAATGAAATTACAGTACCTATTATTAAGGCTGGCACAGATTTGAATATTAGAGTGAGCAAAGACATTTCTTCAACGTTACGTTCAAACAACTTGATTGAACATCGTTCAATGCTGCCGAGACCTTCAGCGCTTTGTATTATAAAAAGTGTTGGGCTGAGCCTTTAATGTGTGTTTCTCTTTAAATAATTACAAACGAGAAAACACATCCTATGTTTTTAAAAGATAAATCTTGCCTGAATCTTTGGGTTGTGCCAGAATCTGTGGCATATGCGTAGATATTTAAATTAATATCTTTTAACTCCTGATCTACTTTCAGATGCAAGGCTTACGTCAAAAATCCAACACGTCTAGCATGCGGACCTGCACCACTGTCACCTTCCGAAGCAGTAACAACCAGATTGGGAGGACCAGTGGGCCGCCTAGCATTCAGTACGGGAGGGCCAATAGGACCTCCTCCTTTAGAGATAATGGGTGGAAAGACCGCTATCAAAAGACGCCCCAGTTTTTGTAAATTATTATCTTCTATTCACTTCTTCAGGATATAAAACAATTAATGTAAGATTTAAATTATTAAAACTAGATGTAAAATAAAATTAACAACACAATTATAATCAGTTCGTTTACAGCGCCAAGCGCAGCTAAAAAATAACTTTTGGCGGTTGGCGTAATTAAGCACATTTTAAAATAATAAATTCACAGACAGATAATCTTTGCATTTTATGATCCAGAGATAATTCAAAAATAATAAAGCTTAAAAGTTAAGCCGCTTACGTCAATGCTAAAAGTACAGAGTTGCTAAGCAAAGGATTAATAAAAGCGCCATCTATATTCTAAATGGAAATCATTATAAAGCTTGGTATTCTTGACGATAAACAGATGGCGCTATATTACGAGAATTTGAAATAGCTTTTAAATACCTATCTAACGCGCTAATTGTAATTATTTTAAATATAAATTTATGTCATTGGATTGTTACTAATAAATTATTTATATCGGAATAATAGTATAAATATACATACTATTTATTTTTGTGAAACAACCGTTAATTGTAACTTAAATCTAATCATTTTACGTTTAACGTAAGTATAATGATCTCAAAAGAGAATATACGTTGACTGATTGTCATTTTCTACAGAAAGAAGTCTTGGTATAATAAATAAGTAGATAATTATAATGTTAAGAGAGCGCCATCTGTTGGTATTTTTCCAAAATTAATTCATACCATTGTGTACAGATGGCATTGCTCGACTGTAACTTTCAGTTGAAGGTATGATTGCGATCTCGGAAGCACGCTGCAATACACACTATCTAACTGGTCACCCACATGTACCTATTTTTATTATTCTCTTAAGTTTACTTGGGATTACATTCCGAGCTCGGCAACAATATAAAGAATGTAATAATTATGCTGTGAAGGTCGAAGGATCCGGCCAGATTGAAATGAGGCCGGATTGCAAGACCATCTCAGTGGGTAGGTTTTTTTTAACTCAGGGCTTCTTATTGATGACAGCTTCTGATACAGACACAATGTGTTTCTAGTTATTTTAATAGATATTTATTTCTGATTATCCTAAAAGGTGAAAGTGTGTGGTGAAGTTTTATTTTGAAATTTAATTAAAGTCTAGTCGGAGAAAGTGTTTATAACTGGGTATAATAAACATTATATACCTGTTTAAATTGTTTTCTCTATTTTAGTAAAATAAACGATATTATGTATTTATTACCTGTGTAATTATTATTATTGTAACATAATCTAATATTTTAATGTAAAGCATAAGTTTGTATAAAGCATATTGTATATAAAGTGAAGTTTCAAGCTCTTTGGGTTTTTATTTATCTTTTTTTTGTGTTCAATCGACCAGCAATAATTGCCGAAATGGCATCACGCCTGGCTTCCCGAAAAACTTCAGCAGAGGTGGATCTCATAGTTGATTAATATAAGTAAAATTTAATTTTATTAAGGCAGAATAATGAAAACTCCGTGGCTGCTACTGAAAAGTTTGTCAAGTTTAGTTATAAAATAATTGGCAGCTGAAATGTGGTTTAAAATGGCATTATCATTGGGAAACATCTATCCAGCGACCCCACGAAATAGGCGTGCCCTAAACGATGCCGCCCGACACACGACGCTTGCGGCATCAACATGCGATAGCACGCGCGACATCCTTGGCTCTCGCCAGCCGCCCGATAAATGTTGGGCGATATTATTATGTCTTTGCGACATGCGGCTAGTACAAATTACTGGCTACGTTTCCATTACACGAAGTTAGAAAAATATGTGTGATGAATGGAATTTGAACAAACTCATACCATACACAACATATAAAATGCAAAAAGGTAGTTTGAACTTCGCACCTTTAAAGTATTGTGTATTTCCAATAAAAGCAACTTTATAAAAAATGTGACCTCATACTTTATTTATTTACAAGACTTGCGTAAGGGTCGAGACAAGACGAATATTGATAGTTTTTTGGTAAACTAATTAATGTAATAATCGATATTCGAAAAATCAATATCCGGAATTCGATAATCGGATATTGGATAGCTGATAGCCGATATTACATAATTATTCGGTTAACAGATATTCGTTTTTCGAAAATTCGATATTTATTAACTCGATTCCCGATATTCGAAAAGTGGATATCCGAAATGCGATAATCGGTTATCAGATACTGGATAGCTGATAACCACTATTACATATTCGGATATCGGATATTCGGTTTCCGAAAATCCGGTTTTTAAGAAAACTCGGTAGGTAGGTAGGTAGGTACCCGAAAACCGAAAAGTCGATTTTCGCTATTCTGTAATCGGATATCGGATATTGGATAGCCGATATTCGATATTGCATATTCGGATATCGGATATTCGATTTTCGCACATTCGGTTTTTAAGAAAACTCGGTAGGTAGGTAGGTAGGTACCCGAAAACCGAAAAGTCGATTTTCGCTTTCCTGTAATCGGATATTGGATAGCCGATATTCAATATTGCATATTCGGATATCGGATATTCGATATTGCATATTCGGATATCGGATATTCGATTTTCGAAAATTCGGTTTTTAAGGAAACTCGGTAGGTAGGTAGGTAGGTACCCGAAAACCGAAAAGTCGATTTTCGCTATTCTGTAATCGGATATCGGATATTGGATAGCCGATATTCGATATTGCATATTCGGATATCGGATATTCGATATTCGGAAATTCGGTTTTTAAGAAAACTCGGTAGGTAGGTAGGTAGGTACCGGAAAACCGAATGGTCGATTTTCGCTATTCTGTAATCGGATATCGGATACTGGATAGCCGATATTCGATATTGCATATTCGGATATCGGATATTCGATTTTCGAAAATTCGGTTTTTAAGAAAACTCGGTAGGTAGGTAGGTAGGTACCCGAAAACCGAAAAGTCGATTTTCGCTATTCTGTAATCGGATATCGATATTGATATTGGATAGCCGATATTCGATATTGCATATTCGGATATCGGATATTCGATTTTCGAAAATTCGGTTTTTAAGAAAACTCGGTAGGTAGGTAGGTAGGTACCCGAAAACCGAAAAGTCGATTTTCGCTATTCTGTAATCGGATATCGGATATTGGATAGCCGATATTCGATATTGCATATTCGGATATCGGATATTCGATTTTCGAAAATTCGGTTTTTAAGAAAACTCGGTAGGTAGGTAGGTAGGTACCCGAAAACCGAAAAGTCGATTTTCGCTATTCTGTAATCGGATATCGGATATTGGATAGCCGATATTCGATATTG
Organism: Agrotis segetum; assembly: GCA_036375495.1. NCBI lineage: Eukaryota > Metazoa > Arthropoda > Insecta > Lepidoptera > Noctuidae > Agrotis > Agrotis segetum. Next base: position 1,688,827 of record JAQSVV010000130.1, read on the forward strand.
CATATTCGGATATCGGATATTCGATTTTCGAAAATTCGGTTTTTAAGAAAACTCGGTAGGTAGGTAGGTAGGTACCCGAAAACCGAAAAGTCGATTTTCGCTATTCTGTAATCGGATATCGGATATTGGATAGCCGATATTCGATATTGCATATTCGGATATCGGATATTCGATTTTCGAAAATTCGGTTTTTAAGAAAACTCGGTAGGTAGGTAGGTAGGTACCCGAAAACCGAAAAGTCGATTTTCGCTATTCTGTAATCGGATATCGGATATTGGATAGCCGATATTCGATATTGCATATTCGGATATCGGATATTCGATTTTCGGAAATTCGGTTTTTAAGAAAACTCGGTAGGTAGGTAGGTAGGTACCCGAAAACCGAAAAGTCGATTTTCGCTATTCTGTAATCGGATATCGGATATTGGATAGCCGATATTCGATATTGCATATTCGGATATCGGATATTCGATTTTCGAAAATTCGGTTTTTAAGAAAACTCGGTAGGTAGGTAGGTAGGTACCCGAAAACCGAAAAGTCGATTTTCGCTATTCTGTAATCGGATATCGGATATTGGATAGCCGATATTCGATATTGCATATTCGGATATCGGATATTCGATTTTCGAAAATTCGGTTTTTAAGAAAACTCGGTAGGTAGGTAGGTAGGTACCCGAAAACCGAAAAGTCGATTTTCGCTATTCTGTAATCGGATATCGGATATTGGATAGCCGATATTCGATATTGCATATTCGGATATCGGATATTCGATTTTCGAAAATTCGGTTTTTAAGAAAACTCGGTAGGTAGGTAGGTAGGTACCCGAAAACCGAAAAGTCGATTTTCGCTATTCTGTAATCGGATATCGGATATTGGATAGCCGATATTCGATATTGCATATTCGGATATCGGATATTCGATTTTCGAAAATTCGGTTTTTAAGAAACTCGGTAGGTAGGTAGGTAGGTACCCGAAAACCGAAAAGTCGATTTTCGCTATTCTGTAATCGGATATCGGATATTGGATAGCCGATATTCGATATTGCATATTCGGATATCGGATATTCGATTTTCGAAAATTCGGTTTTTAAGAAAACTCGGTAGGTAGGTAGGTAGGTACCCGAAAACCGAAAAGTCGATTTTCGCTATTCTGTAATCGGATATCGGATATTGGATAGCCGATATTCGATATTGCATATTCGGATATCGGATATTCGATTTTCGAAAATTCGGTTTTTAAGAAAACTCGGTAGGTAGGTAGGTAGGTACCCGAAAACCGAAAAGTCGATTTTCGCTATTCTGTAATCGGATATCGGATATTGGATAGCCGATATTCGATATTGCATATTCGGATATCGGATATTCGATTTTCGAAAATTCGGTTTTTAAGAAAACTCGGTAGGTAGGTAGGTAGGTACCCGAAAACCGAAAAGTCGATTTTCGCTATTCTGTAATCGGATATCGGATATTGGATAGCCGATATTCGATATTGCATATTCGGATATCGGATATTCGATTTTCGAAAATTCGGTTTTTAAGAAAACTCGGTAGGTAGGTAGGTAGGTACCCGAAAACCGAAAAGTCGATTTTCGCTATTCTGTAATCGGATATCGGATATTGGATAGCCGATATTCGATATTGCATATTCGGATATCGGATATTCGATTTTCGAAAATTCGGTTTTTAAGAAAACTCGGTAGGTAGGTAGGTAGGTACCCGAAAACCGAAAAGTCGATTTTCGCTATTCTGTAATCGGATATCGGATATTGGATAGCCGATATTCGATATTGCATATTCGGATATCGGATATTCGATTTTCGAAAATTCGGTTTTTAAGAAAACTCGGTAGGTAGGTAGGTAGGTACCCGAAAACCGAAAAGTCGATTTTCGCTATTCTGTAATCGGATATCGGATATTGGATAGCCGATATTCGATATTGCATATTCGGATATCGGATATTCGATTTTCGAAAATTCGGTTTTTAAGAAAACTCGGTAGGTAGGTAGGTAGGTACCCGAAAACCGAAAAGTCGATTTTCGCTATTCTGTAATCGGATATCGGATATTGGATAGCCGATATTCGATATTGCATATTCGGATATCGGATATTCGATTTTCGAAATTCGGTTTTTAAGAAAACTCGGTAGGTAGGTAGGTAGGTACCCGAAAACCGAAAAGTCGATTTTCGCTATTCTGTAATCGGATATCGGATATTGGATAGCCGATATTCGATATTGCATATTCGGATATCGGATATTCGATTTTCGAAAATTCGGTTTTTAAGAAAACTCGGTAGGTAGGTAGGTAGGTACCCGAAAACCGAAAAGTCGATTTTCGCTATTCTGTAATCGGATATCGGATATTGGATAGCCGATATTCGATATTGCATATTCGGATATCGGATATTCGATTTTCGAAAATTCGGTTTTTAAGAAAACTCGGTAGGTAGGTAGGTAGGTACCCGAAAACCGAAAAGTCGATTTTCGCTATTCTGTAATCGGATATCGGATATTGGATAGCCGATATTCGATATTGCATATTCGGATATCGGATATTCGATTTTCGAAAATTCGGTTTTTAAGAAAACTCGGTAGGTAGGTAGGTAGGTACCCGAAAACCGAAAAGTCGATTTTCGCTATTCTGTAATCGGATATCGGATATTGGATAGCCGATATTCGATATTGCATATTCGGATATCGGATATTCGATTTTCGAAAATTCGGTTTTTAAGAAAACTCGGTAGGTAGGTAGGTAGGTACCCGAAAACCGAAAAGTCGATTTTCGCTATTCTGTAATCGGATATCGGATATTGGATAGCCGATATTCGATATTGCATATTCGGATATCGGATATTCGATTTTCGAAAATTCGGTTTTTAAGAAAACTCGGTAGGTAGGTACCCGAAAACCGAAAAGTCGATTTTCGCTATTCTGTAATCGGATATCGGATATTGGATAGCCGATATTCGATATTGCATATTCGGATATCGGATATTCGATTTTCGAAAATTCGGTTTTTAAGAAAACTCGGTAGGTAGGTAGGTAGGTACCCGAAAACCGAAAAGTCGATTTTCGCTATTCTGTAATCGGATATCGGATATTGGATAGCCGATATTCGATATTGCATATTCGGATATCGGATATTCGATTTTCGAAAATTCGGTTTTTAAGAAAACTCGGTAGGTAGGTAGGTAGGTAGGTACCCGAAAACCGAAAAGTCGATTTTCGCTATTCTGTAATCGGATATCGGATATTGGATAGCCGATATTCGATATTGCATATTCGGATATCGGATATTCGATTTTCGAAAATTCGGTTTTTAAGAAAACTCGGTAGGTAGGTAGGTAGGTACCCGAAAACCGAAAAGTCGATTTTCGCTATTCTGTAATCGGATATCGGATATTGGATAGCCGATATTCGATATTGCATATTCGGATATCGGATATTCGATTTTCGAAATTCGGTTTTTAAGAAAACTCGGTAGGTAGGTAGGTAGGTACCCGAAAACCGAAAAGTCGATTTTCGCTATTCTGTAATCGGATATCGGATATTGGATAGCCGATATTCGATATTGCATATTCGGATATCGGATATTCGATTTTCGAAAATTCGGTTTTTAAGAAAACTCGGTAGGTAGGTAGGTAGGTACCCGAAAACCGAAAAGTCGATTTTCGCTATTCTGTAATCGGATATCGGATATTGGATAGCCGATATTCGATATTGCATATTCGGATATCGGATATTCGATTTTCGAAAATTCGGTTTTTAAGAAAACTCGGTAGGTAGGTACCCGAAAACCGAAAAGTCGATTTTCGCTATTCTGTAATCGGATATCGGATATTGGATAGCCGATATTCGATATTGCATATTCGGATATCGGATATTCGATTTTCGAAAATTCGGTTTTTAAGAAAACTCGGTAGGTAGAAAACAAGGAAGCCGAAAACCGAAAAGTCGATTTTCGCTATTCTGTAATCGGATATTGGATAGCCGATATCTATATTGCATATTCGGATATCGGATATTGGATAGCCGATATTCGATATTGCATATTCGGATATCGGATATTCGATTTTCGAAAATTCGGTTTTTAAGAAAACTCGGTAGGTAGGTAGGTAGCCGAAAACCGAAAAGTCGATTTTCGCTATTCTGTAATCGGATATCGGATATTGGATAGCCGATATTCGATATTGCATATTCGGATATCGGATATTCGATTTTCGAAAATTCGGTTTTTAAGAAAACTCGGTAGGTAGGTACCCGAAAACCGAAAAGTCGATTTTCGCTATTCTGTAATCGGATATCGGATATTGGATAGCCGATATTCGATATTGCATATTCGGATATCGGATATTCGATTTTCGAAAATTCGGTTTTTAAGAAAACTCGGTAGGTAGGTAGGTAGTTACCCGAAAACCGAAAAGTCGATTTTCGCTATTCTGTAATCGGATATCGGATATTGGATAGCCGATATTCGATATTGCATATTCGGATATCGGATATTCGATTTTCGAAAATTCGGTTTTTAAGAAAACTCGGAAGCCGAAAACCGAAAAGTCGATTTTCGCTATTCTGTAATCGGATATCGGATACTGGATAGCCGATATTCGATATTGCATATTCGGATATCGGATATTCGATTTTCGAAAATTCGGTTTTTAAGAAAACTCGGAAGCCGAAAACCGAAAAGTCGATTTTCGCTATTCTGTAATCGGATATCGGATATTGGATAGCCGATATTCGATATTGCATATTCGGATATCGGATATTCGGTTTTCGAAAATTCGGTTTTTAAGAAAACTCGGAAGCCGAAAACCGAAAAGTCGATTTTCGCTATTCTGTAATCGGATATCGGATATTGGATAGCCGTTATTCGATATTGCATATTCGGATACCGGATATTCGGTTTTCGATAATTCGGTTTTTAAGAAAACAAGGAAGCCGAGAACCGAAAAGTCGATTTTCGCTATTCTGTAATCGGATATCGGATAATTGGATAGCCGATATTCGATATTGCATATTCGGATATCGGCTATTCGACTTTGGAAAATTCGGTTTTTAAGAAAACTCGGAAGCCGAAAACCGAAAAGTCGATTTTCGCTATTCTGTAATCGGATATCGGATACTGGATAGCCGATATTCGATATTGCATATTCGGATATCGGATATTCGGTTTCCGAAAATCCGGTTTTTAAGAAAACTCGGAAGCCGAAAACCGAAAAGTCGATTTTCGCTATTCTGTAATCGGATATCGGATATTGGATAGCCGTTATTCGATATTGCATATTCGGATATCGGATATTCGGTTTTCGAAAATTCGGTTTTTAAGAAAACAAGGAAGCCGAAAACCGAAAAGTCGATTTTCGCTATTCTGTAATCGGATATTGGATAGCCGATATTCGATATTGCATATTCGGATATCGGATATTCGATTTTCGAAAATTCGGTTTTTAAGAAAACTCGGTAGCCGAAAACCGAAAAGTCGATATTCGATATTCGGTCATCGGATATTTGATATTGAAAAGCCGATATTCAATATTGCATATTCGGATATCCCATATTCGATTTTCGAAAATTCGGTATTTAAAAACTCGGTATCCGTAATCCGAAAAGTCGATATTCGATATTCGGTAATCGGATATTGGATAGCCGATATCGAATCGCGAATGTTTAATATCGCATTTCGAATAACCGAATGGCGAATACCGAATATCAAATATCGAAATACCGAAAATTGAAAATCGTAAAATCAAATTTCGAATTATCAAATTCGAATGTTTAATATCGCGTATCGAATAACCGAATGACGAACACTTAATATCAAATACCAGAATACCAAAAATCGAACTTAAATTTATCGAATCGCGAATGTTAAATATTGCATATCAAATAACCGAATGGCGAATATCAAATACCGAAATACCGAAAATTGTAAATCGAATAACCGAATTTCGACATATCGAATCGCGAATGTTAAATATCGCATATCGAATAACTGAATGGCGAATACGGAATATCAAATATCGTAATACCGAAATATTGAAATACTGTAAAGATATTGTCTAACTGAAGTCTAACCTGAAGTCTTACCTCAGAGAGTTTTGTAAGCGCTGGCAGGATCAAGCCGCTCAGTGATTTTCAAATATTAAAAACTAGCTGCTGCCCGCGGCTTCACCCGCTACAACTCGAAAATTATCCCACAGGAACATAAAATCCAGGTTATAAGCTATCTGTGTACCAAATTTTAGCTAAATCCGTTCAGTGGTTTTTGCGTGAAAGAGTAACAAACATCCATACATCCATACATCCATACTTACAAACTTTCGCCTTTATAATAGTAGTAGGATAAAGAGTAGAATTGTCTAGTACGTTCTAGAAGAGAAACAAGTTATGTAATATGTGTGTCGTGTGTCAATGAATACAATTTTAAGTCGCAAATGTTCCATTTTCTTTTAATAACATACACCGATCCCTTCATAATTATGGTGGAGGCGCCGGGTAAATCAAAAATAATAGTGTGTGATTTTATTTAAATTCAGCGTTTGGAGAGCTAAAATACTCCAAAGTACAAAATTTTATACCTCGTAACAAGCCCGATTTACGTATATTGATAAATATTTTGTAATGAGGAGTGCAGGCGAAAAAGCGACGCCTGAAGTACAAAGCTAAGTGGTTTTATTATTAATTTTGACATAAAGAATCGCGAATGTTTAACGCATATCGAATGATCAAATAGCGAGTACCCAATATCAAATATCGAAATACAGAAATATTGAAATACCGAAAATTGTATATCGTTAAATTAAATTTCTAATTATTGAATCGCGAATGTTTAATATCACAAATCGAATAACCGAATGGTGAGTACCGAATATCAAATATCGAAATATTGAAATACCGAAAATTGTAAATCGAATAATCGAATATTGAACTATCGAATCGCGAATGTTTAAGGCTGCGCTACAAGCGAAATCTTCAATTTTGGATTGGATTTTTAGAGTACTAAATCGTGTTTAATTCGGAACAAAAGTATATGTTGGGAAACTTCATTATATTTGCGAGGGCAGAGTCAAACAGAAAACATAAAAAGACAATTTTTTCTCGATAGAAAATGATCACAAAGTTGCCTCTGATTTTCACGTTTTTTTTATTTCATTCTATTTTGGTTCGTCCTACAGAAATATAAATTAGATCAATATGTACACAATTACGTAGCCGAGGGCAGTGTCTGGCACTTTTTTGAAATATTGTTTATAATAAAAGTTATCATTGTTCTTAGCATTCGGCGCTTACGACGTTTTTAAACCGTGTAGAATGCTATTTTCCATTTCGCGGCACACTAGAATCTGCGTCACGAGTGAAGGTCTGCGGAAAATTCGTGGTACTACATTTTTTTTATACAATTTGATGTAATGACATAGACACTAGCGCCGCGTCAAAACGACTTTTGTCGCGGCGCGGGTTCTAGCTTCAGGCATCATTTTGTTTCACCTGCCAGTCGGCGCCGCTCTATTGAGACGGGAGGACTATGACAGTTTGCACCGCGCCCGGCGGCTATTAAAATAATAATATTTTTGTTGATATAATCAGAGAAACAACACATAATACAACAAAAATACGAGAGCTAAAATATTTTAAGACTGAAATAATTTCAAATAGCCGAAGACCATTTTTTTGAAATTTCTTTTGCCACATGCGCGCTAAATAAGCAGTATGTCAATTGTTCTGCTGGTCGAGTATTTTTTATTACTGTATAATGAGGTCGGCTTAAAATAAATGATGATTTGTTTTTGTATAGATTTATTCATGTTACATACTTATAAATACAAACACATTTATTTCAAACATCGCCATGCTAAGTCTAGTACGACACAAATATTTTAACGTTATAATATTATTATGGTTTAGGAGCAGAATGCTTATCATCAGCCGGAAGATGTCCACTGCTGAACGTAGGCCTCCCCCTTAGACTGCCACGCCGAACGACAATTCGCCACTTGCATTCATCGGCTGCCCGCGACCCTCACGATGTCGTCGTTTCACCTAGTGGGAGGCCTACCTACGCTGCGTCTTCCGGTCCGTGGTCGCTACTCGAGACCTTTTCTTCCCCATCGGTTATCAGTTCTACGAGAAATGTGGCCTGCCCATTGTCACTTCAATTTGCAAATTTTATGAGCTACGTCGGTGACTCTGGTTCTTCGCCGAATATCCATGTTTCGGATTTTATTCCGTAAAGAAACTCCAAGCAAAGCTCTTTCCATTGCTCGTTGAGTGACTCTTAAGCCGGATTTACATTACAAAAGTAGTGTCATGCATGATAAAACTAGTTTCGTGAAACTTGTTTCAGCACATGTGAAAGTACTTTCGTTTAAATTTTAGTGTCGTGAAATTACCAGTATCACGGAGATACTGGCCCTGTCAAGATCAAAGCTGTATTTCATTTATGATGCAAAGCGTCGCTGTAGAAATGATAAAATCTTTATTATTAACACTTCTACACCATTCGCAACTTGAAATTGAAAATAATGTAATACATATTTACAATACAAAAACAACCACAAAAAATGGTAAAATAACCTACAAAACTTTTCTTTCGGAAGTCGGTGACTTTTTTTTATTAATTTCATTCATAGTCTTTTTTGCCACCGACTTCCGAAAGAAAAGTTTTGTAGGATATTTTACCCTTTTTTGTGATTGTTTTTGAAGACGGTTACATTTTTTTTGAAAAAGTTTTTATTTTTTTAGTTTAAATATTCAACTACAATTCTTGTAAAATATGTATATCATTTTTGTGCACTAGAATTTTGTAATCCGAAACACCGGTAATAACATCGTTAACATCTCTTTCATTCATTCCCTATCTCGAAAACTACTGAACCGATTTTGTTGAAACTTAGAGTATTCCCTAAGTTGAACGATACCAAGTAAAACTAAAAAAGGATTACTTAAATCGGACTTGTAGTTCCGGAGATATGCGAACACAAACATAATTTACTAAATCAGTCGATGCCAAGTCCTTACTAGAGTAGTTGTACCTTCCATCATCAGCTCAGCTACATGAGATGATGATCACCATACGCAAATACCTAAATTACTTCATAAAATTTGCGGAAAACGATGTGTAGGCCTACAAAATTTGAGGGTTGCCCTCGATTTCTCCAGTATCCAATCATCATATCCTGACATGGTGACAATGGGACCACTTCAGAAGTATCTCCTTTCGAACAAAAAAAGAATTTTGAAAATCGGTCCACAATATTGGCGGAGTAATCGCGTAACAAACACACAAAAAAAAAAACATACCGTCGAATTGATAACCTACTTCTTTTTGAAGTCAGTTAAATTAACTAGAAATAATTTCCACTAAATTAAAATACTGTAAGCAGGCAGCCCTACCGCGTCCGTGTGTACCCCGCCTGTGAAGCCGAGTCGTACCTACTGTCATAATGTTAGACTGTGGCACTGTAGTTGTTTTGTTTTTTCAAAGAAGTTTTGCAGAGCGCGTCGTCACAGCGCCCGTGGTTGTTATTGGTACTAGAGCAGAGGCATGTGAGACGCGAGGGTGAAATCTGATTTTTTCCTGGCATAATACCCACTCTTAATATCGCATATCGAATAACCGAATGGCGAGCACCGAATATTAAATATCGAAATACCGAAATATTGAAATACCAAAATACCGTAAATTGTAAATCGAATAATCGAATTTCGAATTATCGCATCGCGAATGTTTAATATCGGATATCGAATAACCGAATGGCGAGTACCGAATATTAAATATCGAAATGGTTCTCTATTGTGGTTCCTAACTTTTTTATACATAATCTAATGTGACCTATTTTTTTGTCATAATCATCATTTGTCCGAATGATAACTTGCCCGAACTTAATACCACATAATTTCAAATGCCATAACATTGAAATTCCTAAATACTATAAATGTCCTAAATTCGTTTGTCATAAATATAACAATGAATAATTATACAAAATACATAAAACCGATTGCCATAAAATACATAAGTCCTAAAGTTTGTTTTGTTACTGATTACCACCCAATAAGGACAATCGACGGAGCCGCTTAGCGGGGCTCCAATTTCTGCGTGCAAGGTTTAAAGTAACGTAACTTGCCCGTGTCGGGGTGCCCACAAGGCCCGAGTTCACTTCGCTCGCTCTTGGACCCCAATATCTTCGGTTTCTAAACAATTTAATGAAATATCAGTTTTACTTATTGAACATTCGGAATAATACACATTATGTAATACATTGATTAGGACATATGACTTTATGTCATACAAAATTAGGAGATTCAATTATTATGATACTCGATTTTATGCCAGAACAGCTTTAGAAGTGAAGATAATTATGTAAAACAATATTTTGAACTTTTGATCATTATGGTTACTGAATTTTATAGCAAACGTGTTATGGATAATGATTTTCGGACAAACAGTTTTAGGTGACGAAAAGAGATACCTATTGAAATAATTAAAATCAAAAAACCGGCCAAGTGCGTGTCGGGCCACGCACAGTGTAGGGTTCCGTAGTTGCCCATCAAAATACTTATGCGAACTAACGAAACTGATTCGCTGAATTTAATTTTAAAAAGAAGAATTTTCAAAATCGGTCCAGGAGTCTTTGAGAAATCGGGGAAAATACATAAGAAAAAAGATTACAACGAATTTAGAACCTCCTCCTTTTTTTGAATTTAGTTAAAAATAGTTGACGATAAAAACCTACCTATCCCCAAAAAACATACCTATAAAAGCTGTAAAAATAAAGTTGACAAACTTACATTTGCAGTTGACTCCGATACATTTTGTTTCAGAAAATATGATATCAAGTACATTTTATAAGTTGGTCGACTTTTACTCGTAAAGTTGTAAAGCCTACTTAGTCATGATAATTTTCTTTTAAACTTCGTTATATATACTACTATTGTGAATTTTTTCACACCCCCAAACATAACCGTTTAGCTGGTAGAGGGGGGGGACACTCGAATCGAGCAAAATTTAGCACTTTAAAGCTTAATATTTCGCACCATTCCTGGAAGAAACGCGTAACTCGACTTGCGTCAATTTTTTTTTATTAATGCAAAAAATCGGCCGTAATCTAATACACCTTCTCACAAATTTTCATGAAGCTAGCGCCAAAAATAAGGTTCCTGTCACAAAAAATGTGTATTTTTGCGACAAAAAATAAAATAATTTTCCATTCTTATAAAGATGTATACATACATACATTTCTTTATTTTAAAACTTTCCCTAGGTATAAAGCCGTAAACAACACATACCCATATCTAACACGAAGACTTAAAATAACTTCATAAACGTAAATAAACATAGGCATTTGTTCTTGGATACTATTACGAAGGCGAGTCTTGCAAGTTCACTTACTTACTTAATTCTTCGTGTAAAAACTACGTAAGTGGTACTTACACTTTCGGACTGGCCTAAAATTGGAGCATGAATAATGGAATAACTACACTTAACGCAGCCAATGCGGTACACCAAAGATGGCAACAAAGCAGTATCCATTTTTACACCGGCTTCTTTTGTAACAGTTTCGGGGATTATTTAAGTAACCGTATAATTCAACCATATCTCCCAGTATACATAGCAAAATGAAAAATCGGAAACTCTATCATTTCGCCGCTGCAAAATGCCATCTTTTGCTATTTACAAGGTTTTCGTGGGATTTTTTTTACAATGTTGAACACGTTTTTTTTACCTCCTGAAAAGTTGTCCGAATTCACTTACCGCTTTCTTACAGGAATGGTGCGATTTCACAAACGAATTTTTTTATCAAAAAATTGTTAATGGAAACCATAATTATTTTTTAAAGACCTATTTAATGAGGGTAAGTAATATATGATATAACTACAAAATCTCTAAAACTTACAAGAGATAACAACTGAACATATAATTTTATTTGATATAACGATCTGTTAATATAATAAACGATTGACATAATTTTATAATGACTAATTTCTATAAGCATAACAATCAATTAATATAAAATCGTTTTGTATACCGCTCAAAAGACATAAAACTTATTTGGTCTAATTTTTTTTTCTTCCTGGCAAGTAATCTAACACTGATGTACCTAGTAATAGTACCACCTGCCGTGAATCTTCGACGGAGCCCCGCTACGCGGGGCTCCTATTTCTGCGTATAGGGTTTAAAGTAACCTAACACGAAGGGGATGGCGGGGTCTTTCAGACCCCGCCATCCCCTTCGAACCTAACCTGTCCGTGTCGGGGTGCCCCAAGTCCCGAGCTCGCTTCGCTCGCTCTTGCATCCTAGGTCAAATAACTGAAAAATTATACGTTTCAAACGTTATAATATGTAATGATTTTCGCTTTATTAAACGTTATATCAAATAAAATTATATGAAATGAGTTTTAGAGTAACTCAAACATTATGTGTTGAGAAATTATATCAACCGTTGGTATATCTCACGTTGATTATATCATGTGAACGTTATTGAAATGAAAATATATCAAATAACTTTATATGAAATGAGACGCACCCATTTAATGATACCCCACACTAAGGGGTACGCGAGAAAAAAAAAATCCTCACTTTACGTGTAAGTACTGGAGGTACCCTAAAAAAAAATATTTTACGAGATTTTATTTTACCACTTTTTTGGCACAACAAATCCGTATATTTACACCAAATTACAGCTCTCTAGTACTGTGCGTCTCTGAGCTAAACTGCGGACAGACGGACGGACGGACGGACGGACGGACGGACGGACGGACGGACGGACGGACGGACGGACGGACATGGCGAAACTATAAGGGTTCCTTGTTGACTACGGAACCCTAAAAATCAAAATCAAAATCAAAACGTTTATTTCAACTAGGCCAATTACAGGCACTTATGAATTGTCAAAAGACATAAAATAAAACAATTACAAAAACAGTTATGGTGCTACAGTCCCAGTCACAAGACATAAAAACTGTGAAAGTACCGTAGGTGCTCATTCCAAAGCGTAGATCTCTATGGAGAAGAATGAGCAAGAAACTCCATGGACACTCTTTTTCAATCGCCAAAATTATTACAAAACTTTTGTTACATCATTCATCATCAGATGGTACATTACGTGAGAACGATGTGGCAAATTAATAGTGTCCATAGAAAAATGAAAAGACAATTCAAAATAAAGTTACTAATAATTAAAATAGACCGTGGCAGCTAAGAGATGACCAGTCCCAACTGACAGCGCCCGTTCACGAACAAGACACATATATCAGCACCATTCAGCTCAACCATTTTGAAGGGAACTAAATGATCCGACATACACGCCACCATCAGCGAGACCTTTGAGTGAGCATGACATACTCTCAACTGCCAGAGTCATTCAAGTCAATGAAAGACGTAGGTTTCTAGTCAATGATAGATCTGAAGCACATGGTACTCACACAATGCTGGCTATGACGCTATATAATACTAGATAAATACACTCTATACAATGCAAAAGATAATTTTACAATCTTCATCCGCTCCGACAATTTTATTAAAAATCAAGAAAACCTACGAGTGTCGTACTTAAAAAATAAAAAATACACAAAAAGAGACAAGCAATAAAATGTAAAGTAGGACAACAATGTCCGTCGATCAAGTAAAACAATAAAACAAATACAAACACATAAAACAAAACCAGATGACTTAACTAAGTCATAAAAAAAATATAAACAATTATATGAACACATATAACTAGTCCGGAAAAAAAGGAATAAAGAAAAAAAGAAAAGAAGTAAAAAACATCTGGGAAAGAGCATGAAAGCCGTCTTAACTTCAACAGAGTGACCAGCTGTTATTATCCACTAAGTAATCGTTTATGGAATAATATGCCTTAGAACAAAGGATGGATTTAATCTTTGATTTAAACTCATTAAACGGCAAGTCTAGCAATGACGAAGGCAATTTATTGTAGAATTTTATACCAAGGCCTACAAATGAGTTATGAACCTTATGAAGTCGGTGAAAAGGAACACGTAGGTGGTGCTTATTTCTCGTGTTAATAGTGTGAAAATCACTGTTTTTGGTATATAGGTGTAAATTCTGCCTAATATATATAATGTTGGCAAAGATGAATTGAGATGCCACCGTCAGAATGCCGATCTCCTTAAACAAATCCCTCAAAGAAACTCTAGTACCCAGCTGGTAAATTGCCCGAACAGCTCGTTTTTGTAAGACAAATATATTTTGAATATCAGCCGCTTTGCCCCACAATAAAATGCCGTAGGACATAACGCTGTGAAAATAACTAAAATAAACTAGTCGAGCGGTATCAACGTCTGTGTACTGTCTTACTTTTCTGACAGCGTAGGCAGCCGAGCTTAATCTTCCCGATAAACTTGTTATATGCGGGCCCCATTGAATTCTAGAATCTACTTTAATACCCAGAAACACGGCTGAGTCAACAGTTTCAAGTTCTTCATTATTGAGAACAATGTTAGGACCCAGATTTGTAACATTTGGCAAGGCGAACTTTATACATTTCGTTTTTTTGGCATTTAGGACTAAGTTGTTAGCAGAAAACCAATCCGTGACCAATGATAATGCGGTGTTAACTTCGTTAAATTCTTGCCTGTTTCTATCAACTTTAAATATAAGAGAGGTATCATCCGCAAACAGTACAATGTCACAAATGCCCTTTAAAAGATATGGCAAGTCATTGATATAGACCAAAAATAAAAAAGGACCCAGAATTGATCCTTGAGGCACACCTAGCTGAACAGGTTGACCAGAAGATTTCGAACCATTAACATCTACGCATTGAAATCTATTACGTAAGTACGATTCTATAACATTAAGAGCTTCGTTTTGGATTCCGTAATGATGTAATTTTCGCAAAAGTGTATCATGGTGTACGCAATCAAAGGCTTTGGATAGATCACAGAAAACACCAATTGCATTCTTAGAGCTCTCCCACGCCTCAAATATATGCTTCAGCAGAGCAACACCTGCATCAGTTGTTGAACGACCTTTCGTAAAACCATATTGTTCACTATGAAGGAGGCTATTTACATTAAAATGACTAAGCAACTGCTTGAGTATCAATTTTTCAAATATTTTGCTAAAAGCAGGTAAGATAGAAATTGGTCTGAATTTACCAATATCATTTTTATTGCCTGATTTAAATAATGGTATAACTTTACTACTCTTCATGAGGTCAGGAAAAGTACCCAGGTCTACACATTTATTAAATGTAATTGCAAGATAGGGGGCGACGATGTCAATTATATTACTTAAAAGTTTAATTGAAATGCCCCAATAATCACCGGTATGTTTGGACTTAAGTGTATTGAATACATTTATTACATCATGTGGTGTTATGTGTTTAAAACCAAATAGGTTACCGCATTTAGGCACACTACTTTGCAGAATGCTTTCAGCTTTAGACGGAGACGAACTTAAGGAGCGAGTCGTAGTTATAGGAATATTTGCAAAGAATTCATTAAATGCGTCTGCTACGCTAGTCGGATTTGTAATTAATTGACTGTCTATCATAATCTCTAATTGCTTTTCATTATTAACCGATTTACCCGTTTCACTGTTGATAATTTGCCAGGTAGCTTTAACTTTGTTATTAGAATTTTTGATTTTTTCGCTTAAAAATTTTGACTTAGCAATAGCACAAATCTTTTTAAATAATTTTGAATAATTTCTTACATATTCCACAAAAGGTGTATCAAACCTATAATTCTTCAAACCATATAACTCGTACAATCTCGCTCTACTTTTATAAATGCCAGGTGTGAAATATTGAAATACCGAAAATTGAAAATCGTATAATCGAATTTCGAATGATCGAATCGCGAATGTTAAATATCGCATATCGAATAACCGAATGGCGAGTACCAAATATCAAATATCGAAATACTGAAATATTGAAATACAGAAACATCGAAATACCGAAAATTGAATATCGAATAATCGAGTTTCGAATTATAGAATCACGAATGTTTATGGCATATCAACCTTATTTTTGCAGAAATTGGTATTTACAAACTCGTGATTAGGGTAAGCCTTCAGCTTCGCTCGGGCTTACATTCGTCTACTCGTTTGTAAAAACCAACTTACCGCACTAGTATCTTAACCCTTAATTCGGCACGGGGAAGTATACTGGACATCGACTTTGAAAAAATGTGATGCATTTATTTTAAATAAATTTAAGTTTTTTTTGTATCAGATATGTTGTTTATGTACTGTATTATTACCCAAAAAATAACTGTCAATGGACACCTGCACCCGGTCAGGCAGCAGTCTCCAGAATGTTAGGCAGGGCGAACGGCGTTTACCCGCTCTTGATAATTATAGAATTACCCGTTTTTTTTGTTCTAAAATAGGCAATTATTTTTTATTTATACGTTTTTGATGGTATATACAAACGTATACACACACTGCAAGCATTGTATGTTTCATAGATTTTGCAGCATTCATTGTAAAACTTGCATGTCCAGTATACTTCCCATTGCCAGGTTTGCAGTAATTTAGTATGGTTTAGTAATGTCCAGTATTTTGGACATTGCCAATGATACGGACATTTCATTTCAATATGATATGATGTAATTACGTCCATTTTATGTGTGTAACTCTTAATTTCTTGATAACTCAAATTAACATAACTTAAAAGTATTCAAAAAAACTCAACACGTCTCAAAATAAATGGCAAATAAGCGCGCGTGAACAAGGGATGGCACTCTTGAAGACAGTTTTATGACTCCACGGGTTCTAAAAACTTGTCTTCCCTGCAAAAAATGGCTGCATAACTACTATGCCAACTGCAGCAATACTAAAAATACTTCAAATAATACCTATTGGCCTGTTCTCTTATAAGGAAGCAAAATAAACTGCTATCATACTTATGCACCTAGACCCATTATTCAAAACTTACACCTGTATACTGAATCAGCCGATAGAGATTCTGCCACTTATTGGTTGCTTGCTATATGCGGATACCAAAAAGAGTAATTTTCCATAAAAAATACGATATAAAACAAAAGGGGGCAGAAATTGAACCAATAAATAATGAACTTAGTACGCACCTACACAGGACTCTCAAAAACCAATATCATTTAGAGCTGGTGTACATTATCTTGCCCGCAACAGCTTCTTAGACATATCTACTGTTAGGTGCTCACATCTCGACCTTCCAGTGAGGGTGAGTTGCCCTTACAGCAGCCTCAACAGCTGTCAAGCCACTGTGAATGCAATACTATGGTATGCGGTTTTCTATTTGAGGGCACAGCCATATCAAAGCTCTAAAAAGCAAAGAAACTAACAGCAATATTATCCTAAAACCATGTACTCAACGGACCACCTTCCACTGGATCGAAGGGCACACTGAATCTTAGATAACGACTCCTCATATGATCTTGTTAAGATATATTCCGAAATTGTGTGAAGCCCAAAGTCGCTTTTCCCCTTACTACTGTCAAGTTTCTTACAAATATACGCTAGAGATGAACAGGACTCAAAGACAGATCCATGTTTTCCTGAAATGAGGAGCCTTTTTGCCTTCTTTAACATTCCAAACGAAAAAAAAACGTTGCAAAGAGGGATCATTTTTCAAACTTGAGCCTTCCCGACACTTCTTTACTTTAGGGCAGATTACGCATGACTTTGTAAGCCAAAACGCATCGAATATTATACATAAAACAGCATATTTGCATAAAAAAAGAGTTTCTATAAAATTAAAAAAAAATTAATTAAAACCCTTAATTCGACAGTGGGAACTATACTGGACATCAATATTTTTTTGTTACTTTTCAGGGAATCTGGCAATGTCCAGTATACTGGACATGCATTTACTAAAAATCTAGATATACTAGATTTTTTTCATTATTTTTCCTGGTTTTAGGAATTTCTAAAGATGACAAATATAAACAAAAAAATCAAAATTTCGCAAATTTTTGCTCTTGCCGAATTAAGGGTTAAATAACTATTACGTAATTTGATCAACATAACGAGCACAACGATGGAAATAAATTATGTTGGATATTGTTGATTCAATCCGTTTACTGAAATGTTGCAGATTGGACGTATTACTGGAATTTAATGCATTTTAGTGGAATGTTGAAGCCTCATAAATATTGCTTTTGTTTATTTTACTTGGACCGTACACATTAAATTGTTGCAAAATTATTGCGTAGCAAAATTTAATTTTGAATATCAAAACAAAACATAATTATTGTCATGGCAGCTGAAATGGCACTTCCGACAAATCAGTTGGCTAATTTATAGGCAATATTTAACTATCGATTGATAATAAATAGGTATGTGATTAGCGATATGAAAGTACTGAAATAAAGTCGATATAAATAATAATTAAAACGACGTAGGTAATAATAATAAATTAATGATACTCATTGATTATTTTGACCGTTATGTTAAAAGACCTAAACCTTACATTTGAATGATGCCGGCTAACTGTGTAACCCACATGCACAAACACTCAGACCCGGAACGCCTACTTGCAGCTCAAACAAATATTTTTTCAGTGCAGGGGCCGAACCCTCAGCCACTGCGGCCCAGCCGCATCAAAATTAGCATGAATTTATCAATACATACTTTTGTTTATAATTGCGAAAAGTATTCCGTCTCAGTGTCACTCAACTTTTCTTGCTAAATGAAAATGAAAACAAACTGTTCGAAGCTGGGTTTCAAATAGCGTACATCAGTGTAGGTGAAATAAACGCTTAAACCAATCATTCACGTAAGGCACTGGTCTGTGGTAGCGACGGAACTATGAACGTGTAAAGTCTCTCCCAAAAACGACCGGAGAATTTACCCAGACATGGCTAGGTCCCATGTTTGGGAAAATTCTCCGGTCCGGTCTAGCTAGATCGATTTTAAAACCCTAAATCGCAAACTTCATCGAAGTCGTAAGATCCGTTTCCGATAACCTGAAAATAAATACACAAATATTGCTCGGTTAAAAGTATAGGAAGAGATAGGATATACCCACCAGCTATAATTTTTTTTTTTGATTAGGACTACTTTTGAATTTGCTCTAATCATGTGTATGATTTTCAACGCTTTTTTTATTGCAAACGTTTTGTTATTGAAAATTCTGACGGGTTATTGAACTATGGCAAATGTTTTGGTCTGCTGTATCTACTAATATATGTATGGATTATTATTATATTATTTATTTGTACACTTATTAATTAAATTTTTAAATATTTTTATAAAAAACAAACTAAAAACATTTAAAAATATAAAAAATATTATATATATAATATATTATATATATTTATTATATTATTATTATTATTCTTCTTCAGTGAATATTCGTGCAATAGTTGGAATGGCAGCAACATTTCATTCAATCGTTTTGACATTTCTTTTTTTTTTAAATAGGAAAAAAAATCGCTTATAGGACGCACCTCGATTAAACTCAAGCGCTTAGGGAATAGCCGGAGATGCAAAATTTTTGAATAATACGCATTCGGTTGACTTTTTGCTTTATTTTGTTTCAAGGATTTTGATCGTGGGTTTTCAAACTGCAATGTTGCGCGTACACACATCGAAAATAGTTTTTGATCACTAAATAAGCTGTTTTTTTATTTTCATTGAAAAACAATTGAACTGTTTTATTATTTTATATTTTAAATCTATATTTTTAAGTAAAGAATCTAAAAAAAGAAGAAATCACAATATAATCTCTGAGTTTTCGAAGTGATCACAATTATTGAAGTGAAAACTTCTTTAGCGGCGTTGTACACTTTTTCTGTAATGGGTAAAAAATTTAAAACTCGCGTCAGGGTCACGTGACCCTGATCGAAAATGAGTAAGACGTCATTCAAATTAAAAATAAAACATAGTAACAAAAAAGTTTTCACTTCTACCGGCACTCCTGGAGTGCAACCTTTTTTTTTTTTATATGTATGTTGGCTTCTATATTTGAAACTACATAATTAGACAAACTCACTCCTTTTTTCCATGAGGGTAGGCAAAACCATACATCTGCTATGATTCTTAAATACTCTTTTTGCTTCATCCACATTCATACATCTGGTCATAACAGACCTTAATAAAGCTATGTATTACATTTTTTGCGAAACCAGACATTTAGAACAAAAACGCGTGCGTTTTATCGTGGTGCGTGCTAAGCCTTACTTATGCTAATTTAATAGGATTTTCTAAGAGCCTACAGGTATTTAACATTGTATTACATAAACGATTTTTTTTGTATTGTACTGATTATAATTTTGATATTTTATAAATATTAAACGCATTAACGCATACGTAGCGGATTTTCAATGATTTTCTTTGGAAAGAAAAATTCGAACCGCGAACAGGATTCGAACCTGCGACCTTTGGATTCAGTACATCCAACGCTCATTTCCAACCGAGCCACCGAAGATAGTCACGGCCACCTTCCGCATGAGATCGTGCGAATTTTAAACCAATACATAATTATGAAGGCTTTTAATTAATTTGGCGTTGACGACACCAAAATATAATTTGTGTTGGCCCAGACTTATTTCATTATTATTTAAGTGACTTATATAGGATCGCGGGATTGTCTGGGCTTATCTAATCAGATTACATTACCTAACAAACAAAAAAAAATGACTTACGATACAGTCAGCGTCCTTTAATACAAGACTCATTTTATCTGTAATATATAAAAGTAATTCTCGTGTCATGGTGTTACGAGTAGTTACCATACTCCTCTGAAACGGCTTCACCGATTTTCATGAAATTTTATAGGTATCTATGCATATTCAGTAGGTCAGAGAAACGACTACTATCTATTTCTCATATCCCTAAGTGATAAGGGTTATCCAGCCCTAAAATTTCATTTTTAATTTTTTTGAACATTTTATAATGTGGGACTAGAAATAAATTATATGGCAAAACAACGTTTGCGGGGTCAGCTAGTAAAGTGTAATAAGAAAAGGTGGAGATCAAATAGGCTACTCACCATTGAACCTAATTAATATATTTAATTTGATATACGAGTATCTTTGACGAGCAGCCTTAATAGAATTGAAAGTAAAAACTTATTTACTTTGGAATGTAAATGATAAAGAAATTAGATAAATTTCTAAATAATTCTACATCTTGACATAACTTACTAAATGCATTAAACGCCAAACAAAATTTGAAACATAAACTCTGTTTGTAATTTAGTTTTTAATGAATTCGTTTACATTTAAATGTTTCATTTATTTATTCAAAGTAGGTACGCCAGCAGTAACTACTCGTACATTATTTTTAACTTCAAACAATAAAAGAAAATAGGCTACGATTCTTTTGTAGAAAGATACTAATGACAGGAGTACACTATTTATGTTAACGTTTGCATAAATATACAATAAAGCTTAACTATGATCGTAAAGTTAAGGCGATTCCACATAGCGCAGAGGCAGTTTGGTTGTTAGTGGCGTGATGACTCCTTCCCCGGGAAGGACACGTTGGTACTGCAGCTGGGGGCCTACTCTCTAAGTCCGTTTCCGACGACACGGACACTACCGTACGTATAAGGGTGCTCCTACATCTATCGACGCGGATTCGGCTTTTTCCGTCGCCCTTTCTCTTTCTGTCGCTTAGAACTGCCATTTGCTAGACCGAGACAGAAAGCATAATGCGATAGCACGCGGCGGAATCTTCGAGGCGGCCGCGTGCTATCGCATTGTCTCGATCTAGCAAATGGTAGTTCTAAGCGACAGAAAGAGAAAGGACGACGGAAAAAGCCGATTCCGCGTCGATAGATGTGGGAGCACCCTAATAACCGCTTCGATCACTGGAGTCCTTTTGACATGGCGTTAGTATCTAGGTATTATCAAATTGTATTTAAAAAAGTGCAAAGCAATGCTATTTAATTTTAAGGTGTAATTATGGCCTAGAATTTAAACGATAATTAGCAAAATTTAAAAAAGTTTTAAAACGTTTTTAAAGATCACAAAATTCTGATTGCATTTTCTACTAAAGTAAATAACATGCACGCGTGGGTAGATACTAAAGTACGTAGTTAAATTATTTCTTACATTGATATTCACATCCATAGCCCGTATTTATTGAATTCAACCCTCCCGTGGTCTGCAGCGCTAGTACCTACGTAAAACTGTTCTATTGAAAGGGTTTTGTAAATACTCACATGTTGCATTTATTTTGTGGGCACGTTTTGTTAAGTAACTGTGTGAGATGCATACGAAAATTTAATACAATGGAATGTCTGAGCACTGGAGGTTTTAGAGGTTTCTCTAAAACTATTTCCAGTGCTCAGACCCTCTGAAGTCATCGTCATCCTATGGATGTACTCTCTCTCGGTCTCTGATCCTCTGAAGTCTGATGTTAACGTCGTATATTATATCGTAATTGGACAAAAGACGTGTTAAATTAAACAGAAGTTTACACAGAGTTACTACAATATGCGTGCTTGTCAAAAGCGTGAGTTGTTTCATGGAGCACTATATATGTATATATTATGTTACCATGTTAATAAGCTCATCTATTATATAAAAATAAGTCGGGTTTTCCTTTCTGAGACGCTATAACTCCAGAACGCACGAACCGATTTCCACGGTTTTGCATTCGTTGGAAAGGTCTCGGGCTCCGTGAGGTTCATAGCAAAGAATAAAACGAAGCGATCTGGTGGCGAAACGGAGTACGGGTTTACTAGTCAGTTATGTAAAAACCAGTGCCATAAAATTTTATAACTCAAGAACAGGCTCACCTATCCAAGGCTTTGTTTAGACTATTAATTAGCACATAATCGATCGACCGGTTCTTCATTTACACGTATGAGAGCAGTGAGTGGTTTCACGGGGAGGCATTTCACGGTTCTGCCTGTTTCTTCTTGTTACGAGTCTATAATTATGTGCGTCAACTTTCAAGTTGTTACTTGTGATTTTTTTAATGTTGATCAGATCATAAATGGTGTGAAGATCAAGCAGATAGGTTACTAAAGTAACGGTGATATCTTATTTTTCTCCTTATCTATGATGCTGGTGATCATCAGGCATCAAATAATAAATTGACAACTTCCTCATGAAAAAATATCTCAGAAGCTCAGACATTAATATTTATATCAAGTCCGCAAAACCTCCGACAATCAATCAGCACGAAACAACTTCCGTCAAATCTTTCATACCTACCTTCCTACGGATGACGTCACTCTTTTGTGCCCACTGAATGGACGCTTGAGTCTTTAATACGTTGTAGATTGAGTCCCTAGGGAATTGATAGCGAAAACCGCAGCGCTGAGCGAATCATAGAACTTGTCAGGTTTATAGTTAAAAGGAAACGTTGACTTTTTTCAAACTATCTTTAGGTTGTCTTCTAGTCTTACCCGATGTAGCCGAATACTGGTATTTTACACGTAGTGACCTCCACAACCCAGTAATTGGGTATGGTGGTAAATCAATTTTGCCATAAGGTACCTTATTGAGGAGTGCTATGACAGGAAACCTCCACGTGCGCCCGTGGACTGGAGTTCTCTCTCGGATACGTCCGGGGGGAAGACCAGTTTTTCGGGCCGGTGCACCCTGGGATGCAGGCAAAAGCTCTTCCTTAGGCACTGTGTGCGTAAGGGGTCTCTTTGCCCGTATGCGAATAGCCTGTCGTGTGGACGCTCCAACGCGTGTCCTTTCTGATCAGCAGAAGGCATAGCGGCGGAGCGCGCTTGCGGACGGTGACTGATGGGTAGCTCGCCGTCCGACCAAGGACCAAGCCCGGGTCGGTGGCCCGTCGTGTTTCTTGCCAAATGCCTGCTGGGGTCGCGGGTTTTTTCTTAACCCAGGATACCGTGGCCCCGGAACGAAAGGGCATAGGAAGGAACACGGGTGGATTTTAGTCAGTAAGAGTCTGACAGTCCCTTCCGCCCCACCCAGGGCTGGAGGACTCATTTGATGATTCTAACACCAAAAAACAAAATGCCGGCCACTCACATTCGCACGAATACGCAAACCCACAAGTGTAGGACGACATTTTTTTTTTTTTTTAGCGTGGTAAAATCATCAAATGAGTCCTCCAACCCCGGGCAGGGCGGGAGGGACTATCAGACTTCTACTGACTAAAATCCACGGTGTCCTTCATAGCCTGTTACGTTCCGGGGTTACGGTAAGGGAATAATCCCGCGACCCCGGCAGGCTTTGGCCCTCTGAGAGGGGGGCCCCGTCATTATGCTGACGCTCTTTGAGGCGCGCGTGGGACACAACGCGCCGTCGACCCGGGCATGGTCCTTGGTCGGGCAGCGAGTTGCCCTTTACTCGCTGCCCGCATGCCCGCGCCTACGATGGCCGGAGATCATCAAGCGACGTCCGTCGCAGTGGGCGCCTACCACTGCGGCTGGGGCGGAGGGAGGACGCTGTCCTCTCTCGCTCGCGGCCTGCCTCCTCCTTTACGAGCATTACTGCCTCGCAGAAGGAGCTGACCGCTTCCCACTCCGTCTCGCCAATAGACATTTTTTTTGAGTGAATACCAAGTGAATACTGACAAATATTTACACTATAACTATCAAACTACATCTGTCGGTTTTTTTTTTACGGTGGCCATGGTTAGGAAAAGAAGAAGTACTACATCTGTCATCGAGAAAATAAAGAATTCAAACAACTATAATATTTAAATTGTTGATGAGAAGTTATAGTGAAGTATATATCCTTTAACTCCTTAAAATGCATTGTCCCTTTTGTAATAAGTGGATGGAACGGCAGAACAAAAATAATAACTGTCCAGGTTGTATTAAATTATTATTAAGATGCGACGAATGCTACAACATAATTGCTGACACCTTCAGATTTTGTACCAAGTGTGGTAAGAATGTAGAACGAATAATACGCGTGAACAGGGCAAAAGTACAAAAAAATATATTAAAGCAAAAGCTGCTATCTAAACCAAAACACGTTTCTACAATGCCATCTTCATCATCTGAGGAGACATTCTGTGAATTAAATTTATCGGCCGAAGACATACAGGACATTCAAGTTATTGAAGACAGCCAAGCCCAACATCAAGAATGTTCTGGTAGATATTGATGTTATTGAAGACAGCCAGCAGCTCAACATTGATAATGTTCTGATCGAATCAGATTTGTCCGAGTCGCCTAGTACTTCCGCCATATTATCATGTCCTGGCGAGCCAAGTGGTTCCCAAGTAGATGGAGCCAAGTTGATGGAAATAAAGAGTTACTAATACACGTTGACATTGGCAAAATAATCGTCAAGCAAAGATGGAAGGCATAATTTGAAAAGAAAAAGAAAAGTGATTAATATATTTTGAAATAAAAAAAATGTATCAAATTGAGTTTTATTTTAGATATATACAACATATTATTATATAATTGTAAGGATCCAAATGCACATATTATATACATATTAAGTCATTTATTTATATTTATACACTCCATATACAAAAATTTAAAATTTTCTTGGATGTGCTCGTTTCTGGACTGTGAACATGATAAACAAATCGTTGCTTAAATTAAATACAACACAGTTATCATCATCATCATGATATCGGCCAATAAATGTCCACTGCTGTACATATATACAGTTAATTAATATAGTGCTTTTTGGTAGACAATATTTTTAGTTTTTTTTTGCGGTGCGTAAATAAATAAGGATGTTGGTTTTCCGACACGCGAACACGCAACGTATAATTCTGTACCTTTAGTGAAAAGTGGTACAAGTCAAAAAACCTAGTTTTGAGAAAAAACGATTTAAAGTTTTGCATTTTTTAAATGGCCATAACTTTTTTATTAATTGGTTTATTTCTGAACTTTTAACTGTTTTCGGTTGGAAATTGTTAGTATCACGTCGTATATGCTTTGGTTGTATTAAAAAGTAATTAGAATCTGAGATAATTAAAAAAAATAGACTTGTATCATTAGTCACATTTTTATTTCTAAGTGTAAAATGATATAACTCAAATAGTATCATTTAATACATTATAAAACTCATCAATATTGAATGATACAAGTATTTTTAAAACATCTTTTTGGTATCGATTGAGCTACAAATAGTAAAAACACTAGAACTAATTTTGTGTAGAAAACATTGAGGTTTTATCGTTACTATGTCTTTATTATGTGCAATGATAAAATCATCACTTGTATTACTTTGCACTTATTGAATACAACTAAAATAGTGGTGTATAATGATGTAACTTTAATTATACCAGACAAAATGTAAAACTTTCTTGGTGTAAAATGATATAAGTTGAATTCTATTTCTATAGTAGGGCATTAGTCACATATACTTGTTCAATCAGGGTCTAGTTCAATTTAAAAAGTGGGTGAATGAATGTGTAAATGAATGATAAATTTTATTTTTATATTTAACAGTATCTTAATGAAGTCAATAATAGTCTCAATGAAAACAATCTATTTATTATTACTTTCTTAACCAATACAAGACTCCTTGATGAAATGGACCCACCCACTGCCCAATTTAAGTATAGTCAAGGAGTAGAACACAATCTTTTAGTTTTATGATCACAATAATCACAGTTCTTTATAGTAAACCGTGTTGAATAGCACTTGATTATATTTATACCAACCGTTGGTACTTTCAAATAATAGATTTCTTTCAAATTTTAATTAACCGCAAAAAATACAGAAATTAAATTATGTGGTCAAATGAACCCGCAGGACCAGAAGCGCACGGTTCCAGTTTACGAAAGACTTTACATAAACAAAAACAACGAGTCGGGTCTAGAATAATAACACTAGTCTACAAAGGTCTTTGCATTTCGAAAATTTTATTATTCTTTTGATAATTTAGCTTTTAGAATTTATTTTGACACACTAAGTACGAAAATATCATGTGTAATTTCGATTTCCTCTTATATTCGGCTTCTGTAACATCTCTACAAGCAGTCCTGCAATAAGTCATAGACATTGAGAACTTCGAGTTGCTCTGAAATCATTTTCCATGTTAACGACGTATTGATAGAAACTCTCCAGTGATGTTCATTGCTAAAACTGCCTAGAAAGAGTCCAAAGGGAAACGTAAACAGTGGTTTTCTAAGGACAAGACAACTCAGCTTGTGAAATTATAATTCTATTCTAATTAAATTTATATCCGAAAATTTATATCCGATAAGTTTACCATAATTTTCACTCATTTTCCAAGAAAATATTTTTGCGTCCTGTACAAGTTCGTTTAATTCAGCTTATGTTACTATTTGTTGTTATAAGAATTTACCATACGACGATACTATTGGTTTATTTAAATTTTGATTTCGTTCTTAATTTTTTCAGAAACACCATGAAATTTTCTAAACATTGTGAGTTGTCAAGCAAAAGTAATAATCAGTTACTTGATTTGTCGATTCTTGCTACTTCATTGGCACTACTTTTTTTTAATTATCCTGGTAAAATATTCAAATGAGTCCTCCCACCCAGGGCAGGGCTAGAGGGACTGTCAGACTCGTACAAAAGAAATCACGTATTTTTACCAGTTATTCAGCACATTTAGTACACGAATCTCAGCACAAAACGTTAAAGCAGTAAGAATGCCGGCTTTACAAATGAAAAAAAAAAACTAAACAAGTGCCTTTAAAATTGTGTTCAATGAGGGCAGAATTGTTAATTTGGAACGTTACAAAAATCTTAAAAACTAAATCTTATTAATGGCTTTTACTTATCAATTCGTATTTAGCGTAGGTAAACATGTAAAAATTAGTTAAAACTGTACAGAATCTTTTTTCACGACTGTAGACTAATGAATCAATAAAAGAAAGTTACATTAAAATCTACTGTAACTATAGACATTACTCGTTGATTATTTTTAGTTCAGATCACATTTAAAATTCATAAATGTGGCAACCAAAAAAAAAAAAATTAAATTGATAGAAAATAATTAGGTTACGCAGATTTTTTCATTGCGCAAATCGAAATTGGAGTGATGTATTGCTTATTCTTATAATTAGAATTATTTAAAGACCTACTTGATATTCTTGCGAATCAGACTTTGGTCAAGTTAAAACTAGCACAGACTGGAAATACCAAAAAACACAAGAGCTTCTACACAATCACATAATAAAATTCGTCTAAAAGTAGCGTACAATTTGAAACATAATTTAGTGTTACTTATAGGTGTTCTTTTAAAACTCCATCAAAATGCTTGACCAACTCTCTGCAGCGGAAATTCGGAAAATACGGCAAATCGTCTTGCCTTTATACAGATGTGTATTTATAGAAAATGTACTACATAAACATTCATTATTTTATAATACGAGTATATAGACATTTGCACTTTGATTTTTACATTTTTTTCGAGTCGCAGGATGATTCGCCATTGCCACCGCGCTGTACTTTTGTACCTTTGAGACTTACGGTTAGGTATTCTATGCTTACGGTTCAAAAGTTATGACCACTTTTCGTCTCCATATTGGCAACAAATGCTTAGATAAAATTCAATTAAAGTGTCTAACTTTAAAACTAATTAGAATATCCGAATGATATCTTAATTTAGTACGTTTTTTACGGGCCGTTTGGTGTATGAGCGCTATTACCACTGCCTATCTCACTTGCTCATTGCGGCGACTGCCGTCACAGAAAGAGATAGAAGTGGCATGACGAAACATGACGTGTATTGCTTTTCACAACGATCACTAGATTGATTGCTTCCTAAAAATCCCATACTAATACGATTTAAATTCATTTATATTATTATGAACCAAACGCATTACTAAGAATACTTAAGTATCATTTGATACATGTTCAGTTGTATCATTTGACACGTTGGTGTTATGTAGTGCTGCTTATTCTCAAGCGATATAATTCGATTTATATTATTTTTCACAATTGATAATTCTATGATATTTTTTGTGTCACTTAATATAAATCGAATTGTATCAACAAGCACAAAGTTCATGTTACTATTATTAAATGTGTCAAGTATTATAAATCGAGATAGCCCAGTTTACACGTAATTGTAATAAGTTTAAGCTTTAGTTCAATTTAATATAACTAAAGAAATATCAATATACACAAAAAAAATCATCAAAATCGTCCACAAACGCGACTTGTATCATTGCACACGAAACTTATTTCCCGTTCTATAATAGATAGAGAAACGCTGATTAGATAGAAAAATAGGAAAAAATTCAAACTTCAAGATTCTTTTAAGATTTAAAAACCGCTACAACTCGAGTTGTATCACTTTTCACTAAGGGTACAGAATTGTCCATGTGCGAAACAGCGAAACTCTAATAGTAGGCATACACCATCCTGCCTATCGATACGATAGATTTGACGCTTGCAATTGTTTCAAATCGGCAGTTCGTCCATATACACCATACACCATCCTGCCTATCGATACGATAGATTTGTCACAACTTCAAATCTGCACCAGTGATGCCAACTCAGCAACTAGATCTGGCTATTATTCGGTGACGACAGCTACAATTTCTAGCACCTTTTCATTTCATCATGAGACTATCGAATTAGATTAAAAAAAGTGGTGCAAGCGATTTTCGACCTTATCGACATTAGAAATTTAGTTTGTTTTTCTCACATTCTTATTCGTTAACATTGCTCCTTCATTAAAATCCGGTGTTTGCATCATTGTCAATAAGGTCGAAAATCGCTTGAAGGTCGGAAAACATTTGCTTAAGGATTGCAAGTTAAAAAAAGTGGTGCAAGCGATTTTCGACCTTATCGACATTTAAAATTTAGTTTGTTTTTCTCACATTCTCATTCGTTAACATTGCTCCTTCATTAAAATCAGGTGTTTGCATAAATGTCAATAAGGTCGAAAATAGCATGAACCTTTTTTTAACTTGCTTTCGTGGTCCCTTGACACCTCTCAAGTTTTCAATCGTATTTTGGTTTAAAATAAAATGAATAACTCTTTTTTTTACGAGTGTACATGCGATCCATGTGCGAAAAGCCTCAGTTTTCCTGGTAAGGCCACGTTCACATGGCGATTATTTTCCCGTATACTGTATACAAGATTTTATCGAATAGAGCAGTAATAACAGTTCACAAATGAAAACTTAAAAATAGTTTAAACGGCGTTTATACGGGAAAATCCCGTGTTTGAGAAATATAATATTTTACCGTGTACCGTGCAAAGTTGTCCTAAAACTGGTCAACTCTATTCGATAAAATCTCGTGTACGGTATACGGGAAAATAATCGCCGTGTGAACGTGGCCTAACCGTCTCTGTAGAAAAGTAGCTAAAAAGTTTAGCCACAAGTTACACTTTTTAGCTTTTTTTCTAGCACCTTTATAAAATTAGCTAACTATCTATGAAGTTGCTAAGATGGCATCACTGCTGCCGATTTCACGTTGTGTCAAAAACGATTTGATGACCTATCAAAATTGGCATGTCATGCCATCAAATTGGCATTCCACCCCCATACACGTTCAATTCTATTTGAGCAAATTGGCAGTTTTATGCCGAATTGACAAATAGGCAGTATGGTGTATGGCTACCATAAGTTTATTCCGCAAATTTGCAACGATTGGCCTTGCGATTTATTTATGGTCATTGCAAAAGCTAGACGCACGGGAAATTGCAACCTTTTAAAGTCAAATGGCAAATCCGTTGGAATCATAGGTATTCGTGGGATTAAGACATCCTCTCCTTTGTATTTTCCTTTGATTATTTTAGCTTCGATGATGTTTTTCATGAGTTTCTTCACAACCAATCTCGTTCCATTGCAAAGTCGAGGTTGATTTATATTACGCAGCATTATGACAACTGACCCTACTTTTAATTTCAAATTATGTGGTGGTAGTCCAGGCAAGTCCAATGAATTTAAAAATTCTGTAGGATAGTTGACTACATCATCCTGGTTTGTAGCAGTGTCAACTGATTTGTACGTAAACAACTCTCCTGGAAGGAAATTCTGAATGGTAGCATTGAGATCATCGACATCTTTGTTTTTTGCTGCCAATATTGCTCGTTCACTTAGCCAATCGTGGTTATTATATTGTTGTTTAATGTCCGGAAAAACACGTTGAATAAGCTCCTCTTTCGATTCTGTGAAGTGACAGAAATCTGTGGGAAAAGTCATTAATCCGGTCGAACTGTCAACTGCGACCTTACCATTGCCAATATCCAGCAACTGCTTCGAAAACACAGTCGCAGTTTGATCTTGTTGCAAAAACACTCGCATGTTAGTAGTTAATTGTAGTGTCTTTACGTGCCGCCACAAATTTGATGATTTTAGACATGCGTTTATTTCGTCAGCAACAATCGATCGAGGAATTACTGGAAGAGTCTGACGAAAATCACCTGACAACAGTATCATGGCTCCACCAAAAATGTTTTGGTTATCACGTAAATCTTTTAACGTCCTATCTAGAGCCTCCAGCGACCTCTTGTGGGCCATTGTGCATTCGTCCCAAATTATCAATTTGCATACTTGGAGAGTCTTCGCCATAGCGCTATTTTTGGCGATGTTGCAAACTGGCGTTTCGTTGATATGCATGTTTAATGGTAATTTTAAGGCTGAATGTGCAGTTCGTCCGCCTTCTAATAAAGTTGCTGCTATTCCAGATGAAGCCAACGCTAGGGCTACCTCATTTTGCGATCGGATCTTTGCTAATAGCAATGTAATAAGGAACGTTTTCCCAGTACCCCCAGGAGAATCAAGAAAGTAAATCCCCCCAGACCCACTGTATACAGCTTGTATCAAACGATCGTACGCAATCCTTTGTTCTTCGTTCAATTGCGGAACAGTTGTGCGAACTGCTTCGGTCATAGCTTGAGTATCGTACTGGAGTTCTCTTTGCAACTCATGGCTGCATCACTATGCAAGATGCATTAAACATCTTGCATAGCACGATTGGGTGCTGTCAGGCCCAAACACGACAATACTTTATTTGCCATCAATAAAGACATATCTTCTATTATGATCAATGTGTCATTGTAAATCTCTGCCGTAATTTCCAATGTAGGATTCAAAGTTTCACAACGCACGCGATGCAACACATCCTCAGACATGTCATCCCTATATTTCATCCACAAATCTTTCGGATTTGAGGGGAAACATGTCGATATTATAATCGCAAACAGTGTGCGAATTTGATGCGGCGATGAAGATATCACGGAATCCTTGAGCGTGTCATCCCAATGCGAATCGTTTTCAAGCAACCGTAATAATTGACAAGCCTCACGGTAAGTCGCACACAGATGTCCATCAACTGTTCTCAATTGTTGAAAAGATGTCGGACCAGGAACATTCACCAATAACAATCTAAGATAATAACATTCATCGTTATTAGGATGTACTGTATATATACGGCCTATAGCATCTGTGGCAAATACATTTTCATATCCTTCAAGTGGTGTTCCTTGTTTACGACGCTGAAAAGACTTTGATGATGCGTTCCATGTGTAGTAGCGCGGCATATCAGCATACAGCAAAGTGCGAGCGAATTCATCAGTTTCACAAATTGAGAAGAAACCTGTCAATGTGGTCACAGGTGGACGTGCCGCTCTATCCACAGCGTTGTTTGGGTTGAAATACACTCGTTGTCCATTTTCCAAATGAACTGCCAAATGGAATACAGTGGGATGTCTTTCATGAATTGCAAACGAAAATATGCGCCAAATAGCCTCATTGCTGCTTACATAGCGACCCATCTGATAGTGAGACACTTCATCATTTGTGTTTATTACTGCGAAGATGGCCATGTCGCTACCTTTGTTAACATATTTACATATGTACTTTATGGATTTCACAGAGTTACAAAATTCCACATTGATGTGAGCTTCAAAAGATTTGGACAATATGGGCGAGAACGGCACAATCCAACGATTGTCTACATGAAAATCTTGTCCTTTTATCTTGACATCTACAGATCGTCCACCGTCCTCAACTGATCGCCGACGATACAATGGGTACCCATCGATTCCCGAGATGGTTTCAGCAACCAAGTTTCTCGGGTACCGTTTGGAGCACTTGCCGTCGATCATACAGGGTGAGCTGTTGTTGATAACTCCGCAAGGTCCATGTATCATGTGTTTAGTTACTATTGTATGCAATTTTGGGTCAACCGTTTCATCAGGAATTTCGGCTGAAATAATGGAATCAATTTTTTCTGGCCTTATTTTGTCAACCAACCAGACTAATATATGAGCATGTGGCAAACCACGCTTTTGCCACTCAACAGAGTACATCCAACAACGTACTTGGCCATACACACGATGCTTTGTAATGAAATTCATTAAAGATTTTAATTTTTGCTTGTAAACTCTGGCTGTGATGTCATGCCTATCAAGTGGTGTTTGGTTGTGTAGCAGTTCTTTTTTTATTTCAATCCATTGTGTGTTACAGGTGAATGTAATGAATAGGTCTGGACGGCCATACTTTCGAACATAAGACATCGCATCTTGAGCGTACTCGTGCATGTGGCGCGGGCTTCCGATGTAAGTGGCCGGTAAAATTGTCATTCTTCCTACATTATTTACATTGCCGTCAGCATTAATTGCATCGCGAAGATGAATGTACTCTTCAGATCGAAGCTGCTGTTGGTTTAGACGAATGTATGTCAATCGTTCAGTCTCAATTTTGACGTACATGTCCACTGCATACTGATGAAAGAGCCGTTGACACATCAAAATGTGATTTACTTCACCTTCACGGATCATGAGTCTGTATGCATAATAATTCATGGCACTGACTTTTTTGTGTGTATCAGCACCTGGAAGTACAAATGATAAAAAAATACATTTATATATGAATATATAAAATATTTTATTTTGTGTAATCTAATTACCTGTTGTTGGATTAACCATTTTGATATTAAAATGGTACCCATCTTCTCCCTGCCAGAATATTAATGGGTATTGTAAAGCATCATAAGCTCTATGCGTTTCATATACACGTTTCAATTCATTGTTCCGGCGATGAAGTACAATATCTCTTGATTGCAAATTCTCTCCAACAACGACAATAGCCACTTCATCTATTGTCGGTGAATTAAACCTCCTTGCATGCTCTCCAGCAGGTGTTTTGTCGGCTCTTATTACAATATTATGGCTGTCTGATGGCATCCGATCCAGTGCCATTTTGAACACCTTCACTAATTCATTATTCTCGTGAAGAAATGTTTGCAGTTGTTGGACAATGGTTCGCTTGACGGTTGGATTATGACCACAACGTGTATCAACTTTCGTGATTGCCCATAAAATAAATTTGCAAAAATTTATGATCTGCATCTGGCACTGGCAGCATTGCCCCCAGTAGGTGATGAATTTGTCCTTGTATCTATAATTGTTTAAGAACTGGTTAAATTAATTGTGATACAAATACAAATTAGAATTTCACTAAAACAATTATGGTATACTACCTTGAAAGTAGGCATGAACCCGTCTTGTACTATATGCGTTGCACCAAACGATGTCATTTGGAAGCAATTATTATATTTTTGGATGTTAGCCAAGAAGTGTTTAGACTCACTTTCCATTCCATTAACTAATGAGTGTAACGGTTCAGGTGGTGGAACCAATTGTGGCAATTGTACTTTGCCACCAGCACAACATAATCCTGCAGGTTCACTACTGTATTTTAATGCTTTACAATGTTGACAAATGATTGACATTTCTCCAATCGTCACAGATTTGTCGGCACTATAATCAATTTCCGGATCGTAGGAAAATGCTCCTCGTTCGAGGTTTACAGGAGCATTGCGTCTGCGGAATCGATTAAATTCATTACCCCGTGCTCGCTGCTGTTGTGATCGATGTGCACGAACTCGTTCCATTCTCTGCCTATCCACTTCATAGTTATTTACTCTTGAACGTAATTCTCCCATACTTGTACGACTGTTATCATTATCAGCCTCTCGCTGGTCATGAGTGCGGTTGGAGCGTAAAGTAGCTCGTTGCACATTTACACGACTTCGACGACCTATGTCAGGTCGTTTTCTTTTCCTCGGCATTGTAAGCAGCGAGAAGAAAATCACTTTTAGCAGTATTTCAGTATTTCTCCAATTAAATGTTTCTTTTTTTTTAACATGAGATGACAAAACCAAGGATGTTAAAGTAGGAGCGCAGCAAAAAGTCTCTAAATCTATGGACAAAACAATGGAACGTTCGGATACACGGTTTTTTAGGGTTCCGTAGCCAAATGGCAAAAACGGAACCCTTATAGATTCGTCATGTCTGTCTGTCTTTCCGTCCGTATGTCACAGCCACTTTTCTTCGAAAGTATAAGAGCTATCTTGTTGAAACTTGGTAAGTAGGTGTATCATGTGAACCGCATTAGGATTATCATACAAAAATAAAACAAAAACGAATTTTGGGGGTACCCTCCATACTTAGAATTGAAAGTCAAAAATTTTTTTTTCACGTGCTCCATAGATAGGTCTTCAAAAATGATGTTGAAGTTACTAACATCATTTTTTTCTAAACTGAACAGTTTGCGCGAGAGACACTTCCAAAGTAGTAAAATGTGTCCCCCCCCCGTAACTTCTAAAATAACAGAACGATAAAACTAAAAAATATATATAATGTAGATCTCAACAAAAACTACCAACGAAAATTGGTTTGGATGAGATACTGTTCGCCGTTTTTGAGATATACCTAGTACATTTTTAAGAACCGCAAATATAATTTTGCCATATTCATACTAAAACTGTGAAAAACAAAGTTATTTTTGTTGTTTGTGTATATTACTTACTAATCTCAGTATAATTGTATCCCTAATCTATGCTTGATACGGAACCCTTCATGGGTGAGTCCAACTCGCACTTGGCCGGTTTTTTTTTACATGAGATGACAAAAAATATTTTTGAGAGTTGGTAACACTATAAGGTTGGCACCCATCAAACATGTCAACACATTAATTATTTTTATATTTTGAAATTTAAATACACGATGTTATGAGCAAAGTTGATATTATGTTGTCGATTCAAAAGTCTTGTTTTAATGCGTTCTTCAATTCGAGTGGAACTGAGAGTACAAATACCGTCAAATGTTTGACAGAAAGTAAGTGGTCAACATTTATATGGGAAAATGGAATTGTCGTCTTACTCTATCTTACTCGCAATTTTTCCTTATTTGCTCACCGTTTAGACCTACCCTGGACTACGACAAACATTTTAAAACCAAAATCAGCTCAATCGGCCCAGCCATTCTCTAGTTTTAATCAGACTAACGAACAACAATTCATTTTTATTTATATAGATTTATTATACCAATTGTGTTACCAATATTATTTTATTAAAAGTGGTATTGTAATGTATGTGGACTATAAAAATAAATAATTAACAAGAATAAGTAAAAGTTATTTCAGCCATACTTACTCAAGAAGAATATGTATGTCATATATTAATATATTTTAGTAGGTAGCTTTATTCATGAACACGTGAATATGCAATGAGTTCCCTCTCTTAATGTTAATACGGATGTTTAGAGGTTAAAACAGGTACATTTATTTATTTATTATTTAAAATCCAAAACTGATTAACGTCACGGTAATTAAAACTTCGAATAAGACACATTAGTCTAACAAAATATTTTGAAAACCGTGCGAAGCAGGAATCAAGTGGGTATTTCGCTTGTTTCTTATAATACGATTCTCAGCTGCTGGCACAGCGCCTTGTCACTCATCGGAGCGGAATCGTGTGAAGAAATATACGTGTATACGTCGGGAATCTACGTGTATTCGGTATTCTTACGTAGGTATTACTCGTATAATGGAGTCTCTCGATTTAATACTGGCATCCACCTTAGGCAACAGTGCAAAGTATTTTATCTTCACCAATATATTTTTATATTACTACATAGGTAATAAGCTACAAATTCCAACGTTAAGTTAATAACCAAACCCAAGTCAAAGTACTTTCGAAATTCTGATATATATTTTTCTGTATATAAATGTAAAGAGATAATAATATTATTATCTCTTTTTTTTACATAGAATGTGGGGTGCAATGTTTTTCTAAAGCAAAGCGACTTTTAAGCGACTAAAACCGTCACGACTAAAGTCGTGTCCAACTTGCAACAAAAAGTGGGCTCGAAGTTCAAATTCGGTTTCTTTTCTTAAAACAATAACTATCTACAATTTTCATATTTTTACAAAACTTTGAAACACTGCCAAGAACAATGACCTCCGGCGCCATAGAAATGTGTACTAATTTATTTAAACGTCAAGTTCGAATCCCACGTGGCAAGCGATGATTAATTAGCTGTTCTATTACTATTCAATATTCGCTCGGGGATTAATAAATTACATGTCAATATTTTATTCAGTGAAACTGTTGCTATGACATTGATCTTGGTGTGAAAAACAATATAATACTGGTATCAATGTTATCTTTACTAGCGGGAAAAGGGTTGTTTTAAAATAATTAGAACTATCGTACCGCGGCAAAAGAAGCCCACCACGCGTCTGTTATTATTTATTTATTTACCATGACTTCTCTCCTGACCTCAATCAAGCCCAGACCCAAAGACATGTCCTGCAGCGGGGACGCACTGAACTCCTGCGCACCGAAGACACGACGGACACAGTAACAACTGTTTTGCGCCAGATAAGGGACTAGTTCTAGTTCATTTGTGGAAAAGGCGAAACAGACTGGAGCTGTTTTTTAACCGACTTCAAAAAAAGGAGGAGGTTATCAATTCGACTGTATTTTTTTTTTAATGTTTGTTACCTCATAACTTGCGACTGGGTGAACCGATTTTCATGATTCTTTTTTTATTCGAAAGCTGGTGCTTCCCGTGTGGTCCCATTGTCACCATTTCAGGATCTGATGATTGGATCTTGGAGAAATCGAGGGCAACCCTCAAATTTTATTAGCTGACACATAGTTTTTCGCAAATCTTATGAAGTAATTCAAGTACTTGCGTATGGAAATCATCATCTCATGTAGCTGAGCTGATGATGGAAGGTACAAGTCCTCAAGTAAGAAAATTATGTTTGTGTTCGCATAATATCTCCGGAACTATAAGTCCGATTTAATTAATTCTTTTTTTTTGTACTAGGTATCGTTCAACTTAGGGAATACTGCAAATTTCATCAAAATCGGTTCAGCGGTTTTTGAGATATGATATCATAAATGAAAGAGATGTTAACGATGTTATTACCGGTGCTACGGATTACAAAATTCTAGTGCACATGTAAGAAAATGATGTATTTGACAAGAATTTTGGTTGAATATTTAAACTAAAAAGAGTAAAATAAAAACTTAAAAAAAAAATGTGACCGCCTTCAAAAACAACCACAAAAAACAGTAAAATAACCTACAAAACTTTTCTTTCGGAAGTCGGTGGCAAAAGAGACAATGAAATTAATAAAAAAGTCACCGACTTCCGAAAGAAAAGTTTTGTAGGTTATTTTACTCTTTTTTGTGGTTGTTTTTGAAGGCTGTCACATTTTTTTTGAAAAAGTTTTTCGGTATTGAAAATACCTATTCGATGATCTTACTTGGAAATACCAGTTTTTTTTAAGAGTTTTGAAAAATACGCCCCTATTCTACACCGGAGGACAGGATAGTGGTCGCGAGGCAGGCGATCCCAGAGTGAGGTCTACCACCGCCAGTTGGATCCCTCAGCTGTTAATACAGGTTACAGTTGCCTGCGGTGCCGTTGCGGGGATCGGCCAAGAGGAATCTATTAAAACCCTACAGCTATTCCCGGAAAAACTACCTGTTAAAATACAGAAATACAGTGCACCAGTGGCTACCTCCACCTTTTTAATTTAAGTTTGTACAGTCCATCCAAAGGTTGTCTGGAAGATATCGCTATTAGCGATAAGACCGCCATTGTAACCATAGAATAAGTATTATTTACGAGTATAATAGTTGTGTAACAATTTTGGTGTACAATAAAGTATATTCTATCTATCTATCTATCTGTTGGCAAAATCCCATTAGAGTACTTACTCATGGTATTAATGGCTATTCAAATGAAATTCTTCTAAAGCGCATTATACAAAAGAGTGATTTTCAGATACTATGTTTATCTATATCAAACTTTTGAACTATCAAAGTCAAAATTTTATGTCAAATTTTGATGTCGATCTTAATTATCTCTTAATTAGAAGGTGAATAAAGCTTTGAATAGCGGTTTGTGCTAATGAACGAAGTTAATATTATCTTATTTAGTAT
Organism: Agrotis segetum; assembly: GCA_036375495.1. Classification (NCBI taxonomy): domain Eukaryota; kingdom Metazoa; phylum Arthropoda; class Insecta; order Lepidoptera; family Noctuidae; genus Agrotis; species Agrotis segetum. The sequence continues at coordinate 1,727,860 of JAQSVV010000130.1, forward strand.
ATTATCTATTTATTTACTAATTACTTGTAGACCAGTTTAATAAAGATTGAAAATTTTGATATCAGCTTTTATGAAAGCATTTAATAATAAAAGTTTTAGATTTAAATCATACGAGTATGTTCCCAGAATTTTGAATGTATATCAATATTATGGGGAGTAAGGGGGGAACAGATCTAACATCTTATCTGGCCCAACTGTCAACCTCACCTGCTCGCGCTGGTGGTTCGTATGAATAGCCAGCGACGGCGGCCTACCAGCCGCCGTGGTGCTCCCTGCTAGATAACGGACGAGGCTCTGGCGACCGAGCAATGGCGGTATAACCATACAACTCGGCCGGGCAACTAGCCGGAAGAGGCTCCAGCGGCCTTGGGATTTAAATCGTCCCTAAAATGTCTGGTGCAGAAGGCAAGGGGAAACCACTGCACTATTTTCCCAAGAAAGTCGTTATGAAAGCACAATCAAGTCTGATACCTAGTTGGCCATGCGATCCGCTTAGCAACCGGCGCCGTACTGCGTCCGGGGTAGACGGTGTGAAATTGGCTACTGGCCATGCGGATGTGGGAAGCCAGGCAACGCATGGAAACTATGCTACTGGAACTTCAGCAAAGACTTCAGTGAAGATGCGACAAATCCAAAAGATAGGCACATGGAATGTTCGTGGTCTACTGCAACCAGGGAAGCTTGATATTTTGGAGCAAGAGATAACCAGGTGTGAGCTGAACATCTGTGGCCTTTGTGAAACTCACTGGAAGGGCAGTGGCCATTTTCTCACAGAGTCTTACGCCGTTTACTTCTCTGGCAACGACAGCACCAGCAGAAATGGAGTTGCTTTCCTCATCCCAAAACATCTGAGGAACTGCGTAATGGGGTATGAAGCTGTAAGCGATAGAGTACTGAGCATTAAACTAAAGGCTTCGCCAGTCAATCTTAATATCATACAGGTTTATGCACCTACCAGCACTGCAAGCGATGACGTCCTGGAAAGCTTTTACACGGAACTAGAAAGTGCCATTTCAAAGGTCCCTAACAGAGAAATGCTCTTAATTATAGGCGACTTTAATGCAAAAGTTGGAGCAGACTCCCACCATCTGAGCCCCAATGTTGGTAAATTCGGACTAAGCCAGCGCAATGAAAGAGGAGAACGCCTGATACAATTTGCAGCTGATAACAACCTGGTGATATCAAACACTTTTTTCCAGAACCATCCACGGCGACTTTATACCTGGACCTCACCTGGCGGCAATTATCGCAACCAGATTGACTACATTCTTATTGGATCCCGGTGGAAAACATCAATTAGAAATAGTCACACACTACCTGGAGCTGACTGTGGGTCGGATCATCAACTTTTAATCTGCAAGTTGCAGCTAAAACTGAGGGCAGCCAGAACACTCGCGAAACACAAAAGAATCGAAGTAAAGGATAACCCAAAGTTTTTGGCAGCACTCGAACAGAATTGGTCTCAGTGGACAGATATAGACCTGGGTGCAGAGACTTCGGATCAGTTGTGGGATAAAGCGAAGAATTTGTTAACGAGCGCAGTCAAAACCTCTGAACAACCTACACAAATTCGCAAGCGGCAATACTGGATGAGCGACACCACTCTGGCACTTGTCGAAGATAGACGAAGAATAAAAGCACTAAGAGCAGATGTGAGAACTCTTAACGAGTTATCCGGTAGAATCCAGGCAGCTTGTAGGCGAGACCTTAACACCCAACTTCGGAAGATATACGCAGAAGTTGAAGCCCACGCTGACAAACACGAAACCAGGGATCTCCATCAGAAAATCCGCTACATCACAAAAACTCTTTCAACTAAGACTTGGGCTATTGATAACTCTCGGGGTGAAACAGTCACTGAAATAGATGCGATTTCCGAGACATGGAAGGAATACTGCCAGTCACTGTTCCAAGACCCTCAGTCGCGATGCTTTGCTCCCACGGGTCCCACGGATGAAGAAGTCGAGCCAGACATTCTTTATGAAGAAATAAGAGCTGCGATTAAACACCTGAAGAATGGAAAAGCCACAGGCACAGATGCTATACCAATTGAAACCATTAAGGCTTCGGGTGAGCATGGCGTCCAAATCTTTCATACCCTGTGCAATAAGATATGGCGGACAGGGACGTGGCCGAAGGAATGGGCTCACACAGTCTTCATACCGTTGCACAAAAAGGGTTCCACAAAGTCGTGCAGTAACTACCGTCTCATTGCGCTAATATCTCATGCAAGCAAAATACTACTGCACATCCTGAATGAGCGTTTAAAGAACTTTTTGTCCAAAGAAGTTGCACCCGAACAAGCGGGCTTCGTAAAAGGTAAAGGTACCCGTGAGCAAATTCTGACGTTGCGCCAGATTATAGAGAAAGCCCGGGAATTCAACAAGCCGGTTTACATTTGCTTTGTTGACTTTTCAAAGGTATTTGACTCCGTAAAATGGCCCGTACTGTGGAAGACCTTGCTGGACATGGGCACGCCGAGACATCTTGTTCACCTCCTAAGGCGTCTATACGAGGACGGAACAGCGTCAGTAAGAGCAGATGACGTACTGTCGAGTCATTTCCACCCCAGTGCAGGAGTCCGTCAAGGGTGTATAATCTCTCCCCTTCTGTTCAATATGTACACAGAACTCATAATGAGAATTGTACTCGAAGACTGGACGGACGGTATTGCAATCGGTGGCTTGAGGATCTCGAACCTGCGATACGCGGATGATACAACTCTCTTTGCTACTAGTAATCGCCACATAGAAGATCTGCTGCGCAAGCTGGAAAGTACCAGCCTCGCATTTGGCCTTAAAATTAACCGCAAGAAGACGAAGATGATGATTGTCGACCGTGTCAACAACAACTCGCCAGAAGTCACCCAAATTGCGAACTGTGATGTGGTCCAGTCATACATCTATCTGGGAGCGTTGATCACAAACAATGGGGGGTGCGCAGAAGAAATAAAACGTCGTATGGCGATTACTAGGTCTGCCATGGACAAGCTCAAGAAAATATGGAGGAATCGAAACATAACGAAAGCCACAAAAATCCGACTTGTCAGAGCACTCATTTTCCCCATATTCCTCTACGCCGCGGAGACGTGGACCCTGCGTGAGAACGAGCGGAAGAAGATAGACGCTCTCGAAATGTGGTGCTGGAGAAGAATGCTTAGGGTATCGTGGAATGAATTCCGCACTAACGTCTCCATAATACAGGAACTTAACATCAAGCAGCGCCTGTCTTCCATTGTGCAAGCTCGAATCCTGACATTCTTTGGTCACGTATCCCGGCGTGGCGACGAGTCCATCGAGCGCCTAGTGGTGCAGGGCAAAGTTCAAGGCACCCGAGCACGAGGTAGATCGCCTATGAGATGGACGGATCAAATAAAAGCAGCTGTGGACAGTTCCCTGCACGTCTGCACCAGAAAGGCGGCCATCAGACAGGAATGGAAAGAAAGAAAGAAAGAAAGAAAGAAAAAGTTTTTATTGGACTCACACAGGACAGAACAACAACAAATGAATACTTAATAAAAAGTAAAAAATAAAACAGAAAACATATTAAAGAAAAAAAAAAAAAACCACAGTATGCTGCAAATATGCGTCCTGTACGAGGCCAAAAGGCCACTATCTCAGCATATGCTGTGACCTAAAAAAAGTCACAGCGCTGGTATTCTGATAGGGCCCTAAGTGATATCACGGACAGATACAGCAAAAAATATATATTTAAATACTTGTATATATATGGGAATTATATGATAATATAAAATATCTATAACAGATAAACATACAATAATTAATATGACAGTCTACACTACTCTCTACTTAGTCTGTGGTCTACACCCACGCCACCGCTTGTCTATGCCAAGTTTGACTGGCAACACAGACGAACGAGACGCGGGCGCAGACGTAATGTCAAAATGATGTCAACACGGAAAACATTATAATTTCGTTTTAATTTTAAGTAATTCAGACTATACCTTGTGATATACATGGTTATAAATTAATAAAATAAAATAGTGTGCACTGACAAGTAATCATGTAACGTGTAAAGTCACAGATTTTCGCATAAGTTACCAAAGGGAACAAACATCGCCACAAAAACGTAGTCTGATTGCAAAGAAAAAATAAACAAAACAGCATCCAGGTTTAGAGGATTTATCACCCGACGCTGGAGTATTAATATTACGAATGAAGAAGTTCAATGCCAGACGCTCCAGTCACCGTTGAGAGTTGCGTTCAGAACAAAGTGAGTTATCAGCGGCATCTTTTTGTTGTTGTAGTAAATAGTGCTTGAACTTAATTCTGAAGGTGCCAACTGTTTTTAGCGCGCGCAACGGTGGCGGAAGGTCATTCCAGCAACGACTAGCAGCGAACTTGAAACTGCCACGGAATGCGGCAGTTCTGTGAGAGGAGGCCAGCATCAGGTATGACGATGCTCTGGTTTTTATTTTATTAAAATCTCGCGACCAGGACAGTTTTTTATATAAGTACTCAGGTTTTTTTGTGAGAATAACGCCAAACAGTAGGGTAGCCAGGTGAAGCTTTCGCCGCGCTGCCATTCTCATCAGATTACCCTTATTCAAAAATGGAGTGATGTGAGTTCTGGGCGGCACATTGTAACAGAACCTTGCACAAGCATTCTGTACTCGCTGGATAAGCTTCTGACTTCTACCGAGAATGCACGCCCCATACACAGTGTCAGCGTAGTTCAGCTTGGATAATACAAGAGACTCACAAAGCATGACTCGCATATCCACACTTATGTAGGGACGAACACGATATAGAAGCTTGAGTCGGTAGAAACAGTTGCGCACAGCTTCCAGAATGTGGGTTTCAAAGTGCAATTGACCATCGAAAACTACTCCAAGGTTACGAGCTTCCAGAACCCTCTCGATACCACAACCATCAATCTTGAGGTCCAGATTGCAAGTCAGCATTTTGTTAAGGAAATCCCTGGATCCCATCACAATATACTTTGATTTGCTTGGATTAAGAACCAGGGAGTTTCTCCTGGACCAGTTAGATATCCTTTCCAGATCCTCATTGATGGCTTTAACTGTTTCCACAGTGTCGCGAGCACCGAAGGAGAAGTACATCTGCAGATCATCGGCATACAGATGAAACTTTGTATTCACCAAACATTTTACAATGTCAGCACTATATAAGATGAAGAGGGGGGGACCAAGGATTGATCCCTGCGGTACACCCCTGGTCACGCGCTTTGGACTAGAGGACATAGTGTCCCCGTTTTCACTTGACACCACCACAAATTGTGAGCGATTTTTGAGGTAACTATCAAACCATTTTATTGTATTGACGTTACACCCATAATAAGACAGCTTGGCAAGAAGAAGCGAAGTATTAATGGAGTCAAAAGCACGTGAAAAATCCAGAAGGACCAAGAGGGATCCCATGCCTCGGTCTCTGCCCTCCAGTATGTTCCCGACTACATCAAGTAGAGCAGTTGTCGTGCTGTGGCCCTTTCGAAAACCAGACTGTAACAATGGTAACATACCATGATGCTCCAAATAAGTTCTAAGCTGGTTGGAAACAACCCTTTCTAAAATCTTGGATAGGCATGGGAGTAGGCTGATAGGGCGAAGATCCTTCACACTAGTAGGGTTGGAAACTTTGGGGATTGGTCTAACTATAGCTACTTTCCACAGATCAGGGAAGCAAGAAGTCATAATGGATCTGTTGATGATAGCCGTGATGACTGAGAGAGTACGAGGGAGTGTCAACAGTATCATCTCCAGGGAGATCCGGTCAGCACCCTGCGCATTTGATCTGAGACCTTGCAGAATTTTCATCACGGATTCCTCCTGAACGGGCTCAAGCTGGAAATTACTATCACAGTACCGCCGCTGTTCAAAATACGCGAGATCTGCATCGTCAACCTCCCCACTGCCAGGAACATCCAGGAAGTGCTGGTTAATAGTATCTGGGTTGTTACAAAAGTGAGGGAGATTGTGCTCTGTTTTTTTTGTGTTTATAACTGTAGATTTAATATGACTCCATAACTTCACTGGTTGTGATATATTATTGTTAATGTATGTTTTAAAATAAGCGCGCTTCTCAGTCTCAATTGCTGTTCTTACTAGGTACTTTAACTCTATGTACGTTTTTTTATGACTTTCTGATTTTGTAGCTTTAAACTTTACATGGCACCTGTCACGCAGTTTCATCATTTCCCTTATGGTGTGTGTTATCCAGGGAGGTGATTTTTCTTTAATTAAAACTTTTTTTATAGGTGCATGCAAATCAAATAGTGCTAAAATGTACTGATTAAACATTGCAACCATTGAGTTCACATCTTGTAGACTTTCAATATGTTCCCAATCTATGTTATTTAAATCGTTGTTAAAAAGTTCAGGGAGGACATCATTAAGTGGTCTGTAGGTAATCCAACGGGGGCAAGGTTTCTCAACTTTAAATTTCAATTCAATGCTTATTATTGCATGCTGACCGAGCTCAGGGATGTGTGAAACTGTGTGCCCACAGACACGAGCGTCAGTACACGCAACATCAATCAGAGTTGCGCTATGGTCAGTAAAGTGAGTCGGTTCAGTAACAACTTGTTTAAGCTTGCAGCAGTGTAAAAAGTTATTTAAAATCTTAGTTTTACTGTCGGATGGGTTTAAAACATTTATATTGAAGTCACCGACCAGGAGCACCTTATCCGCATTTGCGAATGAAGAAAGGGAATCAGTGATCGCATCCAGGAAAACATTCACATCCAGCCACGGCGGCCTATACGCCGTGCCAACAATAACTGAATGCGAGTTGATATTGAGTCTAAGCCACATCTGCTCGACCTGTGGCTCTGGAGGGTGCGGCACGACGCGCGCACGCACTCCGCGGCGCAGGTAGAATCCCACGCCGCCCCCCCGTCCGCCGCGCACGCAGGCCGGGCGCGGCACGTGCCGCAGGCGGTAGCCCGGGACTGAAGGCGCACGGCCCTCCTCTCCCTGCCTGAGCCAGGTCTCATTAATGGCCATGATGTCTACCCCGATACCTTCCACGGCTACAATAAATTCTTCATGGCGTGATCCCAACGATCCCGCGTTAAAGAAACCAACTTTAAGGTTTTTAGTCTTATTCATTTGTATAGATACTAGAGTTAGGAGTGTATATTAGAATAGTCATATTATGTAGTAAATAATGTAAATAGTTAATATAATGTAATTGGTTAGGATGACGCACAGATTGAGAGTAACATAAATAATATTGTGAATATATAGTGAGATAGGTAATATGTAATGCTGTTAGTATAAATGTAATTAGAATTGATAGTATTGTGTAATTATAAATGATAAGCCGTGATAAAGTATATAAATAATGTAAATAAAATGTAGGGTGTGATTGTGCACCTGGGCCCCAGCAGAATAGCCGCTAAAAAAAAAAAAAAAAGTATATAAATAATGTAAATAAAATGTAAGCAAAAGTATACTGAGACAGGAAGAGATCTGACCTCGCACAGTTGAAACTTCGCACAAAACACAAAATAGAACATAATTGCACACTAAATGAAATGGGTAAACAATGTTTAGTTTTTGTAAAAAGGAAGTTAACACAACATATGTTTTCACTAATATTACACCTGATTACCATCAGACGTTTCAGGACCAAAAACCCGAGAGAAGTCGTCCTCTGTGCGTATGCAGTAAGTGGGCTTGCCTTCGCCCTGCTTTGCCAGGATGCGCCCGAACTTCGTCCAGGTGTATTTCCACCCGAGACGGCCACCAGCTTCACGAACACGGTGAAACAGCTGTCTGTTAGTTTTGGTGAGCCTTTCGTTCACGTAGAAACGACGCGAAGGCGTAGGCAGGCCGAGGTCCGCAGTGGTGGCGCCACGGCGCACGCGCGCGTTTTTAAGCAGATCGTCGCGCAGACCGCGCCGTGTCAGTCGCACCAATATGCGCCGAGGACGCGCCGGCGCCGCTGCAGCTCCCGCCGGACTCGCTCCTGCAACTGGACTAGCCGCAGCCATTGTTTGCGGGTCACGATCAGCTCTTACGCCAAGCCGCTGTGCGAACACTATGTCCCGCTCGTCGAGACCAACACCAAGCTTCGCCGCCACCAGACCGACGGTGTGCAGCACATTCTCTCCCGGGACCTCAGGAATGTTGACGATCTCTAAGTCAGAGCCAAGTAAGTCCTGCTCGCGGTCGTTCAGTTCTAACTGCAATTTTGCCACAGTCTGTTCCAACTGGCTGACTTTTGCCTCAGGCAGAACGGCATTTTGCCTGGCTTCCAGGGCATCCATTCTGGCCTCCAAGTTATCGACCTGCTCCCTGCAGGCTCCCACCGACGTGTGCAGGCTGGCCATCTCGCGGCAAAACTCCCGAACCTCATCTCTGACCTCACGCAGTTCGGAGCGGAAGAGCCTTATCTCTTCGCGGAGGGTCAGCTGGGTTTCTGGTGAAGGTTCACCATCGGCCCCCTGTTCGCTCCCAGTTCGGGACAATGCCTTGGCAGGGGGCTTGGCCTCGGAACCTTTAGCTTGATTATCCGCGACAGACGACCCAATCATACCTGCCTGAACAGCAGGCGGAGGCGCAGCCACCGACGACACCGCCATAGCTGTCCTCACCGCTGCTGTCGATGCTGCAGGCGATGACAACGCTGCCGCCGACGCTGTTGAAACACCGTCGCCACTCAGTGTGGTGTCACCAGTACTCCTAGGCAGCTTCTTCCTGCACTCAGGGCACAGCCAGTCGCTGCCAATTTGCGACTGTTCAGGCAGCCGCAGGCACGTAAGGTGGTATCGATTATGACACCCCGCAGCAGCGCACGCAGCGCCATCTTTTGACGATAAAAACCGTCCGCAAGAAGAGCACTTCACCATAGCGGTACAGCTAAAATAAGACAGATGGCGCCACCCTCTCAGTTCAGTCCTGCAGTGCTAGATGGCGCTACTTGTGCAAAATTTATTGACACAGTCGTATGTTGACTCCCTTTTGGAGGTATCACTGACCTCACAAAATATCAAGTGACCACTTTTGAAAAAATAAAACTAAATTTCAGTTTGTTTTTGTCCAATTTTGACCACTAAACCAAATTAAACAGTTCTGCAAACGATCACGCACGTTAATCAGAATAGAGCGCACATCGGAACACTAACTTACAAAGAAATATTGTTTTATTTATATTATTAACCCGTTTATAATATGGACAGCTGATGCGTACCGTACACTGTCCGTGACGTCACTGATGAATGGCGGCGTATTGTTAGGCGAGCCACTAACAGCTGAAATGACGACCACGACCACTCTGCCAAGGGTGAAACGACGAAGAAGAAGAAGAAGATCAATATTATGAAGACGAAGAGTATGTTTGTTTGTTTGAACGCGCTAATCTCAGGAACTAATTATACAAAATCTTTTTGAGGTGGTTAGTCTGTTTATCGAGAAAGTCTATGGGCTAACATGAAGCTAAGAAGAGCCGACCAGCGGGAGTGAAATCATGAAGAATGTCCGGTCTATTAAATTTTTCAGAATAAAATGTAAAGCTGAGAGGCAAGTACCTATTCTTCTTTTCCTTCCAGTTTATCGTGGTGTCGCTTTGTATGATCATTCCGCGCATACACGACGAGCCAACCAGTACAGGTTTCACACGCGCCTCAAAGAGCGTCAGCAAAAGTGACGAGGCCCCCTCTAAGAGGGCCAAAGCCTGCCGGGCTCGCGGGATTCTATTTCCTGACCGTGACCTCGGAACATAAAGGGCTATTGAAGGACACCGTAGATTTTAGTCAGTACAAGTCTGACATTCCCTCCCGCCCTGCCCGCGGTAGGCGGACTCATTCGACCGCGCTAAAAAAAAACAGTATAGGTTTTTTATTTAGCTTGATGTGTAGCCGTGTGTACTAGGTAGTTTATTAAAGATTTCCGCTAGTAACACAGTAATCTGTTACAATCTCATCGTATATTCTTACTGTGTTAGCACACTGATTAATACTCGTATTAATCCGACGACACTGTTTACTTGACCCGATAAACACTCTCTCTTAAGATTAAAGTTATTATGTTGTGTTATTATTATATGACCTGAGGGGAAATATAATTAAGAAAATAAGACAGTAATGTGTTAAAATATGTGACTAAAAATAATATGGTTGATGATGGAAGCAGAGAAAGAGAAAAAAATTAAATGGATTATGACGTGAGCAATGACATACACACCGTTTTCGTATGGATAAAGGATGATATTACAGAACTACAATGAGTCAAATAAAATGAAGAATTTCGACTAAATGTTAGCTTGACGGCTGACAGGAGAGAATAGAGTGGTCAATCTAACTCGTTTCGTTTTTCATTCTGTTTATGAGAGCAAAATACGCGAGAAAAGGTGATAGCGTGCAGTAAAGAATAGATACGAGCAATAGCTGTTCATTACTGCTATTAAAGTCGCTTTATTAGGAGGAAGGAGGGAAGATAAAGTAATAATGTTACGTAGAATACTCTACTAGAGCGTGGAGGATCTAACAAAATCGGCCTGAAAAATTCACCCTATACCTAAATACCAACTCTGACGTTACGCTTACGCTTTTCTCACCGTCACGCCTCCGAAACACGAAGGTGTGAACCTAAATATAGCCTCTATTGCTATCAAATTAAGGACCATGAAAGTAATTTGTCTTAGTTTACCTGAGATGGCAGAAATGCCAGGTATTTTTGTCGTGATAAAACTTTGTTACGTAATGTTTGACCTTTCACAACTAATGGTAAGTCTGAGTAGCAAAAAGAATAACCACGGATTTATTTTTAGACCTTTTGTCCTACTTATAATCTTTCTTTACGTATTCTTATTGATATTAGAAGAAAGTTTTGTTATGGTAGCGATTTTGACGCATGTAAGCACTGGTAACGACCAGGGTCAAGGCCCAGGGGGTTATATCGTGTCACGTGACTGTCTTAAAAGGACCTGTACAAGCGGCAACTGAAATAACACGTAATTTTTTATTCAGTAAGAGCCTGACAGTCTCTTCCCCTCCACTCAGGGAAGGCGAATGATGGTGGACCATTAAGCCAGTGTGCTGTGGTAAGTTGGTTACAGGTTAGTAGTTACAGTTATTGTAGTCTTTGGTTCGAAGTTCCAGAAAAATAAAGCGCGTAACTTTGTATTTAGATCACGCCGCGCTCTTGAAACAGTGGAGGACCATCAATGTTATTTTTTAGTATTAAAAAAAAATAGTTTATGATGTACAAATCATGTAGAAAAATGAATAAACAGAATAATTATAACTTCAATGGATCAGTAAAATTACGTCAGAGACCAAAAAAACCGCTGCAATAAATGCTGTTGAGGTGGCCAGATGTAAAATACCTCAATATTTATTTACGTGTTCACATCACACCGTGATATCATGTTGCTAAAATAAATCATAGCGTATTACTGCGCTATTAATGTGTATTTACGACTGAGAATTATTGGGAGTGAGAGAAAATGGTGATGATTCAGCAACTGCGTGCTGGATGCAATTAATTTTCATAGTCTTAGAGTGCTAAGAGCACTCTGTTTTGTGATGACTAACGTGACGCATCTAAAATGTAGCAGTACTTATGTGTGTACTAGTATACATTGTCTTTGTTTTTTTATTTGATTGGGCACTCACTTTTATATCTTTTTTATTTCTTTGACTGGATCATTTCCTTTCGCAAGCAATGGTGTGCAGCTGTCGATTTTTGTTTTTGTTAATGTATATAACGGAGAATTCGTTATCAGAGGGGTTGGGATATCGGAAATAACATTCAGAAAATCTTCGTTAACACTTTTTATTACTTGCTAACACACACTGAATACAAAATAGTCAAGGATGTCCGAGATATCGCTCGATTAAAAACTTAGGAACGCGAGAAGTTTAACATGGACGAGCAACCAAGATGTCTACCCAGCTTGCCGGACCGATTCAAAGTGTTCACTTCACTAAACTGTCCGCCCATGTGGCCTACCCCACACAGGTTAGCCAACATCTGTCAACGTCACTACCTGTCAACGTCGAATATCTGATTTAACTTCCGAACCGACATTTGACTCGACTATTCGCTCGGTGTTTCCGTTGCTCCCCATGCTAACCATCTCCAAATTACGACTAATTTGACGCTCCTAAACAATCTGTCAATTCTAACTTAATAGTTACTCCAATTAGAGATAGATGGCGTTATTCTAAATTCACAATAATCAAATGAGATTCTAAATCGCGTTTATGTTTTGATTCCAGGCTTTCGATAATAGATGGCGTTATTCTAAATTAACAATAATGAATAAAGATTCCAAAATTGTGTTTGTTTTGATACCGCAGCATGATAATAGATGGCGTTATTCTAAAATATTGTGCTTCTGTGTTCATTCTCCGACACGGCCATTCTGACAATCACACGTCCTCGTGTGAGACACTCGTCCTCGTGCGAGACATCACATCCTCGTGTGAGAAATCTGGAATGAGAAAAAAATCTCGAACAGTAATCATTCTAACCGTTCGGCGATTCCTGACCCAAATGGAAAAGGTATTCTCATCAAATAATTACAGGGTCTAATAAAAATCAAAACCAACTATTTCTCTAAAAGCTGACATGTCGAACAACACCCATACTCATTCAAATAATAGAAAACTCATTAAAATATTGCAGCGCTCATACTCTGACCTCCATCCGGCCTTCACCATCACACATTATAACCTCCATCGGTCATAAGCATGAAATCAATCGACCTCCATCCGGTCTTCAAATCATTTCGAGCCTTTATCAAAATAATTTCAAAAAGGTTTGTTCAACATGCTACCTTATTTTTCCTATAACGTTACAGATTATAAGAAAACTCTTACTATGCTAGATAATTTAAATTTTCAGTTGACTACTGCCAAACCAAAACAAAACAAACTAAAATGAAAGAATAAGGCACATTAAAAAAATTGACACAAAATTAAGAAAGCATTTTGACTCTACCAAACATATCCACAGCACTTAACCAGCACCATGCATCATTTCTTACCCACAGTCACTGAAGTACTTAACCAGTACTTAACATTGTAGCGCTTAACCAGCGTTACAAATCCTATCACTTAACCAGTGATAATAATAACGCTTACCCAGCGATATTAACCCTCTAACGCTTAACCAGCGAAAGCACACATAACACCCTTAACCAGCGATTCAACAGCTAACTCTTAACTAGCGAAAGTCTACATCATTACACGCTTAACCAGCAATTTTACAGCTAACTCTTAAGCAGCGAAAGCCCACATAATAACACGTTTAACCAGCGATTTAACAGCTAACGCTTAACCAGCGAAAGCCCACGTAATCCGCTTTACCAGCGATTACACTACTAACGCTTAACCAGCGATAGTCAGCACAACTCGCTTAACCAGCGATTCAACAGCTAACGCTTAACCAGCGAAAGCCCACGTAATCCGCTTAACCAGCGATTACACTACTAACGCTTAACCAGCGATAGTCAACACAACTCGCTTAACCAGCGATTCAACGGCTAACGCTTAACCAGCGAAAGCCCACGTAATCCGCTTAACCAGCGATTACACTACTTACGCTTAACCAGCGATAGTCAACACAACTCGCTTAACCAGCGATTCAACAGCTAACGCTTAACCAGCGACAGCCAACGTAATCCGCTTAACCAGCGATTACACTACTAACGCTTAACCAGCGATAGTCAACACAACTCGCTTAACCAGCGATTCAACAGCTAACGCTTAACCAGCGAAAGCTAACGTAATCCGCTTAACCAGCGATTACACCACTAACGCTTAACCAGCGATAGTCAACTCAACTCGCTTAACCAGCGATTCAACAGCTAACGCTCAACCAGCGAAAGCCAAAGTAATCCGCTTAACCAGCGATTACACAACTAGCGCTTAACCAGCAATTACGTCACTACCGCTTAACCAGAGACAGCCAAGTAAAGTTTAAGTTGAACACTAGGTATCCATCGAAAATCCTAGAGCAGCCAAGTACATTTTTGCAGTTGTACCTTACAATGCAAGAAACTAATCATCAAAAAGCAGGAATCAAATTCGTGGCCTATGGCTAACACTAGCCCCACCAACAAACTTCTGTTTGTTTCACACCGTTCATCATGAACGCACAATACACGACCTCCGCCAGTGCCACCCGCACACCGCGCATCCATGGACACCACCGGGATGTCAATCAGATAAGGACTACGGCTACGAAACAGCTACTGGTACGGTCTGACCAGCCGAAATAAGATTCCACACTTATCATCAAACTCAAAATGGTACTTAACCCTCAGGCATTCTCTGCGATCGATCAAGTGCCCGCTACAATCAGGCAACACATGAAAACAAATCTCAATACTAGGTTTAAACTAGGGGTACAGACTTTAATAAAGAACACAAGGCACCAGAGTCGTAAACAAAATGAAAATTGCTCACCGGATAGGTTCCCAGTCGACGCGCTCAGGAGGCACAGGTCAACCCTCTCCTCATTAACAGGCTTCGACGCCCCGGAGTCAGCGCCGCTCCTCTCTCCGCGCCGTGGCAGTGGAAGCAGGCGACCCCGGATGCATGAAACCTCGCAGTTGTTGCCATTGCTATGGTTGTGGTGCTTCGAAGTATCCTGTTTCACATCTTTGCGGTAGCAGTGCACGGATTAATGACCCGGTTTGCGGCAGGCAAAACACTTCAGAGAATTCACAACACTATTCGCTTCGCTTCGCTGCAGCTCTTGTTGTAGCTAGCAACGTGTCTTGCAATAAAAAGTCGCTTGAAATCAGTCCACGTTATCCCAGGAAACGACACGGTTGGCAGCCAGGTAGAAACTCCTCCCTTCAAGGCGCGGCTTACAGCGGCCATGAGCGGGGCACCCGCCATGTTGATCTTGGTCCGAAAGCACATCACTGTAGTCGTCACCCAACCACGTGCATCCACAATTTGTTTCTCAGGATTGAAATCCGGTAAACGAAAGCCACGTGACGACGTAGTAGGTATTTTCACGGCTTGAAATCAGCACCAGAAAATTGCGGTTCTGTTTTTCCAACAAACGCATCCATTTTTCGTTTTTAGCGTTTTTATTTCGAACACGTGGGTCGTCGTGGTCCAATCCCACTTCTGATAACGGAGAATTCGTTATCAGAGGGGTTGGGATATCGGAAATAACATTCAGAAAATCTTCGTTAACACTTTTTATTACTTGCTAACACACACTGAATACAAAATAGTCAAGGATGTCCGAGATATCGCTCGATTAAAAACTTAGGAACGCGAGAAGTTTAACATGGACGAGCAACCAAGATGTCTACCCAGCTTGCCGGACCGATTCAAAGTGTTCACTTCACTAAACTGTCCGCCCATGTGGCCTACCCCACACAGGTTAGCCAACATCTGTCAACGTCACTACCTGTCAACGTCGAATATCTGATTTAACTTCCGAACCGACATTTGACTCGACTATTCGCTCGGTGTTTCCGTTGCTCCCCATGCTAACCATCTCCAAATTACGACTAATTTGACGCTCCTAAACAATCTGTCAATTCTAACTTAATAGTTACTCCAATTAGAGATAGATGGCGTTATTCTAAATTCACAATAATCAAATGAGATTCTAAATCGCGTTTATGTTTTGATTCCAGGCTTTCGATAATAGATGGCGTTATTCTAAATTAACAATAATGAATAAAGATTCCAAAATTGTGTTTGTTTTGATACCGCAGCATGATAATAGATGGCGTTATTCTAAAATATTGTGCTTCTGTGTTCATTCTCCGACATATAGATTTAGATTTAATTATTGATTTCTGTTGTTTTTTTTGCAAACATGACTGTGGAAAAATGAAAACATGTTCTTTCATTCTTACTCCTCCTACTCTGGGTGGAGTGAAAGCGATCGTGAAGCTCGTACTGACTATTAGCACAATTTGATTTCGCCAAGTCCTTTTTATCATCGGACCACGGTACACAGTGAACTTCCCACACTTCCAACAAAGTGTTTTATTCTACTTAGTTTTAAAATACTTTTACTGTACGCACAGCTAAGGAGTGGAAACCCTAAGTCCGGGATCTGTTTTTCTTGGTAGCTACAACCATGGGGTTTTTAAATCAAGAGTGAAAGGTTTTTTTTAGGCAAGTGCATTTCAGCGCCCACGGACCGGAAAACGCAGCGTAGGCAGGCCTCCCACTAGATGGATCGATGACATCGTGAGGGTCGCGGGCAGCCGATGGATGCAAGTGGTGAATTGTCGTTCGGCGTGGCGGTCTAAGGTGAACACAGGCTTCTATGTTCACTTGTTCAGCAGTGGACGTCTTCCGGCTGATGATGATGATGATGATGCACTTCAGCGGTGATAACATCATTGCTTACCATCAGGTGAGACAGCGATCAAACGCAAATTTATCATCAATCCAGACCAATAAAACTATTAAAAGATCAGTCTTCTTTCAAAAGTCCTTTGCGTTCCAGGACACAAAGGGAATAAAATCTGCGTTGCATAAACAAAACCTGATCGCCCAACTCGTCAAATGGATAGCGTTAATAACAAATAAGTTATAGTTCCTGCGATAATAATCGGTTTCAAAACTTATATTGCCTATTATAAAGTTTGTTCAGCAACACAGGGTAAGCTTGAAACCCGATTCAAAGTTGGTAAGGTAGCGGATGAGGAAGTTTGTTCACGGAATTGTTTCACCTGGACGAAGGATTTATGTAATTGGTTTTTTTGATCGATGTAAGGACCTTTTTTGTGTTGGTGAAATCATTAAATGAGTGCGGCCCTGGGTGAAGCGAACTATCAGACGTGCCCACTAAAAATCCACCCTGTTCCCTTTTCTGCCCTTACGTTCCAGGGTCACGGTAACCTGTTAAGTCAGTTCCACGATCGATGTGAAGACCTGGGGGCCAATTCTCGATTTTCGCCATTTTTCTCGAATTCGAGATTGTAAGTCGATCTCTATGTCTACCAAAAATATCTCTATCTCTACCAAAAAATGTCGAATTGAGCAGAAATCCGTATTCTCAGTCAAAATAGAAATAAATGTCACAAAAATGTCGAGTCGAGTGAACATAATGTTGCCATTATGAAGAATCGCACGTTCCGTTTTAGGTAACTATAGGTGAATGAATGATTTTGTTTTAAAACGCAGACTAAAACGAATTATTTTAGTATGAAACGAAACGTTTAACGTAAAAATAATCATTTTGACAGTTGATTGTCTGTCAGTGTCAGAATTTGCGTCTTGTAATGGTTATGTTTACATGGACTCTGTGTTTATAAATCACTAGTGGGCTGTGCTGTTTTACATTTCATGATTTCTTTTATTTTAACATGGAGGGGAATTATTTTAGTGACCTTTGTTTCGCTCAAATCGTAAATATCGACGGCGGGATAAGTACGCTGTTGTCGCCGTGTATTGGCCAGTTGGTCGCCACTTTCCAACAACTCCGAGATAAAATGCTAATAAACTCGTCCATCTTTCAGTGGTTTCTAGTGCAATCGTGGGTACACAAATTACAGAGTTTGTTAATTGTGCGAAGGTCGTCGTTTCAAGAAAACACAATGCAAACATCAAGAGTATAAATCGAATTTCCAGTAGGTATGACATACCAAGCCGTATTTTATTTAAAAACTAAAGAAAAGAAAACAGTGTACAATCCAAAACTCAACAAATTCACTTAGAAATGACGTATCTCTACAATCGACATTACATCTCTACTGCTCAGAAGCACTCGACATGAACTCTAACGTTAGCCTTCGACAAATGTCGAATTCGACATCCCCAGAATAGCAACTGTTAAAATTTGTCGAAAAAATGACGTCATTAGAATTTTTTGTCGAGTTCGACAACATCTCTAAAGCCGAGAATTGGCCCCCTGTGTGTTATTATTTTCGTAATATTTCATTGCTTATTTTACTGGAAAGTTTGTTTTGTTTAGGTCAATCGTTTGTCTAATCGTGTTTCAAGGCCTCTATTGTAGTACGATTCATTCACCGTGAAAACAACTGAAACTATGTGAACAATTCAATATCCAATCAATTCAATACAATATAACCAAAAACAGAACAATCTGTGTAGTGAACGAAGTTCCCGAGCGGATTTGATGTATTTTTACACGGCTTTAGTGAACTCGTAAAAGTGTTTGCTTTAATAAAGGTTTCTCCAACATTAGAGGCATACTAACGGGACGCGTATTTCCAAAGCCTATACTATTTCAGTCACGAGTCGGACTGTAATCGATTAGCTTTTGTTTGTGCATATTTCTCAACAAAACCTAATCTATCTCAGTAAAAAACCTGACTCAAATAGATTAGCTTTTGGAATTGATATTTTCAATGAAAATGCGCGGACAAAACCTAGTTCTATATAATTCATATCACTCGAATAGCTAGACTTTTGGCGAGTTATTTTAAAATAGTAATAGTGTATCTCAGTAAAAAACTTGACTCAAATAGATTAGGTTTTGTTTTGATATTTTCAAAGAAAATGCACGGACAAAATCTATACCATTTTAGTCACGCACGAGCCAAACTCTAAAAAAAAAGACCAGGTTTTGTTTATACATGTCGCAGTGAAATGAGGAAATCAGGGATTTCACGAAATCCAATTATCAAGAAAAGTATCTAGTGATAATTATGACAAAAAATACTAATATAAAGTCAGAGATCATGTAATTTCACTAAACTAAGTAAAATGTTAGAAAACGTCGACGGAGCACCGCTTCGCGGTGCTCCTACTTCTGGGTGGTTTAAAAAAAATAACCACGAAGGGGATGGCGGGGTCTTTCAGACCCCGCCATCCCCTTTAACCTAACCTGTCCGAGTCGGGGTGCCCACAGTCGTATTTACGATAATCAAGTAGTACTATAAAATTTAAGAAAAGTTAAATTCCGAGGTAAATTTACTCATATAGCTAGTGAGCCTCTACTCGACAAGGTTTTGTTCGTACGTAATGTTTTAAAATAACTCGCCAAAAGTCTAGCTATTCGAGTGATATGAATTATATAGAACTAGGTTTTGTCCGTGCATTTTCATTGAAAATATCAATTCCAAAAGCTAATCTATTTGAGTCAGGTTTTTTACTGAGATAGATTAGGTTTTGTTGAGAAATATGCACAAACAAAAGCTAATCGATTACAGTTTGACTCGTGACTGAAATGGTATAGGCTTTGGAAATAGGCTAACGGGACATAGTATCCCTCTAATGTTGACGAATGATATGAATGTTGACGAATGATAGGAATGTTGACGACCGATAATGATCGCGATTAAAGAAGAACATTTAAATGATTGTCACGAAAATATCTGAGAAATTCCGTTAGTGTGGCCACGCTTTAGGGAAATGTTGTTATTGTTTACTCAAAAGTGTATTTTTAATCTATTTTATTCTTCGAATATTATTCTGTTTCAGTTCTAGTCGTCTTACTGTCAAATTTAGGTGGCATAAACTTACTTAGTTGGTGTAGTGTTGATAAATTAATATCTATTATTTATTCTCTCAACTAATTTGGTACAAGAAATGAATGAGCAATACATCTCTGAAGCTACTCGTACATTTATGTAGTTTTAGTAATTTTCAGACGTTTTTATCAATGAGTTGTCTCGCTCTCTCTCCAGTGCTCATTTCATTCGCGCGTCTTGCCATTCAGTGAGCTTCGGAGTCGTTCGCATGCTACACGTCGATGCTGAAAAGCTCCTGAAAATTACGCGAATCGCTGAAGTTGTGAAACTTGTTCTTTTCGAGTTCTATTTACTAGTTTAAGTTTAGTGGTTTGTTATGATGAGTAACATTGTTTTTAAAACTTAGTTTTATTTTTAAAAGTTGGAGTGAGTGCAGTGAGAATGTTTACAAAAAGTTCTGTGTTTTCGGAAGTTTATAATATATAGTATTCAAAATGTATTCGAACTTGACATTGCCCGACTTTGGGGCTTTACAAGGCTTGAACATGAGTGGTGGTCTGAACGGGAGCTTTCCGTTCGGATCTGAGTTAGACATATTTTTTCAGCCTGAAAATGTGCTGATAACGTTGTATGTACCGATAATTCTCCTTTCCATGGTGGCTAACATTCTTCTAATAGTGGTGGCTGTGAAGTGTAACTATACTAAGAGGCAAGTTTGGTTTTTTTACTTATTAATATATCTTTGGAGTGCAACTTGAGCGAAATATCCCTAGTAGAAATAGACAAATATCACGCCCCACTAGAATTTTGTATTAGGAACTGTAATTACAAACCGATTCGCTCTCAACCTAGATTAATAAAAAAGTTTTTCAAAGCTGATTTCGATAAAATCAATTCGGAACTCGTTAAAGTGGACTGGAGCAATGTTTTCGATCGGTTGAGCGTAGAGGAGTGCGTCGATAGGCTTTATGAAGCATTACAGTCACTAATAGAATCACACGTTCCAACAGTACAAGTGTCAGGACGTTTCCGATACCAGAAATGGTACACCCCATCATTAATTAATACTATTAAGGAAAAATTTAAAGTACACAAAAGATGGAAAAAATTCAAATATCAAACCGACTACGCGGAATTCGCCTTGTTGAGATCTCGAGTGAAACTTCTACAAGAGGAGTGTTACGCTAAATACATAAGTAGGTGTGAGGAACAATTAATTAAATCACCTAAAGAATTTTGGAGGTATATTAACAATAAAAGGAAGTCTTCCGGTTACCCTCGTAATATGGTATATCAAGGGGTAACATACTCGAGTGGTGAGGATATCTGTAATGCATTTAATAATTTTTTTCAAAGTGTTTTTACTCCTACTAGCAGCAATAGCCTTCTATGTTACGAGGAGACTCCCTTGTCGAGTGTCACTCACTCAATTGATATCACTCCTGAATCTCTTAAAACCGTTTTTAAGTCATTAGACAGCAAGAAAGGTGCTGGTACTGACGGTATACCAGCGATTTTTATTAAAAAATGTGAACTGGGCTTGACTCCTCCCCTGATGATTATTTTCCAGCGATCTCTTGATGAGGGCACGTTCCCGCGACAATGGCGTGACGCTCAGATAGTACCAATTCACAAAAAGGGTTCAAAGCGGGAAGTATCTAATTATCGTGGTGTATCATTGTTGAACAACTTTGGGAAAATGTTAGAAAAGATTGTATACAATCATATTTACACAGCAACTAAACATTGCATTCCCTCTTCTCAACACGGATTCGTAAAATCTCGCACGGTCAATACTAACCTTCTTGAGCTTACAAACTATGTTGTTACTGGTATGAACGATGGTGCCCAAGTGGACGTAATATACACCGATTTTGAAAAAGCGTTTGACCGGGTGGATTACTGTATTTTAACTGAAAAACTAAAAGCCGTGGGCATAAAAGGGAATTTGCTCAGATGGTTAGACTCTTACCTAAGAAACCGGAGGCAAGCTGTAATTGTCGGTAGCTTCAGATCAGATTATGTTGAAGTTACTTCCGGTGTGCCCCAGGGCGCTCTGATATCCCCCTTACTTTATAATATTTTTTTATTTGACATACCGCAATGTTTTCTTCACTCTGACCATCTTCTATACGCTGACGATAAAAAAATATTCATGAAAATATATACCCTCAACGACTGTCAATTGATCCAATCAGACTTAGATAGACTTAGTGACTACTATAATAAAAACAATATAAAGGTAAATACGAAGAAATGTCAAATAATAACTTTTTCTAAAAAACGTAACATCATAAAATATAATTACACTATCAGTAACGATACTATCCCACGGGTATCACAGGTTAGGGATTTGGGTGTGATTTTGGATGACAAATTCACGTTCGAAGCATACATTGACCACATCACTAGTAAAGCGTACAAATCTTTAGGATTCGTATTACGTAACAGTGAGCAATTTAATAATCCCCTTTGTATGAAAATTTTATACTACAGTTATGTAAGAAGCATATTAGAATCCGCAAGCGTAATATGGCGTCCCCATTATAAAAAATATATTGACCTTATCGAATCCATTCAACGTAAATTTATTAAGCATTTTAATTATAGAACTAAAACTGACATCCCAAATTACCTGGACTCCTGTCGACACCATAAAATAAATACTCTGGAGGAGAGACGACGGATAAATGATTTAATGTTATTGTATGACATATTGAATAACAGGTTTGACTGTCCACAGTTGCTCAACAAAATACACTTTAACGTACCTCTCAGACGTACCAGACACACCACTCTTTTAGCTGTTCCTTCGGCCTCCACCAATTATCTGAAAATGTCACCTTTCTTGCGTCTTCCCGCATTATATAATGACATGTTCTCAACAATAGATCTCTTCAATACTAGCAGGAACCGTTTCAAAAAAGAGATCATCACTATCCTGGGTCAAACGTGAGTAGCTCTGTTAAGCTTGAGTGCCAGTGAGTCTTCATACACACACACACACACACATCATCATCATCATCACACACATTCTCTCTCACCTACACAGAATACACAAGCTCACACCTCACACTATACATAATTTTAAGTATAGGCATTGGTAGATGTCACTCTCTGCTGTTTTTTATTTTATTCTTATAGCTGTGTACTTCATAATTGGCGTATTTCATAGAATTATTATTTTGTACATATTTCCTGTCAGCTGTGAAGCTACCTTAAACAAAATAAATAAATAAATAAATAAATATATAGTAGGATTTTCCAGACAACTTTTTCACCTAAATCTTATTGTTACTTGTTCCTTTCAGGCCATTTATCTCAATGTATATATTTCAACTTTTCTTCTAATAATTAGGTACTATCAGCAAAACTTTCTCCTCACCTCAACGGTCCTTAGATTACCCTCAAGTCTGCGCTAACGAGCGACAATTATTATAAGAGCGTCGGTAATTGCTTTGGACAAACAAGTTCAAACTTTGGGAGCAGTTAAACAGCAGTTACGAAGATGGTTCTATGTTTCTCTTGGGAAATGGTTTAGATTTTGTAAAATAAGCGATCAGGCTAAATGTTTGTCATTTGAAAATACAGACAAGTGAAAGCAGCAACAAGATCGTTTCGTGAATAAAATTAAGTTCGTTTTATTCTTTCTACATCTAGATCGGTCATATTCATTTTCTTGATTGTACCTTAATGAGTCCGAGTGAGAGCTCTAAAATATTGTGTACCTACTAATATTTTAGTAGTTAGGTAAGGTATATCTTGTCATAAAAGTCAAATATTATAAATCACAAGTATTTTATCTTCTTTCTGTTCCTCGTAACATGTGACCATTCTCTGATTTTCAAGTTAATTAAGCCACCCTCAGGGAACCTTAAAAATATTACGAGTTAAATATCACGATTTCACGAACCGCCACAAAGTGTGGAACGACCAAGTTTCATCCACTTTTTATGTAACTTTAAACTTAAGACGACTTTATATTCCTACCCACCCAGTTATTATTCAGAACAACTTTTTAGTCTGAATGCCAACGTCTAACTTTTATCGCTGGTATAACCTAGTTTGCACGCAAAAGAAAATTCTATATAACGAATAAAATGAAGGAGTGTGTGTTTGTTACCTTTTCACGCCTAAATCACTGAACCGATCATCCTGAAAATTTACATAATAATACATTGTCAGGTATACGTGAGGCGGACATAGGATACCTTTCATCACGAAAACGTTTATATGTGGCGCCGCTTAAAATTTCACTTCACATGGAATTTCTCCAATGTCGTGGGTAAGTTTAGGTATAAACATAAAAACTCACATTCACAAACAACCGGATCCGGAACAACTGCTTGTAGATCATACAAACGTTTGTTTCGTGCGGAGATGGAACCTGTGACAGTCGCTCAAACACTGTGCCATTCATGCCGTAATGCCGTTATTAACTGTCGAAGTCGAATTGACAAATTCTAAATTACCGTGAGCAAAATCGCCCCAATATTTCCAAGAATAATTTTCTATTCCCTTACTGTAACCCCGGAACATAACAGGCTATAAAGGACACCGTGGATTTTAGTCAGTAGAAGTCTGACAGTACCTCCCGCCCTGCCCGGGGTTGGAGGACTCATTTGATGATTTTACCACGCTAAAAAAAAAGAAAAAAAAAAGGCCTTGAAAATATAAAGTTTAAAAACTGTAATGAAAGTTAAAATGTTATTTGCAGGATGAGATAATTTAGATCGTGGTATTTTGGACAATGATCTATATCTAACAGTTGCTTCTTGATTACACCTAGTTCACGGTCACGAGTTTTTTCAATGATGCGTGGACTATGAAATGTCACTATTATTTTCTCCTGATGTGTCGTGGGTGCGTTTACAAACATAGCAACACACATAAACAAACTACTTGTAGGTCATACAAATATTTGTTTCATGCGGGGATCGAACCCGCGATAATTTTGCCTATCGATCGCTCAGCTACTACATCAACCATGCCGTCAAAAATTTTCAAAAGGTAACGCATTGATTTGAAGAAATGAGAACTTTTCGAGAAATTACGTTGATCTGATTGTCGTCACATATTTATTATTATGCTGCATGCGTATGTGACGACCCCCAGACCGATCTGACAAAATAAATGTTTAACAAGAACCCTCATTTTCACCGCTCGATTTGCCTATCCCTTTTGTACCAGACTTTATAAACTGGTCTGTAAAATTTGATGCTTTCAACAGACAAATTATCTGCATTTTACGATCGGTCTGCCAAAATTGTATTTGACCTAACAGATTGAGTTAACGGGTTTGACACACATCATTGTAGAAGTTCTTACAGAATATAGTGGGGAGTTTAGAAACTTACAGAATACCCAGCGATAAACGTGCGGAATTGCAATTACAGAACACCTCCACGAGGCGTAGAGTAAGCTGAAGAAAAAAGGAACCTGCCTTGGTTTTGACATCACTACCAAGGGGGGTTCTTTTTCTGGATGACAAAAATTGCTAGTGTATGGCAAGAAAATACGTATCGGATGGATATATTTGTAGCTAGCGTGTGATCTAGCGTGTACATCTGGCATCGATTACATTTTCATCATTACAACAGGTTTTAATGAAGAAAATAAAGCCTACGAGAGCTACTTACTACTGACAAACGTACAAATCGCGACCAAAATGTCTACCAACCATAAAATAAATCTGACCCCTCTTTTAATCTCCGGTACGTTTCCATATTTTTTGCTCCGTAATGACAAAGATGGACCCAATCGGATCTATTTTATGTCGGACCTAATCACAGGTAGTAACCAGGATTAATATAGGCTTAAATGTCGGTACCCGGAAATACATGTCTGCTTTTTACCGGGTTTTGTTTAGAAGACATGTCATATACACACTGATTGTGAATGAAACAATTTCCATAAAATCTTTTGCTAGACCGTGGAAGATCCACAATTTTGTTTTTTTGGAACAATTAATACCTACCTGACTTTTTCTAGGCCGCACATTTATTCGAGTTTTTTTTAAGGCTCCTTTCGGGAAATGGGTTTAAAAACGTACAAATGTAGTTCAGTTCTCGACTCTTGCAAAAAATCGTGCCTGAAAAATTATTTTAGTAAAACTACAGGATATGGTAGGTAGGTACGTAACTTGGTTTTGCAAACACAAAATTTTCTTTATTATAAATAAGAAATGCGTCTAAGGGCTAATTAAAGACTGTTACATCTATAGAAAAAAGAAATTAGAGTTTATTTTCGTTTTTTGTCACACAAAGTGCTATTCATTTTTAACTCTGCACAAAAATGGTCTAACTACCCATCTCTCGTAAAAAGAGCTGTTGTATAATTAATAATTATGTTTGGTACCATGAGTTTGCGAGGCAATTAGTCGCGAATCTCTTCATAATGTTTTGTTCGGTTTAAATAGCGTGTCACTGTCAAATGTAGGTGGGACTACTAATTGCTCATTATTTTCAAAGTAGGCGTCGACTACATTTATTTTTGGTAAAAAACATTGAAATGAAAATAGATTACGTATAGCTCTCGCTTCAAAAATACTAGTTCTATTCTGTTTCAATGGATTTTTAGTTTTCATTACCTACACAAAATTGATATTTTTTATCATTTGGAGATACATAATATTTATTACGACTTTTTCACGCAATATATTACCAGGGCCACTCACATGCGCGCAAACATTCGTCCATCGTACAAATCTTTGCACGCATATGAAGGACCGTCAGACATTCATTCGCAAACTTAACGGATTTGCAAATGGGTTCGCATACTCTATTTGCGAAACTGTTTGCCCTTCCTCCTACACTTGTTTACGAATGTCTCAGTCTTTTCTTCGACTTTTAGATAAAAGTTCTTTATTTTTATCTTTACAAATTGATGGTGTTTCATGTACCGAATCGACCCCGCATGGGATTAAACGGACCAAAATATAATGGTGTATTGTGTGCCACTGATCTGGTTCGTCACACAAAACATAACAACGACACGACCGTTTTGCTTTGCAATCGTGTGCGCAACTGGTCACACGAATGTGTAGGAAACTACGCGAAGGTTCGAGGTTCGCGCGCTTTGATGTGCGTTAAAAAACCGACACAGCTTGGAAAACCACGAATGCCACGAAAAATTCGCAAAATCATTTGCAAATGTCGTCCTACACTTGTGGGTTTGCGTATTCATGCGAATGTGGCCGGCATTAGACATGAAATAGTTTTTACACTGATTTTATGTTCTCGTGGGATAATTTTCAAGTTGTGGCTGGCGAAGCCGCTGGCAACAGTTAGCTGAGAATGCTAAAGTTCGTATGTTTGCTACTCAATTGCATCAGAATGACTAGATGGATCGTGATGAAATTCAACTCAAATATAGGTTATAGTCTGAATTAATACACAGGATATCCGTTTATCAATCAATTACGTTTACGTGAGATTAATTTCGAGTTGTAGCCGACGCAACTGCTAACAACTGCTAGTAGGTATGTATGTTATAACACGTTCCGCAGAAAATTATATGAAACAGTGACGCACTGCCAATATTTAGAGGTACGGGCACACGTGTATCAGGCTGCGACCGACAGTTATTTGTACGATGACATAATTATCACTGTCACGTTGGATACGGCGAGCTTACGTGTCATGCACATTCTATGTGAATGATACATGGATGCCACATCCGTACTGAGGCGTAGTTTGTAATTCTGCATAGGTACCAGAATGATCTACTTCGCGGGTTTGTCTAAGCACAGCTCTGAAACTAGAAAAGAGACGTGGGTTTTATTCAGTAAGAGTCCGTTAGTCCCTTTCACTCCACCCAAGGCGAAGAACTCTAATTCTACCAACTCAAAAAACATACTGCCAAGCATACCGAATGCATACCACCCTATTCATAGAAAATATACCTACAACTTTTAAGAATGAACAGGCTCCTTCTGGGTAAGCTCGCTCCATCGTCAACCTTGTCTTTGTGACCCCTGACCTAGATTAAGATCAAGAGCAAAACAATCGTTCATAAAAATAAAACCTACGGCCAGTCTGCTGGAAAGACGTGTAATTTTTTTTTGAGGATGTGGAAAAAGTAGCAAGACACCAAGACACAAGCAAAAGTATTTACACTGTGGGTCCAGATGTTGGAACAATGATCCTTCGAGAAACGATTGGAAGAGGAAAAAGTCTATATCGCGTAAGAAAACAAACCTTGCTTTACGGCCATTCTCGGCCGGATTGTCTTCCACAGCAAATTAGCTCCGTATAAATCTGATCAAGACAAATATTAATATTGACAAAGGATATTTATCCTTCCCGGAGTTTGTTCACATAATTTGTACACACCACATTGTAGGCAATATTATTCTTTGCTGTAATTGTTTACATAGAAAGACTCTTATTAAGAAATCGAACATATTATTATAACTCCACAAGCAATTTGGTTTTGCTTTGTTTAATCTATTTCGAAAAAAAAGACTGGCAGTGATTGAATGCCAGGCATTAAGTCTGGTTATGTACCTTTGTGTTGCATGAAGTTTGAAATAAATAAATATCAGCGGCTACTCTTGCTGTTGCAACTTACATTGCAGTAAGGTTCACTTTTGGCAGAGTACAATGCAAAATATAGCTGTGCTATGCCAAATATGAACCTTATCTACCCTATTAAACATAATGACGTGTACGTAATATGCTGACTGCGGTATTTCTAAAGCTATTGTCAAACAGACAGGCGAAGCGAATGCGAACGGAAGCTATTTTATTTGTAATGTATGTAATTGTTTGAATCCAGTCACATAGAAAAGCGAAAGCGTTCCGATAGTCTATGTGACTGGCTTCAAACAATTCCATACATTACAAACAAAAACGTCTCGCTTCGCGTTCGCCACGCCTGTCTGTTTGTTTGACAATAGTGTTTTAGTGTCTCTGAATTTTTCATTCGGAGAAAAAAATGGGTGTTCCTTTTGTGTATTATATTATTGGATAGTATTCTCAACCTATTTTATTATCCTAGTCCTTCCGGTCCGTGAAGTGGAAGGGTGTTAGACCTGACCTTTTCCTTCAATTCGCTGTATGTACCCGTTTCACAGAATTCACAGAAATATAAGTATGGATGCAGTAGTACGTTTTTCTGAGATCTTTTCATGTTTTTCATATTAAATTATTATTCTCACTAACAAGATTCACACAATAACAGTACGTGACAAGAAAATGGTTCCTTATGGGCTAATTTCATGTGCTTTGAAACATATACAGCGTACAGCTCTTACTTATTTATACCTTCATCAGTATTAATTTTCGTCTTCATAAGAATTCAGGGCACATAGATCTAGCGAGTTCTGTGGAAGCGTAATTAGAGGTAACATAATGGCTTGTAGGTTTGAATGTAGGAGGTAATTCCCGGAGTTAATAATCCAAGTTTAATTATTTTTGTGGGAAGCTACATTTTTCCTGAATGATCCGCATATTATTATTTTATATAATTTTTTGTCTACCAATGTCGGAAAAAGTACCGAATAGGGAAGGCGGCGGACATGATGCAATGCAGTGCGGTGGGTTGATAGTCAAAATGTCATCTGAATGAATTCACATGTTAATTAGTGAAAAATGGCATAATAATAGTGTATACTGTATTCATACTGAAGATTTCTTTAGTATTCCATAAGATAAGCTGAAAATCCCATCCAAGTAAATAAACATTTGCAATGTATACCTACATGCAATCTAACATAATACTAAGACACCTAATCCCAATAAAACAAACAATATTCTATGAGAAATGCCTTTTATCAGTATTATGTGCAAGGCACAAATAATTCCTTTGGTGCCTAAGAATGCGAACGCTATTTTCACGTAGTAAGAATTATTCGTTGGAACTATTGATATTTGCTAGGAGAATGAAATGGAACGAATTCGATGACCTTTGTCCGTTTATGGACTGCTAAGATAGATGCCTTAATGGCCAGTAGCATTGCATAATCAACCTATAGTATTACCTCTGCTGAGAAACTTATGCCTGATTTCTGTGACAGGATCTGTAATATACGAGTATCATGCGCCCAGTGCGGATTGGTACATGACACGTCTTCGATGATTATGGTTCTAAGGATAAATTATACTGGTTTTCTCATGATGCTTAGTTTTCCTTCTTTAGAGCAGCGGCGGCAGCTATGAAATAAATTACAAAGATGGTATTATTTGCAGATGATACCTCTCTAATTTTTAAAATAGACCGACGTTCACAAAATTTAAATGCGGTAAATGACGCTATTCATCAGGTTCAAAATTGGTTTACATTGAATAATCTTGTACACAATGAAAAAAAAACAAAATGTTTGAGATTCACTTTACCAAATGTTAGAAGAAGCGAATGTGACATCAAACTGAACGGAGAAAAACTGGAATTTGTTAATCAGACTGTTTTCCTGGGAATTACGCTAGACGATAAATTGCAATGGGGCCCCCATATAGCATCTCTTGCAGGACGATTAAGCTCAGCCGCTTACGCTGTTAGAAAGATAAGACAGTTAACAGACGTTGAAACTGCGCGTTTGGTATACTTTAGCTACTTTCACAGCATAATGTCTTATGGCATTCTACTGAGGGGCCGGGCAGCTGACATTGAATCCATTTTTATTTTGCAAAAACGAGCTGTCAGAGCAATTTACAATCTACGTCGTCGTGAATCTCTTAGGGAACTATTCAAAAATATTAACATAATGATAATGGCCTTGTCAATTTATTTATGAAAATATAATGTGTGTTAGGAAAAATCTTCACCTTTTTCATAAAATAAGCGATAGACATAATTTTAATACTAGAAATAAAGATAAAATTGATCAACCTTATTTTAGATTGTCTAAAGTCCAAAAGTCTTTTATGGGGTACTGTGTTAAATGTTACAACAAAATACCTAAAGAAATTTTAACTTTAAATGAAAGAAAATTTAAAAGCTGTATAAAAACCACACTTAGTAAACAAGCATATTATAAACTAGAAGATTATATCCAAGATAAAAATGTCTGGAAACATGCTGGTCCTGCTCCATAGTACAATGTAGGGATAAAACGAAATCAAGCTGGTTGAAATTTGAATGCTCACACACATATATTTATAAATTTTGTACCTAATTGCAATATTTTTGTGAAAATGTGAACACCATGTACCTTTTTGCTTTTTTTATTTTTCCTATTAATTTATTTTTATATTTTTAGTCTAGATTTTCAAGGTGCATTGATTTCACATTATTTGTTTCAAATGATGTTATAAAATATTGTTAAACATTTTTAAAAAGAGTAAGTATGAAGTTTCTTGCCCATTCTTCTTCATACATCCTACCTTAGCGAATGGGTGTAGATTCAATACCATCCCATCCTATTTCCTTAATTTTAAAAATCGACGTTTAAAAGTGCCTCTAGGATGGCCTAATTGAAATAAATGATTTGACTTTGACTTTGACTTACACAAATAAATACACCTGGTTGGGATCGAATGACGACCTGCAACTCGTATGCCTTTACCACTGGACTTTAGTACCGTATTTATGGGCATACGGGTAAGTGATTGTTGATAAGTACTGTC
Organism: Agrotis segetum; assembly: GCA_036375495.1. Taxonomy (NCBI): domain Eukaryota; kingdom Metazoa; phylum Arthropoda; class Insecta; order Lepidoptera; family Noctuidae; genus Agrotis; species Agrotis segetum. The sequence continues at coordinate 1,758,782 of JAQSVV010000130.1, forward strand.
AAAATATTTGTCAACCTATCTTCTACCAAAGTTTCTCATTCATAATAATTTTTGATTGAGTAAAAAACATCCATCCATCCGACCAGTCCATGCAAACATTCAAACTCTTGCGTTTGTATTTTGTAAGGATTTACGTACTTTGCGCTTGTAAACAGGAACTACCGAAAAGTGATTATCTACGTTTTCATGTAACTCTCTTGGTGAAATACATAGGCAACCCATCCCATATTCCCAGGCTGTCAAACTCAGGGGTTCCCACACTGCAATTGAATGATTGATTACCGCCCTAAATTAATAAATGATAATGTTATGCGCACCTGAGCATACAAACTGTAGATATGGAAATGAGTTAGGAAGACTTTATAGGATCGATTAGACATAATATATAAGCGCAGTGTCTGTTGCAGTGTCTGTTTGCCTTTATATTACTTAAAAAAATTGTAGGCCAATGTTTTGTAAGTTTGTCTTCACTATCTTTATCTTTATCTTTATCTTTACATATAATAAAATCGTAGAGCTGTCATTCCTGTACATTGAATATTTTTTTCTTTTTGTATTTTTTTCGAGATAAGGAATCGATTCTGATGCCAAATCAAATTTTTTTTTCTTTCGAAATTTTTTATGTTTTTTTGATTTGATCTATCTCTTAAACTACTGAAAAGTTGTCGATCAAATTTTCCTCAAATATTCCTAATAATATGCTTCTGTTGATAGGCTATGTATCATTACGCTATTTTTCCTGGGAGATAAGCAATTTTAAATTTTGTTGTTTTTATCTGTTTGTTTTTAGTTGGAAGCTAAACCACTGGATATTATTTAGTCAATTTTTCCCCAAATATTCCTTAAACTGCTCTTCTATTAATAGGATATGTATAATTACGCTATTCCCTTTGGGGGATTAGCAATTTTATAATATGTTGATTTTCAGTCATTGTTGACATTTGTATAAGAACCGCTATTTGAAAACACTGTCAGCGTACCAGCCAGTCTGGTTGGTATCCTGCTTGACTTTCGTGCAAGGGGTCTCTGGATCAAATCTCGCTGTTTCTTTTTTTCACTTTTTGAGTTTTCTTATATTTGTCCTGAGAGTTTCAAATAATTAAAAAAAATGTGTATACTTTTATTTAAATATTATTCGCGATTTTAAATTATTGTATTGTGTAATTATTACTATTTTTTTTCAATAGTTTTGTAGGATATAAATATACACTGATTTAAATTGTAGGTAGTAAGTTGGATATTTTTTTAAATTGTAATTGTTTCGAGGTGTGGAATTTTAAAGATTAGAAAAAAATGTGTTTATTTATGTTTTGAATTGGTGTTCAAACCAGTGCATAGATTCTGTTTTAAACGACGACAAGTTGTACTCATCGAGTCAGATAATTAGTTATTTTTTAGGTATCACGCGGAATGCAAGGGAGAAGAGCAATGCTATCGTACGTTCAATTTGCAGCGATACTGTAAATCAACCCAAAAATGATAGTCTAATGTTTAAAATAAACACGGTTCTTTGAAATTAATGTCGCTCAAATAAGGACGTTTCCTATGCAAACTATGTACCTAGATATAACATTATTGATCTAAACTAATAATAAAAATGCAAGTATGTTTGTTTTTTACCTTTTCACGCATTACTACCTACTGAATCGATCGTCCCAAAATTTAGCAAATACGTTGTCAGGAGTATAGACACGGATATAAGGTATCTTACATCCCGAATAACAGAAGAGAGCTGTTGCCGAGAAAACAATTACGTTCATATTCCAGATGGCGCCACACGATCCGTATTGTTTCTCAAATTCTAAAATAACGCAAGCGAAGCCGCGGGCAAACACTAGTTTCATCTAAAATTTCTACTTAGCGCTAGTAAGTTTCTCTGAAAATTTCACGTTGTGAGATACCTATATAATACTGAAGCAATATAATTATATTGCTTCAGTATTGTATATCTCACAACGTGAAATTTGCCCCACATTCGGTGTAATTTAATTTTATAACAATGTGGATAATTACTGCTTGAACGGGAAAGTTCCGTCGGATCAATTTGAAATTTTTGTCATTTTGATGTGTGAGATACCATAAATTATAATTACCTATATTTGGTGATTATATCTTTTAGGAGAACGCGAGCGAAATGATTTTAAAACTTTTTTAACAAAATAAGTTTAGAAAACCTCTTAATTTATTTATCACCCTACGGTTGAATGTCACTTTTGTATCAAATAAAGCTGGATTGTGAATCGGCCTTTTCTGTAACTGTATAACTTATGTAACCCTCGCGCTGTCTCACTCGTGGGAAAAGGCCTCATGCAAATCATCACAGAATTAGACAGTCTGTTCTACTTTACCCCGGGCGGAAGGACTCATTTGTCGATTTTCGCCTAAGAAATGATAGGCTGAAAATTGCAAACCCAACGTCACAGTTTTATTTAGGCGTACCTGTAAAGCCCCGTTTCTACTTATCGCTAAGCACAGTTCTGAGCGAGCAAACGATTGTTTTTCCGGTGAATGGAAATATTAGAGAGAACGAATGAGTTTGTTCAGCGATATTCAGCTGAACTCAATGAAGGAATGCTCGCTCGCTCAATTTTTCAATGAAAACAACGCAACAGCGAACGAAAACTTGCTTTAAGATTTACTCTGTGTTTAACGTGCTCGGTAGTAATCGTATCTTTTTAGTGATCACGTAGTAAACGCAACAGTACGGACGAACATGGTACTTTGCGAACATTCAGTGATTGCTGAACGAATGTTTGTTCTAGTGAAAACAAGTAGGGTAAAGGGATATTATTTGATGAGACAGGAAACTCAGTGATAGAGTCTTAAAAGTCTCTCAAAACTTTACCTATGCATGCTGTAATGCGAAATGAGTGTCACTACATCTTGTCCACTTTAGTGGTGAACTAGTTGCATCATTTCGCATTACTGAATGCATAGGCAAGGTTTTGAGAGGTTTTTAAGACTATATCACTGAATTGCCTGGCTCACCAAATAAATCTCCCTTTACTCTACTAAGTAGTTGCTTTCAGTAAACAGTGAAAAAACAGCAATCATTTGCACTGACCAAAATGTTTGCTCGACAGCAAAGTGGAAACGCGGCTTTAAACGACCGTGCTCATGTTACCCTTCTTCAACATTTCTGATTTATCCTTTGGGAATAAAGTTGTCCTTAAATAGAACATCTATTTCTGAACTGAGAAGGTTACCAGTCGAGAAACTGTAATGTGCTGTAATAATATTATTATTTTGTTATTTATTTTGCTATATACACTTTAACATGCTACATCGTTCTCACATAACATGTAGGTATGGTGTCAATTTGAATGATGCAAAAAAGGATTTGTAATAATTACCTGAAACAGAGTGTCTATGGAGTTTCTTGTCCACTTTTCTCCATAAAGATCTACAACCTTGGAATGGGCATCAACAGTACTTATGTCTCAATTACTAATATTATTATGTCTTGTAACTGGAACTGGAGCAACATTAATTATTTTTGTAGTGTTTAAAAGTACTCGTCTACCTGGCCTACTTGAAATAAATGCTTTGATAATTTAAAATGTCACTTACGGGATATCTTCCGTGATTGTTAAATTTTAAATTATGAAAATAACCGTGATAACCTAAAACAGTGTTTAAATGCTTTGATGTTCAGGTAAAGTCATCAAAAACTGAATGCCCTGGGTGCAGAGGATTGTGAGACTCTTACTAACTAAAAAAAATCCCTGTTCCTTTAGTTGGTGTTTGCGTTCCAAGAGCACGGTATCCTGCTTAGACAGGTCTGCTCCACAAGCTGTGGTCCAAACTTTCAAACCCCTTGTGGCACCCATTACTAAAAATATAGAAAGATATTCACACTTAATTATTGTGAAAGACAATGTGGGCGTAATCATAAATAGATCCTTGGTAACACTTTCTCAGAAAATAGGTTGAATGTTAATTATGTGGATCACACAATGTAATAGATATAAATGAGACTCTTACCTGCAATAATATTTTGTTTTTTATGACTACAACTAGATTATGCCCGCGATTTTCCCTTATTGTATCATTGAGTTTTCATTTTTTTTCTATCATAGTTTTGAAATTAATTCGGTCGGATATTTAATTATTGTTACTTTATTATGGAGAAGACACTAACACCTGTAAAACATTTTTTACTAGCGTACGTGCTACGGGCACGCCGCAATTGCGGCGGTAAGACCCCTCTTTGAGGAGTGGCTGGAGAGAAGTCATGGCGTCCTGACCTACCGCTTGACGCAGGTCCTCACCGGACACGGAAGTTTCGGGAGGTACCTGTGTCTGATGCGAAAGGAGGAGACGCCTGGGTGCCACCACTGCGAAGATCGCCCGGAGGACACGGTGGAGCATACGGTGCAAGACTGCCCAGCTTGGGCGGAGCACCGACGTGTCCTCACGGCTGCGATAGGCGGAGACCTCTCGCGCCCGGCATTGGTTTCGGCCATGCTGCGGGGCGAGACGGAGTGGGAAGCGGTCAGCTCCTTCTGCGAGGCAGTAATGCTCGTCAAGGAGGAGGCAGGCCGCGAGCGAGAGAGGACAGCGTCCTCCCTCCGCCCCAGCCGCAGTGGTAGGCGCCCACGGCGACGGACGTCGCAAGATGATCTCCGGCCACCGTAGGCGCGGGCATGCGGGCAGCGAGTAAAGGGCAACTCGCTGCCCGACCAAGGACCATGCCCGGGTCGACGGCGCGTTGTGTCCCACGCGCGCCTCAAAGAGCGTCAGCATAATGACGGGGCCCCCCTCTCAGAGGGCCAAAGCCTGCCGGGGTCGCGGGATTATTCCCTAACCGTAACCCCGGAACGTAACAGGCTATGAAGGACACCGTGGATTTTAGTCAGTAGAAGTCTGACAGTCCCTCCCGCCCTGCCCGGGGTTGGAGGACTCATTTGATGATTTTACCACGCTAAAAAAAAAAAAAAAAAAAGCGTACGTGCTAAGGAGTTATAAAGAATATTGTAATTGTAACTTATAAAAGAACCGGAATAACCAACATAGGTTTTGGTTTCTTTAAACGGGATTGGTTTATATTTTCTGGGTACATCGCTACCACATTATTTATTTCAAATTCGCGTTATCAAAATATTGCAAAACATTTTTAAAAGAGTAATTAAGAAGTTTCTTGCTCATTCTTCTCCTAACCTACCCTTGTGAACTGGTGTAGAATCAATCCCATGAGCTTTAATTTTAATAATTATTCGATGTTCAAACAAAAGTGAATTTTTGCTGTCTTATTTTAAATAAATGATACGACTTTGTCTTTACTGAATCAATAGGTCGCAGGCTCTAAATCCGCGGCTACCCACATCGTCAGCATCGCCTTGTGAAACTGTTGTAAAAACTGTGCTCCTGAAAATGTTGATTTTCATGACTAAAAACGAATTTGCTAAAATAAACACCATAAGTAGATAATGTAACGACCCACTCACCGAATTCACAACAAAACATAACGTTACGTAGACGTAAACACAAGTTACGTAAACTGTGACGAAAGACAAAATTAATGTTTGTGCTTGTTCGAGACAGATCGTATTCGTTCGTCCGAAAGAAGTTTTACAGGCATGTTACATTACTTGTTTATAACGATGTCTGCTTACGCTTACTTTACTCATAAATAATAAATTATTCTGTCATTTTGTGACGCTTGGAAAAACAGTACTCATTAAAAGAAAACAGCACTGTTATATTTGTGGTAGACGATTCGGTTATTTTACACTACGTCGTCGTTTATTTTATTACTTTTGACAGCAATTCATAGTAACCTTGATAAAACAAATAAAATGGACTTTTCAACGGGTTTACAGCAAACTGCAAAAATAATTTTGTTTGTTACAATTTGCAAAACTGACTGCCACCACTTTACAATTCGCTAGAATTCAAAAATAAAGTTTAAAACCATTTCAGAGCACAAACGAGAAAGAAAAAAAACACGTTGCTGTTTGAAAGTTCGAACAAGCGTTCAGTTTTCAAGCTGCAAGTAAATATTTTTAAACCGAACAGTATTCAGACATTTTGTTCGATTTTTAACGTTTCGGTCGGTATCCGATAACATTGTGTCGGGGATGTCCTTTGTCAGTTGTTTTTTGTTAAAAATGGTGGAAATGCGATAAGAAGAGGCAAAATTCATTTTTAATAGAAATATAACTTTGTTCTCAATTTTAATTAATAATCTACAAGAGACTCTAAAACAACTCAGCGACGTTAACGTTAAGTAGTAAATTTACTACAAAAAGTTAAACATCTGTTGAACACTTACCTAAAAATACCGTCAACTGCAAAATTACATTGACGTTGATTTATGGGTCGTTTTTAAGCTGCACTATTTTATACGAGATTTCTTGTGATACAACGTTGACCATCTTACCACAAGAAAGATAAACATCTGTTGAACACTTATTTAAAAGAATTGTCAACTTCAAAACCACATTTTCTCGTTGATTTATACGACCTTTTGCAGTTACATTTGTTTAAGACAAGCGTTCAACAGATGTTTATATCTCTTTGTGGTATCCCGGTTAAAGCTTACTCAGTGTTTAGAATTTATATAACAATGAAATTATTATAAATAAACTGTACATTTTATCAAAAACATACCAACATGTTAAAGGAAACTTGTAGGTATTTTCATTTATAAAATCGTGTTTAGATTTACGTCACTCACTCGTGCTCGCTTCAGACTTATGTCAGTATTTGTTTTTGTGATTTCTCGAAATCCTGCTAATATTATTACTTTACCATTTTATAAAAATCTTAATATGTACAGAAGAAAACCTAAACGTAATACCTATTTGTAATAATTTCATAAAATACAATTTTTCTGAGAAACGTTCTCGTGTTTAAAAGAGATGAACGATTTTTTCCGGAATTTCTTTCTTTAGCTACGATCGGTCAAACACAACCAGAACTGTCATAGCGGAATGAAAACATAATTACCCTCGAATCAGCGAGCCTGTCCGTTTGTATAGAAAGCATCCGGATAATGAGGCATTTACACGGGTCTATTTACATTTAATTTAGCCTTGTGGAAAAAATGAACAAGACGCATGCGATTTTTGGCGACTGGTGTAAATGGGTTGGTGATTAGGGTGCTTGTACACGGCGCAAGTAACCCACGCAAGTGCCTCAACATGCTCAAGCTACATGCGCCGTGTACAAGCACCCCGCGGGTAGCTTGATCAAGTAGCTTGCGCATGTTACTCGCGCGGGTAACCCGCACGTTTACTACCGCGGGTTACATGCGCCGTGTACAAGCACACTTAGGTACATTTATGCATATAAAGTCGATCATTTTTGAAAGCAATTTGACTGGCGACTTGTGGAGTCGCGTAATCAACCCGTGGAAGTACCCCTTGTTGACCAAACAAAACAAAAACATCTAAAAAAAGACCTCTGTTTCCGATTGTGACTTTCTTTGTCTAAATAATATAAATTAATTTGAACTTGAGGTTTACAAAAGAAAATCTTTATCTTTATCTTTACATATAATAAAATCGTAGAGCTGTCATTCCTGTACATTGAATATTTTTTTCTTTTTGTATTTTTTTCGAGATAAGGGATCGATTCTGATGCCAGATTAACTTTTATTTTATTTCGAAATTTTTTATGTTTTTTTGGTTTGATCTATCTCCGAAACTACTGTTAAGTTGTCGATCAAATTTTCCTCAAATATTCCTAATAATATGCTTCTGTTAATGGGCTGTGTATTATTACGCTATTTTCCCTAGGAGATAAGCAATTTTAAATTTTGTTGTTTTAAACTGTTTGTTTGGAGTTGGAAGCTAAACCACTGGATATTATTTATTCAATTTTTCCTCAAATATTCCTTAAACTGCTCTTCAATTAATAGGATATGTATAATTACGCTATTCTCCTTGGGGGATTAGCAATGTTATAATATGTTGATTTTCAGTCATTGTTGACATTTGTATAAGAACCGCTATTTGAAAACAACTGTCAGTGTACTAGCCAGTGTGGTTGGTAACATGCTTGACTTTCGTGCAAGGAGTCTCAAGATCAAATCTTGCAATTTTCTTTTTGACTTTTTGTTTCTTTTTAAGTTTTTTTTTAACTGCTTCAATTAATTAAAAAAATATGCGTACTTTTTTATAATGTGCGTACTTTTATTTCAATATCATTCGCAATTTTAATTTATTACCTGCGATTTTTTTTCAATAGTTCTCTAGGATATAAATCTACACTGATTTAAATTGTAGGTAGTAAGTTGGATATTTTTTTAAATTGTCATATTGGTTCGAGGTGTAAGAATTTTAAAGATTCGAAAACAATCAGTGTTTCTATTATTTTGTGTTTATTTATGGTTTGAATTCATGCTCAAACCAGTGCATAGATTTTGTTTTAAACGTCGACAAGTTGTACTCATTCAGTTAAATAATTAGTTATGTTTAAGGTATCACCGATCACGTGGTATGCTGATGGGAGAAGAGAAATACTATCGTACGTTCAATTTGCAGCGATACCTAAATCGACCAAAAAATGATGGCCAAATGTGATAAACACGGATTTTTTAAATTAAAGCCGTTCAATTATGTTCGTTTCCTATGCAAACTATGTACTAGGTTTATCATTATTCGGGCACGCCGCAATTGCGGCGGTAAGACCCCTCTTTGAGGAGTGGCTGGAGAGAAGTCATGGCGTCCTGACCTACCGCTTGACGCAGGTCCTCACCGAACACGGAAGTTTCGGGAGGTACCTGTGTCTGATGCGAAAGGAGGAGACGCCTGGGTGTCACCACTGCGAAGATCGCCCGGAGGACACGGTGGAGCATACGGTGCAAGACTGCCCAGCTTGGGCAGAGCACCGACGTGTCCTCACGGCTGCGATAGGCGGAAACCTCTCGCGCCCAGCATTGGTCGCGGCCATGCTGCGTGGCGAGACGGAGTGGGAAGCGGTCGCCTCCTTCTGCGAAGCAGTAATGCTCGCGAAGGAGGAGGCGCGCCGCGAGCGAGAGAGGACAGAGTCCTCCCTCCGCCCCACCCGCGGTAGTAGACGCCCACGGCGACGGACTTCGCTTGATGATCTCCGGCCACCGTAGGCGCGGGCATGCGGGCAGCGAGTAAAGGGCAACTCGCTGCCCGACCAAGGACCATGCCCGGGTCGACGGCGCGTTGTGTCCCACGCGCGCCTCAAAGAGCGTCAGCATAATGACGGGGCCCCCCTCTCAGAGGGCCAAAGCCTGCCGGGGTGGCGGGATTATTTCCTTACCGTGACCCCGGAACAGAAAGGGCTATTGAAGGACACCGTGAATTTTAGTCAGTAGAAGTCTGACAGTAGGGGGTGGGAGGACTCATTTGATGATTTTACCACGCTAAAAAAAAAAGGTTTATCATTATTGATCTAAACTAATAATAAAAAATGTAAGTACCTATGTTTGTTTTCCCTGAATCGATCGTCCCAAAATTTAGCATATAGGTACGTTGTCAGGAGTTTAGACACGGATATAGGGTATCGTTCATCCCGAATAACAGAAGAGAGAGTGTTGCCGCGCAAAACAATGGGGAAGGCAAGTCAAAGCTAATAGTAGATGGCGCCACCATAGCTTAGTACTAATCCGACCACTGACGTAGTACTATTTTGAAGTACCTTTAAGATTTAAACTGATTTGAACCAATGACGATGCTTGGAACAAGCTATACTAGCGCCATTAGCTCCCCAGTTGCCATCCCCATTACGTTCATATTCCAGATGGTGCCACTTACACGATCCGTATTGTTTTCCAAATTCTAAATTAACGCAAGCGAAGCCGCGGGCAAACACTAGTTGTAACAATAAAGTAAGTCTTCTTTCCAAATTGTTACGCTTTTGTTTTTGTTGTTTTGTTATTCTACAGTTACAACAGACTTAGTATTGACCTACATTTTATATTAAAGAAAGGAGTAAAAATAAAAAAAAACAACTTGATTTCTTGCTTGGTATTTGATTGGCTTGGTTGGTACATACCTGAAACAAATGCAAAATTGTAATTAATATAGATTCAACTCTTTGCATAAAGGCTTTTAGTCTAGTCAATGGGGACAAAAAGAGGCTTTGCCTTGTATTAGGTGGTGTAGTTTTTTGTTTAATTTTTGTTTTATTTAAGTATTATATTCTTCAATGTAAGTTTTCGACCTTTAGGAGTGTTTGCAATAGCCGCCGTCTAGGATGGAAAGGGCCCTGGAGGCCAATTCTCGATTTTCGCCATTTTTGTCGAGTTCGAGATTGTACGTCTATCTCTATGTCTATCAAAAATATCTCTATCTCTACCAAAAAAATGTCGAATTGAGCAGAAATCCGTATTCTCAGTCATAATAGAAATAATTAAATGTCACGAAAATGTCGAGTTGAGTGAAGATAATGTTACCATTATGAAGAATCGCACGTTCCGTTTTAAGGTGAACGCACATTGAGCCGCACGCAGTCTCCGCAGTCCCCGCACTCATCGCATTTTGTTAATGGCCTCGCACACTTAGCCGCACCGCAGTCTCCGCACGCATTTTGTAGTGTTGCCAACTTAGTGGATTTTTCACTAATTTAAATTGTTAGTTTTGACTCCTCTTTTAGTAGCGTAATATTGCTTTTAGTGGCTGGGGCTTTTTTCTAGTGGTTTAGTAGAATTTACTTACAGTTATTAAAATGCTATCACTTAGACAAAGCTATTGAAACGTTACGAAATATATTATTTTTACTTCATTTAATTGTCAGGAGAACTTTTATTGATACATACGCTGTAGTTTTTAAGAATTGAAGAAAAATACTGCAAAGATTATGAAATTCCAATAAAAGTTACAGACGACGAGGCAGACAAAAAATGCGGATGACGTCATCCGCACCGCGCTAGCCGCAGCGTCCGCTGCGTGCGGGCCGACGTTGGTGACGTCATCAGCTGCGGTTGGGGAATTCGGTCGTGTCAGGGTCTGCGGCTACTGCGATGCGGCTCAGTGTGCGAGGTTTCATAGAACTTTATACAAAGAATTCGTAATGCGGGGACTGCGGAGACTGCGGTGCGCCTGAATGTGCGTTCACCTTTAGGTAACTATAATGGTGAACGCACATCTAGCCGCACCGCAGTCTCCGCAGTCCCCGTATTACGAATTCTTTGTATGAAGTTCTATGAAACCTCTCACACTTATAGCTTGGCCAGAACGGGTTGAAACGGAACTAAAATTTTTATTTCTGACAGCGTTTTAAAATCTTTGATATTTGATGTAAATAAAGACCGTAGGTTTGTTAGATTTATTATTGTGCCATAAAGCTAACGTAATAAGTGAAAACAAATAAAATAAAATCATTCAAAGTGCTGGTAGCGCGAAGACAGTGGCGACTTCCGGTTTTCTACATTTTTATGTCAAGCTGTACCCGCATCGCAGTAGCCGCAGAATCGGTAAGAAAACAGACTGCGGAGACTGCGGTGCGGCTAGGTGTGCGTTCACCATAAGTGAATGAATGATTTTGTTTTAGAACGTTGAGTAAATGTAATGGTTTAAGGATGAAACGAAACGTTTTGTGTAAAAATAAGTTAATTGTCTGCCAGTGTCAGAATTTGCGTCTTTTGTTATGTTTACATGGACTCTGTGTTTTTAAATCATTAGTGGGCTGTGCTGTTTTACATTTCATGATTTTTATTTTAACATGGAGAGGAATTATTTTAATGACTTCTGTTCCGCTCAAATCGTAAATATCGACGGCGGGATAAGTGCGCTGTTGTCGCCGTGTATTGGCCAGTTGCTCGCCACTTTCCAACAACTCCGAGACAAAAATTCTATTGTTAATGTGATAAAAATGCTAATACACTCGTCTTCCAGTGGTTTCTAGTCCTATCGTGGGTACACAAATTACAGAGTTTACCATTTGCGCGTAGGTCGTCGTTTCAAGAAAACACAATGCAAAAATCAAGTGTTTATATCGAATTTCAAGTAGGTATGACATGCTAAGCCGTATTTTATTTAAAAACTAAAGAAAAGAAAACAGTGTATCATCCAAAATTCAACGAATTCACTCAGAAATGACGTATCTCTACAATCGACATTACATCTCTACTGCTCAGAAGCACTCGACATGAATTCTAACGTTAGCCTTCGAGAAATGTCAAATTCGACATCCCCAGAATAGCAACTTCTAAAATTTGTCGAAAAAATGACGTCATTAGAATTTTTTGTCGAGTTCGACACCATCTCTAAAGCCGAGAATTGGCCCTCTGTTCTTTTTGACATAATGCTTCCACAGTTGACATTATGACAAAAATGTCTACAAGAAGTTTAAAGACAATAAAAGTCTACAATAAATTGTATTTATAGTTATTCTGTACGTCATATAAATAGAAAGCTACAAGAGGGAGAACGTAACATTAGTAAAATAAAACTCGTCTACACTGTTAACGAGTATTCTAACACGATTTCGTTCGCGAGGATGCGTATTTACAATTATCAAACATCCTGTTAATATTTAATAGATTTTGTTGATTTAATTGTTCAATATCTGGTTGACCAAGCTTTGCTCGGTTTTTAAAATGTCTATATCTTGGGAACCCAGCTTTTCTCGAACCCGGGACCTTGATAAATGGATCCCTTGAGCTGAAAAACCCCTAATCTGTAACTTTCATGAAAATCCTTGTAGCCGTTTCCGAGATCCTGATTATATATAAATATACAAGAATTGCTCGTTTAAAGATATTAGATTGCAAAGTTTCAGTTAATCGAGTGAATTTATTTTCAACAATAATCCCATTTTTAAGCCCCTTAGGGGATAAATTTTCAAAAATCCGTTCTTAGTATAAGTACGTCATATAAGGAACGCTTGTGCAAAATTTCATGCTTCTATACCCAACAGTTTCAGGCTCAGCTGTGCATTGATTATTCAGTCAGTCAGCCAGTTATTTTCATCTTGTATAACTACAGGGATTTTTTTATGTAGTAAGTACGGATATTTGTTTTCCGTGGTCCTATTTTTTTGGTAATGAAAAAAAAACAAATTATTCTGTAACAATCTAGTTAGAAAGTAAAACTTGTTCGACATTAAAAATTGTAAAAGGAAAATATTTCCTGTTACATAATTTCCAAGTAAAATGCCGAACACTGACGAGGAAAAAAATTGTATTGATATTAAAATAAACGTAATGTTTTTATTTACACGTGGCGCTACTATGTTTTCGAAGCCTAATAAATTGTTTGTTTAAGATAAACGAAAACCCGAAGTCGTACAAACATTTTCTTTTTGCGTGAAAGTCAACGTCAACGAGTAGATAATCATCCTGTAATTGGAACCTCGTAAATTATATTTCACTGTTTTAGTAGAATATTTTTAACCGACTTCAAAACAGAGGAGGTTCTCTTATTCTTTCAATGTATTTTCACCGCTAACTTTGAGGTAACGTCGAGGGTTCAAGTTTGACTTCTGTGTTTCTTTTTTGTTGTTCTGCAGAATATTTGTCCCTTGTTCTTAAAAAAAATGTGGGTCAGTTGTTTTAATTTTTTGAGCATGTTGTTTCGTTACTGATGTGTATGTTGCAATTACCTTACAAAACTGTAATGCGCATGTAAAAAAAATAAAAATTCTTCTCCAAGAATCTGAGCCAGAAACGGAAAAATAAAAAACTTACAAAAAACTATTGTTTTTGAAAAAAAAGGTACATAAAATGTAAATAAAATCATTCAACATATTTAGCCCAACGACACATACACTCACAATTCTTTAAGTTTAGGTCATTGGACTAGTCTAATAAACTCTGTTTTTAGCCCACAAAAGTCGTTATACAACTGGAAGTTTTAAAGTCTGAGTCGCTAACCGAACAGAGGCTTTAAACAGCAACTGGATAACTGAAGAAATAAGCAAAGTAGCCAAGTTTCTGGTTTTGTATGAGAGTAAGTTCTGCGAAACAGTTTCAATGTGTCTTTGTATTAGTTGCATGCAGTTTATTAAAATAAAGTTTGTAGTAGTTACTGTAACTTTACCCAAGCTAGGATGCTATAGATACTGTACTGTATCAGTGTGTATTCGAAAAGTTTGTTCACATTTAAGTCACATTTAATATAGATATTTTTTATGTATTTATTAGACTATCATAAATATTAAAAAGTATAAAACAAGAACAATATTCATTTGACCGATATTTTTTCCAATTAGGTATAAACTTTTAAAAATTTCCTCAATCCTCCTAGGTCCTCCCATTAGGGCAGGGCGGGAGGGTCTCAGTTTTTCGGTTTTTCGTCGTCTGTCAGTTTGTGTACTAACCAAAATCCACGGTGTCTCTCTATAGCCCTTTACGTACCGGGGTCATGGTATTCGTTAGTCCCGCGGCCACGGCAGGCTCTGGCCCTCTAAAGTCTAAGGGGTGCCCCGTCATCGTAAGCAGCATGTCTTAGTACCAAAAATTCGAAGAACCCGCACTGGAGTGATGGATAATGGCCGACTCCCTCTCACAAAGAGGAGACTCGTGTCTTAGCAGTAGAACATTATGACTGATGAGGATCTCAATGTTTATGCCAAAATTATAATTATCAGTATTATCAGTTTCTTTCACAGCAACAATAAGTGTAATAGGAATCGTCAACTGTTTTCAACGACAATCATCTTTTAAGATGGTTGTCATTGAAATCTGGGAATTGGCGTTATAGTAGGCATACACCATCCTGCCTATCGATACGATAGATTTGCGGCTTGCAATTGTTTCAAATCGGCAGTTCGTCCATATACACCATACACCATCCTGCCTATCGATACGATAGATTTGTCACAACTTCAAATCTGCACCAGTGATGCCAACTCAGCAACTAGATCTGGCTATTATTCGGTGACGACAGCTACAATTTCTAGCACCTTTTCATTTCATCATGAGACTATCGAATTAGATTAAAAAAAGTGGTGCAAGCGATTTTCGACCTTATCGACATTAAAAATTTAGTTTGTTTTTCTCACATTCTTATTCGTTAACATTGCTCCTTCATTAAAATCCGGTGTTTGCATCATTGTCAATAAGGTCGAAAATCGCTTGAAGGTCGGAAAATACTTGCTTAAGGATAGCAAGTTAAAAAAAGTGGTGCAAGCGATTTTCGACCTTATCGACATTTAAAATTTAGTTTGTTTTTCTCACATTCTCATTCGTTAACATTGCTTCTTCATTAAAATCCGGTGTTTGCATCATTGTCAATAAGGTCGAAAATCGCTTGAAGGTCGGAAAATACTTGCTTAAGGATAGCAAGTTAAAAAAAGTGGTGCAAGCGATTTTCGACCTTATCGACATTAAAAATTTAGTTTGTTTTTCTCACATTCTCATTCGTTAACATTGCTTCTTCATTAAAATCCGGTGTTTGCATCGTTGTCAATAAGGTCGAAAATCGCTTGAAGGTCGGAAAACATTTGCTTAAGGATTGCAAGTTAAAAAAAGTGGTGCAAGCGATTTTCGACCTTATCGACATTTAAAATTTAGTTTGTTTTTCTCACATTCTCATTCGTTAACATTGCTCCTTCATTAAAATCAGGTGTTTGCATAAATGTCAATAAGGTCAAAAATAGCATGAACCTTTTTTTAACTTGCTTTCGTGGTCCCTTGACACCTCTCAAGTTTTCAATCGTATTTTGGTTTAAAATAAAATGAATAACTCTTTTTTTTACGAGTGTACATGCGATCCATGTGCGAAAAGCCTCAGTTTTCCTGGTAAGGCCACGTTCACATGGCGATTATTTTCCCGTATACTGTATACAAGATTTTATCGAATAGAGCAGTAATAACAGTTCACAAATGAAAACTTAAAAATACACACATCAAAAGTGTCTAGGGATCAAGCATTTTTATGCGGATTTCTTGAGATTGAGATGTGGCTTTGTAATAAATTTATGATTTTATAAATTTATATGGATCCTTTTTGGTGCATTTCATAATTTGAATCAGGAACTGTAAATCAAATTCGAGTAAAAGTTGAAAATCAGCTGTCAATATTTTCCCTATAAAAACATACAACGCATTGAAGACATTATTAGTGCTACTGTTTCCCTACTACTGATTAAAACCAACGTTATTATGGAGCGGCGACGTCATTTAAGCAGGGAAGAAATGCTCAGAGCCGTGGGAATGATAGAAGCTGGTTCCCGGCAACGTACTGTGGCTTTAGCTCTGAATACAAGTCAGAGTGTTATCAGTCGACTTTGGACACGTTACCGAAGCACTGGTACCGTGGCTGAGCGCCATGGAGGACGGTATCGCTGCACCACACGGAGACAAGACCGATACATTCAAATCTTAACTCGAAGAGCTCCAACAATAACCGCCATGATGTTAGCCGTGAGGCTTCATCACTCTTCAGGGAACTTAATTAGCGACCAAACAGTCAGAAACCGCTTGCATGAAGTGAACCTTCATTCCCGAAGACCGCTACGGGTACCACCTATAGCAATGCACAATCGTAGGATTCGATATCAATGGGCTCTTGAACACAGAAATTGGGCAGAAGAACAATGGCGTTTCGTGTGCTTTTCTGATGAGTTTCGTTTTGGTATGAGACCGGATACAAGACGTACACGACACTGGAGAACCCCTGGATGCCAACAGCGATTAAAATCCTGCCAGGAAGTCCATCCTTATAGTGGTGGAACCATCATGGTATGGGCGGGTATTTGGATCGGCGGAAGAACTGAGTTGATTTGGATCAGAGGCAACCTCAACGCTCAAATTTATGCTGAGACGATTGTATCAGACGTCATCGTTCCTCTACAAGTGCAAATCGGTCCCTTATTTCAGTTAATGCATGATAATGCACGACCGCACACCGCAAGAGTTGTAAGACAGACTCTCGCCGCAGCTAACATGAATGTCCTGCCCTGGCCTGCTCAGTCGCCAGACTTGAACCCGATTGAGCATGCATGGGATATGCTACAGAGAAGAGCTCTGCCGAATATGGAGGGTATCCAGTCGCAAGAAGACCTTTTTTTGTTGTTGCAACGAACATGGGCGGCCATTCCACAGCGTGATTTGGATGAACTCATTTTGAGTATGCCAAACCGATGTTCTTGTGTTGTTAGTGTTCGCGGTAGAAACACGGATTATTAATTGTTTAAGTTACCCAATAACATTTTAAAGAAAACTGTTATTTCAGTCTTTTTTTCGAACTTTAATGTTAGTGGTTCAAATGTCAAAAATCCCTTTATTAGGAAAATGGCAAATTTCTTTATGAATGCAAAGGTGACTTGGTTTATCGTTACTGTGACAAACGATAACACTTTATTTGATGAATCCTTAAAGAACATTTTAATTAATATCAATCAGGAGAAAAGTTATTGCAAAAATATATGTTGATCCCTAGACACTTTTGATGTGTGTAGTTTAAACGGCGTTCATACGGGAAAATCCCGTGTTTGAGAAATATAATATTTTACCGTGTACCGTGCAAAGTTGTCCTAAAACTGGTCAACTCTATTCGATAAAATCTCGTGTACGGTATACGGGAAAATAATCGCCGTGTGAACGTGGCCTAACCGTCCCTGTAGAAAAGTAGCTAAAAAGTTTAGCCACAAGTTACACTTTTTAGCTTTTTTTCTAGCACCTTTATAAAATTAGCTAACTATCTATGAAGTTGCTAAGATGGCATCACTGCTGCCGATTTGACGTTGTGTCAAAAACGATTTGATGACCTATCAAAATTGGCATGTCATGCCATCAAATTGGCATTCCACCCCCATACACGTTCAATTCTATTTGAGCAAATTGGCAGTTTTATGCCGAATTGACAAATAGGCAGTATGGTGTATGGCTACCATAAATGGGCTTTTACTGAGTGGCTCAGTAAAGTAAAATAATTATTAACATTTATATTATCTAGATAAATATTTATCTGCTCACTGAATAGTAATAATATTACTTAGACATAAATCCTTATAACAAGATTAAACTCGATAATATTAAATGTTTATTCGAGCAAAGATTTATTTGATATACATACTCGTACCTACTCAATAAAATATTACTAGTACTTATTTCATTTGTATCTTAAATTGTAATTTAAGTCAAATAAGAAATTAAGAACATCAAAAGGGATTTGGATTATTTATCCTCTTTTATCATTTTCGTAATACAGGTAAATAAGCCTAGTTTCCTTACCTTTGCACTAAAAAAAGTACTAAATACTTATTTTAGTGGAAAATCTTATCTAAAGCCGTTCTGGCGTGATTAGATAACAAAAGGGTATTTTATATATTTTTTTTATTTTCTTATACTATTTATTTGTGAATAGATTGATATGAAACAACCACTTAATTTAAAGCGATGCTTACTATAATAATTATAAACAAACCGTAACATACGTAAGTATAACTGATAAAAAAGTTATCAATTTTTTTCCTGTTCCATTACTTTGATAAATCCCTCGATAATACAAATAGCGATCAGTAACGTTTTATTATATTTATAGATAACAACAGGAAATATATTATATTTGCTGATTGAAAAGTATGAATGTCCTTTGTATTTCGTAAACCCATCACCACGAAATTATTATCAAAAGCAATACTAAAGGTAAATCCTTATAATATCCTACAAAAATATTACAAACGTGAAAGTTTGATTGTTTGTTTGGATGAATGGATGTTTGTTGTTTTTTTTCACGCAAAAACCGCTAAACGGGTTTTGGTGAAATTGCACTCATAGATCACCTGGTTTAACACATAGGATAGTTTATATCCCGATTTTACGCTCTCGTGAGATGAGATAATTTTTGAATCGTAGCGAGTGATTCCGCTGGAAGCAGCTAGTATACATCTATATGGTATAATAATACCTCGTATTGGAAAATCATAATTATCAAGTACGAATATTATAGCAAAGAGCACATTTTCAGATTCTCTGAATCCTTGCTGAGCGGATTACATGGAAGCTCTTGTAGTGTTTCAAATGGCAACCACTACACAACAAAGCAAATTGAATTTTGTAGTACTTAGGAGGTGAGTTGAAGTGGATAAGTTCTATATGAACATTCCAGATTTCCTCATACTACAACTATGGGGTTATTGAGTCAAGAGTGAATAGGTTACTTCTAGGCAAGCATGATTCACAGTCGACCACATAATCGCTTAGGAGGCGAGATAGTGGTAGTCTTGCGTTTGAGACTACCGCTAAATAAATAAAAAACTGAAACGATCGAAAGAACTGGGTTTTTCTTTTTTTTCATATTTTTTTAGCGTGGTAAAATCATCAAATGAGTCCTCCCGTCCCAGGCAGGGCCGGAGGGACTGTCAGACTTCTACTGACTAAAATCCACGGTGTCCTTCAGTAGCCTGTTATGTTCCGGGGTCACGGTTTTTTTTTTTTAGCGTGGTAAAATCATCAAATGAGTCCTCCGGCCCCGGGCAGGGCGGGAGGGACTGTCAGACTTCTACTGACTAAAATCCACGGTGTCCTTCAATAGCCTGTTACGTTCCGGGGTCACGGTAAGGAAATAATCCCGCGACCCCGGCAGGCTTTGGCCCTCTGAGAGGGGGGCCCCGTCATTATGCTGACGCTCTTTGAGGCGCGCGTGGGACACAACGCGCCGTCGACCCGGGCATGGTCCTTGGTCGGGCAGCGAGTTACCCTTTACTCGCTGCCCGCATGCTCGCGCCTACGGTGGCCGGAGATCATCTGCTGACGTCCGACGCCGCGGGCGCCTACCACTGCGGTTGGGGCGGAGGGAGGACGCTGTCCTCTCTCGCTCGCGGCCCGCCTCCTCCTTCACGAGCATTACTGCCTCGCAGAAGGAGCAGACCGCTTCCCACTCCGTCTCGCCCCGCAGCATGGCCACAACTAATGCCGGGCGCGAGAGGTCTCCGCCTATCGCCGCCGTGAGGACACGTCAGTGCACCGCCCAAGCTGGGCAGTCTTGCACCGTATGCTCTACTGTGTCCTCCGGGCGATCTTCGCAGTGGTGGCACCCGGGCGTTTCCTCCTTCCCTATCAGGCACAGGTACCTCCCGAAACTTCCGTGTCCGATGAGGACCTGCGTTTTCCGATAGGTCAGGACGCCGTGACGTCTCTCCAGCCACTCCTCAAAGAGGGGTCTTACCGCCGCAATTACGGCGTGCCCGTCCGGGGTCACGGTAAGGAAATAATCCCGTGAACCCGGCAGGCTTTGGCCCTCTGAGAGGGGGGCCCCGTCATTATGCTGACGCTCTTTGAGGCGCGCGTGGGACACAATGCGCCGTCGACCCGGGCATGGTCCTTGGTCGGGCAGCGATTGCCCTTTACTCGCTACCCGCATGCCCGCACCTGCGGTGACCGGAGATCGTCTGCTGACGTCCGACGCCGCGGGCGCCTAATACTGCGGTAGGATAGAGAAGGTTTAGAAAAAGCATCTTGCTCATTGCCATTCTGTACTTTTAAAAAAATCATAATGAGCTATCTGATATTATTGAATTGATAATATTTTTTTATAATGATCCAGAAGTATTAGATAAAGTGGTATTAGATAAATCATTCTTCTGCTCTAATCCCAATTTAGCTAGTTTCGGCGGAGCATGTCTGAATCTTGATCTAATTTATAGTAAAAATAAAAAGCCCACATTTGGATTACTTCAGACAAAACCTTTATTATTATCCATCTTTATATTAAAGTCATAAATTAATTTATTAAACAATCATGTCCATAGAATTTTTTTTTTACATTTATCATAATTATCTATTGAGGAATTCCTGTCCTGGAATATTTTTTTAGGCATAATAAATTTTATTGTTTGGCATTGCATGACATTGAGTTTATTATTGAGGTTCTTCGGAAAACCTGAATGTTTTTAAGATCAGAACCAGACTCGTAAGTCTGGATTCTCTCATCAGGTAACCGTGGCCCTGGAACGTAAAGGGCTATTGAAGGATCACCGTGGATTTTAGCCATTACGAGTCTGACAGTCCCTCTCCCTCCCGTACCACCTGGGGAGGGAGGACTCATTTGATGATTTTACCACGATAAATAAGGGCTCGATATCTTAATATGTAAGCAATGAAAGTGAGTTGACAATACCACTCACAAACCAACAGCCCCTGTTCTTCTCGTTAAAAGTTTACAGACCGCCGATAAATATTTGTTCGCCACCGAAATCAGGTTTAGTTAAAGCGGATTAGTGGATGAAACAACAAGTTAGAAACTGAAAACGTTTAGTTGTTGGTGTCGACTTTTATTTATCAAGTAAAACATTTGCAGTCGTGATAGGTCAGTGATAATGAGTGGCCCACGGAAAAACAAGTCCTCCTAAAGTACTGTATTATATCGACTACTGACTATTTAGTTAGGAAAAAGGCTAGGTGAACGATGAATATTCGAAAGGAACAGGATAGAAGAGATTTGTTTGTTCTGTTTATATTATTAAATAGGAAACTTGCGTCACCTTGTGTAAGAAGTTTAAATAAGTAAGTATGCGAATTTGTTACTGTTATTTGTTTGTTTGTTCGTGGCGTCTATCAAACATTTATATACATTATGATCTAACGGCTCCGCCGCGTGCCTTGTGAAGGCAGTAACGCAGGCTGGTGCGGCCATATTCGTATGAAATATATCAGTAGAGGGTGTCCGCGTGGCGTGGCGCGGCGTGTGTTACCACAAGGGAATCGAGAACCTGTCTTTGTTGGGAGACCCGGGATTTTCGGGACATGCGTCCAAGGAACCGGGAAATCCCGGGATTTACGGGACTTTCGGGACAAAAATGCATTTTTTCCATGGCATTAGAAAACAATGAAAATAATAAAATATCTTTAGGGCATAGTATTTATTCTGATTAAAATCATAGGACCAACTTATTCGTCGGCCTCATAGACATGGGTTTGCTCTTGCCTTTTTTCTATTCAGAGGTGGCAAATCTACTCTAACTGTACTATTATAATTTAAATGGACGGAAACTTGAGTTCATCTATATGTCTCATACTGGATATTAGATGTTATGAAAGTAGGCCAGTGGAAAGTGGTTGTAGAATTCATGAGTTCGACCTATTTTAGGTCTCATCTTAACCACGAGCGAATCCAATAAAAAAAACGAAAAGATGGTATGGTGGCTTGCGTCGATGAGATGAGCTAAGCTGTAGAGTAACCATCCACCAGTTACACGTTGCCAATTAGTCTAAGAAGCTCTGCGTTCCACTGGGTCCGTAAAAAAAACATAAGAAAAATTGAATTTCGCGGTCTACTACCACGCAATCAGCTTGTGCAGAAATGGACTTGCACATAGGCTTGCACATTGCCAAATTGCTCTAGTAATTTGGACCAACTCCTATTTTTCCTGTTTTTCGCCACACACATACAGACGTATATTTCCTTAGTGAAGTAGGAACTTCACTAAGGAAATATACGTCTGTATGTTGGTGGCGTTAAAAGAGAGAAGTTTCTTCTTCGCTCACTGGGATACTAAGAAGTATCAAATCTGTTCGCTCTACCATGGTCTCTCTGAAGCAATGAACTTCATCCCCACTGGATTTTGCAGTAGGCAAGTAAGTAATTAAGTATGTCACTGAAACAGTACTGTTATCTATCTATCCAACAATACTAGGCTGAAGTGGGTACGAAATGTGCAGCAAAGTAAGAGTTGCAAAGAAAACAGATACCTGTTGAACTCCAGAGTCAATAACCAAAAGCTCAAAGGATCAGTCATCAATGACAACTCTGATTGATCATTCACTAAGAAAGTCTGATATCTGATACAAAAATCAACTGGGATACCAAATTAAAGCAATGAAGCTTTTTGTCTCGAGACCCTGTCAAAGGCTTTTGAGATAATAACCAGTACTACATTGTAAACTTTTCTTCTCTGTCAACCATACCTGTATCTGAACATGTTATCCCGTATTAACGACGAAGTGAAAAAATACCTTACATCCAATTTGATTCTTTTTTTCTATAAAAGAATTAACAAGTTTAAACAAATTATTTATACTGTTTTTCTGAGTCCCGAAAATCCCGAATATCCCGGTTGTCAGTCGCATGTCCCTGGTTTTAAAATATACTTCAGGAACCGAGAAATCCCGGGATTTTCGGGACTGAGAATTCCCGGTTCGATACCCTAGTTACCACGTGCAGTGTGAAGCAAGCATTAGACATTTCCTGCCGGGATGGCGGGACTAACGAGTAACCGCGTGGCCATGATAAGTAAAGGGCTATTGAAGGACACCGTGGATTGAAGTAAGTACAAGTCTGAAAGTTACTCCCTCCCTGGGTGGGAGGACTCATTCGATGATTTTACCAAATAAAAAAAGCATTAGACGTTTATTTTCTAGAAAGCTTTATTTTGTATCGTTAGTAATTGAGATTGATTTAGAACATAGGAATGTAATAAAATAATATAATACTCCACAACTATCACACAACGCCATCTAGTCCCAAGCTAAGCAGAGCTTGTGTTATGGATACTAGACAACTGATAAACATACTTATATATATTTCTAAATACATACATATATTATTATAGATAAATTACACCCAGACACAGAACAAATGATCGTGCTCATCACACAAGCATTTCTCCTGGGTGGGAATCGAACCCACGACCTCCGGCATAGCAGTCAGGGTCACTAACCACTAGACCAACAGGCCAGTCATGTGTTCCATTGTGATTTGGTTGGGCTGGAATTACATTTCAATTTATGAATTGGATACCACGAAATACGGTTATTACTATGTATTATAAATGTTGATGTTTTGTGTTTAGTAATTGTTGCTTTGAAGATGTCTTCAAAGCAAAATCTACTAAACACAAAACACAGATTTAGATAAAATACAGATACATTTTACAAATAATTCATTCAGAACATAGAATTAACCGAAGCGTTTTTATAAATCGCCAACTGAACTGAAAACCAGTTGTTTAATTAATTCATTGAAAAATGTTTGTAACAAAAGTTCGAAACGCAATTGAACAACTATTCATTGAATTTTAAACAATCCGTGAAACAATAAGCATTAAACATGAATTGCATTCAGGAACGTTCATTGAATTGTAAAATGAATTATTTAAATATTATATTTACACAATATCATTGTAAGTTTAACTCGGCTTCGGCGAAACAAAAAGGAACTCAAATAAAAAACTGAATAACCATTGTTGATTTTTTTTTTAAAGTGGTAAAATCACTAACGATAGGCCTGGGTGGAGCGGAAGGGACTGTTAAAAGTTGTACTGATTTTAATCCTTACGTTCCAGGGTCACGACTGCCTATTAAGACAGCTTGACATTAATCTAGGTCATTGGTGAAAGAACAAAGCTTACGATACGATGGAAATAAGTTTACAATACAGTTAATCAGTAATTTGAGTTATTAGAGAAACAGTTTAGAAAGAAAAGTGAGTTTATAAAAACGAGGGAAAATGATTCGCTGAATAAACACATAACATGATTACAAAATTATTGCATGTAAAGTCATACAAATATTCTCCTTAAAATTATTAGACAATTTTTCTCCTGTATCGTGAGTCCTTTTATAAACATAGAAACTCACATATGGAATACCTTATGTGGAACTCCAAGAGCCCAGCTACACTATAACATATAGGAATCACGTCTTAGCAAGAGTTGTTTAGTCTGATGGGCATTTCCTGTTGACTTACAAAAAAGAAAGATCTGGAACGTCTGGAATCGTCATGCGCGTCCCGTTGTTTTCCCGTCCCCTGGCTCTAACAATTCGACATCAGACGTTTGATCTTCGATTTTGACGACCCCGTTGCCGCTGGCGTAAGCAACAGGATCCGCGTACGAAGTCGCTGGCAGAAGCTAGTGGTATAATATTAAAGAAGGGAAAGGAGCAATATGTCTTAAATTTAGGAGTATTAAGAATTTCTGTTTTCTAAAAGGCATGAAGTGATTGATAAATTATTACTATTTAATTTCATTTTCAACTAGTACTTCGTTATTTTTATGGTCCTCCATAACTCGTAAGATATTAAATACAGTCTGAAAAGTTATAGTGAAGCTATCCTTCTAGGGGGTTTGATAATAATTATGTACTTAAATATTTATTGATGTACATTATACATACAGGCAGGAAATTGCTAACGTACAAAATAATTATTTTATTAAGAAATGTCTTCTCCAATAGACCAAATAACAAAATCATTGTTTGCCCTATCTCCTTTGTTTTCTCAAATATCTTTCATAATTGTTTACATTGTGATAAAAAATAAGTATTTTTACGAACTAAACGTTGTAATGTTCCTCTAATTTGATTTGACAGTTTGATTATGGAATTTAAAATGTTTATTTTAAATCAGTAACTAGCTCTTTTCCGAGGTTTCATTTACGTTGATCTAGAATTCGACAATTAACACACGTGGAGCCATAATTATTATAATAATAAAACAATTGTTTTTCTGCTTAAATGTACTTTTCTGCCTAAATGTATATTTTTAAGTAATGAAATTAATATGTCAATAACATGGACCTAAAAAAAAGGCGGACGGAACTTCACTAAGAAACAATTGAAGCACCCATAGTAAGTCAGTGCGCTAATGTGGACAAGCCAGCACGCACACATTCACACCATAGTAAGTCAGCCGTCGGCCATTACGCTTCAAACGACACTCGCGGTTTTATACGGTGTTATTTTGTCTAATAAAAATCAAAGTATGCCGTCATGTGTTGCAAAAAGTTGTCTAAACCATACTGCCGTGCAGGCCCTAAAACGCAGTAACAGGCTTATTGTCATTTTTTTGTTGAATATTGAACCATTAAGGTTCAATTACACACGTTCAGTACACGTTTTATGGAACATGTAGATCTAATCAGATATTTGTTAGGATGCTCTAAACGGTTAAAAAATCAAATTTAAGAAAGCAGTCACTTAATTTTGCCTGTCTAAATATATTACAATACCAACTAAAATACAATAATAGCAGTTACGTCTACCACGATCCGTCACTTTACCAAGTTAAACGCAGTAAATTTCGATATTACCACATAAAATCTGTATTCCACACCCTAAAAAATATTGAAGAATATAAAATAAAACGCAGTAAGTCGTTTTTGTACCAAAAGTGTTAATACTGCATGGTTGATCACTAGTTTATTTCACAATGAACTACAGATTAAAATGCAGCAAAGTACTAAAAAGTGGTATTTTATTTAGTGTTATTGAAGTAACTTAATATGGTGAAAACTATCATTATTTACTGCAGTATAGTCAGTATTTTCAAAAGATTAAAATAACTTAAATGCTAATTAAAACGCAATATGATACTTTGTCACTGCATTATAATTGGAAACTTGAACGATTTTACTAATTTCACTGCAGTTACAGGACTTACAGGTCATATTTTATTGCGTTCTAGTCAGAATTTGTCGCTAACTCTCTCTCGAATTCGACTGATTGAAGTCGAATTCTTCTAATTTACCACGAAAACCTAAGCAAAAATCAGGGGTACTTTTCGAGCTAGAGTGATGTAAAAATAAAACAGTAATTTTTGTGTACAATTTAGTGTTTTCACATGTTTTTTGTTTCTTTTTTCCTATTTTTTAGAAAACTTTGGTTAATTTTCAGAAGCCTCAACGTTTACCTTCGCAATAAAGTCATTTGCATGTATGTATATGAATAGATCTCTTGGTTTCAAAAATATTTGCATTTTATTGTACTACTAAAAATGTACATTTTCTGTTCGGCCGGTTAAAAAACAAAAATGGTCGCCATTCGCGAAGTGTTTTGTTAAGATAATATAAGAAGCAGATTTGTCGATGAAAATCAGTCTATAATTTCCCCTTAAATTATCTATAGTCGGAAACCAAACACTGTAGGTAATTAATGTGCCATTAAATTGAAAAATCTCATGTTTCTGCGGAACCAAAAAGTTTTAAGTATACCTACTTACCATTAATTTTTTATCGAAATGTCTTTATTACCGCTTGTGTTCAAACCACTTAAAATTAAGTTACAATTACCTTATTATAGTCCAGTCAATGGGGACCAAAAAGAGGGTTTGCCTTGCTTTATATGGTGTAATTTTACTTGTATTGCTTGGTTCACCCTTGTTTGGTCGAACAACTTTTGATATAATTTTACTTATTCGAACAACGTTCGAGAAAATAATCAGTTTGTATAATATCGGTTAACTTAATTTTCATTTCATCGAATATTTATTTGCGATAACAACATTTGCGCTATTGATCAAAAGGTATAATATTCATTTGATATAATATTCAGGTGGTATAAAATTTAGTTTATCGAATATTCGATTGGTGTTATTAAATGCAGAAAGAAACATTGTAAATATTTATGTTCCGTCGATCTACCTTGGTAGGTGGGTGGTAACCAGTAACTAAGGATGCAAGAGCGAGCGAAGCGAGTTCGGGACTTGGGGCACCCCGACTCGGACAGGTTAGGTTCGCTTCGCGGGGCTCCTGTTTCTGTTTGCAAGGTTTAAAGTAACCTAACCTAACCTTTCCGAGCTCGCTTCGCTCGCTCTTGCATCCTTGGTAAAATTGCTGATTACCAAGGTAACTCGGCGGAGCCCGATTTTTTTATAGACAATGAAAGAAAACGAATAATTAATTAAATGAATATTCGATGCGATATTTCGACTAAATCATTATTAGTGTAGTGAAACATTAGTTTAAATAAAATTAGTGAATTTGAAAATTCGGTCAAATGAAATTATTTCAAAGAAATAAATAGGCTTAATAAAAATATAAAAAGTAATTATTCGGTGAAATGAATAATTCGACTAAAGGACTTTATAGTAACCAAAATTAGCCGGAGTGATTTTCGACGAAAAGTTGTTCTGCCAAACAAGGGTGAACCGTATTGCTTAAGTGTAAGCTACTCATGAAAAATGTAAGTTTTCGAGCTCGAGAAGTGTCGGCTAATGCATAGCCGCCATCTGAGATTGAAGGGGTCCAAATTTGTTTTTTTCACTTAATGCTTTAACAGTTAACTTTATGACAAAAATATAGAATAGAATAGAATAGAATATCGTTTATTTCTGAGTACATGGTACACAAAGATGGTATAAAATAGGTTAGTTCGCATATACTACCGTTTCCGGTGTAGAAATATTACAATTTTATAATCATAAGACTAACAATATACTAAAATTAATTTAAATTAGACAATAACCATTCTACATTTACAATACTATTATATTTATTACAATTTATATTATATTATTATACAATTCACACTATTAGTGGAAAATTATTAAATCTTATAATCAAGAAATTCGCTAACAGAATAAAAACACATGTCCAGAAGCCAAGAAAATATTGCATGTTTAAATTTATTTATAGGCAGCTGTCTAATTTGTGATGGAAGCTTATTAAAAATCTTAATCGCCATGCAGTAAGCATTTCGACCATACAAATGAAGTCTTTGGGCCGGTACCAATAGCTGTTTTGGGTTTTTCTCTTGGATTCTCTTCGAAACATATTCGGTTATGGGGAATAAATAAGAATGCTTTTTTACAAATATAGAAATTTCAAAAATGTATAAACATGGCAATGGAAGTATCTTTAATTCTCTGAATAAAGGTTTACAGTGGTCCAAATAGTCAGCTCCACATATAGCTCTAATACATTTTTTTTGCACTCTGAAAGCTCGGCCTACATCCACCGAATTGCCCCACATAACTAAACCATATCGCAACACAGACGAGACATAACCATGATACGCGCTAAGTACTGCTTCTCTACTTGCTATACGTTTCAATTTACGAAGAGCGAATACAAACCTGTCCAGTCTGCCACATATCCCATCAATATGATCCTTCCAATTTAATTTGTTATCAATAGTGATACCTAAAAATGAAGTAGACTGCACTGATTTCAAAACAATATTGTCATAAAGTATTGTAATCGGATTGAGTGTTGTATTATGTGTTTGATACTGTATAATTTTAGTTTTATTTAGATTAATATGTAAATTATTTTCCTGAAGCCATTGCATAGCATTTTGCAATTCATTGTTCGTTTCTGATTCTATGTTAGTTTTGTCTAAACATCGAATGGTTAATGTTGTATCGTCAGCAAATAAAGTAGAATTATGCTTTAGGGTTTTGCAAAAATCATTAATAAAAATTATGAATAAAGGAGGCCCCAAAATGCTTCCCTGTGGTACACCGCAACTGTTAGTTTTAAGTTCAGAGTTATACGTTAACTTCATGTTATCTGATATTTTTGATATTGTTGTTCTTTGCTGGCGATTCGACAAATAACTTTTAAACCATTCAAGCGCTTTACCTCTAACGCCATATCTCTCAAGTTTGCAAAGTAACCGCTTATGTGAGACAAAATCAAAAGCTTTGCTCATATCTAGAAATACTGATAGTGCTGACATTTTGTTATTTAGTGATTCTGTAATGAATTTTACTAAAGTAAAGCAAGCCAACGTAGTGGAACTACTCTTCCTGAATCCAAATTGATTAGCTGTAAGAATATTATTTTTACTGACGTAGCTATTAATTTTTTCCTGCATGACTTTTTCAAAGATTTTAGCCATTATTGGAATTAATGTGATAGGCCTATAATTATCAATATTAGTGCGATCACCCTTTTTAAAAAGAGGTTTAACTACAGATACCTTTAGTCTGTCGGGAAATACTCCGTGTTCTAGTGACAAATTAATTATATAAGTCAATGGGGTTGCTATGATGTTGGCACTCAGTTTAATTATTTTAGTTGTGAGTTCATCATAACCCGTAGCATTTGTGTTATTTAAAGAATTTATTATCTTTACAATGTCAGCCTCCGATACTGGGGTTAAAAACAAGCTGTCTCTATTAGGGGTAAAAGTAATGTTATTCAGGTCATTATTTAATTCATCAAAATTATCTTTATGGGTTACTTCAATAAAATACTCGTTAAATCGGTTGCAGATTTCAATAGGGTCATTAATTATTTTGTCCTTGTATATTATATTTTCAATGTCACTTTTATCACTACAATTATTAAAATTATTTTTTATAATGGACCATGTCGCTTTGCATTTATTTTTAGAGTTATTGATATATTTATCATTATTAATATTTTGGGATTTTGAAATACATTTTCTCAAAATTTTGGAATATGTTAAATAAGTCTTCTTGTGGTAATTTTTGCTTATAGCATCATGTTGATATTTATAATATAATATTCTTTTCTTAATGCAAGATAATAAAAGAAGTTTAAAGAAAAATTCCACAACAACTTTATTTGTACGTATTCTGTACGTCACATAGAAACACAGTTAAGGTGATTGCGTCGATGTAGCCCGCGAAATTCAATTTTTTTTTTTTATTTGAATTTGGCGGGCTGGTTGGAGCATCCCCCTTAAGGAAGAACACTCAACATTGATAAGAAATCGTCTACACATTTAACGAGTACCTATTTTGCCCATGATTTTGTCAACGAACATGTGTATTTAAGGTATAGAATTATCAAAAAGCCTCTTAACACTTATTTAATCGATTTTGTTGATGGACATAGGAAAGTTTCAAGTCAATCGAGTAAGATTAAATTATTTTCATATAAACTTAAATCCCATTTTTAAACCTCTTAGGGGATGAATTTTCAAAAATCCGCCCTAGGGGAATACTGCTGCAAAATTTCATGCTTCTACACCTAGCGGTTTCAGCTGGGCGTTAATACATCAGTCAGTCAGCCAGATAGTTTTTTTTTGTTTTATACAGGGATTTTTTTATGTATTGCGGATATTTGTTTTCTGTGGTTCTAACAAATAAAATAAATTTGCATGTTTAAAATTTTCTTTTTCTTAATTTAGGGGGATAAATAATTGACAATTGCACTGAATTGAGTAGTAAGAACTTGATTTAATCAAAAAACAACTTACTTTATCAGTTGTCCTTTACTTCAGACATCTTAACGTCTAATGCGCATTCGGTAAAACAAGTTTCACGAGTCTTAAACAAACTAAATATACGTAACGTATAAATACTATGTATGTTGTGGAATTTTATTGTCTTTAAACTTCTCTAGACATTTTCGTCATAATGTCAACTGTTGAAGCATTATGTGACAAAGTACGAATTTGGACCCTTTCAATCTAAGATGGTAGCTCCTCGAGATCGAAAACTTAAACTTTTCATGAGTATCATAGACTTAAGCAGTACACAAAAAAAATACACCACCTTTCCTACTTAAAACATACTCGTAAGTGTGCGGACATTGTTATATACTATATACTGCATGTGCAATTTGTTCAAGATACATATTTAAATGCAGTAAAAAAAAAGTCTTATGCTGCAAATTAGTCTGCAAAGTAGCGAAAAAATCTAAAATTTTGTGGTATCGAGTATTTTTACCGCATTTTAATCTGCATATGAGTAACTTTTTGCGTGCAGTAACTGCCATGATTTTAAAAAATCAGATTTTAATTAAAATCTAATAAACTTAATTAACATTTGTTTTCGTAAATACCATCTTTGTTGTCACTTAGTCCTCGTAGCAATAAAAATATGCACCATACACATTAATAACATTATAAAAAACAGTGTTAAAAAGTTTTTCGCGATTTTCTCGAAACCGCTTTTCTCCTCATACTGCACTTTAGGGCCTGCACGGCAGCATAGTAGTTCAATTAAAAAAGCCAGGAGATCACTTTTCATAGTTAAGCATGTCAATTTGAAGCCTATTTCTCGATTTTACGTCAATAAATTTAATAAACATCTCGAAATCAATCAGTGTTGCAACTATTTCAAGGTTCAAATTATTTTAAAATTGGGAGATTTATATTTTATGTTACTATTGATCGTTATTGTATTCTTCTTTATTTTTACAGATTCCCCACGGCAAATTATGCATGGAAAAATGATTGTATAAAAATAATAAGGGAGTGTAGACATGGAATAGGAATGTAGACATGTAGGAATGGAACATAAAATAGCTTTATTTATAGCCGAAAAATACTTAAGCATTCGTTTTCACCACTTAAGTAAATTAGAAGGGATTTCTAGATGTGTCGATAGCAAAACACAAGTCTACAAAAATTTGAATCACCAAAAGGTATTGTAAAACTTTATTAACTTTAAACAAGTTGTAAATATTTTAATATCCAATGTGCTTAAATTATTTTACCTTTATTTTAAAAATAGGTATCCGTCACAAAAAAAAATGTAATTTAACTTAAGTTCAAGGGAGATCTTAAATAAAAATTGTTTAAAAATGGGTAATTTTTTCCTTCATATGGCATCCCTATAGACACGCACACATATCTACGCCGCCGCCAATGTGGTGCTTCAATCGTTTCTTAGTGAAGTTCCGTCCGCCTTTTTTTTTAGGTCCATGGTCAACAAATTAGTAGCGTCTATGAAAATATTCCGCGTGATTGGCTCTGTGGTTTAGGCATTAAAATGTAACAAAAAAAAATGACAATATTATTTATGATCAGGAAGTTAGGATTAGTATTTTGTATGACGAACTGTCATAATTAAGTTCTTTATTAAGACGTACATGTACCGCTGTAGTGAATTAATTGAGAGTTCATTTATATTTACTCGATTTAAGACTGGCAATACTTGCTAATTTACCGGTTTGCTTGAAAGCCATCTTTAAAACAGTTGGAAAAAAGCAAAGCTAATGATAATAGGACTCTATTTATGTCAGCCTTATGTTGTGTACTTTGTTCACATCACTAGTTGATGCTTTTTCCATGTCACGTCAGTCTTTAACTATGACAAATCTTTTTGATGACAAATCTAAAATAGTGAAAATAAATAGTACGGAACCAACAGTTTCAAGATAAAGTTAACATTTATCGTCCACAAATGTTTTACAAGGTTTCTTCATTTTGTTTTAAATTGTAACTTTCTTATCTGAACCCTCATAGACAATATGATGGATACTTTTATTTGTTTTAAGTTTATAAACTTTCTGTGTTTTCATTTATTGCTAATGTCGCTTCTAAGGTTACTAACAAAACATTGTTTTGACTATTGACATAAAGGGCTGTATATAAATAGCCTCTACAGAGGCTCAGTCTGTTATTGTTTGCTTATAAGATGGTATCGAAATTAATTATTTTCTTCTATTAAAGATAAATTTTTAACAAAAGCTGTGGTTTGTCGAATCATTTTATTTGGGTCTATTGCAAACCGTGTTGGTGATCAAATTAAACTTCTTTTAATAATGTTTTATATTTCACTGTCCGCGATAATTGATTTTTCGTATAAATCAAATATAACCAAAAGCATTTATTTCATGTCGACCAGTTATAGGCACTTTTGAATTACAATAAGGTCAAGAACTAACACCTTTATAAATTTGTAGCTATCGGTCACCGAATAATAGCTAGATCTAGCTATAAAGTTGCTAAGTTGGCATCGCTGCTGCAGATTTGAAGTTGTGTCAAATCGATCGTACGATAGGCAGTATGGTGTATGGTGTATATGGACGAACTGCCAATTTGAAACAATTGCAAACGTCATACGATTGTCAAACAGACAGGCGAAGCAAATACGATCCGAAGCGTTTTTATTAGTAATGTATGGAATTGTTAGAATTCAGTCACATAGACATAGAAAAATAGAAAAGAAAAGCGATCCGATAATCTATGTGACTGGCTTCGAACAATTCCATACATTACAAACAAAAAAAGTACCAACTTCAAAAACAAATACAAAAAAGTTTAAAATAAATAACCTTTCTTTCGGAAGTCGGTGGCTTTGATTTTTATTATTATTTCATTGATTATTGCCACCGACTTCCGAAAGAAAGGTTATTTATTTTAAACTTTTTTGTATTTGTTTTTGAAGTCGGTACTTTTTTTAAAAAAGTTTTTATTTTACCATTTTTAGTTTATTTATTTATTAAATATTCAACTCAAATTCTTGTAAAATACAAAGTTTTCTTACATGATGTGCACTAATCTTGTAATCCGTCACAACGAAAAAAATCCATATCTCTAAAACTACTGAACCGATTTTGATGAAACTTGCAGTGTACCCTAAGTTGAACAATACCTAGTACAACAAAAAAAGAATTACTTAAATCGGACTTGTAGTTCCGGAGATATGCGTGCACAAACATAAAAACATACATACATACACTTATGAAATTTGGTACATTTGTTCAGACGCTGATATAGACTAACATATGCGAAAACTGGGCAGTTCTGATAATATTACATACATACGGGTCGAATTGATAACCTCCTTATTTATTTATTTATTTTATTTATTTATTTATGTACACAAAAACACATAGATACAAGAAATAACATTCAGAAAAAAAGAGCACAAAGGCACTGCTTATTTCAACAAGAAATTTCTTCCAGCAGACCAGCGACAGAAAAGAGATAGACATGAAAACGTAGACACAGTGTACAAATAATAAATAAAATATAAACATACATACTATTAAAATAAATATATAATCTATTATATAATGTAGATGTTTTAAAATAAACCTAATATATAAATATAATATACTAAATAATAGAGGAGAGGTAATAATCTTTGACTTGTTTTTTAAAAACAGAGACAGTTTTTGAGTCAAGTATCTTAGGTGGAAGTGAGTTCCACAAACGTACTGCATGAACGGAGAAGGAGTAGGAAAAAAAGTCAGTTTTATGGGATGGAAAATTGAGGTGATGCTTAAGACGGGATCTGCACAGAGCATCAGGAGGACGAGTAAAAGAAAATCGCTCACGCAGGTAGGAAGGATAAGGGTTATGGAGGATATTGAAGAGGAGACATAATATTCGAGTGTTCCTGCGAAGACGAACAGGAAGCCATTTGAGTTCCTTTCGGAATTGAGAAACATAGTCGTACTTTCTTAGCCCGAAAACAAAACGAATGCAAAGGTTTTGCAAGCGCTCAAGCTTGTTCAAGAGCTCCTCAGTGGCATCCAGATAGCAGGCATCAGCGTAATCAATGATTGGCTGAATCAGAGTCTGAGCTAGGTAAATTTTAGTTTTAAATGGCAAAAAAGTCTGTAAGGATTTAAGACTGTGAAAAGAAAAATGCACCTTACGACTAACCTCATTCACCTGAGCCTGCCAAGAAAGATTGCTGTCAATGATGACTCCAAGGTTCCGAGCTGCATCAGAATATGTAATGGCCGTGCCACCTAGGGATAGCGGTGTCAATGAAGAAATGTCAAGTGCTGTACGAAAGTACCTATGATCATAGCCTGAGACTTAGAAGGGTTGATCAGTAAGCCATAAGACTTAGCCCATTCATTGATACTTTCCAGATCGCGATTCATGGCATTGACAGCTAAATCCGCATCAGCCAGTAGAAAATGTCGATAAAGCTGCAAATCGTCTGCGTAGAGATGGAAGTTAGAGTTAATAACCCTAGTAACAGTGTTAATGAAGATAGAGAAAAGGAGAGGACAGAGAACGCCACCCTGAGGGACACCAGCAGTGAGATCACACCAATCAGAAAAGAACTCTTCTTGGCGGATACACTGAGAGCGACCTCGAAGATATGTGTCCAACCAGGCTAACACAGGGGAAGAAAAGTTTAAAGACTGAAGGATCCCAAGAAGTATGTCGAAATCCACTGAGTTGAACGCACAACTAAAGTCAAGTAAAACCAACAAAGTTAGGGATTTGTTGTCCATAGCCCAGCGGATATCGTCAGTGACCTTCAGGAGAGCAGTGACCGTACTATGTCCAGCACGGAAACCGGATTGAAAAGGGGAAATAAGAGCTTTAGATGATAGAAATGCAGAAATTTGGCCATGGACAATGCGTTCAAGAACTTTAGAAAGGAAAGGAAGAATGGAGATGGGTCTGAAGTGGGATAAGGAAGATGGATTGTTAATTTTAGGAAGTGGTATTATATGAGCCTGTTTCCAGGCTGTTGGAAATATGTTAGAATATAAGGAAAAGTTAAAAATGTGGGTAAGAATGGGGAGCAATTGATTAATAATAGGTATGATCATTCTTGAACACAAATTGTCATGACCCACAGCAGAGGATGAAATAGAGAGAAGAGATTTTTTGACAGTGTCTTCATAGACTGGACTGAAATTGAAAAGAGGACAAGTTGGTAGATGCAAGTTAGAAAGCTCAAGCAAGGTAGAAGCTTTGACATTAGGGTCCAATATCAAAGGTGGAAGAGAAAAATGTCTGTTAAGAGCGGACAAGTCCACATCTTTACAGGCATTCGTGGGGGATTTGCCAATACCAACAGATTTCAGGAATTTCCAGACATCTGTGGAATTACGATCAATGAGAGATTCATGGAAAAAGCGTCTCCTTGCATCACGACACAGACGATTGCAGCGATTTCGTAGTGCTTTGAAATGAGCGAGGTTATGTTCCGTAGGTCAACGTCTGTACCTACTCTTCGCCTTATGCTTATGAGCGATTGCATCCTTGATGTCAGTCGTCATCCAAGGCGCAGGCTCCTTTTTTTTGAAGTCGGTAAAAACGCCTCGCTCCGCGTTCGCCACGCCTCCTGTCTGTTTGACAATAGCTTTCCTGAATTTTATGTTTTGTATTTGACAGTTTTTACCAGTATTTTATATGGATTGACTACCTATTTGAACGTTCAACCTTCAACACATATAAGAACTTTTGGTGGTGTCTTCTTACTATAACAATGCAAGCATAGCATTTATTTTTCTTGCCGTGTCAAGGTACAACCCGTCGACTTGTTTAAAATGTAGAAAATGAATGTTTCTATTCTTCAAAAGAAAGAAATTATTATTTTCTACATGTTAGACATTGTCATGATCAGGACGGTAGAATATTTCTATATGAAATCTTTGAGTCTATTCTACCGTCGATAAAACCCGTTTTTACGGTGTTCCCGTTTTAAAACTATGCGACGGTCACAATATCGGTGTCGAGCTGGCTTCCTGAGATACGGGCGAATTATAATATTATTTCAATTAAAATTGTAGATTATTTTAGGCAATAGCAAAAAAACATACTCATAGTTAAATATTTTAAGAACCTTCATTTGTGTTTGGCCATAAATAGATGATTCAAACTTTAATTCAATCATCAACACGTTGAAGAAATTACGTACAGAGGTACTGATATTAAATTATCTAAAAAATGGTGGTGATGAGAACATCAAATTCTTTATTAAAACCCTCAATTTGCTTAAAGACATTAATTAATCTTCCTCAAGAAAAGGCAAGAAAATAATTTTCTTCGCACAAAAATATTAGAATAATGTGAATTTAATTATCGAGCTAAACTCATAATTCTTATTAATTATTCAAAGAAGTAAAAGTTATACCTGTATATATTTGCAAAAAAGTGAGGAAAGTTATTAATTTAAATTTTCTTGAAGATAAACATCTTTTGGAGTAGGATCTACTTCTTCCACCCCACCCAGGCTACCTTGTAATCTGCAATGACGGGTAATGATCCCACTGGCGATGGTGGGCCACACCAGGCCCGCTTGGCCATCAACCACTAGCCACTAGGCTGGCTCAGATTCAGCCATGAGCCAGGTCAAGTTTAAGGTCAGCCAAGTGCAATTATGATCCATAAACCAAAGAAGCATGTCATAGTTACATCTAGGTTTAAAAATCTCAACAGAATTCTTTTTAATTTATTTTTTAATTAAAGTCTTCCCGCATTGTCGTTGATTAGCATAATTTGTAAGTGTCTTGTCAATATAACGGAGCAGCCCGTTTGATATAATCCTTTTAAATTTTAAATTGCTTAAGCGCTGATACGGAATGTGAAATGTAGTCAATTTAACGTCGATTTGCATCAATTTGGTTTGTAAATTTTCTGTTCCTATTTACTTTTTTATCGGCTACATTGTTTTTAAAAATTACTGACATAAGTACGACGATTAATTAGGTTTAGTAATGTTAGGACTTTAAAATAAACCTCCGTGTATTTTTGTTATTACACCTTTATTTTAATATCAATACTGAATACTGTTTTACACACTGGTCGCCATTAATCGTAAACACAAGGACAAGAGATCAAGACATGTAGTGTTGCCATATCAACAGGGTTGCAAACAAACAGAAAATTAAAACTAATAACTACAATATTTTATTGCTATTCACACCTCCCCTCAATAAAATATTTGAAAACAAAAACAAGTCTTTTCTTTCACAAAAATAATACAGAGCTAACCCTAAACATAACCTCCCCTTAACAATAGTCATACCCTTAATTACTTACTGAACAATTTATCTCTATGTTTCCTAAACATTATTCCTCCTAATGCCTTAGTAAAAATATCTGCTAGTTGGTCACTGGTATTTATGTATTTTAAATCAATAACTTTATTTTCCAACTTTTCTTTAATAAATGACTGTTTAATCTCCAAATGTTTTACTCTAGAATTACCAGTAGCCATCTGTGCCATCTTAATAGTTGACTGGTTGTCTTCATACACAATTATGTTTACCTCAAACCCAAATGTTAACATAATTTCTTTTAACCAACAAGCCTCACTAGTAGCTAAACACAAAGCAACATATTCAGCTTCGGTCGAAGACAGTGCAACCGTTGGCTGTTTCCTTGAATACCAAATTACTGAACAACCAAACACTTTAAAAATACACCCAGATGTAGACTTTCTA
Source organism: Agrotis segetum (assembly GCA_036375495.1). NCBI lineage: Eukaryota > Metazoa > Arthropoda > Insecta > Lepidoptera > Noctuidae > Agrotis > Agrotis segetum. Next base: position 1,797,215 of record JAQSVV010000130.1, read on the forward strand.
TCATCAGCACCACCCCAGTCACTATCAACATAACATAAAACATCTTCATTACACTCTCTATAGTATACTAAACACAAATCAATAGTTCCATTTACATATCTTAAAACATTCAACAAAAGTTTATACAAAAGTTCAGATGCACAACTTTGATACCGACTCAAGATATTAACTACTGCACAAATATCTGGCCTAGTGCCCATAGCTGCATACATTAGGCTCCCTACAAGCTTTCTACATTTACTCTCTATTTCAGTAGTTTCTGAACCATCTCTCTTTAAAATATGAAAATTAAAATTCTTATCAATGGGTAACTTCAATGTTTTACTATCTAACATATTATATTGTGATAACAATTTTTTTAAGTATTCTTTTTGTGATATTACAGTTATCCCCTTATTTAAATCTTGTTTGACATCAATACCCAGGAATTTACTTACATTACCCAATTCTTTCATTTTAAATGATTTATTTAGTACATTTCTCAGTTTACACATATCTTCTTCATCATTCCCAAAGTATAATATATCATCGACATATAATATCAAAAATGTTTTCTTTTCTCCTTCACATTTAGAGTATAAACAATAATCCTTATCAGATTGCTTATAACCTAAAGACAACATGACATCGTTAAAAGTTTTGTTCCAACATTTTGGAGATTTCTTTAAGCCGTAGATAGATTTGTTAAGTTTTACATATTTAGTGTCAGTTCCCTCAGGCAAGATTAAATATAACTCCTCATCAAGATGTGCATTTAAAAAGGCTCCACATACATCCATTTGATTTATCTCTAACCCTAACTTAGTAGCTACACATACAAAGACTCTAAATGTGTTAAGCTTTGCCACAGGGGCATACAGATCTTCATTACAATTCTGCTCAAAGCCTCTTGCTACTAATCTAGCCTTAAAAGTATTATCTTTCTTCTTTAGAACCCATTTTGAGCTAATTACTTCTTTTCCTTCTGGTATAGAATCTATCGCTGTCCATGTATTATTTTCTTTTAGTTGCTTTAGTTCTCTTCTTATAGCCTCCTTCCAGCTTTCAGCCTCTACGGATATCATGGCTTCCTTATAGCTCTTTGGTTCATCAACATATAGGTAATAATCATCAAGATATCTTGGCTTTTCCCTTCTTCTACTACTTCTTTGAACCTCATTTCCTTCTGTTTCTGTCTGTTCTTGACCAGTTTCTTCTGTCATCTCTGTTGTAACACCTTGTTCTACTCCATTTCCTTGCTCCTGTCCTATGTCCATGTCATAATATTCATCATCACTCTCATCATCAAGTTCTTCTTCTGTATTTCTCTCTGTAGGAACATCCAATAGTATGACATTTTCATTGTTCTGTATTTCCTTAATTTCTGTCTTTTTCTGTGTTGTTGTATCCAGAAATACTATGTCCCTTTTAGTATGAACTTCCCGTTTATCCTCATAGTACACTCTGTAGCCTTTCGAGTCATCATATCCAACAAACATAGCTTGTTCCCCTTTAATGTCCCATTTTAATCTTTTTTGTTTTGGGATATGAACATAAACATATTCTCCGAACACTCCACGTAGGCTCAGCACATCAAAACTCCGCTTATGAAATGTCTCATAGGGTGTCTGACTGTCCACTCTACTCTTTGACGTTCTATTCAAGACGTACACTGTAGTATTGACTGCTTCGGCCCACAATTCTTTTGCAAGACCTTTACCCTTTAGCATGGACCTTGCAGCTTCCACAACAGTACGCATGTCCCTCTCCGCCTTGCCATTCTGCTGCGGGGTAAAAGGTATCGTTGTCTGATGGTTAATGCCCTTTTCTTGTACAAATTCTTGTATCTCTTTGTTCATGAACTCTCCACCATTATCAGTACGAATGACTTTCACTTTATTTCCTGTTTGTCTCTCAGCCCAATTAACAAATTGCTTAATCTTCAAAGCTGTCTCACTTTTATGCTTCAAAAAGTAGATTACCCGGTAGTTACTAAAATCATCTTTTATTAGCAGGAAATACCTTGAACCTCCAATGCTCTCCACCTCCATTGGCCCGCACAAGTCAGCATGCACCAACTCTAGACATTCCTTGGTATGCTGCTCACTTCTGGCAAATGGAAGTCTGTGCATTTTACCTTCTAGACACGAAACACATTGGAAACTGTCCCCAGTGTATTTGATGTTGTTTTTCTTGAGCACTTTCTTCACATACACTACATTTTGGTGACAAAGACGCTCATGCCAGTCTAATAGCGATGCCACAGCTGCAACACTTTCTTGCATGTAGCCACTTAACACCTCTAGTATGTAATAGTTCCCTTCACGATTGCCTATTGCACAAAGTTCATTGTCCTTATAAAACAGGCACTGCTGATCAGTTAATGTAACCTTATAACCTTTCTTTGTAGCACTAGTTACAGAAAACAAATTAATCTTCATTTCTGGTACATGTAACACATTGTTCAATGTAGATTTTATGTAACAGTCTCCGTTAAACACATTCACTTCTACATCACCAACTCCAACAACAGGTAACTGACGACCGTCTCCAACAATAACATGACGATTTAATGTTGACAGTGGTAGATAGTTTGTAAACATAGAGCGTTGACTTGTCATATGTTCACTAGCCCCACTATCTATCAACCACCTCTTGTCACTCCCCGTAATGTCACTCCCAGTTGTCATTGCTGTCCCTGTCACAGTAATAAAAGCATTGGACTTATCGGACTTGTCTTTGGACTTGTCACTTGATTGTTGTCCTCCTTGTCCCTCACGCTTAGGACAATTTGCCTTCAAGTGTCC